>CM046297.1:2255761-3459094 GCA_025267735.1 Mactra quadrangularis
AACTAACTACATTTAGGTAGCAAAAAACCCGTGCAAACCTCCCGACACCTGGGGGCGACGCCTATTTTTGCTGTTCTAAAGCCCTATACAGCCATATTGCACGGTAAACTTTGCGGCGCTGTTGCCATGGCGCACCTCGGTGTGCGAATGTGATTTTTTGCAGTTAGGTTGCTAACCATCTAGGACACCTGAAAAACATGTTTAAACACCAAACTCACCAGGTTCAGGTACCGAGAAACCCCGTGCAATTCTCCCGACACTACAGGTCGACGCGACTTTGGGGCACTGTAGCCCACGCGCATCTCACTGCGCAGGTATGATTTTTTTGCAAATGGGTTGCTAACTACGTAGGGCATCGGGAAAATGTGTTTTAAACAAGCAACTAACTACATTTAGGTAGCAAAACACTCGTGCAAACCTCCCGACACCAGGGGGCGACGCCTATTTTTGCTGTTCTAAAGCCCTATACAGCCATATTGCACGGTAAAACTTTGCGGCGCTGTTGCCATGGCGCACCTCGGTGTGCGAATGTGATTTTTTGCAGTTAGGTTGCTAACCATCTAGGGCACCTGAAAAACGTGTTTAAACACCAAACCCACCAGGTTCAGGTACCGAGAAACCCCGTGCAATTCTCCCGACACTACAGGTCGACGCGACTTTGGGGCACTGTAGCCCACGCGCATCTCACTGCGCAGGTATGATTTTTTTGCAAATGGGTTTGCTAACTACGTATGGCATCGGGAAAATGTGTTTAAACAAGCAACTAACTACATTTAGGTAGCAAAAAACCCGTGCAAACCTCCCGACACCAGGGGGCGACGCCTATTTTTGCTGTTCTAAAAGCCCTATACAGCCATATTGCACGGTAAACTTTGCGGCGCTGTTGCCATGGCGCACCTCGGTGTGCGAATGTGATTTTTTTGCAGTTAGGTTGCTAACCATCTAGGGCACCTGAAAAACGTGTTTAAACACCAAACCCACCAGGTTCAGGTACCGAGAAACCCCGTGCAATTCTCCCGACACTACAGGTCGACGCGACTTTGGGGCACTGTAGCCCACGCGCATCTCACTGCGCAGGTATGATTTTTTTGCAAATGGGTTGCTAACTACGTAGGGCATCGGGAAAATGTGTTTAAACAAGCAACTAACTACATTTAGGTAGCAAAAAACCCGTGCAAACCTCCCGACACCTGGGGGCGACGCCTATTTTTGCTGTTCTAAAGCCCTATACAGCCATATTGCACGGTAAACTTTGCGGCGCTGTTGCCATGGCGCACCTCGGTGTGCGAATGTGATTTTTTTGCAGTTAGGTTGCTAACCATCTAGGGCACCTGAAAAACGTGTTTAAAAACCAAACCCACCAGGTTCAGGTACCGAGAAACCCCGTGCAATTCTCCCGACACTACATGGTCGACGCGACTTTGGGGCACTGTAGCCCACGCGCATCTCACTGCGCAGGTATGATTTTTTTGCAAATGGGTTGCTAACTACGTAGGGCATCGGGAAAATGTGTTTTAACAAGCAACTAACTACATTTAGGTAGCAAAAAAACCCGTGCAAACCTCCCGACACCAGGGGGCGACGCCTATTTTTGCTGTTCTAAAGCCCTATACAGCCATATTGCACGGTAAACTTTGCGGCGCTGTTGCCATGGCGCACCTCGGTGTGCGAATGTGATTTTTTGCAGTTAGGTTGCTAACCATCTAGGGCACCTGAAAAACGTGTTTAAACACCAAACCCACTAGGTTCAGGTACCGAGAAACCCCGTGCAATTCTCCCGACACTACAGGTCGACGCGACTTTGGGGCACTGTAGCCCACGCGCATCTCACTGCGCAGGTATGATTTTTTTGCAAATGGGTTGCTAACTACGTAGGGCATCGGGAAAATGTGTTTAAACAAGCAACTAACTACATTTAGGTAGCAAAAAACCCGTGCAAACCTCCGACACCAGGGGGCGACGCCTATTTTTGCTGTTCTAAAGCCCTATACAGCCATATTGCACGGTAAACTTTGCGGCGCTGTTTGCCATGGCGCACCTCGGTGTGCGAATGTTGATTTTTTGCAGTTAGGTTGCTAACCATCTAGGGCACCTGAAAAACGTGTTTAAACACCAAACCCACCAGGTTCAGGTACCGAGAAACCCCGTGCAATTCTCCCGACACTACAGGTCGACGCGACTTTGGGGCACTGTAGCCCACGCGCATCTCACTGCGCAGGTATGATTTTTTTGCAAATGGGTTGCTAACTACGTAGGGCATCGGTGAGAAAATGTGTTTAAACAAGCAACTAACTACATTTAGGTAGCATAAAAACCCGTGCAAACCTCCCGACACCAGGGGGCGACGCCTATTTTTTGCTGTTCTAAAGCCCTATACAGCCATATTGCACGGTAAACTTTGCGGCGCTGTTGCCATGGCGCACCTCGGTGTGCGAATGTGATTTTTTGCAGTTAGGTTGCTAACCATCTAGGGCACCTGAAAAACATGTTTAAACACCAAACTCACCAGGTTCAGGTACCGAGAAACCCCGTGCAATTCTCCCGACACTACAGGTCGACGCGACTTTGGGGCACTGTAGCCCACGCGCATCTCACTGCGCAGGTATGATTTTTTTGCAAATGGTGTTGCTAACTACGTAGGGCATCGGGAAAATGTGTTTAAACAAGCAACTAACTACATTTAGGTAGCAAAAACACTCGTGCAAACCTCCCGACACCAGGGGGCGACGCCTATTTTTGCTGTTCTAAAGCCCCTATACAGCCATATTGCACGGTAAACTTTGCGGCGCTGTTGCCATGGCGCACCTCGGTGTGCGAATGTGATTTTTTTGCAGTTAGGTTGCTAACCATCTAGGGCACCTGAAAAACGTGTTTAAACACCAAACCCACCAGGTTCAGGTACCGAGAAACCCCGTGCAATTCTCCCGACACTACAGGTCGACGCGATTTTGGGGCACTGTAGCCCACGCGCATCTCACTGCGCAGGTATGATTTTTTTGCAAATGGGTTGCTAACTACGTAGGGCATCGGGAAAATGTGTTTAAACAAGCAACTAACTACATTTAGGTAGCAAAAAACCCGTGCAAACCTCCCGACACCAGGGGGCGACGCCTATTTTTGCTGTTCTAAAGCCCTATACAGCCATATTGCACGGTAAACTTTGCGGCGCTGTTGCCATGGCGCACCTCGGTGTGCGAATGTGATTTTTTGCAGTTAGGTTGCTAACCATCTAGGGCACCTGAAAAACGTGTTTAAACACCAAACCCACCAGGTTCAGGTACCGAGAAACCCCGTGCAATTCTCCCGACACTACAGGTCGACGCGACTTTGGGGCACTGTAGCCCACGCGCATCTCACTGCGCAGGTATGATTTTTTGCAAATGGGTTGCTAACTACGTAGGGCATCGGGGAAAATGTATTTAAACAAGCAACTAACTACATTTAGGTAGCAAAAAAACCCGTGCAAACCTCCCGACACCAGGGGGCGACGCCTATTTTTGCTGTTCTAAAGCCCTATACAGCCATATTGCACGGTAAACTTTGCTGCGCTGTTGCCATGGCGCACCTCGGTGTGCGAATGTGATTTTTTGCAGTTAGGTTGCTAACCATCTAGGGCACCTGAAAAACGTGTTTAAACACCAAACCCACCAGGTTCAGGTACCGAGAAACCCCGTGCAATTCTCCCGACACTATAGGTCGACGCGACTTTGGGGCACTGTAGCCCACGCGCATCTCACTGCGCAGGTATGATTTTTTTGCAAATGGGTTGCTAACTACGTAGGGCATCGGGAAAATGTGTTTAAACAAGCAACTAACTACATTTAGGTAGCAAAAAACCCGTGCAAACCTCCCGACACCAGGGGGCGACGCCTATTTTTGCTGTTCTAAAGCCCTATACAGCCATATTGCACGGTAAACTTTGCGGCGCTGTTGCCATGGCGCACCTCGGTGTGCGAATGTTATTTTTTGCAGTTAGGTTGCTAACCATCTAGGGCACCTGAAAAACGTGTTTAAACACCAAACCCACCAGGTTCAGGTACCGAGAAACCCCGTGCAATTCTCCCGACACTACAGGTCGACGCGATTTTGGGGCACTGTAGCCCACGCGCATCTCACTGCGCAGGTATGGTTTTTTTGCAAATGGGTTGCTAACTACGTAGGGCATCGGGAAAATGTGTTTAAACAAGCAACTAACTACATTTAGGTAGCAAAAAACCCGTGCAAACCTCCCGACACCAGGGGGCGACGCCTATTTTTGCTGTTCTAAAGCCCTATACAGCCACATTGCACGGTAAACTTTGCGGCGCTGTTGCCATGGCGCACCTCGGTGTGCGAATGTGATTTTTTGCAGTTAGGTTGCTAACCATCTAGGGCACCTGAAAAACGTGTTTAAACACCAAACCCACCAGGTTCAGGTACCGAGAAACCCCGTGCAAATTTTGCGACACCAGGATGAGGGGCGACTTTGGGGCACTGTAGCCACTGCGCATCTCACTGCGCAGGTATGATTTTTTAGCAAATAGGTTGCTAACTACGTGGGGGCATCGAGAAAAGGTGTTTAAACAAGTAACTAACTACATTAAGGTACCAAAAACGCGTGCAAACCTTGCGACACCAGGATGAGGCGGCCATTTTTTCCTGTTCTAAAGCCCTATATAACCATATTGCACGGTAAACTTTGCGGCGCTGTTGCCATGGCGCACCTCGGTGTGCGAATGTTATTTTTTGCAGTAAGGTTGCTAACCATGTAGGGCACCTGAAAAACGTGTTTTCAACACCAAACCCACCAGGTTCAGGTACCGGGAAACCCCGTGAAAATTTTGCGACACCAGGATGAGGGGCGACTTTGGGGCACTGTAGCCACTGCGCATCTCACTGCGCATGTATGATTTTTTTGCAAATAGGTTGCTAACTACGTGGGGCAACGAGAAAATGTGTTTAAACAAGTAACTAACTACATTAAGGTACCAAAAAACGCGTGCAAACCTTGCGACACCAGACTGAGGCGGCCATTGTTCCTGTTCTAAAGCCCTATACAGCCATATTGCACGGTAAAATTTGCGGCGCTGTTGCCATGGCGCACCTCGGTGTGCGAATGTGATTTTTTGCAGTTAGGTTGCTAACCATCTAGGGCACCTGAAAAACGTGTTTAAACACCAAACCCACCAGGTTCAGGTACCGAGAAACCCCGTGCAATTCTCCCGACACTACAAGGTGACGCGACTTTGGGGCACTGTAGCCCACGCGCATCTCACTGCGCAGGTATGATTTTTTTGCAAATGGGTTGCTAACTACGTAGGGCATCGGGGAAAATGGGTTTTAACAAGCAACTTACTACATTTAGGTAGCAAAAAACCCGTGCAAACCTCCCGACACCAGGAGGCGACGCCTATTTTTGCTGTTCTAAAGCCCTATATAGCCATATTGCACGGTATACTTTGCGGCTCTGTTGCCATGGCGCAACTCTGTGTGCGAATGTGATTTTTTGCAGTTTGGTTGCTGACCATCTAGGGCACCTGAGAAACGTGTTTAACCACCAAACCCATCACGTTCAGGTACCGAGAAACCCCGTGCAATTCTCCCGACACTACAAGGTGACGCGACTTTGGGGATATGTAGCCCACGCGCATCTCACTGCGCAGGTATGATTTTTGTGCAAATGGGATGCTAACTACGTAGGGCATCGGGAAAATGTGTTTAAACAAGCAACTAACTACATTTAGGTAGCAAAAAACCCGTGCAAACCTCCCGACACCAGGAGGCGACGCCTATTTTTGCTGTTCTAAAGCCCTATATAGCCATATTGCACGGTATCATTTGCGGCGCTGTTGCCATGGCGCAACTCGGTGTGCGAATGTGATTTTTTGCAGTTTGGTTGCTAACCATCTAGGGCACCTGAAAAACGTGTTTAAACACCAAACCCACCAGGTTCAGGTACCGAGAAACCCCGTGCATATTTTGCGACACCAGGATGAGGGGCGACTTTGAGGCACTGTAGCCACTGGGCATCTCACTGCGCAGGTATGATTTTTTTGCAAATAGGTTGCTATCTTCGTGGGGCATAGAGAAAAGTTGTTTAAACAAGTAACTAACTACATTAAGGTACCAAAAAACGCGTGCAAACCTTGCGACACCAGGATGAGGCGGCCATTTTTCCTGTTTTAAAGCCCTATATAGCCATATTGCACGGTATACTTTGCGGCGCTGTTGCCATGGCGCACCTCGGTGTGCGAATGTTATTTTTGCAGTAAGGTTGCTAACCATGTAGGGCACCTGAAAAACGTGTTTCAACACCAAACCCACCAGGTTCAGGTACCGGGAAACCCCGTGAAAATTTTGCGACACCAGGATGAGGGGCGACTTTGGGGCACTGTAGCCACTGCGCATCTCACTGCGCAGGTATGATTTTTTTTGCAAATAGGTTGCTAACTACGTGGGGCAACGAGAAAATGTGTTTAAACAAGTAACTAACTACATTAAGGTACCAAATATGCGTGCAAACCGTGCGACACCAGGATGAGGCGGCCATTTTTCCTGTTCTAAAGCCCTATACAGCCATATTGCACGGTATACTTTGCGGCGCTGTTGCCATGGCGCACCTCGGTGTGCGAATGTTTTTTTTTGCAGTAAGGTTGCTAACCATGTAGGGCACCTGAAAAACGTATTTCAACACCAAACCCACCAGGTTCAGGTACCGGGAAACCCCGTGAAAATTTTGCGACACCAGGATGAGGGGCGACTTTGGGGCACTGTAGCCACTGCGCATCTCACTGCGCAGGTATGACTTTTTTGCAAATAGGTTGCTAACTACGTGGGGCAACGAGAAAATGTGTTTAAACAAGTAACTAACTACATTAAGGTACCAAAAAACGCGTGCAAACCTTGCGACACCAGGATGAGGCGGCCATTTTTCCTGTTCTAAAGCCCTATATAGCCATATTGCACGGTATACTTTGCGGCGCTGTTGCCATGGCGCATTTCGGTGTGCGAATGTGATTTTTTGCAGTTAGGTTGCTAACCATCTAGGGCACCTGAAAAACGTGTGTAAACACCAAACCCACCAGATTCAGGTACCGAGAAACCCTGTGCAATTCTCCCGACACTTCAAGGTGACGCGACTTTGGGGCACTGTAGCCCACGCGCATCTCACTGCGCAGGTATGATTTTTGTGCAAATGGGTTGCTAACTACGTAGGGCATCGGGAAAATGGGTTTTAACAAGCAACTAACTACATTTAGGTAGCAAAAAACCCGTGCAAACCTCCCGACACCAGGAGGCGACGCCTATTTTTGCGGTTCTAAAGCCCTATATAGCCATATTGCACGGTATACTTTGCGGCTCTGTTGCCATGGCGCAACTCGGTGTGCGAATGTGATTTTTTGCAGTTTGGTTGCTGACCATCTAGGGCACCTGAGAAACGTGTTTAAACACCAAACCCATCACGTTCAGGTACCCTGAAACCCCGTGCAATTCTCCCGACACTACAAGGTGACGCGACTTTGGGGATCTGTAGCCCACGCGCATCTCACTGCGCAGGTATGATTTTTGTGCAAATGGGTTGCTAACTACGTATGGCATCGGGAAAATGTGTTTAAACAAGCAACTAACTACATTTAGGTGGCAAAAAACCCGTGCAAACCTCCCGACACCAGGAGGCGACGCCTATTTTTGCTGTTCTAAAGCCCTATATAGCCATATTGCACGGTATCATTTGCGGCGCTGTTGCCATGGCGCAACTCGGTGTGCGAATGTGATTTTTTGCAGTTTGGTTGCTAACCATCTAGGGCACCTGAAAAACGTGTTTAAACACCAAACCCACCAGGTTCAGGTACCGAGAAACCCCGTGCAAATTTTGCGACACCAGGATGAGGGGCGACTTTGGGGCACTGTAGCCACTGCGCATCTCACTGCGCAGGTATGATTTTTTTGCAAATAGGTTGCTAACTATGTGGGGCATCGAGAAAAGGTGTTTAAACAAGTAACTAACTACATTAAGGTACCAAAAAAACGCGTGCAAACCTTGCGACACCAGGATGAGGCGGCCATTTTTCCTGTTCTAAAGCCCTATATAGCCATATTGCACGGTATACTTTGCGGCGCTGTTGCAATGGCGCACCTCGGTGTGCGAATGTTATTTTTTGCAGTAAGGTTGCTAACCATCTAGGGCACCTGAAAAACGTGTTTCAACACCAAACCCACTAGGTTCAGGTACCGGGAAACCCCGTGAAAATTTTGCGACACCAGGATGAGGGGCGACTTTGGGGCACTGTAGCCACTGCGCATCTCACTGCGCAGGTATGATTTTTTTGCAAATGGGTTGCTAACTACGTAGGGCATCGGGAAAATGGGTTTTAACAAGCAACTTACTACATTTAGGTAGCAAAAAACCCGTGCAAACCTCCCGACACCAGGAGGCGACGCCTATTTTTGCTGTTCTAAAGCCCTATATAGCCATATTGCACGGTATCATTTGCGGCGCTGTTGCCATGGCGCAACTCGGTGTGCGAATGTGATTTTTTGCAGTTTGGTTGCTAACCATCTAGGGCACCTGAAAAACGTGTTTAAACACCAAACCCACCAGGTTCAGGTACCGAGAAACCCCGTGAAAATTTTGCGACACCAGGATGAGGGGCGACTTTGGGGCACTGTAGCCACTGCGCATCTCACTGCGCAGGTATGATTTTTTTGCAAATAGGTTGCTAACTATGTGGGGCATCGAGAAAAGGTGTTTAAACAAGTAACTAACTACATTAAGGTACCAAAAAACGCGTGCAAACCTTGCGACACCAGGATGAGGCGGCCATTTTTCCTGTTCTAAAGCCCTATATAGCCATATTGCACGGTATACTTTGCGGCGCTGTTGCAATGGCGCACCTCGGTGTGCGAATGTTATTTTTTGCAGTAAGGTTGCTAACCATCTTGGGCACCTGAAAAACGTGTTTCAACACCAAACCCACTAGGTTCAGGTACCGGGAAACCCCGTGAAAATTTTGCGACACCAGGATGAGGGGCGACTTTGGGGCACTGTAGCCACTGCGCATCTCACTGCGCAGGTATGATTTTTTTGCAAATAGGTTGCTAACTTCGTGGGGCAACGAGAAAATGTGTTTAAACAAGTAACTAACTACATTAAGGTACCAAAAAACGCGTGCAAACCTTGCGACACCAGGATGAGGCGGCCATTTTTCCTGTTCTAAAGCCCTATACAGCCATATTGCACGGTAAAATTTGCGGCGCTGTTGCCATGGCGCACCTCGGTGTGCGAATGTGATTTTTTGCAGTTAGGTTGCTAACCATCTAGGGCACCTGAAAAACGTGTTTAAACACCAAACCCACCAGGTTCAGGTACCGAGAAACCCCGTGCAATTCTCCCGACACTACAAGGTGACGCGACTTTGGGGCACTGTAGCCCACGCGCATCTCACTGCGCAGGTATGATTTTTTTGCAAATGGGTTGCTAACTACGTAGGGCATCGGGAAAATGGGTTTTAACAAGCAACTAACTACATTTAGGTAGCAAAAAACCCGTGCAAACCTCCCGACACCAGGAGGCGACGCCTATTTTTGCTGTTCTAAAGCCCTATATAGCCATATTGCACGGTATACTTTGCGGCTCTGTTGCCATGGCGCAACTCGGTGTGCGAATGTGATTTTTTGCAGTTTGGTTGCTGACCATCTAGGGCACCTGAGAAACGTGTTTAAACACCAAACCCATCACGTTCAGGTACCGAGAAATCCCGTGCAATTCTCCCGACACTACAAGGTGACGCGACTTTGGGATCTGTAGCCCACGCTGTCGTATAGTCGGGGTAAAGAAATACAAACTACGTGTTACGTCTTCCAAATCAGAACTGAATATGCATGTTTTATTCTTGATATATATAGTCAATTCTCAATTACATAAGATATACTAATTAGTGTATACGTGTACATAAAATTGTATCCTCAAGCTACAATGCGTAGACTTGGAACACTCATACCAGGACAAAGTAATTAATAACAAGTCAAATATGACAGCTTGACCAGCTACTCCCTGGACAAAGTCATTACTAACAAAACATACATGACATATAATTGTAGGACACGACATATATGATCAACTTGTGACCTCTCAACCTAATAATTTATAAATGAATCAACATAATATACATATCATATATGTAAATTTTGTAACATTTCCTTTTCCAAAAAGAGAAATATTAAATTACTTTTAATATTTCTAGTGATATAAAATTAAAACATCATATATGTCGTTCCTGGATAATAATTCAAAAAAAAATTTTAATTGAACGTAACAATATAGAAATTTTATTATGTTGTTCTAGATCTAACCTGAAAATGTTAATAACCCGTCACCCAAAATATTTATTAGTAATAAAATCATATCAACAATCAACAAATATGCATGATAATAACAACATCTAAGTTACATAAACAATACCTACAATAACAATAATATGATAATGAGCAATTTAATACGCGTTTTTTTTTATTTTTATTTTATTTTATATTTATTAGCCAATCAGTAAATTCATACCGACAATCGGTTTACAATATCGGGAAAGTTTATTAGAGTTTCTGCTTAAAAATTACAATGTCAATATTCCATTTGTAAGTTCCATTTTGAATTTTCATTGTCACTACCACATTTTGTCCAAGTTGTTTTCACATTTATATCACTGGTGTTGTTGTCTATTGCTAATTGTTTATTTGTATATCCCTGGTTTTGTTGTTTATCATTAATCAATTATTTGGAATATTCATGTTTCCCGTGAATTTACTGATGGCCATCTTTCTGATCTATAGTTTTTCAACATGTCTGCAACATACAAAATCATAGAATTAACACAACACTCATACACAACAATCATTCCTTCAATAATATCATAAAATCTTTACAACAACCAAAACCCATAAATTTAAATCAATAATAAATTCTCAACATATACTCTCAAAATATACCATTTTAATCATAAACAATTTAAATCTAAGTATTTAAATGTTATTTCCTCTTCATTTCCTGTGCAATCCGCAATAATAATTATATCAATTTATAATTATCGAAACTTACCCGGTGATTATCATCCGGTATACTGTGACAATCAATTATCACCTTTTGACAGCGGATTGGGGACTTTTCCGCTATAATTAACACTAAAACCCTAAGGTTAAATAGGCGTACATGATACATATAAATATGTACTATGACTGATGCATTAATATTGTAAAACAATTTTGACATCAACGTTGTAATAAGAGGTGTATAGGTACGTATCTTTTTAAGAAATTCTATAGTTAATAGAATTTTGATGTTTCGTTGAACTTATGTTGTTCTTTCTGTATTTTTCCACCATTTTGTTATATCCACCATTTTATAATTTCTTCCAATATGTACCATTTTCACCATTGAATTTATTTATACCATTATATCGTAGTTTACTTTCTGTATTTTTCCACCATTTTGTTATATTCACCATTTTGTTATATCCACCATTTTATAATTTCTTCCAATATGTAACATTTCACCATTGAATTTATTTATACCATTATATCGTTGTTCACACTACAATGTCTAAGTCTGAAAGTTCTACATTATAATTTGACATACGTAATGTTTATATTGTTGCTGTATAGTTGTAACAGCCATTAATAAGCTTGCTTCTTTTGGAAATCCATGTTTTCCAAACTAAGTAATAATTTTCACCATTGTTATATCTCGTTGTTTGGTGAATCTTTGTTAACCGTTGTCTCAATTGTTATTTACGGTCAACGGATAAAGTCTTGACATCAGGCTTGCATTCCTAATGTCGTTGTTGGCAATCCGTGGTGGTGCTGAGGCAAGTTTTTCACCTTCAGATGTCTTATACAGACCCAGAGAATCTTCTTTACCCACGTGCGATTTCAAGCCAACCAACCTCTCATTTTGCACCAAGCTATGTAAAGCCGCTGAACCTCTTTGGGGGTCACGAATAGCCGATATGTAACCCTATTTAGACCTTAGCCTATTGCTTAATTTGTACTTAATAAAAACTAATAAAACTACACCAAAGCCCATAGTAGCAGATATTGCTATAATAACAATAATGTAAGTTGGAATGCCAGTATCATCCATCGATATTTCATGTTGGTTTTTGATTGATTCTAATTTTTCTATCATGGAAGTCATTGGAATACTTTGAATTTTTTGTAGATTATCCGGAATATCAATTTTTGACAGATTAATGAACGATTTGTGAATAGGTGTCCATATTCTAAACTCGGTAATATTCGGTAAAATGATATCATCTCTATTTGGCAAAGTTATTTCTGACGAGTTCGCAAACCATGCGTTAAGAATAAATTTATCATTGTAAGCCTTGCAATTCATAGGTAATTTGATTATACTAATAGGCGCTTTTGCTATTTTAGTGTCTTGAATGTTTGGTTTATTTGGACATACGGTAATTAATTTTAAATCACGATGGCTAACAATTACCCATTGACCTTTGTCTAAGTATTGCGCCTGAGGTAAATTTGAGTTTGGTATAATAATTTGTTTACAATACTTGTCTACATTGTATGTCTGTCCCATAAATAGCGCTATTAAGCATACATGACTTGTACCTGTGTTATAAAATGCACTTTCAATGTAGCATGTTCTTTGGCTGCTGCAAGTCTTAAATTCATTTTGCGGAAGCATAGCGTATTTTGTTCTGCCTTTGTCGATTATAAAACTATCGGACTCTATCAAATATTTAGCTGACATTTGTATTGGTTCATCATGCTGAGATTTGTCTTTAGGTATGAAAGGAGCTTCAAAATTTAAAACTTTTAAAAACATCGAAATAGTTTCTCAACCTCTAATAGAGGTAAATCAAAATGAGAACTTTCTCTTGAGAGATGACGGTATCACATGTTAAAGTTTCATAGTAATGCCATAGTTCTTCCTCTGGATTAGCAGATAGAGCGAAATGACTAGGTAATTTAGATTTAATATCTATTAATAATTGTCTAAAGTGAGAAGGTGAAATTAAGCTAGGGAATAACTTTCTTGTTGCTAGCATATTCAATTGATTCTTAAATTCTTCCACGTGTAATGAAGCATGAAGGCAAGCCTGACTTATCTCATCAATAATTAATTTTAAATGGTTATAATTTACTGTATAGTCTTGTAAGGCTGCTATAGATACATCAGTTTTTGATTTGAGATGGTTCAAATTTTCATCTAAGCGAGCAAGAACTCCAATAACACTATTTATAGATTGTCTATTTTCTGAAATCTGTTGCCTTGATACATTAAGTATTGATAAGTTATTTTCCAAAACATGTATAATAGATTTCTGATTATTTTCTAACTTTCTCACATGAGTTTTTATTTTTTGAATGTCATTTTCGTCGGCCGTCCCGAATAAAAATTTAAGAACTCCTCCCAACGGAAGTAAAGAGCGGATTTGTCTATGTGCCAAACTTTGATAATCTAAGTATGATGTCATCACGTTTTCATGAGTTCTCCTAATAGAATTTATTTCTGTTTGTAAATTTGTTAGAGATTGTGTGAACGCCAAACTATCTAATGTTTTATCATCCCTCCTAAAATTGTTTGACATATTTCCTAGAACATGTTTAGTTTCAATTAGTTTGTTGTCGATGTTATTTAAACAATGCTTGAATACCGAAGTATCCAGAAACAATGCTAATTTCCAATGAGCTCTGGTGACAGATACTGAGTTAAGTTTTTGAAAAATTACATTTTCGAAATTGTTGAAGCTATTCGTGACAGTAAATATTGATAGGAATACCAGCAAAGTTTGGATATCCATGACTGAAAAATAAAGGAGAATTAGTAACCAAAAGGGCCTAAAATGATACTCTTTTTTAAAAAAAAAGATCTATCTGACAAGATTATCCCCATCTACAATATTGAAACTGCATATGATGAACGTAATCTATGTAAAGCTTTAGATCCCCCTTCATATATTCGGAAAGTATCTGTTCTGTAATTTCGATTTCCGAATTGACCAACTGTCTAAGTGTCAGTTCGTCGTCGCTACCTAATCTGAATTTCTGTTCCAAAAAATTGCTTTCATATAGTGCGCAAGACATGTCTTCTAAAAAGTCTTCTAGCACAAGATATGCAGCATATGTATGTTCTTGTTTAATTTTACTGAGAATATCCGTCACGAATATTTCTTTTAATATATTGTACATTTCCTGATGACTCATGTGTACCTCCTGGAATTTTCTTCCAGTTGCAACTACAGTCGTCAGGAAATTCATGACCAATTGGTAGAAAGTACAAGCCATTATTTAATTTTATTTTAAGTGCAATGAAAAATGAAAAAAAACATTTTACCAAATAAGCAGCAGGCTAATTCTTTATTAATAGCAGCAGGCTAATTCTTTATTAATATCTTTCTACCTAAAATTTAATAAAAGAACTAATTAGTATACAGTTGTAATTAATGTATCATTAACTTTTCTCTAACAAAATGGACAAGCCTGACAGACATTTTGCTAACGCCTTCCTTGTACTTTGCTTACTGGATTTTTGCCTGTGGCGTTTAGCTGTCACTGTATTTATGTGCATGTTGTGATCAGATGATATATCTGATGTATTTCCTAACAATTGTTCGCTTGAATGTAAACTGTCCATACTAGCTAGACCGTCGCTGTTGACGTTATGACTAATTGCTGTACTAAAACTGTCATCGCTACCTATGTCTTCATAATTTTGACCTACTAATTTTGTCATGGCTTCTGCACTATCCTCCGTAAGAGCAATATCTCTTTCATTTTGCCTTAAATGCTGCTGTAATTCTGCAAGCGGAATTTCCTCCTCAGATTCTGAATTTATCCTACGTTGACAAATTTGCCGAGTAATGGGAGGTAAAACAACTTTGTTTTGATTTGCATTATCTGACTCACTTGAATGACTCAAGTTGGTCTCGCTTGATTGACTTGAACTGTCCAATTTGCATGCCAATTGTGCCTTTCTAAACGGTCTGGTGTTAGGGATTATTGGCATAGGCCATTCATCAATATTTGCCAGTCTTATCTGATCGGCATGTACTTTAACTGTAGAGTTATCCAACTGATTTTTAATGACATAATGTAATGGTGTGGTTTGTTCTATTATTCTAAAATATGGTTTCCACTTAATACCTAATTTAGTGTTTCTTTGAAATTTTTTATAGTATACAGGATCATTTATCTCAAATTTAATATCTTTCGCTTTGCGATTGACTTGTTCTGCGTTTTTTCGCCTAGATTTCTTAAGTTGTTTTCTGACTTTTAAGAATGATTTGTGATTTTCTTGTAAGATGATTTTAAAGTAATCCTCTCCCTGATATTTGCGTCTAGGTTTGAGTAAATTGTCTATGGGGAGAACGGGATCTCTGTTGTATAGCAAAAAGAATGGAGTATGTTTACTACTTTCAGACGTACTAAAGCGCATGGCTGCTACTGTAAGACTCAGATAAATATCCCATTGATTGACATTCTCCTGTACCTGTTTAGATAAAATGTTATTGAGGGTTGCATGTGAGCGTTCATTAATTGAGTTGCCTTCAGGTCTGTAAGGTGTAGTTTTTATATGTTCAATATTTAACTCTTGCAATGTTTCTGTAAAGGCACGACTTGTAAATTCTGAGCCATTATCTGTAATGATCCTTATCGGACATGAATATCTACTATAAATTTCATTAATTAATAAGTGTATGATTGTATCCGAGCTTTTATCTGGTGCTGGAAAAGCTTCTATGTACCTACTATACTGATCACAGAAAACAATTATGTATGCATTATTTGAAATAGTTCTTGGATATGGACCACAGACATCTATTGAAATTACAGAGAACGGATATGGTGGAATGCAACAGTCTTCAGAAATAGGCGCTTTTATTGATTTTAAATTTCTGGTCTGACATTGAACACATTTGTTAACATAATCATGCAATTCCTTAAACATATTTGGCCAATAATATTTTTGTTTAATTGTGTGAAACATTCTCTGACACCCTGGATGAGAGTTGTCATCATGATATTGTTTGATAATTAAGTGAGTCATGTGACGCGGAACATAAAGTCTTAAAACCGGTTCATCATCTGCATTAGATAAATAGTACATCAATTTGTCAACCTCAATAAATTTATTTTCCTCTGTTTTCTTGCATTTACCTTGATTCAACCTTGATCTTAATTCTACTATTGTATTATCTTTGTTTTGTTCTATTTGCATGTCAGTATTTGCCAATAATCCAGCCTGAATATTTAATGCATTTTGTAATAAGTCATTTTGTATAATTTGGTCATTGTCAACGACGGCCTTGTGATCTATATTTGTTGAGTCAATGACATTAATTTCATGTACCTCGTTTTGTACCTGCATGCCTGAGGGTATTTGTTCACCTAATTTTTGCACTTTATTGACAACTTGTGAATCATTTTTCGGTAAGTTGTGTATTAAATAACTATTATCATGAATCTCTAACGAAGGTGCTATGTCAGTACTGATATTAGTGCTATCAGACGTAGGAGGTCTGCTAAGGCTGTCACTGACTATATTGAATTTGCCAGGTAAATGCTCTATGGTGCAATTATAGGTTGCTATTGTCATTCCAAATACTTGCAATTTCTTATTACTTGAAGGTGATTCCAGTAAATATGTTAATGGTTTATGATCTGTTTTTATGACAAATTGCGCGTCATGTAGATAATGATCTAACTTATTCAATGCATAAAATATAGCATAGCATTCTTTTTCACATACAGCCCAATTGGTTTGTGCTTTTGATAATGTGTGAGATAAAAAATATATTGGCTTCTCATTTACGAAGTCGCCGACTTCGTGGTCATCGCATTTCTGAGTCAATACAGCGCCTATGTGCTTATCTGATGCATCACAGTAAAGAATATATGGCTTTTTTAGGATCTGGATAAGATAAGTATGGTATTTGCGTCAGTATTTCCTTCAATTTATTGAAACTTATTTCACATTCATCAGTCCATTTAAACGGTACTTTCTTCCTAGTTAAATTAACTAACGGTTCAACTATTTCAGAATAATGATCACAAAATCTTCTATAAAACCCTGTCATACCTAATATTGATCTAATATCCCTCGGGCATCGAGGTCTACTTAAATGACGTATGGCTTCAACTTTATTTGGGTCTGGTCTAACTCCAAATTTATCAATAACAAAACCTAAGTAATTGGTCCGTTCACGCATGAATTGACATTTTGGTAACTTAAGCTTTAATTTATGTTCCCTGAGGCGACTTAATATGACATCTATGTGTTGTAAATGTGTTTCAAGATTTTTCGAAAAAATTAGAATATCATCCATATATGCCACTGCAAATTTCTCGCAGCCTCTTAAGACAGTATTTGCTAATTTCTGGAAATAGGCAGGGCCGTTATTCGTGCCAAAGGGTAGAACGTTGAACTCATATAATCCTTTAAAGCCCGCTGTAAATGCTAATTTACATTTATCTGATTCTTTAATCCCTATTTGCCAAAATCCGCTAATCGTGTCAAGACTTGTAAAGTATGTACTCTCTCCCAACTGTGCCAAAATATCATCAATAATTGGTAAAGGATACGATATTGGTTTCGTAATCTTATTAAGTTGCCTGAAATCTACACAAAATCTTTTAGTACCGTCGGACTTATTAACAATGACCACTGGGGCCGCCCACGCACTAGTTGAAGGTCTAATAATATTTGCAGCTAACATTTCCTCTATTGCTTTATCAATGACCTCTTTATTATTCAATTGAGTACGGTAGGGTCTTAATTTAATTGGTTTATTATTTTCTGTGTCTATGGAGACCTGATTAGTGTCCGTTTGACTAAGTTCTAAATTATTCCTAGCAAATATTTCTTTATGTTTTACAAGAATTGGGAGTAATACATCTTTTTTTTCCTTATCTAAGTTTAAGCTTGAGGCTATTTCGCTTTCAGTAAACCCTTGGTGTATTGGATTGTTTTCCTCGTTTATTGACATATCGACATTTTTATTTACCGAATTTACTTCCTGTTTATCTTGTTTTGACAATGTGCCTAAGGCGCAATTACCTTTCAGTTTAATAGTTTTAAAAGTATTGTTTGTTACAATGACAGGTAACCTTCTGTCTTTGGTAACTTTTATTAATGAACTGCTTAATTCTAAACCTGGTTCGTTGTCAATGAACGGATTTGGTGTACGGTTAAACTCATAAACATCATTTGTCTGTATTTTACTGTGTTTACTTATTTTTGCTAAGATTATATTAACTGATCTAGGCTTTAACATATAATCTTTGTTACATCTAACAATAGAATTAAGATGAATGTCATCTTCTAATGGAATGTAATTTCTGTCTATGCGTAAGCAACCTAGGTTAAAATATAGTCTGACACCATTTTGTGTTAAAAAATCCTTTCCTAAAATAACCATTCTGTTTATATTTGCAACTATAAAGAACTTATTTCTTACTAAGAGTTTTCTTCGTGTTTCCTATCTTAAATTTAATATTTGCAGCCCCGTGTACAACCAATTGATTACCGCTGACAGCTTGAAGGTTTGCGTGTTCCTTTTTTACTTTTGGTTTATTTTTCAACATTTGAAAAGCTTTTAAACTGATTATAGATACTTCCGCTCCGGTATCTACTAAACTTCTGAATGAATTATTTCCTACTCTAATTAAACACGAACTTGGATTCCCACAAATTGCTATATTATACCTCTTTTTATTTGATTTTCTGTTATTCTCATTCCGATTACTTGTCCCATAGTAACCGGAGTAAATTAGTTTTTTGATTGATTAAAATAACACTCTTTTGCGTAATGACCTATTTTCTGACAGTTATAACATCTTACTTTTTGACGAAACCTTTCTTGCCTCATACCTGAACAATTTTTTGCCATATGCCCTAATTGCCCGCAAGAATAACATTGAATCGGATAACGCCTTTTGTTATTGTCCGAAACGCTTGGTTTAACTGAGGTATATGCATTAATTTCAGCTTTTCTTTTGAGACAATCACGAATAACGTGCCCTAGTTTTTTGCAATACGTGCATTGTTTTGAAGGCCTTAAGTGGGATATATCCATGTTTTCATGATTATCCTCAATATCGTCTACGCTAATTTTGTTTTTAGATCTTTTATTAAACCTAATTCTTAAATTTTGTTCATTCACCGCGCTATCAATTGCATCTTGGATTCTTACATGATTTTCTCTCATAATTCTTAATCTTAAAGCATCATTTGTCAACCCGTCTGTAAAATAACCAACTAATTGTTTTTGAATTAAATCTAAATTTTCAATAGGATTAGTGTACGATTCCTCGGCTAACTCGACTAATCTCTCTGCGTAATTACAAATGTCTTCTGAAGGTTTTTGTTTAATTGTGTTCAGTAAAGAGAATGCATATTCTGAATCTTGAATTTCCGCGAACCTTTTCTTTAAATCTGTCTTAAAATTTTGCCAAGTACAATCAGGATTTTCCATCAAATATCGATGAATAAAATTACTAACATTCCCTTGAGAAGTTTGGTAAGCAATTAGTTTCATTTGACATTCTGGTAAACCATGAAAAAGTCTAAATTTATCTATGTTCCTCATCCATTGTTTAAATTGTGATTTTTCTCCGCTAAAACTTGGTATTGCCTGAGACATATTTTGTGAATTAATTGAAACTGATACATTTTGTAATTTATCTAATAATTGCGTAAACATATGTCTAGTTTCATCTATCGACAATGAGTTCGATTCCCCCTGCGGTCCGTAGCCCTCCATAGTTATTACAAAAATGAGAAATTAAAATTGACTTACGTTTTTCCTTCGTACGAATCTCTGGTCACGAGCACCAAATCCAGCCGTGTCGTATAGTCGGGGTAAAGAAATACAAACTACGTGTTACGTCTTCCAAATCAGAACTGAATATGCATGTTTTATTCTTGATATATATAGTCAATTCTCAATTACATAAGATATACTAATTAGTGTATACGTGTACATAAAATTGTATCCTCAAGCTACAATGCGTAGACTTGGAACACTCATACCAGGACAAAGTAATTAATAACAAGTCAAATATGACAGCTTGACCAGCTACTCCCTGGACAAAGTCATTACTAACAAAACATACATGACATATAATTGTAGGACACGACATATATGATCAACTTGTGACCTCTCAACCTAATAATTTATAAATGAATCAACATAATATACATATCATATATGTAAATTATGTAACAACGCGCATCTCACTGCGCAGGTATGATTTTTGTGCAAATGGGTTGCTAACTACGTAGGGCATCGGGAAAATGTGTTTAAACAAGCAACTAACTACATTTAGGTAGCAAAAAACCGGTGCAAACCTCCCGACACCAGGAGGCGACGCCTATTTTTGCTGTTCTAAAGCCCTATTTAGCCATATTGCACGGTATCATTTGCGGCGCTGTTGCCATGGCGCAACTCGGTGTGCGAATGTGATTTTTTGCAGTTTGGTTGCTAACCATCTAGGGCACCTGAAAAACGTGTTTAAACACCAAACCCACCAGGTTCAGGTACCGAGAAACCCCGTGCAAATTTTGCGACACTGTCCAATTTGCATGCCAATTGTGCCTTTCTAAACGGTCTGGTGTTAGGGATTATTGGCATAGGCCATTCATCAATATTTGCCAGTCTTATCTGATCGGCATGTACTTTAACTGTAGAGTTATCCAACTGATTTTTAATGACATAATGTAATGGTGTGGTTTGTTCTATTATTCTAAAATATGGTTTCCACTTAATACCTAATTTAGTGTTTCTTTGAAATTTTTTATAGTATACAGGATCATTTATGTCAAATTTAATATCTTTCGCTTTGCGATTGACTTGTTCTGCGTTTTTTCGCCTAGATTTCTTAAGTTGTTTTCTGACTTTTAAGAATGATTTGTGATTTTCTTGTAAGATGATTTTAAAGTAATCCTCTCCCTGATATTTGCGTCTAGGTTTGAGTAAATTGTCTATGGGGAGAACGGGATCTCTGTTGTATAGCAAAAAGAATGGAGT
This sequence comes from Mactra quadrangularis, assembly GCA_025267735.1. Taxonomy (NCBI): domain Eukaryota; kingdom Metazoa; phylum Mollusca; class Bivalvia; order Venerida; family Mactridae; genus Mactra; species Mactra quadrangularis. The sequence goes on from CM046297.1 coordinate 2,276,788, forward strand.
ATGTTTACTACTTTCAGACGTACTAAAGCGCATGGCTGCTACTGTAAGACTCAGATAAATATCCCATTGATTGACATTCTCCTGTACCTGTTTAGATAAAATGTTATTGAGGGTTGCATGTGAGCGTTCATTAATTGAGTTGCCTTCAGGTCTGTAAGGTGTAGTTTTTATATGTTCAATATTTAACTCTTGCAATGTTTCTGTAAAGGCACGACTTGTAAATTCTGAGCCATTATCTGTAATGATCCTTATCGGACATGAATATCTACTATAAATTTCATTAATTAATAAGTGTATGATTGTATCCGAGCTTTTATCTGGTGCTGGAAAAGCTTCTATGTACCTACTATACTGATCACAGAAAACAATTATGTATGCATTATTTGAAATAGTTCTTGGATATGGACCACAGACATCTATTGAAATTACAGAGAACGGATATGGTGGAATGCAACAGTCTTCAGAAATAGGCGCTTTTATTGATTTTAAATTTCTGGTCTGACATTGAACACATTTGTTAACATAATCATGCAATTCCTTAAACATATTTGGCCAATAATATTTTTGTTTAATTGTGTGAAACATTCTCTGACACCCTGGATGAGAGTTGTCATCATGATATTGTTTGATAATTAAGTGAGTCATGTGACGCGGAACATAAAGTCTTAAAACCGGTTCATCATCTGCATTAGATAAATAGTACATCAATTTGTCAACCACAATAAATTTATTTTCCTCTGTTTTCTTGCATTTACCTTGATTCAACCTTGATCTTAATTCTACTATTGTATTATCTTTGTTTTGTTCTATTTGCATGTCAGTATTTGCCAATAATCCAGCCTGAATATTTAATGCATTTTGTAATAAGTCATTTTGTATAATTTGGTCATTGTCAACGACGGCCTTGTGATCTATATTTGTTGAGTCAATGACATTAATTTCATGTACCTCGTTTTGTACCTGCATGCCTGAGGGTATTTGTTCACCTAATTTTTGCACTTTATTGACAACTTGTGAATCATTTTTCGGTAAGTTGTGTATTAAATAACTATTATCATGAATCTCTAACGAAGGTGCTATGTCAGTACTGATATTAGTGCTATCAGACGTAGGAGGTCTGCTAAGGCTGTCACTGACTATATTGAATTTGCCAGGTAAATGCTCTATGGTGCAATTATAGGTTGCTATTGTCATTCCAAATACTTGCAATTTCTTATTACTTGAAGGTGATTCCAGTAAATATGTTAATGGTTTATGATCTGTTTTTATGACAAATTGCGCGTCATGTAGATAATGATCTAACTTATTCAATGCATAAAATATAGCATAGCATTCTTTTTCACATACAGCCCAATTGGTTTGTGCTTTTGATAATGTGTGAGATAAAAAATATATTGGCTTCTCATTTACGAAGTCGCCGACTTCGTGGTCATCGCATTTCTGAGTCAATACAGCGCCTATGTGCTTATCTGATGCATCACAGTAAAGAATATATGGCTTTTTAGGATCTGGATAAGATAAGTATGGTATTTGCGTCAGTATTTCCTTCAATTTATTGAAACTTATTTCACATTCATCAGTCCATTTAAACGGTACTTTCTTCCTAGTTAAATTAACTAACGGTTCAACTATTTCAGAATAATGATCACAAAATCTTCTATAAAACCCTGTCATACCTAATATTGATCTAATATCCCTCGGGCATCGAGGTCTACTTAAATGACGTATGGCTTCAACTTTATTTGGGTCTGGTCTAACTCCAAATTTATCAATAACAAAACCTAAGTAATTGGTCCGTTCACGCATGAATTGACATTTTGGTAACTTAAGCTTTAATTTATGTTCCCTGAGGCGACTTAATATGACATCTATGTGTTGTAAATGTGTTTCAAGATTTTTCGAAAAAATTAGAATATCATCCATATATGCCACTGCAAATTTCTCGCAGCCTCTTAAGACAGTATTTGCTAATTTCTGGAAATAGGCAGGGCCGTTATTCGTGCCAAAGGGTAGAACGTTGAACTCATATAATCCTTTAAAGCCCGCTGTAAATGCTAATTTACATTTATCTGATTCTTTAATCCCTATTTGCCAAAATCCGCTAATCATGTCAAGACTTGTAAAGTATGTACTCTCTCCCAACTGTGCCAAAATATCATCAATAATTGGTAAAGGATACGATATTGGTTTCGTAATCTTATTAAGTTGCCTGAAATCTACACAAAATCTTTTAGTACCGTCGGACTTATTAACAATGACCACTGGGGCCGCCCACGCACTAGTTGAAGGTCTAATAATATTTGCAGCTAACATTTCCTCTATTGCTTTATCAATGACCTCTTTATTATTCAATTGAGTACGGTAGGGTCTTAATTTAATTGGTTTATGATTTTCTGTGTCTATGGAGACCTGTATAGTGTCCGTTTGACTAAGTTCTAAATTATTCCTAGCAAATATTTCTTTATGTTTTACAAGAATTGGGAGTAATACATCTTTTTTTTCCTTATCTAAGTTTAAGCTTGAGGCTATTTCGCTTTCAGTAAACCCTTGGTGTATTGAATTGTTTTCCTCGTTTATTGACATATCGACATTTTTATTTACCGAATTTACTTCCTGTTTATCTTGTTTTGACAATGTGCCTAAGGCGCAATTACCTTTCAGTTTAATAGTTTTAAAAGTATTGTTTGTTACAATGACAGGTAACCTTCTGTCTTTGGTAACTTTTATTAATGAACTGCTTAATTCTAAACCTGGTTCGTTGTCAATGAACGGATTTGGTGTACGGTTAAACTCATAAACATCATTTGTCTGTATTTTACTGTGTTTACTTATTTTTGCTAAGATTATATTAACTGATCTAGGCTTTAACATATAATCTTTGTTACATCTAACAATAGAATTAAGATGAATGTCATCTTCTAATGGAATGTAATTTCTGTCTATGCGTAAGCAACCTAGGTCAAAATATAGTCTGACACCATTTTGTGTTAAAAAATCCTTTCCTAAAATAACCATTCTGTTTATATTTGCAACTATAAAGAACTTATTTCTTACTAAGAGTTTTCTTCGTGTTTCCTATCTTAAATTTAATATTTGCAGCCCCGTGTACAACCAATTGATTACCGCTGACAGCTTGAAGGTTTGCGTGTTCCTTTTTTACTTTTGGTTTATTTTTCAACATTTGAAAAGCTTTTAAACTGATTATAGATACTTCCGCTCCGGTATCTACTAAACTTCTGAATGAATTATTTCCTACTCTAATTAAACACGAACTTGGATTCCCACAAATTGCTATATTATACCTCTTTTTATTTGATTTTCTGTTATTCTCATTCCGATTACTTGTCCCATAGTAACCGGAGTAAATTAGTTTTTTGATTGATTAAAATAACACTCTTTTGCGTAATGACCTATTTTCTGACAGTTATAACATCTTACTTTTTGACGAAACCTTTCTTGCCTCATACCTGAACAATTTTTTGCCATATGCCCTAATTGCCCGCAAGAATAACATTGAATCGGATAACGCCTTTTGTTATTGTCCGAAACGCTTGGTTTAACTGAGGTATATGCATTAATTTCAGCTTTTCTTTTGAGACAATCACGAATAACGTGCCCTAGTTTTTTGCAATACGTGCATTGTTTTGAAGGCCTTAAGTGGGATATATCCATGTTTTCATGATTATCCTCAATATCGTCTACGCTAATTTTGTTTTTAGATCTTTTATTAAACCTAATTCTTAAATTTTGTTCATTCACCGCGCTATCAATTGCATCTTGGATTCTTACATGATTTTCTCTCATAATTCTTAATCTTAAAGCATCATTTGTCAACCCGTCTGTAAAATAACCAACTAATTGTTTTTGAATTAAATCTAAATTTTCAATAGGATTAGTGTACGATTCCTCGGCTAACTCGACTAATCTCTCTGCGTAATTACAAATGTCTTCTGAAGGTTTTTGTTTAATTGTGTTCAGTAAAGAGAATGCATATTCTGAATCTTGAATTTCCGCGAACCTTTTCTTTAAATCTGTCTTAAAATTTTGCCAAGTACAATCAGGATTTTCCATCAAATATCGATGAATAAAATTACTAACATTCCCTTGAGAAGTTTGGTAAGCAATTAGTTTCATTTGACATTCTGGTAAACCATGAAAAAGTCTAAATTTATCTATGTTCCTCATCCATTGTTTAAATTGTGATTTTTCTCCGCTAAAACTTGGTATTGCCTGAGACATATTTTGTGAATTAATTGAAACTGATACATTTTGTAATTTATCTAATAATTGCGTAAACATATGTCTAGTTTCATCTATCGACAATGAGTTCGATTCCCCCTGCGGTCCGTAGCCCTCCATAGTTATTACAAAAATGAGAAATTAAAATTGACTTACGTTTTTCCTTCGTACGAATCTCTGGTCACGAGCACCAAATCCAGCCGTGTCGTATAGTCGGGGTAAAGAAATACAAACTACGTGTTACGTCTTCCAAATCAGAACTGAATATGCATGTTTTATTCTTGATATATATAGTCAATTCTCAATTACATAAGATATACTAATTAGTGTATACGTGTACATAAAATTGTATCCTCAAGCTACAATGCGTAGACTTGGAACACTCATACCAGGACAAAGTAATTAATAACAAGTCAAATATGACAGCTTGACCAGCTACTCCCTGGACAAAGTCATTACTAACAAAACATACATGACATATAATTGTAGGACACGACATATATGATCAACTTGTGACCTCTCAACCTAATAATTTATAAATGAATCAACATAATATACATATCATATATGTAAATTATGTAACAACGCGCATCTCACTGCGCAGGTATGATTTTTGTGCAAATGGGTTGCTAACTACGTAGGGCATCGGGAAAATGTGTTTAAACAAGCAACTAACTACATTTAGGTAGCAAAAAACCGGTGCAAACCTCCCGACACCAGGAGGCGACGCCTATTTTTGCTGTTCTAAAGCCCTATTTAGCCATATTGCACGGTATCATTTGCGGCGCTGTTGCCATGGCGCAACTCGGTGTGCGAATGTGATTTTTTGCAGTTTGGTTGCTAACCATCTAGGGCACCTGAAAAACGTGTTTAAACACCAAACCCACCAGGTTCAGGTACCGAGAAACCCCGTGCAAATTTTGCGACACCAGGATGAGGGGCGACTTTGGGGCACTGTAGCCACTGCGCATCTCACTGCGCAGGTATGATTTTTTTGCAAATAGGTTGCTAACTACGTGGGGCATCGAGAAAAAGTGTTTAAACAAGTAACTAACTACATTAAGGTACCAAAAAACGCGTGCAAACCTTGCGACACCAGGATGAGGCGGCCGTTTTTCCTGTTCTAAAGTCCTATATAGCCATATTGAACGGTATACTTTGCGGCGCTGTTGCCATGGCGCACCTCGGTGTGCGAATGTTATTTTTTGCAGTAAGGTTGCTAACCATGTAGGGCACCTGAAAAACGTGTTACAACACCAAACCCACCAGGTTCAGGTACCGGGAAACCCCGTGAAAATTTTGCGACACCAGGATGAGGGGCGACTTTGGGGCACTGTAGCCACTGCGCATCTCACTGCGCAGGTATGATTTTTTTGCAAATAGGTTGCTAACTACGTGGGGCAACGAGAAAATGTGTTTAACAAGTAACTAACTACATTAAGGTACCAAAAAACGCGTGCAAACCTTGCGACACCAGGATGAGGCGGCCATTTTTCCTGTTCTAAAGCCCTATACAGCCATATTCCACGGTAAAATTTGCGGCGCTGTTGCCATGGCGCACCTCGGTGTGCGAATGTGATTTTTTGCAGTTAGGTTGCTAACCATCTAGGGCACCTGAAAAACGTGTTTAAACACCAAACCCACCAGGTTCAGGTACCGAGAAACCCCGTGCAATTCTCCCGACACTACAAGGTGACGCGACTTTGGGGCACTGTACCCCACGCGCATCTCACTGCGCAGGTATGATATTTTTGCAAATGGGTTGCTAACTACGTAGGGCATCGGGAAAATGGGTTTTAACAAGCAACTAACTACATTTAGGTAGCAAAAAACCCGTGCAAACCTCCCGACACCAGGAGGCGACGCCTATTTTTGCTGTTCTAAAGCCCTATATAGCCATATTGCACGGTATACTTTGCGGCTCTGTTGCCATGGCGCAACTCGGTGTGCGAATGTGATTTTTTGCAGTTTGGTTGCTGACCATCTAGGGCATCTGAGAAACGTGTTTAAACACCAAACCCATCACGTTCAGGTACCGAGAAATCCCGTGCAATTCTCCCGACACTACAAGGTGACGCGACTTTGGGGATCTGTAGCCCACGCGCATCTCACTGCGCAGGTATGATTTTTGTGCAAATGGGTTGCTAACTACGTAGGGCATCGGGAAAATGTGTTTAAACAAGCAACTAACTACATTTAGGTAGCAAAAAACCCGTGCAAACCTCCCGACACCAGGAGGCGACGCCTATTTTTGCTGTTCTAAAGCCCTATATAGCCATATTGCACGGTATCATTTGCGGCGCCGTTGCCATAGCGCAACTCGGTGTGCGAATGTGATTTTTTGCAGTTTGGTTGCTAACTATCTAGGGCACCTGAAAAACGTGTTTAAACACCAAACCCACCAGGTTCAGGTACCGAGAAACCCCGTGCAAATTTTGCGACACCAGGATGAGGGGCGACTTTGGGGCACTGTAGCCACTGCGCATCTCACTGCGCATGTATGATTTTTTTGCAAATAGGTTGCTAACTACGTGGGGCATCGAGAAAAGGTATTTAAACAAGTAACTAACTACATTAAGGTACCAAAAAACGCGTGCAAACCTTGCGGCACCAGGATGAGGCGGCCATTTTTCCTGTTCTAAAGCCCTATATAGCCATATTGCACGGTATACTTTGCGGCGCTGTTGCCATGGCGCACCTCGGTGTGCGAATGTTATTTTTTGCAGTAAGGTTGCTAACCATGTAGGGCACCTGAAAAACGTGTTTCAACACGAAACCCACCAGGTTCAGGTACCAGGAAACCCCGTGAAAATTTTGCGACACCAGGATGAGGGGCGACTTTGGGGCACTGTAGCCACTGCGCATCTCACTGCGCAGGTATGATTTTTTTGCAAATAGGTTGCTAACTACGTGGGGCAACGAGAAAATGTGTTTAAACAAGTAACTAACTACATTAAGGTACCAAAAAACGCGTGCAAACCTTGCGACACCAGGATGAGGCGGCTTTTTTTCCTGTTTTAAAGCCCTATACAGCCATATTGCACGGTATACTTTGCGGCGCTGTTGCCATGGCGCACCTCGGTGTGCGAATGTTATTTTTTGCAGTAAGGTTGCTTACCAAGTAGGGCACCTGAAAAACGTGTTTCAACACCAAACCCACCAGGTTCAGGTACCGGGAATCCCCGTGAAAATTTTGCGACACCAGGATGAGGGGTGACTTTGGGGCACTGTAGCCACTGTGCATCTCACTGCGCAGGTATGATTTTTTTGCAAATAGGTTGCTAACTACGTGGGGCAACGAGAAAAGGTGTTTAAACAAGTAACTAACTACATTAAGGTACCAAAAAACGCGTGCAAACCTTGCGACACCAGGATGAGGCGGCCATTTTTCCTGTTCTAAAGCCCTATATAGCCATATTGCACGGTATACTTTGCGGCTCTGTTGCCATTGCGCAACTCGGTGTGCGAATGTGATTTTTTGCAGTTAGGTTGCTAACCATCTAGGGCACCTGAAAAACGTGTTTAAACACCAAACCCACCAGGTTCAGGTACCGAGAAACCCCGTGCAATTCTCCCGACACTACAAGGTGACGCGACTTTGGGGCACTGTAGCCCACGCGCATCTCACTGCGCAGGTATGATTTTTTTGCAAATGGGTTGCTAACTACGTAGGGCATCGGGAAAATGGGTTTTAACAAGCAACTAACTACATTTAGGTAGCAAAAAACCCGTGCAAACCTCCCGACACCAGGAGGCGACGCCTATTTTTGCTGTTCTAAAGCCCTATATAGCCATATTGCACGGTATACTTTGCGGCTCTGTTGCCATGGTGCAACTCGGTGTGCGAATGTGATTTTTTGCAGTTTGGTTGCTGACCATCTAGGGCACCTGAGAAACGTGTTTAAACACCAAACCCATCACGTTCAGGTACCGAGAAACCCCATGCAATTCTCCCGACACTACAAGGTGACGCGACTTTGGGGATCTGTAGCCCACGCGCATCTCACTGCGCAGGTATGATTTTTTTGCAAATGGGTTGCTAACTACGTAGGGCATCGGGAAAATGTGTTTAAACAAGCAACTAACTACATTTAGGTAGCAAAAAACCCGTGCAAACCTCCCGACACCAGGAGGCGACGCCTATTTTTGCTGTTCTAAAGCCCTATATAGCCATATTGCACGGTATCATTTGCGGCGCTGTTGCCATGGCGCAAATCGGTGTGCGAATGTGATTTTTTGCAGTTTGGTTGCTAACCATCTAGGCCACCTGAAAAACGTGTTTAAACACCAAACCCACCAGGTTCAGGTACCGAGAAACCCCGTGCAAATTTTGCGACACCAGAATGAGGGGCGACTTTGGGGCACTGTAGCCACTGCGCATCTCACTGCGCAGGTATGATTTTTGTGCAAATGGGTTGCTAACTACGTAGGGCATCGGGAAAATGTGTTTAAACAAGCAACAGACTACATTTAGGTAGCAAAAAAACCCGTACAAACCTCCCGACACCAGGAGGCGACGCCTATTTTTGCTGTTCTAAAGCCCTATGTAGCCATATTGCACGGTATCATTTGCGGCCCTGTTGCCATGGCGCACCTCGGTGTGCGAATGTTATTTTTTGCAGTAAGGTTGCTAACCATCTAGGGCACCTGAAAAACGTGTTTCAACACCAAACCCACCAGGTTCAGGTACCGGGAAACCCCGTGAAAATTTTGCAACACCAGGATGAGGGGCGACTTTTGGGCACTGTAGCCACTGCGCATCTCACTGCGCAGGTATGGTTTTTTTGCAAATAGGTTGCTAACTACGTGGGGCAACGAGAAAAGGTGTTTAAACAAGTAACTAACTACATTAAGGTACCAAAAAACGCGTGCAAACCTTGCGACACCAGGATGAGGCGGCCATTTTTCCTGTTCTAAAGCCCTATATAGCCATATTGCACGGTATACTTTGCGGCTCTGTTGCCATTGCGCAACTCGGTGTGCGAATGTGATTTTTTGCAGTTTGGTTGCTGACCATCTAGGGCACCTGAGAAACGTAATTAAACACCAAACCCATCACGTTCAGGTACCGAGAAACCCAGTGCAATTCTCCCGACACTACAAGGTGACGCGACTTTGGGGATCTGTAGCCCACGCGCATCTCACTGCGCAGGTATGATTTTTGTGCAAATGGGTTGCTTTCTACGTAGGGCATCGGGAAAATGTGTTTAAACAAGCAACTAACTACATTTAGGTAGCAAAAAACCCGTGCAAACCTCCCGACACCAGGAGGCGACGCCTATTTTTGCTGTTCTAAAGCCCTATATAGCCATATTGCACGGTATCATTTGCGGCGCTGTTGCCATGGCGCAACTCGGTGTGCGAATGTGATTTTTTTGCAGTTTGGTTGCTGACCATCTAGGGCACCTGAGAAACGTGTTTAAACACCAAACCCATCACGTTCAGGTACCGAGAAACCCCGTGCAATTCTCCCGACACTACAAGGTGACGCGACTTTGGGGATCTGTAGCCCACGCGCATCTCACTGCGCAGGTATGATTTTTGTGCAAATGGGTAGCTTTCTACGTAGGGCATCGGGAAAATGTGTTTAAACAAGCAACTAACTACATTTAGGTAGCAAAAAACCCGTGCAAACCTCCCGACACCAGGAGGCGACGCCTATTTTTGCTGTTCTAAAGCCCTATATAGCCATATTGCACGGTATCATTTGCGGCGCTGTTGCCATGGCGCAACTCGGTGTGCGAATGTGATTTTTTGCAGTTTGGTTGCTAACCATCTAGGGCACCTGAAAAACGTGTTTAAACACCAAACCCACCAGGTTCACGTACCGAGAAACCCCGTGCAAATTTTGCGACACCAGGATGAGGGGCGACTTTGGGGCACTGTAGCCACTGCGCATATCACTGCGCAGGTATGATTTTTATGCAAATAGGTTGCTAACGCGTGGGGCATGGAGAAAAGGTGTTTAAACAAGTAACTAACTACATTAAGGTACCAAAAAACGCGTGCAAACCTTGCGACACCAGGATGAGGCGGCCATTTTTCCTGTTCTAAAGCCCTATATAGCCATATTGCACGGTATACTTTGCGGCGTTGTTGCCATGGCGCACCTCTGTGTGCGAATGTTATTTTTTGCAGTAAGGTTGCTAACCATGTAAGGCACCTGAGAAACGTGTTTAAACACCAAACCCATCACGTTCAGGTACCGAGAAACCCCGTGCAATTCTCCCGACACTACAAGGTGACGCGAATTTGGGGATCTGTAGCCCACGCGCATCTCACTGCGCAGGTATGGTTTTTGTGCAAATGGGTTGCTAACTACGTAGGGCATCGGGAAAATGTGTTTAAACAAGCAAGCAACTAACTACATTTAGGTAGCAAAAAACCCGTGCAAACCTCCCGAAACCAGGAGGCGACGCCTATTTTTGCTGTTCTAAAGCCCTATATAGCCATATTGCACGGTATCATTTGCGGCGCTGTTGCCATGGCGCAACTCGGTGTGCGAATGTGATTTTTTGCAGTTTGGTTGCTAACCATCTAGGGCACCTGAAAAACGTGTTTAAACACCAAACCCACCAGGTTCAGGTACCGAGAAACCCCGTGAAAATTTTGCGACACCAGGATGAGGGGCGACTTTGGGGCACTGTAGCCACTGCGCATCTCACTGCGCAGGTATGATTTTTTTGCAAATAGGTTGCTAACTACGTGGGGCATCGAGAAAATGTGTTTAAACAAGCAACTAACTACAATTAGGTAGCAAAAAACCCGTGCAAACCTCCCGACACCAGGAGGCGACGCCTATTTTTGCTGTTCTAAAGCCCTATATAGCCATATTGCACGGTATACTTTGCAGCGCTGTTGCCATGGCGCAACTCGGTGTGCGAATGTTATTTTTTGCAGTAAGGTTGCTGACCATGTAGGGCACCTGAAAAACGTGTTTCAACACCAAACCCACCAGGTTCAGGTACCGGGAAACCCCGTGAAAATTTTGCGACACCAGGATGAGGGGCGACTTTGGGGCACTGTAGCCACTGCGCATCTCACTGCGCAGGTATGATTTTTTTGCAAATAGGTTGCTAACTACGTAGGGCAACGAGGAAATGTGTTTAAACAAGCAACTAACTACATTAAGGTACCTAAAAACGCGTGCAAACCTTGCGACACCAGGATGAGGCGGCCATTTTTCCTGTTCTAAAGCCCTATACAGCCATATTGCACGGTAAAATTTGCGGCGCTGTTGCCATGGCGCACCTCGGTGTGCGAATGTGATTTTTTGCAGTTAGGTTGCTAACCATGTAGGGCACCTGAAAAACGTGTTTAAACACCAAACCCACCAGGTTCAGGTACCGAGAAACCCCGTGCAATTCACCCGACACTACAAGGTGACGCGAGTTTGGGGCACTGTAGCCCACGCGCATCTCACTGCGCAGGTATGATTTTTTTGCAAATGGGTTGCTAACTACGTAGGGCATCGGGGAAAATGGGTTTTAACAAGCAACTAACTACATTTAGGTAGCAAAAATCCCGTGCAAACTCCCGACACCAGGAGGCGACGCCTATTTTTGCTGTTCTAAAGCCCTATATAGCCATATTGCACGGTATACTTTGCGGCTCTGTTGCCATGGCGCAATACGGTGTGCGAATGTGATTTTTTGCAGTTTGGTTGCTGACCATCTAGGGCACCTGAGAAACGTGTTTAAACACCAAACCCATCACGTTCAGGTACCGAGAAACCCCGTGCAATTCTCCCGACACTACAAGGTGACGCGAATTTGGGGATCTGTAGCCCACGCGCATCTCACTGCGCAGGTATGGTTTTTGTGCAAATGGGTTGCTAACTACGTAGGGCATCGGGAAAATGTGTTTAAACAAGCAAGCAACTAACTACATTTAGGTAGCAAAAAACCCGTGCAAACCTCCCGAAACCAGGAGGCGACGCCTATTTTTGCTGTTCTAAAGCCCTATATAGCCATATTGCACGGTATCATTTGCGGCGCTGTTGCCATGGCGCAACTCGGTGTGCGAATGTGATTTTTTGCAGTTTGGTTGCTAACCATCTAGGGCACCTGAAAAACGTGTTTAAACACCAAACCCACCAGGTTCAGGTACCGAGAAACCCCGTGCAAATTTTGCGACACCAGGATGATGGGCGACTTTGGGGCACTGTAGCCACTGCGCATCTCACTGCTCAGGTATGATTTTTTGGCAAATAGGTTGCTAACTACGTGGGGCATCGAGAAAAGGTGTTTAAACAAGTAACTAACTACATTAAGGAACCAAAAAACGCGTGCAAACCTTGCGACACCAGGATGAGGCGGCCATTTTTCCTGTTCTAAAGCCCTATATAGCCATATTGCACGGTATATTTTGCGGCGCTGTTGCCATGGCGCACCTCGGTGTGCGAATGTTATTTTTTGCAGTAAGGTTGCTAACCATGTAGGGCACTTGAAAAACGTGTTTCAACACCAAACCCACCAGGTTCAGGTACCGGGAAACCCCGTGAAAATTTTGCGACACCAGGATGAGGGGCGAATTTGGGGCACTGTAGCCACTGCCCATCTCACTGCGCTGGTATGAGTTTTTTGCAAATAGGTTGCTAACTACGTGGGGCAACGAGAAAATGTGTTTAACAAGTAACTAACTACATTAAGGTACCAAAAAACGCGGGCAAACCTTGCGACACCAGGGTGAGGCGGCCATTTTTCCTGTTCTAAAGCCCTATACAGCCATATTGCACGGTAAAATTTGCGGCGCTGTTGCCATGGCGCACCTCGGTGTGCGAATGTGATTTTTTGCAGTTAGGTTGCTAACCATCTAGGGCACCTGTAAAACGTGTTTAAACACCAAACCCTGCAGGTTCAGGTACCGAGAAACCCCGTGCAATTCTCCCGACACTACAAGGTGACGCGACTTTGGGGCACTGTAGCCCACGCGCATCTCACTGCGCAGGTATGATTTTTGTGCAAATGGGTTGCTAACTACGTAGGGCATCGGGGAAAATGGGTTTTAACAAGCAACTAACTACAATTAGGTAGCAAAAAACCCGTGCAAACCTCCCGACACCAGGAGGCGACGCCTATTTTTGCTGTTCTAAAGCCCTATATAGCCATATTGCACGGTATCATTTGCGGCGCTGTTGCCATGGCGCAACTCGGTGCGCGAATGTGATTTTTTGCAGTTTGGTTGCTAACCATCTAGGGCACCTGAAAAACGTGTATAAACACCAAACCCACCAGGTTCAGGTACCGGGAAACCCCGTGAAAATTTTGCGACACCAGGATGATGGGCGACTTTGGGGCACTGTAGCCACTGCGCATCTCACTGCGCAGGTATGATTTTTTTGCAAATGGGTTGCTAACTACGTAGGGCATTGGGAATATGTGTATAAACAAGCAACTAACTACATTTAGGTAGCAAGATACCCGTGCAAACTCCCGACACCAGGAGACGACGCCTATTTTTGCTGTTCTAAAGCCCTATATAGCCATATTGCACGGTATACTTTGCGGCTCTGTTGCCATGGCGCAACTCGGTGTGCGAATGTGATTTTTTGCAGTTTGGTTGCTGACCATCTAGGGCACCTGAAAAACGTTTTTAAACACCAAACCCACCAGGTTCAGGTACCGAGAAACCCCGTGCAATTCTCCCGACACTACAAGGTGACGCGACTTTGGGGCACTGTAGCCCACGCGCATCTCACTGCGCAGGTATGATTTTTTTGCAAATGGGTTGCTAACTACGTAGGGCATTGGGAAAATGTGTTTAAACAAGCAACTAACTACATTTAGGTAGCAAAAAACCCGTGCAAACCTCCCGACACCAGGAGGCGACGCCTATTTTTGCTGTTCTAAAGCCCTATATAGCCATATTGCACGGTATACTTTGCGGCTCTGTTGCCATGGCGCAACTCGGTGTGCGAATGTGATTTTTTGCAGTTTGGTTGCTGACCATCTAGGGCACCTGAGAAACGTGTTTAAACACCAAACCCATCACGTTCAGGTACCGAGAAACCCCGTGCAATTCTCCCGACACTACAAGGTGACGCAACTTTGGGGATCTGTAGCCCACGCGCTTCTCACTGCGCAGGTATGATTTTTGTGCAAATGGGTTGCTAACTACGTAGGGCATCGGGGAAAATGGGTTTTAACAAGCAACTAACTACATTTAGGTAGCAAAAATCCCGTGCAAACTCCCGACACCAGGAGGCGACGCCTATTTTTGCTGTTCCAAAGCCCTATATAGCCATATTGCACGGTATATTTTGCGGCTCTGTTGATATGGCGGAACTCGGTGTGCGAATGTGATTTTTTGCAGTTTGGTTGCTGACCATCTAGGGCACGTGAGAAACAAGTTTAAACACCAAACCCATCACGTTCAGGTACCGAGAAACCCCGTGCAATTCTCCCGACACTACAAGGTGACGCGACTTTGGGGCACTGTAGTTCACGCGCATCTCACTGCGCAGGTATGATTTTTTTTACAAATGTGTTGCTAACTACGTAGGGCATCGGGAAAATTTGTTTAAACAAGCAACTAACTACATTTAGGTAGCAAAAAACCCGTGCAAACCTCCCGACACCAGGAGGAGACGCCTATTTTTGCTGTTCTAAAGCCCTATATAGCCATATTGCACGGTATACTTTGCGGCTCTGTTGCCATGGCGCAACTCGGTGTGCGAATGTGATTTTTTGCAATTTGGTTGCTAACCATCTAGGGCACCTGAGAAACGTTTTTAAACACCAAACCCATCACGTTCAGGTACCGAGAAACCCTGTGCAATTCTCCCGACACTACAAGGTGACGCGACTTTGGGGCACTGTAGCCCACGCGCATCTCACTGCGCAGGTATGATTTTTGTGCAAATGGGTTGCTAACTACGTAGGGCATCGGGAAAATGGGTTTTAACAAGCAACTAACTACAATTAGGTAGCAAAAAACCCGTGCAAACCTCCCGACACCAGGAGGCGACGCCTATTTTTGCTGTTCTAAAGCCCTATATAGCCATATTGCACGGTATACTTTGCAGCGCTGTTGCCATGGCGCAACTCGGTGTGCGAATGTTATTTTTTGCAGTAAGGTTGCTGACCATGTAGGGCACCTGAAAAACGTGTTTCAACACCAAACCCACCAGGTTCAGGTACCGGGAAACCCCGTGAAAATTTTGCGACACCAGGATGAGGGGCGACTTTGGGGCACTGTAGCCACTGCGCATCTCACTGCGCAGGTATGATTTTTTTGCCAATAGGTTGCTAACTACGTAGGGCAACGAGGAAATGTGTTTAAACAAGCAACTAACTACATTAAGGTACCTAAAAACGCGTGCAAACCTTGCGACACCAGGATGAGGCGGCCATTTTTCCTGTTCTAAAGCCCTATACAGCCATATTGCACGGTAAAATTTGCGGCGCTGTTGCCATGGCGCACCTCGGTGTGCGAATGTGATTTTTTGCAGTTAGGTTGCTAACCATGTAGGGCACCTGAAAAACGTGTTTAAACACCAAACCCACCAGGTTCAGGTACCGAGAAACCCCGTGCAATTCACCCGACACTACAAGGTGACGCGAGTTTGGGGCACTGTAGCCCACGCGCATCTCACTGCGCAGGTATGATTTTTTTGCAAATGGGTTGCTAACTACGTAGGGCATCGGGAAAATGGGTTTTAACAAGCAACTAACTACATTTAGGTAGCAAAAATCCCGTGCAAACTCCCGACACCAGGAGGCGACGCCTATTTTTGCTGTTCTAAAGCCCTATATAGCCATATTGCACGGTATACTTTGCGGCTCTGTTGCCATGGCGCAATACGGTGTGCGAATGTGATTTTTTGCAGTTTGGTTGCTGACCATCTAGGGCACCTGAGAAACGTGTTTAAACACCAAACCCATCACGTTCAGGTACCGAGAAACCCCGTGCAATTCTCCCGACACTACAAGGTGACGCGAATTTGGGGATCTGTAGCCCACGCGCATCTCACTGCGCAGGTATGGTTTTTGTGCAAATGGGTTGCTAACTACGTAGGGCATCGGGAAAATGTGTTTAAACAAGCAAGCAACTAACTACATTTAGGTAGCAAAAAACCCGTGCAAACCTCCCGAAACCAGGAGGCGACGCCTATTTTTGCTGTTCTAAAGCCCTATATAGCCATATTGCACGGTATCATTTGCGGCGCTGTTGCCATGGCGCAACTCGGTGTGCGAATGTGATTTTTTGCAGTTTGGTTGCTAACCATCTAGGGCACCTGAAAAACGTGTTTAAACACCAAACCCACCAGGTTCAGGTACCGAGAAACCCCGTGCAAATTTTGCGACACCAGGATGATGGGCGACTTTGGGGCACTGTAGCCACTGCGCATCTCACTGCGCAGGTATGATTTTTTGGCAAATAGGTTGCTAACTACGTGGGGCATCGAGAAAAGGTGTTTAAACAAGTAACTAACTACATTAAGGAACCAAAAAACGCGTGCAAACCTTGCGACACCAGGATGAGGCGGCCATTTTTCCTGTTCTAAAGCCCTATATAGCCATATTGCACGGTATATTTTGCGGCGCTGTTGCCATGGCGCACCTCGGTGTGCGAATGTTATTTTTTGCAGTAAGGTTGCTAACCATGTAGGGCACTTGAAAAACGTGTTTCAACACCAAACCCACCAGGTTCAGGTACCGGGAAACCCCGTGAAAATTTTGCGACACCTGGATGAGGGGCGAATTTGGGGCACTGTAGCCACTGCCCATCTCACTGCGCTGGTATGAGTTTTTTGCAAATAGGTTGCTAACTACGTGGGGCAACGAGAAAATGTGTTTAACAAGTAACTAACTACATTAAGGTACCAAAAAACGCGGGCAAACCTTGCGACACCAGGGTGAGGCGGCCATTTTTCCTGTTCTAAAGCCCTATACAGCCATATTGCACGGTAAAATTTGCGGCGCTGTTGCCATGGCGCACCTCGGTGTGCGAATGTGATTTTTTGCAGTTAGGTTGCTAACCATCTAGGGCACCTGTAAAACGTGTTTAAACACCAAACCCTGCAGGTTCAGGTACCGAGAAACCCCGTGCAATTCTCCCGACACTACAAGGTGACGCGACTTTGGGGCACTGTAGCCCACGCGCATCTCACTGCGCAGGTATGATTTTTGTGCAAATGGGTTGCTAACTACGTAGGGCATCGGGAAAATGGGTTTTAACAAGCAACTAACTACAATTAGGTAGCAAAAAACCCGTGCAAACCTCCCGACACCAGGAGGCGACGCCTATTTTTGCTGTTCTAAAGCCCTATATAGCCATATTGCACGGTATCATTTGCGGCGCTGTTGCCATGGCGCAACTCGGTGCGCGAATGTGATTTTTTGCAGTTTGGTTGCTAACCATCTAGGGCACCTGAAAAACGTGTATAAACACCAAACCCACCAGGTTCAGGTACCGGGAAACCCCGTGAAAATTTTGCGACACCAGGATGATGGGCGACTTTGGGGCACTGTAGCCACTGCGCATCTCACTGCGCAGGTATGATTTTTTTGCAAATGGGTTGCTAACTACGTAGGGCATTGGGAATATGTGTATAAACAAGCAACTAACTACATTTAGGTAGCAAGATACCCGTGCAAACTCCCGACACCAGGAGACGACGCCTATTTTTGCTGTTCTAAAGCCCTATATAGCCATATTGCACGGTATACTTTGCGGCTCTGTTGCCATGGCGCAACTCGGTGTGCGAATGTGATTTTTTGCAGTTTGGTTGCTGACCATCTAGGGCACCTGAAAAACGTTTTTAAACACCAAACCCACCAGGTTCAGGTACCGAGAAACCCCGTGCAATTCTCCCGACACTACAAGGTGACGCGACTTTGGGGCACTGTAGCCCACGCGCATCTCACTGCGCAGGTATGATTTTTTTGCAAATGGGTTGCTAACTACGTAGGGCATTGGGAAAATGTGTTTAAACAAGCAACTAACTACATTTAGGTAGCAAAAAACCCGTGCAAACCTCCCGACACCAGGAGGCGACGCCTATTTTTGCTGTTCTAAAGCCCTATATAGCCATATTGCACGGTATACTTTGCGGCTCTGTTGCCATGGCGCAACTCGGTGTGCGAATGTGATTTTTTGCAGTTTGGTTGCTGACCATCTAGGGCACCTGAGAAACGTGTTTAAACACCAAACCCATCACGTTCAGGTACCGAGAAACCCCGTGCAATTCTCCCGACACTACAAGGTGACGCAACTTTGGGGATCTGTAGCCCACGCGCTTCTCACTGCGCAGGTATGATTTTTGTGCAAATGGGTTGCTAACTACGTAGGGCATCGGGAAAATGGGTTTTAACAAGCAACTAACTACATTTAGGTAGCAAAAATCCCGTGCAAACTCCCGACACCAGGAGGCGACGCCTATTTTTGCTGTTCCAAAGCCCTATATAGCCATATTGCACGGTATATTTTGCGGCTCTGTTGATATGGCGGAACTCGGTGTGCGAATGTGATTTTTTGCAGTTTGGTTGCTGACCATCTAGGGCACGTGAGAAACAAGTTTAAACACCAAACCCATCACGTTCAGGTACCGAGAAACCCCGTGCAATTCTCCCGACACTACAAGGTGACGCGACTTTGGGGCACTGTAGTTCACGCGCATCTCACTGCGCAGGTATGATTTTTTTTACAAATGTGTTGCTAACTACGTAGGGCATCGGGAAAATTTGTTTAAACAAGCAACTAACTACATTTAGGTAGCAAAAAACCCGTGCAAACCTCCCGACACCAGGAGGAGACGCCTATTTTTGCTGTTCTAAAGCCCTATATAGCCATATTGCACGGTATACTTTGCGGCTCTGTTGCCATGGCGCAACTCGGTGTGCGAATGTGATTTTTTGCAATTTGGTTGCTAACCATCTAGGGCACCTGAGAAACGTTTTTAAACACCAAACCCATCACGTTCAGGTACCGAGAAACCCTGTGCAATTCTCCCGACACTACAAGGTGACGCGACTTTGGGGATCTGTAGCCCACGCGCATCACACTGCGCAGGTAAGATTTTTGTGCAAATGGGTTGCTACCTACGTAGGGCATCGGGAAAATGTAATTAAACAAGCAACTAACTATATTTAGGTAGCAAAAAACCCGTGCAAACCTCCCGACACCAGGAGGCGACGCTTATTTTTGCTGTTCTAAAGCCCTATATAGCCATATTGCACGGTATCATTTGCGGCGCTGTTGCCATGGCGCAACTCGGTGTGCTAATTTGATTTTTTGCAGTTTGGTTGCTAACCATCTAGGGCACCTGAAAAACGTGTTTAAACACCAAACCCACCAGGATCAGGTACCGAGAAACCCCGTGCAAATTTTGCGACACCAGGATGATGGGCGACTTTGGGGCACTGTAGCCACTGCGCATCTCACTGCGCAGGTATAATTTGTTTGCAAATAGGTTGCTAACTACGTGGGGCATCGAAAAAAGGTGTTTAAACAAGTAACTAACTACATTAAAGTACAAAAAACGCGTGCAAACCTTGCGACACCAGGATGAGGCGGCCATTTTTGCTGTTCTATAGCCAAACATAGCCATATTGCACGGTATAATTTGCCGCTCTGTTGCCATGGTGCAAGTCGGTGTGCGAATGTGATTTTTTGCAGTTAGGTTGCTAACCATCTAGGGCACCTGAAAAACCTGTTTAAACACCAAACCCATCACGTCCAGGTACCATGAAACAACGTGCAAATCTCGGGACACCAGGATGAGGGGCGACTTTGGGGCACTGTAGCCACTGCGCATCTCACTGCGCAGGTATGATTTTTTTGCAAATAGGTTGCTAACTACGTAGGGCATCGAAAAAATGTGTTCAAACAAGTAACTAACTGCATTAAGGTACCAAAAAACGTGTGCAAACATCGGGACACCAGGATGAGGCGGCCATTTTTGCTGTTCTATAGCCAAACATAGCCATATCGCACGGTATACTTTGCCGCTCTGTTGCCATGGCGCAACTCGGTGTGCGAATGTGATTTTTTGTTGTTAGGTTGCTAACCATCTAGGGCACCTGAAAAACGTGTTTAAACACCAAACCCACCACGTCCAGGTACCGAGAAACAACGTGCAAATCTCAGGACACCAGGATGAGGGGCGACTTTGGGGCTCTGTAGCCACTGCGCATCTCACTGCGCAGGTATTATTTTTTTGCAAATAGGTTGCTAACTACGTAGGGCATCGAAAAATGTGTTCAAACAAGTAAGTAACTACATTAAGGTAGCAAAAAACGCGTGCAAACCTCGGGACACCAGGATGAGGCGGCCATTTTTGCTGTTCTATAGCCAAACATAGCCATATCGCACGGTATACTTTGCCGCTCTGTTGCCATGCAGTGACAAGTTCTTCTTGTTTTATTCTGCTGAACTAGTGGACAATAACGATTTTCAATTTAGATGTAACTACAACCGATAGTTCACAGACAATGATTTATTATGGCATTTGTTACGACAAACTTTTCTAATTAAGTTAGTTATCACGAGATGCATGCTCAATGATTTTACGTTATTTTGATATTTTATCCAATTAATTCACAAACATAAATTATTAAAAAGGCATGGTATCATGTATAACGGTAGTATGTGAAGGTTTGTGGTGGTATGTGGTAGTGTGTGTTAACTTGTCAATTCTGGCCTGGCTCCTAAGAATTTACATTCGATATTCCTCGGGCAATATGCTGGGAATGAGTTTAACGTCATAATTCAAATGCAACATCAAGTTTATCATCATAGTGTAAACTGTAACATGAATAATATTTATAGACTGGTTTAAAAGAGGCAAAGAATAGTGAATCTGGAACTCAGAATGTGTTTTGTGTGCATTAACTTCAAATAAGATCTTTATTGTTTAACCCTTAACCGCTCAATCCCGCATTTTTACGTGTCTAGACCCCCCCTCAAAATGGCCGCCACAGCCTTGAAAATGGTGTTTTTTAACTGGATTAAGCGAATTTCACTAAAGGATAGTTGTCCCAAAACATGAGCTCGTTTTCGCGCGCCGCCCCCATCAATTGATGTCTCAGGGGGGTTCCGAAGGGGGGATGTGCCCCCCTTTGTTGCTGGGGTTTGAAGGGGGCGCAGCGCCCCTCATCGCCAGAAAAAAAATCGGGGTCATTGAGTGCAGAAAATGGTGCCAAATGCTGATAAGGAAACATGTTTTCAGTATCTGAAAAGACCTGGCACTTTAGACCTCAATTTCGGAAAATATTACTGTTTGAAGTGCAAACGTGGGGCGGAAAAGAGCGAAAATTGCATTTTTTGCCGTTTTTGCTCCGCCCCAGCGTTACCATGGTAACGGGGATCGGAGCTCGACTTGGTTTTTCTGAAAGACATTTACCAAGGCAATAACTTGGCCAAGTTGCATAACTGTATGATAATTAGTAATGAAATTAGAGCATCTTGAAATAGCCCTAGCGCGTAATGGTGAAAAAATGGCTACTTTTCACACATGTCGCAACCAGTAAAGGGTTAACCCTAAACTGGTCAATCCTGCATTTTTATGCGACTGGGTCCCCCTACAAAATGGCTGCCAAAGCCTTGACATTGATGTTTTAAACTGGATCTAGAAAATAGAAAATTTCCAAAATGACCTTTTTTTCGTAAGCCTCCCCCATTAAAAGATGTCTCAGAGGGGGTACAAAGGGAGGCTGTCTCCCCCCCTTTGTTGCTGGGGTTTAAAGGGGGCACAGCGCCCTTCATCCCAAGAAAAATCGGGGTCGTTGAGTACAGAGAATTGGCACAAAATGCTGATAAAAACATGCTTTCAGTGATAACAGTGCTATAAGACACCTCGTCTCAGTGGATACAGTTCTATAAGACACCTCGTCTCAGTGGTTACAGTATTATAAGACACCTCGTCTCAGTGGTTACAGTTCTATAAGACACCTCGTTTCAGTGGTAACAGTACTATACGACATCTCGTCTTAGGGGTTACAGTATTATAAGACACCTCGTCTCAGTAGTTACAGTTCTATAAGACACCTCGTCTAAGGGGTTACAGTATTGTAAGACACTTCGTCTCAGTGGTTACAGTATTATAAGACACCTCGTCTCAGTGGTTACAGTTCTATAAGACACCTCGTCTTAGGGGTTGCAGTATTATAAGACACCTCGTCTCAGTAGATACAGAACTATAAGACAGCTCGTCTCAGTGGATACAGTTCTATAAGATACCTCATCTTAGGGGTTACAGTATTATAAGGCACCTCGTCTCAGTGGTTACAATATTATAAGACACCTCGTTTCAGTGGATACAGTTCTATATGACACCTCGTCTCAGTGGTTACAGTATTGTTCGACACCTCGTCTCAGTGGTAACAGTACTATAAGACACCTCGTCTCAGTGGTTACAGTACTATAAGACACCTCGTCTTAGTGGTTACAGTATTGTTCGACACCTCGTCTTAGTGGTTACAGTATTATAAGACATCTCGTCTCAGTGGTTACAGTATTAAAAGACACCTCGTCTCTGTGGATACAGTATTATAAGATACCTCGTCTGGGTGGTCAAAATCAATATCAATCAAAGGATAATTAAAGGCAAATTATAACATGCATACCTGTTTGACATTACATACTCAAACTCAATATCAATCAAATAATCCCGCCCAAGGTGCTAGTAAGATGCAAACACACACTAGATAGGTATGGTAACTACTTTAATTGGATAAACTATTGTACCTTGGTTACGTACTAGTAACCCCCCAAAAAAGAAGCCAACATCCCCCAAAAGAGTAAAAACAACTACGTCAGTTTGAAATTTTAATAAATAAAAATATCATCAAAACACGGATATTTCTAATATGAATAATTCATGACAATATAACAGAACATACATTTATTCACAAAAACAATACAATTTCTAGTGATTAACAATTATAAGAATACAATGATAACAGTAAGTATAACCACATAATATGTTATGTTGCAGTCATGTGTCAATCAACACCGATACACAATATATCACCCTTTTAATATATTTGTACGTTAATCCCAATCACGTGTCAATCAACGGCGATACACAAAATGGCACGGTTATATGATAAATTGCAATCAGGACTGTATTTAGTAGCGGTCTTATTTATATATTATATTAATAAATATTATCGGAGCAGAACAGAAAAGAATGCTTTATTAATGCATAAATTTTGGGAAATATTTCAGTCATAATGATTCCAAATTATGTTTCAAACCTTCATTTTATGAAATATAGAGAGATCTATATATTAAAAATGTGTGTCTTTGTTTGATTATAATGAAAACTGCGTACACATGCGTACGATAGTCAAATTAAACAAAATAATAAAAAAATACTTAAAAATATTCTAAAATGTGTTCTAAAATATTTATAAATTGATCATTTAACATGAAAAGTGTCTTTGTAAATATTTTCACTGTCTTATTGTGTCTTTTGATACAGGCGTACGATATTCACTTGCGCTGGTCTGAGTCTAAATATTTGACCATCGAATAAAAGCATAAAAATATATAAATATTATTCGGAATTATTTTAAAATGTGTTATTATACACTTATTAATGATAATGAAACATAAAAAGTGTCTCTGTGAAAATACTCACTGTCTTTGTGTGTCTTTTGATACAGGCGTACGATAGTCATTTACTCTGACCTGATTCTTAACGTTTGAACCTCGAATAAATACGTAAGAAATACAAAAATATTATTCAACATTATTTTTTATTGTTATATAAAACATTCATTAATAATAATATAACATAAAAAGTGTCTTTGTGAAAATACTCACTGTCTTTGTGTGTCTTTTGATACAGGCGTACGATAGTCATTTACTCTGACCTGATTCTTAACATTTGAACCTCGAATAAATACGTAAGAAATACAAAAATATTATTCAACATTATTTTTTATTGTTATATAAGACATTCATTTATAATAATATAACGTAAAAAGTGTCTTTTTTTACATATTTCACTGTCTTTGTGTGTCTTTTGATACAAGCGTACGATATTCACATAAGCTGGCCTGACTCTTAATATTTGACATTCGAATAAAAGCATAAAAATATAAAAATATTATTCAAAATTATTTCTATTTGTTATATTAAACAATAAATAATGATAATATAACATAAAAAGTGTCTTTGTATATATTTTCACTGTATTTGTGTGTCTTTTGATGCAAGCGTACGATATTCACTAAGTCTGGTCTGACTCCTAATATTTGACCTTTGAATAAAAGCATAAAAATATAAAAATATTATTCAAAATTTATTTAAAATGTATTATAATACACTTATTAATGATAATAAAACATAAAAAGTGTCTATGTGGAAATATTCACTGTCTTTGTGTGTCTTTTGATGCAAGCGTACGATATTCACTTAGACTGGTCTGACTCCTAATATTTGACCTTCGAATAAAAGCATAAAAATATGAAAATATTATTCAAAATTAATTTAAATTGGTATAAAAAACATTATTTTAAGATAATATATCATAAAAAGTGTCTTTGTGCATATATCCACTGTCTTTGTGTGTCTTTTGATGTCTTTTGATGCCTGTGGCAGTATTTAGGATGTCTTTTGATGTCTTTTGATGTCTGTGGCAGTATTTAGTATCACCGGTGGATACTGGTAACGCCCCTCGCCTGATTGGATACAGATAATCTATAGCCCTCAATCTAGTGTCTAGATGTTTAAACAGGGTTATCGGTACCTAAATGTAATGTGTTAGGTGTTTTAACAAACTTTTTAGGTGCTCACCGTGGTGTGTAAGGGGTTAGCACACTAATGAAAAAGTAAATGAAATGTATAAATCGTAAAAATCACTTAAATGATCTTATATTAAGTATTTACAGGATAATTAAACGATTATTTCTGGCAAAAAATATGAGTCTTCATAGTTAAACTGCCGACCTTGTTTGCTAAATAACTAATTTTCTTAGAGACATTGATACCTTTAATTCATCTATGAACACTGTCTTATTTGAATATGAAATGTATCATTTAATATGGAATTTACTATTTATAAACATGAGACTACATGTGTCCCTTTAACCTTTATAAACATGAGCATTCATGTAACCCCTTTAACCTTTATAAACATGAGACTTCATGTAGCCCCTTTTCAAATGTGAGACTAAATGTATCCGTGTGTTGGGACATCTTCACTAAGGATTAAACACTAAAATCCAGTCCAAATTTAGTTCAGGCGCCGCATTGACAAAATCCACTATATATATATACAGTCTCAATCGACCAATGACTAGTATAATGAACTAGAATAGAAATTTTGTTCATGAATGCGCGGCATGAACAAAATTTGAATACTACAATACGAATATGCTAATACAGTCTATTTTGTTGAACAAAATGAACAGTACAGTGAGTACAGTGAATTCTATATTAAATGATACATTCCATATTAAAATAAGACTGTGTTTATGTTTTAATTTATTTATGTTATTTACCTTGTAAAGTGGCAAATCCACTGCACACTATTTACAATGTAGTTTTATTTTCCCTCGTAACGGTCGTATTTAACCTCGAACTTCGACCTCGGGCCAATAGAGGAATGCCCTTAAATATAACAGGGCCTAAAATATCAGATTAATTATTCTATATTGAACAACAGATAATATTAGATAGCTAACTTAAGCTATGTCGATGCCAAGCATCATTATACACTTAACAACTTTTCTAAGTATACACCTACATATATATACATTTGTATTTGGTTATACATGTAACTGGATTGATACGTAAGCTATTAATATAAAATTTGTAGAAAATGCACATCAAATAGTATTTTATTTATTAATAAAAACGAAGATTAATTGGAAACTAACTGACTTCTTATAAGCAGTAACAATATTGGCACCAACAAAGTACAAATTCACATCAATAACGCGTATGGCCACCTTCAGCTCGTATAACTGCAAGACACCATGCTCGTATTGAGATAATTTAGCTCTGAATGATATCCTGGGGTATCATAGCCTATTATTGTCGTCGAACGACGTTTTCTCTGCCTTGGCAGGTCTTAAACACTACCGGTTTGCACAAACATTCTAAAAAGTTTCATCACAGTCAACAGGTAACGCTTGAAAGTACGGGCAACCTGAAAAATGGTTTCACTTTGTCACGATTGTTGGAGGTTTCTGCATTGCAACTATGCTTAGAGTGTCTCATTGATGAATATGATGCGAGCAAGACATAAGTTAGAAATTCAATTCAATTTATCTCTCTTACTGATGAGCTAGCATGTATCATTCTGATAGACCGGCCTCTAACTGTTGAAATTATCTGCAGGGGAAATGTGTATACTTAGAAAAGTTGTTAAGGTGTATATTATATAGTTTAATAGTTATGTTAGACGCTTGGTGAAAAAAGATAACAAGAGCGAGAGAAAATTTTATTCTGTTATTTATGGATACATGTTGTATTAAGGAAAAACTCGTCTAGTTTCCACATGTATGTGAACGTATGAGGTATCCAGTAAATGTAGAATATGTCTCATTTTGTCTACCGTATAGATCGATATCAATATTACCATTAAGTCGACTGTCCCTAGCTCTCACATATACCTGCAATGAGATACAAATGTGGTACTCTATTCAGACACTCCGAAAAGTGTTTTGACATTACTGGTCTTGGAAGAATCACTGGACCGAATCAGGTTTCATTGGATCGAAGAAATCATCAAAATAACAGATTTTTACATCTTTATCAACAACAGTTTTTATTACTAATAGGATTAAAAAGGGAAAGTCAATACGTCATGACATATTACTTTTTTTAGTCGCTATACTCAGTCATTATAATTTATTTTAACTTTTATCTGAAGACAAACGCAAAATAGGTTCCATACTTATCCAGAAATTTAATAAATAGCCGATAGTTGTCCTGACTTTAATCTAAAGAAATGAAATTGGACCGGACATTCGGACCATCTATGACAGACTTTTTACTGGACCGATTGGGAATTTACCGGTCAGGTCCCTCGGACTGGCTCTTTTCGGAATGTCTGACTCTATTACTGTTTCGGTGATTGGGTATAACATGATGTACAAAAGACACCCGACTTGCTCAGAGGATAGCGCGCTGATCAGCTGATCGAGGGAACGAAGGATGGGTTCCCGGGCGGTGTATACTTTCGTGGAGCCTGGTCATGAAAAAATGTCCACGACCTTTCTCCTCTAATACTGATTTTAAATCATAAATTTTAAGGCAGTTTTAAGGCACTGATGGATGTAACAGGTTTACAGCTAAATCCCGAGATTTAGCCTTACCAGGAACGGTGAGTAGGTTGACTGGTCGCCGTAATATGGCATATACAGTGTGTTTCTACGGCGTTAAATCCAATCCAAAAAAAGATATACAACTTCTACAGCCTGTAGTGGTTCAGTAGTAGGACGCGTTCCTAGGGATAGAGGGACCTCGGGTTTGAACCCAGTAAAGGGGAACTCCTAATTTCCCACGAGCAAGAAATTTACATGCAGCCGTTCCACTCCACCCAGGTGTAAATCGGTACTGTGAATGTCACCTCCTTGAAAGAGTTTCAATGATCAGGCGTTATTACACAAACATTGTAAAGTCGGCTTAAAATGTACAAATGTTGAAGCAAACTTAAAACCGCAATATCTTAAATTTAACTTTAGCTTAGTACTTAAGACAGCAGCTAGTTAGATGAGCTGGTCGCTATATAAAGCAGAAATAAATCTGATAGCCAGTTCAAAGAAAAAAATAAAATACCTGGTCCCCGGCATTGACATCTAAAATTATACCATTGGATCCGGAACCATAGTCACAGTCATTTTTATGACCGTATAAGGAGAATATGTAATTTGTATTGTGAAATAGATCCAAAAACGCATACTTGCTTTGCTCAGCTAATGAAGTAACCTGTATCACAAAAAAATCATGTTCAGTTATGCATAAACGGATATCTTGCAGTTATAACCAAGCATTGCTCTTAGCGTGTTGAAAAGTAGTCATGCAGACACAAGCCCGGTTAAGAAATTTTGAAGTCGATCAACACTTACGCAGCAGACGAACCAAGGGTAAAACTAAACTCAGAAAACCAGACTGAATTTGCAAATCTAAACGCATGGCGCATCAAGACAGCATATCAGGCAGCAAACAATTATAAATATACTTAACGAAACATTTAAGTACTCCGATTTCAGTATTGTAGGAAGTCTTAATTTTCAACATTAAAGTCCGATCGATGATGGAAATGTGTTTTGGACCATACTGACCTTTGCTTTCATGGTTTTCATGCTACTTTATCAATGCAAAACCATTTTTGTCGCGCATGCGTTGAAATGTGAAGATTTTCTAATTGTTTTGATTGAACAGAAAATAAGCAATTAGAGGTCTTGTTCTGCAGGTGACGCACCGTCTGGCAAAATACCTGCGGCAATTTCTCGTTCTTGAAGCGACATTCGAGCCATTTCTTGAGTTTTCGTTGTGCATATCAACTTGCTTATGATTTTCACTGAAACTGATCACGTGAAAATTTTACACGATAAGCACGTGCGCATTTCTGATTTTCTGCACATGCACGACAAAACCAATTTTGCATAAATTAAGAAGCATGAAAATCATGCAGGCAGACGACAGTATAGTCCTATACACATTTCCATTAACGATCGAACATAAATGTTGAAAAATGAAAATTTCTGACAACATTGAAATCGGTGTACTTAGAAGTTTCGTTAAGTATAATACACTACAAAATACAATGTAGAAGGATTGACAAGTAGATAGGTCGCAAGATATTTTAGGTCACGGATTGCAGAGCAGTAACGTCAGGGATGTTACCGATTATTCGGAACAATTCGGCCAAAGCTGCGTCACATATTCGTAAGTTTACGTAATCACCCGATTGTTTACTGCTGTCAGACGTTTGTAAAAGCCAATGATAAATATGGTGGAGTTTGGGCATATGTTGTTGGCTGTAGTTGGTGCTAAATTTTGAAATGATCTTCCAAGTTCTCTCAAAAACATTCAATGTGAAGCCTTATTTAGAGTTCAACTCAAACACATCTGTTCCGCCAGATTCTTAATTGATCTGTTAATTGTGACATTTCCCGTTTTACTGTGTTTAGAAACTGTATTTTTTCACTATGTACATAGCGCTGTGTTTTTCATACTGTTTGACATTGGAAGGACTTTTGTAGAGCGCAATAGAATATGTCTACATAATTTTTGCGCTATATAAATGCATTATTCATTCATTTGGTTCCATTCTCGTACCCAGAGTCTTTTAAGATTCTATATCTAGATCGAGAATCTTGATAACCTCTAGGTACGAGAATGGGACATTTCTGACTGCCATGACATTTTAGACAATGGGTACGATGAGTATCTGTAAATGTTAAAATTATGTTGAAGTACAGCTTACCTCAAATACAAATAATCCTGATACGGGACTTGTAAACACGCCAGTTGTAGAATCATAACCACCTCCAATTTCTGCATACTTACGACCAAACACAACTTTTTCACCATGTAATAATATAGTTTGATTGTTTGCTACTCCGGCGGAGAAAGCTACCCCTGGACAAACTGTAAAATAGAACAAAAATAGTTCTAGACATAATTTTAGTAAATCTTGTAATGTATATTATGTAATATGAGGATGTGCTTACGCACAAATCAAATAAATAAAGTATCTATCTATCATAAGTGAGGCTAAAATAAACAGTCATTATATATTTGATAATTCTTACATCTAATTCTAATATTTATATTTTCACATATTGGTATGGTCCATATTTTCTCAACTGACAAAGTTTGAATAATTTCACGTTGATTGATTGCGCACTACCACAACTGGCCAGTGTCATAAGCAAATCGCTAGCTAGCGCTTGGTCCCCTGGTACCCTCGATTTGATAACTCATACTTAGAACTTTTGGTGTAAAGAGGGTACCAGAGGACAAAGCGCTAGCTAAAGATTTGCTTAGGAAACTGGCTAATATCACTAGTTTTAGAAAAAGAACAGGAAATCACTGTGAAATTATTCATGTTTGACCGTTAAGAAAAAAAGAACTATAGTCTATACATGTATCTATGTACTACAGTTGATAGGTCACATATACATACATGTACAGCTGGTGCAATTTGACCTGAGACGGATTAAAACATCACACGCTCCTATAACTAAACTACGTGTGGATGATTTAATGTTTGCTAATGATACTTAAATGAGGGACCTTAGTCAGTTATTTTCACTTTTATACTCTTCAAATAGGTAGGTCCAATTAGTTGGATTACTCGGATATTACCGTTATTTTTCAATGTCATTTGCCAAAATTTAATCTTAAATAACATTTTTGTAAATTATTTAATTTGTTTAAAGTTTTAGCTAAGTATTTTTAGAACAAAGAACTATCCAAATTTCACCATTTCTGTTAATATCTTCATTATCAAGAAACTTATTAGATTAATTATTTGTTATCCTTACATAGGACTTCAATGATAAAATCCGAAGATTCCAACTGATAGGACCTACTGACCATTTGGAATGTTTAAGATTTTTTCAAGGAAAGATAACTGTCAAAAGTTCCTCATTGTAGTTTAACTTTGTTTCAAGTCAATGTTTACATGGTATATACATTTTGTAAAACGTAACAAATGCTCTAGAATTCATGAATGTATTTATGATAACTCTAAAATCTGTTTGGTTTAAATCTTTATTATAACAGTTATTTTACAATTTGCATGACGTCATATACAATATATATATACTTATTAACAATAATATGTATACATGTACATGTATTGTAAAAGTTTTGATACGATGTCACTAATGCTCCACCATACCCATAGTGCTAGTCACAACACGATGTTGGTGTCATGAAATTTATTATGTTGGAAGAAGCATAGCAGCTATGTTATGTCCCGGTTCCTTCATAGCTTCATCTGAAATGCAATGAACATTACTCAGAAATTCTAAGAATAAGTACATTTTGTTTTTTCAATATTGTTTTAGGCCTCCAGTGAGTTACCCTGTTTATTTTATTTTCAAGTTATACAAGTATATCCTAATTATTCTTTCAATTATTTTAACATACATGTTATTCACGACTAGAAAACTTTTCTTCTAGTGGAATGTCTTGCTTAATCTGTACCATTATAAAAGAAAAATAAATGATAAATAGTCATACAAACAGAATGTTTATTTATAACTGTTTTAACCTGCAAATACATGTATTTGAAATGGGAACTTCAGTTTGGGAACAAACATTTAAAGTGAACAATTAAACTATCTATACATATATTATGTAGTTACAGACATCATTGCAAGTTATGCCTCTGGACGCTGGAATTCTCTTCTTCCCACAAACACGGGCTATACCAATCGAGTCATTCTAGAACCCAGAAGTTATTAAGATCCTCGACCCAAGTGTTAGATAGAGAATTTTGATATAACCTCCGTAAACAGATATCCTGTAGAACATTGTCGTACAGGATCTCTACTGTCTCCGTGGAGGTCACGTCGAGATGAACTTTGTGTCGACCAATCAATGCTAGCTTTCATCTAGACGGAAACGCTATTAATCACATTTTGATTTCGTAGTTTCTATTTTTAGACCAAGGTTTGCATGCTAATTTAACAGCGGTATTATTCACAGTCTGCGATTGGGCGGCTCATTTCAAATTGCGTGACGTAGACGATGTAAACAAGTTACGTATCGTAACAATGTCGTCATGAATATTATGATGAGAAAAGGTCGCCCGAACGTGATCTTCGTTTGAAAAAGGCCAGATCTAAATTAGCGAGTAGGCGAGCGGAAATGTTAGATCGGGTTTTAATCAGATTGCTTTTGATATAACCTCTAACTAAGAGAATGTGTCTAAGACTAACAATCGAGGGTTTCCCGCAAGACTGTAGTAAGTGCAAAGTGTTAAAGAGTGAGTTACTACAGTATTGCAGGCAAATCTCAAAATGTAGCAACATAATAACAAAACAATTGTTTTTCCGTCAGAAAATGAACTCAATAAACGCACGACTAATTTAATGTGAATCAAGCTTTAAACAATAGACTACTTGCGGTGATGGAACAACACTTGATCTGATCCAATGGTCCTGTATTTCTAGCATAACTAAATATCTTAATGAAGATTTAGAATCACTCTATGTGGAACGTATATAACCCATCGTCTACTTACATATGGTTGAGTGTACATGAATATTATCTCAAACACTGTGTCCTACATAACTTTTGTTTTACGGCAAGACCTACATGTATAAGATTTTTTCTAAAGTTAAGAATGACAGGACAATAAGCAACAATCGACGTCCAGATACTGTGACCTTATACTGCTCTTTATAACTAAGTGTGGCAAACTTTCGTGGAGTATGGTCATAAGGTCATTTTACGACCATTCTCCCTCCTACCACTGATTTTAAACCCAAACAAAACAGATATAGTAAATCGTTACAGATTTGATAATGGTCACTTAAAACAAAATCATTTTCCATTATCCATTACCGTATCGTGATACATATCGGGCCGCAGCTACCGTATCGTGATACATATCGGGCCGTAGCTACCGTATCGTGATACATATCGGGCCGCAACTACCGTATCGTGATACATATCGGGCCGCAACTACCGTATCGTGATACATATCTGGCCGCAACTACCGTATTGTGATACATATCGGGCCGTAGCTACCGTATCGTGATACACATTGGGCCGTAGCTACCGTATCGTGATACATTTCGGGCCGCAACTACTGTATCGTGACCTGCATCGTATCGCATCGTGACTGGAGATATACAGCCTAGTAACAGTTATGATTCACCTATTCAAGAAACTTTATAATGTCAACATTGATTAAGATCGTAAAATTTACATCTACATGTATATAGATAAGAAAAGTTTAAAGCTGTCCGTTCACAGATTTCAGCTAAAAATTATATAGTACTAGTCTATAATTCTCAATATTTTAAAGAAATATTTTGGAAGCAGTTAACAGGTTAAGCAGTGTTCTGATAATGACAATTTTAGTGCAAATTGACATGAAACGATAGGAGCTTGACATTCTGTACCGTAGTTTGAAAATTCCCTTTTTCTTGTGATTAAATTAGTTTATCATACAAAGGAGGGAGTTTTTCAAACTACGATACAGAATTTCAAGCTCCTGTGATGGAATTAAGTAATATGATAATCGTATGAAACATACACCGTAACATTCGGAACTCCTCGGCCATTCGCTACATGAAAAGTCGAGGGTGTTCCGAATGACACCGTAACAGTATAGATGCTATAATTAGGGCGTTTTGAAACCTTTATTCTATATTTCTAACAATCCGTAGGTCTGTTTGCTTGAAAAACAATAAGAAATGATTAAGAAAGAAAAAAAGTAATAACACAATTACATACACTGACAACATTCTCGTACCCCGAGGTTATCAAGATTCTCGATCGAACTATCGAGAATCCTACCAGACTCATGGTACGAGAGTGATTGACAGTTAATTTTAAAATATCAAACAAATTGTCACTTAAGTTTATACTCAGTAGGGTAATCTCGACTGTGAAACAAGTT
This sequence comes from Mactra quadrangularis, assembly GCA_025267735.1. Lineage (NCBI taxonomy): Eukaryota > Metazoa > Mollusca > Bivalvia > Venerida > Mactridae > Mactra > Mactra quadrangularis. The sequence goes on from CM046297.1 coordinate 2,310,578, forward strand.
CTCACTGAGTCTGCATTACCTGCCCCTTACCACTATCGTTATCGGGTCATGGCGGCCTCCTCAGCTATTATACAGGTATTACTTTTTTCTTAATCTTGCATGATCATTTGCTGACGATAGTTACTTTAGGAGGAGTTCGGTACTACATAGGACATTAGATAACGATTTTTCAGATTACTCGTATATTTAGCCGACGATTAATAAAAACATGTCTCAAGTGAACACAATTCGGACGTGGATTAGTCTCGTAAGAATTCGGATACTTTATTTTGCATAAATTTATGTAACCGAACAACTAAAAAAGGTATCCACTGCAATTCTTGTACAATGATTCTTTGATTTAAGTCTGTGTAGTGAGAAATGCTCATTTGAAAACATAATTATCCAATATCTAATTCATTACATAGGGCGCGGCCATGATCATGGTTTGCCTGACGTACTTTTACCTGCCAAAGTACGACTGGGAACCAGACAAGTTCTCAATATCTTGATTTATCATCCATAAGTCCGCTTCCTAGTCCCCCAGTACTGAGCATAAAGATCAATTTCCTAGCTGAGTGAAACAACGAGACAGGCTTTTGAATGACATTTGGATCAAACGCGGAGCTGGCTATCTAATGATTACCAGTCCAATATCGAAACCATTCGGCAACGTCGACTTGCTCCGTCAAAAAAATAACCTAATCTGCGAGCCTGTAGCTTTTAGATAACATCGACTTATTATGGAATCGTGACCTTTAAAATCTTTTGTTGAACTATAAACACAATATAATGATTAATTACGAAAATAACTGAATAGTTTGACAGAGTAAGGATGATTTTGGTGTCGCTATTTAGTAAGTACGATATTTCTTACGAAACAGAAAATGTATTACCTTTTAATCACCTTTTTAAACTGTATGCACAAAATGTACTTCATTATTGGAGAGCAGTCAGTGAAAGGGTTGATAGAGGCAGATTTTTTGTAGTTCTTACTTTAAAAATGAAAGGTTCCATCAAGATTGTAACAATGTAGCGGTTTTACATCGAACCCGACGATACGATACTGAGACGATGTCAAATCTTACCAAGACAAATATTTTCATAAGACTTCCACAATAGGGGTGTAACGGATAACCGATATACCGGTTAATATTGCAATACGACTTCTGACGGTTTTTAACCGGTTCGGTTCTCTCTTAACCGGTTTTTCTAGTAATGTTCCATACTGATTGTTTTTATCAGAGTCTGAAATGTAAATGATTGAATGAATGTTACAATGTATTCGAAAACTTGAAATATTTTTCGTAAAGTGAGAGAGTAATTATCTTTGAAAGTCCATTCAAAACCTTTTTTCTAACTTATTCAAACATTTGCATAATATGTGTAGATCATTTGAAAATTCAAATATCTATGTGCAATGTTGATCAAATTAAGACGATGCGCATGCATTAATTCATGCTATGCATGTATGCGCAAAAAAAATATGTATTGCAATATATTGCAATACGGTTTTTACCGTATTGTTACACCCCTATTCCACAATAATGTAGTTTTTTTATTTGAATAAAGAAAAGTAGTCTCTTTGTGGCGCCAAGTTATTATAAAATATTTTACACGCTAGTATAAAAGCAGATGGTTAGGTGAGCTGGTCGCCGTAAATTATCATACACAGTGTCTTTCATAAGGTCTTGTACAATATAAATATTGAAAAAAAATGATCTTGCATACCCCAATTAAATTTACTTTAATTGAAGTTTATTCATGTAACATAGATATCGTGTATACAAATTAATTTTGATTTTGAATCTTACTCAGTTTACTATTGTTTTATTCATTTATTTATTTATCTATTTATTTATTTATTTATTTATTGGAGTTAACGCCGTGTCAACACAATTCAGGTCATTTTACGGCATCCAGCGCACCTAACCTAGCTCTCCTGGACCATTGTCTATAACCAGTACTCACCTACCCTTCCACAAGGCCGGAAACTTCCCCATATTTTCTAATCAATGGTGGAAAATCGACATTATTGTCAAAGGACAAGGTTCACTAAGGCTGAAATCGGCCCCGTTTCAAGGCTAAAAATGGCAAATATTAAAACATAGGAATACAATCGATTTTTGCAATCTAAATAAAGAGAAAGAGTTGCTGAACAAAGAGTGGCCATTATCTTTTGTCAAATGTGTCTCATTGTGTATAAAAACGATCTTTTAAAGTGCCTATTTTCGTCAAAAACGGCATTTTTTGATAAAATTTCACACGTTTTTGCCAAAATTTGCATTGGCGGCAATCTTCGCCAGTTTTTATATTTTGACAGATGAAAATAATAGTTATTACTAATAACATACTAAAATTTAATCGCTGGCGACGAATGCCGCCACATCGAAAAATTAAAAAAAAGACGAAAATATTTGGTCTATTTATAGCCTTATTCTGCAATGCGCTTTTAACAGTCTTTTGACGTCATTCGCCCCAGAATATTTTGACATGATTGCACCTGAACTATCTCTACTGTATATTAAATTTCTTTATACACAGTATCCTTCCAAAATGTGACTTATAAAGAGAAAAACTTAAACTTTCGACACGAGTTGATGTTGGTTCGATTTGAATCGGGTACGAATAACAGGTATCTAATCGCGGGAGTGATTTCCCCTTTTTAACCGAACCAATGCACAATCATCGTGTACAAACTTCAGTAAATTACGTTATTATGGAACTTCTTTACCATAAGTATTACTTCAAATGGTGTTGTTGGTAAGTAGATTCTGTGTTTTATGCATTTCAAAACTTGTTATAGGTTATTTCATTTTAAAATGTGCTGTAACTCCATTATTGTTAACCGAAAGTTGATGTGAAATCAACCGGAAATCAATTGGCGTTAACTATGTTTATAGTAACTGACTAAATTGTTGTCTGCTAATATGTGTATGTATGTAAACTAATAAGAAAATAGTTCTAAGCTGAGCTAGCTCTATTCTGTACAGTTATATCAATGGCCAAGGTTTAGAATTCACACTATACCATGGCCATGATGAAAACTCTGCTCAATACATTTGATACTAGCTACAGACAAAATTAGAACAGATCACTGACACTGCCTCTGCAATCTATTTTTTAAATAGTGGGCTGTGCATGGTCTTATTTATATGTTACCCATTTGATTCATACTACATTGTATTGATAATTCATGAAGTAATCATTGAACTAATTATGAAATAAATTTAAATTGGTAAGAGAAAGTATAGTATCTGATTAATTTGTTATTAAGTTAGCTAGATCTATGATTTTGTATATTATTCCAGGTCTAGAACTTCATGAAGCTGTTGATCGAGATGATCCCATATCACAATAAGGGTGACAAACTGACAACTAACATGTAAGGGCAATGTTGGCCTTTGCAAAAAAGGTACAATTTATAATAAAAAACAGTGATTACATTATTTCATATCCAATACTGCAGTTTAAGAAAATATCTCTGTCCTTTTTGTTTTAAAAATGCATTTTGCAAGCATCAAACACTTAGTGAAAATATAATCTAATGTGCTTATGTGTATGATTGAATATGTTGAAGGATTACACAATTTTGTATGATCCATTTAAAATAATGGCAACAGTGCCTATGTTGCTGAAAACTATGTAAGAGGTGTAGAGCAAGACTGCCAATCTTCAGCTGATTTTTTATCATCAGCAAATATATTTTATTTCTTACAGTATTGTTACTCAATCATAAGTTAAACTTGACAATTATAGTAGTAAAATCTTTGAAATGTGTAAAATGCATAACCATCTAACTATGAAGTTAGTTAGATTTTTCAGTCTGAAAACTTTAATTATATCTTTTCAGGTTGAAGATAAGCTATGATGAAACAGATCTATGTATCAACCTGAAATTCTTAAGACAAGTCTATGTATCAACCTGAAATTCTTAAGACAATTTAATGTGTTAAGCTGATATTCTTAAGACTATTTAATGTGTTAAGCTGATGTTCTTAAGACAAGTTAATGTGTTTAGCTGATATTATAAAGAAAACTGTTAACTAGTTTCATTATTTATTGTATACATATCATTGTTTATTATATACATGCAGTTCATTTATATATGGTGATATTGCCTTGAAATAGAGATTTTAATTTTTTTCTATGACAACAAGTAAAATTATTATATTTTTTTTTCTTTGAGTGTTATATGAATGTAGATTTATTAAATGTAGATGGTAGTATTGTTCTACATACATATTTTATTAAAAAACTACATGAGTTTGGATTGACAATGGGTTCATATTAACTTAATTGTATCTTGCTTCTCATATATACAAGACTATTGTTTGATTTTTGCAAGTAGTTTTTAAAAAAACCCATCAACTTTCCATTGTAGAAGTAATTTCTTTTCTGTCACATTGTGCTACAAAAATAACTGTGTCAAGTAATTAAAAAATAAATTAATACATTATGTAGCCCTTGAATTATTTTTATTTTTATAAGTTTCTATGGTGAAAGTCTGGAGATTGTTTGTAAACAAATTGAGCAAGATCATAATTTGTGACTAGCATTAGTTATAGACATTCCATTGAAATTAAATGGAATTAATTACAACTGACATCAGAAAAATTGATCCAATTGAACATTTCTGCAAAAATAATTGGTGACCCTGTTCAGAACTGTATTTGTTTCTGCAATGTGGACTGCTTAGTACTAGCATCTGTTGTTATCTAATCCACACTTATGACATTCATTGACATTCTTAGGCTGGAAAATTGAAACTTGAAACAGAAAAAAATAGTATAGATAATGGTATATTTGCTACATATTTCCATGCTGAATATGTGATGGTTGCTATGGTAATGGTACTTGAAATGTCTTTTAAATGACTAGGTTAAAGGTGTTAAAACCAATGCTGCAAATTAAGACTTGTAATCACATTATCTGAGAATTTATTTTAAGTTTTGTGGAAAAACACATTCATATATAGCACTGGATTTCATTATTTTTTCATGTCAATGGAGTTAATTGACATAATATATATACCCTTCTCCACACAAAAGTCTATAACTTATAAACAAATCCATTGTCAACAAAAATGTTTTAACAAAATATTCTTCAAAGCTTAGACCTTTCAAATGATGTAAAAAACTGAAACTGTGATTTTTACTCATTTGGTCTTATTTTCACAGTCCTAGTCACATTAGCATTTGTTACTGCACTGTAGTGTTATAACAATGTAAATATACAGTGTTTGCATTGTTTATAAATATAAATCATCTTTATAGATAATCTGTGTTAAATAGTTGTTTTAATTGTACATAAGATAATGTTCAAGTTGATAGTACAAAATGAGTTAACTCAATGCATTGTAAAGAACTTATGCAATACCAAAACTGAAACTTACATATGTATATCGTTGATCATTGTTGCCATGGAAACTGAGAGTACTTGTATCTAGATTTTCCAATGTATGTTTTGAATTGATATTTTTTTTAAAAGTTGTGTTACATTCGACCAATAGAATACTTTGTCTACAAAATGACTTTAAAATAATGAAGTTAAGATGGAATTTTGACACTGTTAGTGTTGCTATGGCAACCAAAATCGCCAGAATTATTCATATTGAGCAATCTATATATAATGAACTATTTATATAAAAGGTTTCAGTGCATTAAAACTATCAATTTAAAGAATTCTACATGAATAAAGGAAACAAATATGAAATGGTAAAGATATTGATATTAATAAAGTGTTACCATGGCAACCTGACATGTAAATATTTGTTCATTAATTTAGTTCATATTTCAGACAACATAAAATTATTTCACCTTAAAAAGATGCTAAGATTTGCTCATGAATTGATTTTAATTCAGAAATCATTGCCATATTGTGTATTTTTCATGCATATTAAATGTTGCCATGGCAACAGAACTATAATAGATTTTCAGTTCATATTGTGTTTTTATGTTTCCTCATATGACCTGGTTTATTAAAAAGACATTTGGTACAAATTCAAGATGGGGCCGATTTTGGCCCTTCGTGAACCTTGTCCTTTTCATGGGAAGGTATAACCTCCCCGGATGGGATTCGAACCCGCACCCCTCGGGCACGAGATTCCAAATCTCGGCGCGCTACCCACTGAGCTATCGACCCGGGTTACAGTTGTTTCATGTTTTCATGATTAAATGTGAATATTAAAATGTTGATTTTGTCCAACGGCTTTGGATGTCGCTGTTGGGCCTTTATGGTAAGGGCGTTTGACTGAGATTTATTAGTTAGTTTGCTCCTCGTTGGTTTTAATAACATTCAAAACAAACCACGTTTCCTTAAGCAAGAAACATTATCCCTTAGCCTTATTTTGTCTGACCAGTCAAATATTCTGATCTATTATTTTAACAGTTTTAGCGAACTTAGTGCCACAAAATGTTATTGCTGTTACCATAGCAACTTGTGAGGACGCTGATCCTGGGGCCTGTGAAGACATGGGAATAAAGAATCCCAACATGTGCCAAGAAACGATTCTATCAACACAAGTTTGTCCAAAACATTGCAATAAATGTCGTAAGTATTTAACGCCTTACTTTACTCAACTGTACTTCACTTCAGTTAACAGTTCTTACTTTACTTCACATTACACTATTTTAACGTCCTTCACTTTACTATACTGTCCTTTACTTAAGTTTGCAGTCCATTACTTTACTATACTGTCCTTAACTTAAGTTTGCAGTCCATTACTTTTCTTTACTGCCCCTTAACTTAATGATCATTTACTTTGATGAAGAGCTTCTGTTACAGTCCATTACTTTACTTTACTGTCCTTAACTAAAGTTGACAGTCCATTACTTTTCTATACTGTCCTTAACTGAAGTTTACAGTCTATTACTTTACTTTAATGTCCTCAACTGAAGTTAACAGTCCATTATTTTGATGTACTGTCCTTTACTTAAGTTTGCAGTCCATTACTTTACTATACTGTCCTTTACTTAAGTTTGCAGTCCATTACTTTTCTTTACTGCCCCTTAACTTAATGATCATTTACTTTGATGAAGAGCTTCTGTTACAGTCCATTACTTTACTTTACTGTCCTTAACTAAAGTTGACAGTCCATTACTTTTCTATACTGTCCTTAACTTAAGTTGACAGTCCATTACTTTACTATACTGTCCTTAACTTAAGTTGACAGTCCATTACTTTTCTTCACTTTTCTTTCAATACTTTACCATTCTGTCATTTTCTTTATTTTGCTTAACATTATTGTAGTTTATTGATTAACTTTAATTTACAGTTCTTCACTTCACTTTAATTTACTTCACTCTTCTAGACTTTACAATACTGACTTCAATTAACTGTCCTTCTCTTCATTCTTATTCGGCCATGACTAAAACATTAATAATCTAGGTTTTTACTGATAGCGATAACATTTTTTAGGCTTGTTCAGGGGCGGATTCAGAATTTTTTTGTAGGGGGGGTCCGAACTTTTTCTAAGGGGGGGGGTGTCCAAACTTTCGCACATCAACAACAATATTATACACATTTTGCAGAATAATGCAACATATTTATAATACAAACTACATAACCATTAAATCTATGCTAAACACCGAGAAAATTTGCTTCATGCTACTTAAAAATGACTTATAGTCAAGAAATACACTATTGGACAGGTACATTTTGGAAATTCTAGGGGGCGGGGGTCCGGACCCCCTGACCCCCGCTGGAATCGCCTATGTCGTTTGAAACACTTATTTAACTTAAAGCATTCTTGATTTTATTCCTACGCGCATCACAGCTCGTTTATCATACGATAAAAGATAACAATAACAATTTATTTCTTTAAATACCATTAATTTATTCCAAAAAAGCGCTTTAAAACTATATTCACTTTATATACATATATATAGTAGTTTATTTCAAGATATTAGGCCGTTGGCCTATGAATCTACAAACATAAATACATATAGATACATAATATGCAGAGAATTACAAATTAGAGTAATTGTACATGTAATACATTTTAAAATGCATAGAATGTGAAAATATATCTATATACATATCAAAATTATACATTCCGGTGAGTAAGATGTGAGTGGAAAATAAATAAAGTATCAATGTCTTACCTAACAGTATATATACGAGTGATAGTAAGTATCTACGTTAAAGTTATTAAAAAGCATATTTATAAATGAGGTGGAGAAATCTAATTTGAATAATATAAATTATCTCTTCTTTCAAAACTTTTGAAAATGTATGTTCCTAACTTATTTAAAATGAATTGATTTGTCGATGATATAAGGTCTAAAAATTTGGGAATGTTTGGTCTTTTCCAATAAAATTGTTTAATAAGATCTCTTCTTAAGTCATGATATAATGGACATTCTAGTAAAAAATGGAATTCGTCCTCAAGTCTGTTACACAGTTGACATTTTCTTTCATTTCTTGGAATTTTATTAGGTTTATGCCATCTGCCAGTTTCAATTTCTAATCTATGTGATGATAAACGTAATTTTGAAATAACAATTCTAAACTTTTTAATTTTAACTAAATCTAAGTACGGTTTAAAGCCAAATTCAGAAAACAAAATGTAAGTGCTAGCTCTTGATGAGTTACTGAGTTGATACTGCCAGTCTTGTACAAAAATATCATTAATTCTTTGTTGAAATACTTTCAAAAAATAATTTACATTAGTAACACCTTGGTGAAACCAAACATCATTAAAACCTAAATTTTCCAATAGATTTTTAACATGTAACGCCCAATTTGCTTTTCCAGGGTATAATAAAATATCATTTAACATCAATTTATAAATAAGTTTAATATACTTTCGATCATCTTGACACCGACTAGTAATTTTTAACCAAAACCTGATGATATTAACCATTCTCATAGTTTTTAAAGGTCTACGACCTAATTCCCCGTAAACAAAATTATTCTGAGTGGTAAGTTTGACTCCGAGCAAATTCTTAAAAAAATGTAAATGAGTGCGTTCTAACACATCTGCATTCGCAAACCCCCGTATTTCAGAACCATAATTTAGTATAGGTATGATCAATTTGTCAAATAATGATAATATATGACTAATGTTTAAATTTGGAAACTTGACCAGATAAGTCTTAAATTTAAATATGGCCTTATTAGCTTGACCATTAAGCCTCTCAAATGTTTTATTAAATGAACCCCCATTTGAAAATGTGATACCTAGGTATGTAAAACAATTAACTATTTCTAGTTCAGTATTATTATAAGTGAAACTCAGATTACGTCTTATCCCCCCTTTTTTAAAAATCATCACTTTAGTCTTTTGTACATTTACAACAAGTTTCCATCTATCGCAATAATCCTTTAATACATCTAAACCTAATTGTAAACTATTTTCATTTTCAGCAAATAAAACAATATCATCTGCATACAATAAAAGCAAAATTTTTAAAGAATCAGTACAAAAACCCTCAAAACCATTCATCTCTAAATGTTCCTCAAGGTCATTAACAAATAAAGCAAATATAAATGGAGAAAGACAATCACCCTGTCTAACACCCAGGTAGCATTCAAAATTTTCTGAGCTTAAACAGTTTCCATTTTTTACCCTAGATTTAACATTTGAATAAAGCGATCTAATTATATTTAACATTTTACCTCTAATCCCATACCTTATAAGTTTATAAAAAATATTTTCACGTACTAACAAGTCGAATGCCTTAGTATAATCTACAAAACAAACATACAGTTTTTTATTATTATTTAAAAGATGATTGATAATTCCATGTAACACAAAAATATTGTCATTGGTACCCATCTGTTGTCTAAAACCTGCTTATGCTTCTGTGTATACGAAGTAATTTTCTGCCCATGATGTTAACCTATTATTAATTATTCTAGTAAACAACTTTCCAAATGTAGATAAAAGAGTCACGGCTCTGTAATTTTCCGGAAGCTCAACATTGCCCCGTTTAAAGATTGGAACAATATAACCCTCCGTCCATTGTGAAGGAAAACACCCAGTATGAAATATTTTATTAAATAAAGGTAATATATATATAGCGAGATAGTCAATACCGTACTTGAAAAATTCATTTATAACATAATCACACACCCCTGACCTTCCTACGTTTAATTCTCTACACGCCCTCATCACGGTGGCGAACCCACGTGACTTCATCCGGGTATATTTTACCATATTTGGAATATAGGTCACTCGCATAAGGTAGGTTTTTTGCTTTTTTCTTACTAATCACGTAGTGTTTTTTTCCAAGAATACGCGCATAAACCCCCTGCTTACGAGATATGATTGCTGCAGTAATTGTTTTCCTGAAATATTTAGTCGTCTTGGAGTAATTTGGTACACAAATTTCGATGCGATTGAAATTGTCAGGGTAGCGTTCATTGTATTTCAACGGTTTATGCGTTTAAATGCCTTAATTTGTGCCGACAGTTATGCACATGGTATATTTATTTCATGTACACTTCCAATTAACCCTCTATATACGATAACGATCTTTGAAAAGAGCTAGTTTGTAAATTATGAGAAAATGTGGATAATGATAACGTTCATTGCCCGTGATTTTCCGGATAACGTTCATTTCCTACATAGAGTTGTCCAATTTACTCACCACAGTTTCTTAAAAATGACCTAAAAAGTGCATTGCATTTTATGACTACGTACAGGGATGTATCATGTGACCTTTCTTTGGTTTTCAAACATTATACAAATTGCATGGGATACAACTTAGAGTTTATATACATATGCAAAGGATTCAACATAGATTTTAGTTGACCACTTAATGTAGATTTAATACAATGACTTTTTAGTGACGCACAAAAATTACGTATACCCTGACGTGTAAAACTATTAAATAGGTCAAAAATTAAAAGTCAATGTACGAAGGTGCATGAATTCTAGGATGACTCTATTTTTTGCATAGACATTTTTAAATGAATTTACATTAGCAATCTTTCTTATTGTTCAACTATTTTCTTTATGTTTTAAATTTCAGAAATGGGCAAGACAAAATTAAAATTAACACTTAATAGAAAAAAGATAGAAGAGAAAATGGATGTAGATCGGCACAATCAAGTCCTAAAAAAGCCAAGAGTGGTCCTCAGTATTGACCTGACTCATTTGATGAAATTTTTGGACAAAAAGTTACCTCAAAGTATCACGATATAAATAATATTTCAATTGAAAGTCCCATTGATGCTGTTAGTTATACTCACCATGACGTTTCTTCAAACTGCGATGGCTTAATGAGAACAGAGATTTATTTTAAACAAAGTTACATTGAATATGGCAATTTATAAGGCTATTTTGATTAATTTCCCAAGGTATTATACTGAGTGTTTTTTTGAATGGCAGAAGGGATTTCTGCTAGAATCCATATTATACAATAAAAATCAGAAGTTAAGTGATAAAGTGTTTACATGGATCACATGGATAAAGTTCAAGTTTACATGGTATATACAATTGATCATGACTTTGTATGATTATTTTTCTTGTTTAATAATTTAAGTATGCATACACAAATTTGAAGACATTACAAGTTAGAAGTCATCTGACATGTCATATATAGATAATATATTTGAAAACAGTGAATCTCTTCTTTGTTTTTGTGGCTTTTCAATCTCAGTCATGAGACGGATAGTTAATCTGCTAAATCTGCTAAACGTTCCAGTTGTGTGTGAGCATTAGACTTTATTCCTGTTAGCAATTAAACGCCATTGTCAGAAGCTGGTTCGAACCCATCACATTTATCATTGAGAGGTTGCAGATCGGCCTCTAAGTCATTTATATCATGGAGGAAGTTAGTTCGATGTGGATTCTATTTTAGATTTGCATATATGCACTGCTATACCGTGGTCACATCGATAAGACACGTGATGTTGCATAGATGAAAAAAACACAATTCGTTAATCAATATAAACTTTTAATGAAAGAATAATTCACCATAGTAATATCTGTTGAAAAATATCCCTAAAAAAGTCGTGAACACATGCACTTTTTCAGTCTGCTAAATGACCATGGGCTAACGGATATTTCTATTTTAGAGTAAGACACAACCATGTTTAATTACATAACTTTTATTGGTTGTTCAGTAGTTCAAAGTGAATATCATAAATCATGAATTTACTAATTTAGCATGTTCTCTGAGTTGAGAAGGGAGCGTAATCCAAAAGATACTTCACTTTAGAAAGTGAACGATAGTTAAACATACTGTCCATGTGCTAGACAGTACCTCCCTATTTGTACATACATGTATGCTCAAACTTTTCATAGATAACTTTTTTAAAATCATGCTGTGTGATTTTTCAATTCTCTGCAACAAGCAAACGATAATAGGATCCCAGGGTAGGTTGCACAGTTTGTCATTCTACCTTATGTGGCATCGAATTTGGACTAACGTTAATAAATGAAGTCGACTATGACAGATGTTGAATGACTTAATCGATTAAAAAAGTAACAATATGTTAACTCGTGGATGAGGAATCTAATACTTCGAAGACGTCGCTGGTTATCCCTTTCCATGAAAATTTCAATTGTCGATTTTGCCCGCTGGAAAAATAAATTTATGGACATTTGTCGACACTGTGGAATGGTAGGTGAGAACTGGTTATATGCAAGGGTAAAGGAAGGCTACCCAAATCAATCAAACTTGTTACTTGTTAATTGTCGGACATAGATCTACTTATATCTAACAAGGTCTGCTCTAGATAAGAAGCCATTGCCACAACAGTAGTTTCTATACTGGCCATTGCATCTTCTTTCATGCTCATCAACACATTTTTTGTTTTTGAACATATATCCACACATGTATGTAACACAAAAACGACATTGTCTGAAATATATAAAAAAAATAACATGATTGGATTAGTAAACAATTTGAGATTCATGTCATATATATTTTACTACTTCTGGATCGTCATCATTATCTTACTATAGTCTAGGGATCTTATTACCTTGAGTGTACGATATCTCATCATAGTTATAAATCAAAATAATCAGAGGTTTGCAACATTAGACTGTCAGCCTTTTGAAAATGACTCCTTCAGATTGAAGAGATACAGAAACGATACTAAACGATTCAGAGCGTATGTGTCACAATAGCGCCAGATAGTTAAGGTACACTTTTATTGCTAAAGTACGTTGGCATTTATAAGACGTTCAAAGATCGATCATAGTTATGTTAATTGTTCAACAAAACAAAACAAAAAACTAAGATTCTAAAACTGTTAACATGCAAGATGGTAGTACGACACCGGGATTTTAAAACGGCGTAAAGAAATTGCAATACCATGGATTGCAACTTGGTTCTTATAACGACTGCATATACTTTCTGTTTTGAAATATCTTTGATTGTGAACTTCAATTACTAAAATCTGCAAGATATTTAATTAATTGGACTAATTATGTACCTTTTCCATCTTTTAAAGAAACTGTGGTGAGTAAATTGGACAACTCTACGTAGGAAATGAACGTTATCCGGAAAATCACGGGCAATGAACGTTATCATTATCCACATTTTCTCATAATTTACAAACTAGCTCTTTTCAAAGATCGTTATCGTATATAGAGGGTTAATTGGAAGTGTACATGAAATAAATATACCATGTGCATAACTGTCGGCACAAATTAAGGCATTTAAACGCATAAACCGTTGAAATACAATGAACGCTACCCTGACAATTTCAATCGCATCGAAATTTGTGTACCAAATTACTCCAAGATGACTAAATATTTCAGGAAAACAATTACTGCAGCAATCATATCTCGTAAGCAGGGGGTTTATGCGCGTATTCTTGGAAAAAAACACTACGTGATTAGTAAGAAAAAAGCAAAAAACCTACCTTATGCGAGTGACCTATATTCCAAATATGGTAAAATATACCCGGATGAAGTCACGTGGGTTCGCCACCGTGCTCATGATCTCTGACAGAGATATTTCAATGTCTAATTCAGAAAACATTACTTGTAATTCCCCGTTTAAAAATCTATTGTTAAAATAAACAACGTCCTCGTCTGGTTGAAAAAACACCGTATTGGGGTCATTGACCGCTTTAAAATAATTTGTAAACATGTACTATGTCTTTTTCATTTGTTTTAGCTCTGGTCTGCTACAGTGGTGAAACTTCTATAGATCCTACGACGAACAAAATAGATTTTCGTCAATCTAATACAGTTTCATGTAACGCTGGCCAGGTGGGTTGAATTTCATTGTGTTTTATGAGATATTTTTACTCTATGTTTTAAGTGCTGCCACGGTCAACATTTAATACACAAAAAGTTCTTATTTTGCTATATACAATGTATGAGGGGCGGCTATTAGTTTGTATTGCGTGCGTTCTTGATATCATACGAAGCGTCAGAGAGTCATATTTGTACGGGATTACTTGTATATTTGTACATGTATATGATATTTTTTTTTTAATTTGGGGGGATTTTACTAAACGTTTTCAAACAGAACCAAAGCGGTCAAAAATCAGAATAATAACTTCTCCCCCAGAGGGCCAGACTAAAACACGTACCAACTTCTCTTGATCATACAGACAGACAACACTCTATAAGTAAATGAATTATCTATGACTTGTATTTGTTATGTTTTAGATATGTAAGCTATCACCACATGGTACAGTTCTTGGATCATATATGGCGGAATGTGGGGATCAACAGGTATGTTTATCTTTGTTTTATCTGACTTCACAAGTTCATTTAAAATAGACAGTGTCCTACGGTTCTAGGACAAAATCCTGATATGGCAAATAGCTTCTCGGTATTTAGACACGAGATCTTCAGAAGATAAAAAGTAATGGTGTAACGGTTAACCGATATGCAGGTAAATATTGCAATACGAATTCTGGCGGTTTTTAACCGGTTCGTTTTTCTCTGAACCGGTTATAAGAGTCTGAAATTCACAAGTTGGAATAAATGTTAAAAATATGTTCGGAAACTTGAAATATTTTTCATGAAGTGAGAGAATAATAATCTTTGAAAGACCACTTAAAACCTTTTTTCTAATTTAATCAAACATTTGCAATACAAATATCTATACACGTACGATGTTGATCAAATCAAATTGAGACAATGCAGGTGCATTAATTCATGCTATGCATGTATGTGCAAAGAACAATATGTTTTGCAATATATTGCAATACGGGTTTAGTGTATTGCAATATACAAAAATGTATTGCAATACGGTTTTTACCGTATTGTTACACCCCTAATAAAAAGACAAACCATAGCTTTTCGTCGATGTTGCTGTAATTTTGTTCTTGAGGTAACAAAAAAATCCAAATTGTGACCTCTTACTCTTAGTTACAAAACATGCTCGACATTCAAGGTACATGTGACCATATTGCCCTCGACGGTCAATATTTGGTTTCGGGTAAGTTAAAAATGTAGGTAGCTAGTTGTCCATTGGGACAACCTCTTTGAAACATCAACGTCGAGCCCTGACCCCAAATGCTTAATTGAGAATAAGAAGGTCTTATATTAAGACTATGGATTGCTATTAATTTCACCCATTTGTATCATTCTAATAGTGGAATTTCACTGTGTGTATATACTGTCAATTTCAGCAATGTACAAATGCTGATATCTGTTGCAATAGTAACCTATGTAATACACCAAAGGCTTTGACGACTCTTCCCCCACCCACCACTACACCCAAACCAACAACAACAACGGTTAAACAAGGTAATGTATGCCAGACAACACTACATGTGTAATTAACTATTATAATTAGCTATAGTGAAGACCAGTTATTCAAACCAGGAGAAAAAAAGGTCCGCTCCACAAGGCGAGCGCTTCGTATCGCTACCTAGCGATTTCCTACGGAACGGTTCGCTTTGAACTAGCAAACTGAATCGCTGCCTAGCGATACGTAGTAAATCTTTTTTCTTGCTAGCCGTATCATTCGGAACTCTTTCGCTTTTTTCAAACTGGCTGATACGTTTTGACAAACAGAGCCGAGGACAACCGAATGTAGAATAATGATAAAAGAGTGGACTCTTCCAAATAGAAACATTAAACTCTTAAAATTGATCAAACTAGTGAAATATTACAAAAGTTTCGTAAGATTTTGAAGAAAAAACCCACAGATTGTCTGTTATTTAGATACTATGTTTTACTCCGATCACAAAAAGCCATGTGGTACAGGCAATGTGACTGCATGGCATATACACTGCTATCCGAAAGTTCCTACTCACATTCTAATTAACATTACACTAAATAGAATTTCAAACAGTTTTAAATGCAATTTTATTGTCAAATGATTTCTATTTTTACTTTCTGAAATCAGATATTTTTTCTTGTGAATATGACATTACAAAAATACCTAAAACTTAATATTGGTTCATTGAGATACGCGTACATTGCCATATTTTCAGAGACTGCAAAATGTACCAATAGAAATTCTATTTCCATTGCATGAATAATGAACAACAATGATATTATAATTCTTCAAACTTAACCAAGGTATAATTTAGCAATTTAATTAATTGAATTACTTGTATTGTGAAGGAACGTTTTAAGGGCAGTGTATTATTTTCCAATTTCAAGGTATATTGTTTCGTTGTGGAGTAATTGAACAAGTCTAACGGCATTGCCGTTTAGTTGTGCCCCTACTTAATGAACTTGGTCTGAATAACTGGTCTTGAGTGTAATTATATTGACCATATATATATTAGTGATATTGATAAATTGTATTTAACTGTCAGTGGCGCATACATTCACTCCGCTGATTTAA
Source organism: Mactra quadrangularis (assembly GCA_025267735.1). Taxonomy (NCBI): domain Eukaryota; kingdom Metazoa; phylum Mollusca; class Bivalvia; order Venerida; family Mactridae; genus Mactra; species Mactra quadrangularis. The sequence continues at coordinate 2,327,278 of CM046297.1, forward strand.
ATACTCAATATTTGTTAAAAAAAATCCCCGTACATTGATTCAAACAACTAGCTTTACCGATTGTGAGTTAAGAAATCCTCTAGTGAGTATTTAAATCAACGGGGTTAATGTATGCACCCCTGACAGTTGAAAAACAGTAGTACTAGTAGCCCTTAGAAGTAGTTGAAATAGGGATATAATATAACCCTAATAGTAAATCCTGACCATTGTCCATTTATTCTCAGCTGGCAAATTTTGAATAATTTTTACACTGATATAATAATACTTTCTCTAATATAAGCGAAAGCGACGTTGACTCAGTCATTCTCGTACCCCGAGGTAGTAACATTCAAAGTTCCTTTGCACCGCTGATCAGTGCAAGGGGATTGTTTTCGCGCCAAAGAAGCAGGGTTTATAGCCGGTACTACCCAGGATTATTACTAGCATTTTACCAGGGACTTCTGGGCTCAACTCAAAATCCCCGCTATTCCTCGGGATTTGGTTCAAATTACTGATGACAGGTTCATAAATACTCAATGAAAACAGCCTATGTCAGTGTTGAGTATTTTTTGTGAAGATGGATTTAGATGAAACGGTTTGTTCAGTGGATCGCTACGATGCATTATTAGAAGTATATCAAAGACAAAGTTAATTGTCGATTTGCATCTTTGGAATGCACAGAAATTTGTTTTGTTCAACTTGTTTAGTAATTGCTATAAGTATTTGTTAAGATTATATGCATCAAAGTTCAGAAAACATTTGCAAACTTAAGTGTTTTATTCGAAATTACTATCAAATTTTAAACAAATGTAGGTTTACACACTGGCATCATACAAATAAATTTTCATCCAGATATCTTTACTAAAAATATGTTTAATTTTAAGTCAAATGTAAAATTATCTCCCACGAAAGGGATCTTTCATTTTTTTTCTTATTGTTGGACTTTTTGAAATATTTTGTTCCAAAATATTGCTTTGAACATCATTATGATGCCAGAATCGTGCATTTATACCAATTTGTTCTATTTCTGAAATTAAAAATGACAGAAATCTCCAACAGTAGAAATTTTAAGTAACTTTGAAAGATTTTCGAATTCGCAAACGTTTTCTGGACTGTGATAATATTATATTAATATAGCTATAGATAAGTATACGTATAGATTCCATACAAACGTATTTTAGAAACATACGGGTATATATAGAAGTATTCTTATATCCAGAAGTTATTGTACCTATCTAGATGAGAGGTCCAGATAACATCTAAATACGAGAATGGTATAAACAAATCTCATTCAACGGTCAGTAGCGCACACACTTACCCCGCTGATCTAAATACTCACTGCATTACATCCGTATACTTCTAAATGATGAAACATATCTGCATTTATTTACGATTATTATCGAACAATAAACGAGTACATGACATTGTATTCAAATTCTCGATTGTCAATTTAGTGCGTACAGAAATACTGAAGTGAGTATTTAAAACAGCGGGGTCAATGTTTGAGGCACTGACATTTGTATGAAATTGATCATAGAACGTTTAGTTAGAGTCTAGACACATTTAAGGGTGGTGCATTGAATTCCATATAAACACTGTCCATCAATACATCGTCCGTCACCCATTTCCGTTAAAAACTCCGAATGATGCGTACATAGAAAAAACACTTTCGGAATTCCTTGGTCATTGACTATGCAAATAAAGACCGTAGAAGATCACCAAGGTGCTCCGAAAGGGTTAAATACAATATTTACCTGTCGAAAAGCATAATTTTACGGCCTGTGTGCATTAAAATGCACAATTTAATTAATTTTTAGTCTTATGCTAGTAAAATTGTGGTAGTGTTTTGACCCATTCTCGTACCCTGTGGTTATCAAGATATCGAGGATCCTACTAAACTCTGGGTACGAGAATGTGTTTGACCACGAAACTAAAGTTTTATTTCAACAGGTAACACTATCATTTGAGTACACTGGGGCTCGTATTATCAAGCATCTTACGGTCGAATTTAGTCGTAAATCCATTTCTTCTGTATTGTATTGTTAAATTATCGTAAGATTTTTGATAATATGCTGCCCCGAAGTATTACAAGGTCTATAGTCATATGATCTACAACAAAAACTAATGATATTTACACAAAACTTGTTTTAAGTCGATTTCTGTTTCCAAACAACTATTTGAATGACATCAAACATAGCTTACCAAAGCTAATGTTTTTTGTTAACTTGTACTTTTTCGACTTGAAATAAACTTTTGTAACTTGACATCAAATAGCGCATACAATAACTATCATCTTTTTCCCCCGAAAAAGCAAATTGATCCTGTGAGTTTTGATTGTTAGCTACAATTCCTCCGCACAAAAATTGAATCAAAGTGTTAAACTAGGTCATGAGCAAAAATGATTTATGTGAAGGGTTCATAGCAAAAAATTACAAGTCTCATGTAAAATGGGTATTTATGGACATAGAAATGTTAAAGTTATTTTATGCACTGTTAAATCTTATTTTTTGTTTGTTATTTTTTGTTGTTATTGTTTTTTGATAATGCAAGAGTTTGACAGTCTGAAGATCACGTGACTATATACCTCTATTACAGCGCCCTCTATAATCGATATTTTGCCAAGCACGGTTATATTTTTGATGTCAGAAGATCGTTTGTTTTTCGACAACTTTACACAGTTCATAAACGGATGAAACAAAACGTTCATTTTAAGTGACACTAAAAGAGAAGTCGTGACTCGTTTTTTCCCGTTTTTTTCCACGAGAAGCAGAAGAAACCTCGTTTATCTCAAATGATGACGTAAAGTATAATTTTAATTACTTTCTTTTATGTTTTGGTTTAACGCTGTGTCAAAATCAAAACATTTAGGTTATTTTACGGCGTCCTGCGCACATTACCTAGCTTTCCTGGACCATTGTCTATAACCAGTGCTCACCTACATGTACCCTTCCACAAGGCCGGAAACCTCTCTATGTGCCTTATAAATGGTGGAAAATTGACATAATTGTCGAATTTTCATGGAAGGGTATACTAGTAATAAAGGGTAACGTTCGATCCCGACCCCATTCAAGACACTAGATTTGAAATCCCGGTGCCCAACCAACTGGGCTACCGACCAGGGTTTTAATGTTTTGTAGCAGTGTGAATAGTAATTTTTATATTTTGACACAGTGTCAACACAAATTATGGTCTTTTTACGGATACCAGCTCACCTATCCTAACTCACCTGGATTTTGTTTGTAATCAGTTAACCTATACCCTTCTACTAGACCGGCAAGTTTTCTGTATACCCTAACTATGCAAGAAAATTGACACCTTTGCAAAGTTGTGATGGAATGGTATAACCCCCCCCCCCGTGTAAAACTCAAACAAGGAACCTCTTTGGGACCCAATATTCGAAATCCTGATGTAGTCTACTTCCTATTGGACCGGGTAAATAGTCACTCGAACCTTCAATCCCATAGAAAATTAATAAGACCTAGCTCTGTACATTCAGAGGGTAGGTATTGCATTCACTTTCTAGTCAGCTCAAAATTTACACAATCCAATCAATGAGTCGAATGTATGCGGCTTTGTTTGTGTTTCTGATATTCTTACGTGTTTGTCGTTATGCTCGACCGAATGGTTATCCACGCTAGAAGTTAAGTTATAAAAGTTTATTCACAATCATTCCAAAATAGATTTTCGCAAAAGAAAAGAATCATATTCTGATAGATGATATTCCTTCACATTCGAAACAACCTCGGCGCTCTTCTACGAAGATATACCTAGTAATACCTATAGTAGTAGGAATACAACCAGGTTATGAGGTCCAGCGACAGTCATCGTCATGTCAACATTTAATAATGACATTGTTACACGCTTTATCACAAAATTTCATCAGTACAATATCTCACACGTACTATTTCTGAGTAGTTCAGACTATATTACCACAGAAACAAAATTCCTAGATCTACTTTTTCACCTTGATATCCGAGGTTTATCTGCGTGGAAGATCGCCGAGGTAGTTCCGAATGATTCCTTCAAAGAATTTTGTATATCATTTCAGGTCATGTGATGTGATTAAAGAAAATGAATTGTCCTGGTGATGGAATGCCCGATTTAAGTTCCAGACAAAAACAATAGACACAGGACCTCCTAAATTTGTTTTGTCCTCCAAACGTATACATCGACTTTTTCTTAGCTTTAATATTGATATGCCCTTGAACTATGTACGCTCCTGGACATAAGAAAATAGAAAATTCCGAATAAAATGCTTAAGTGATATTCATTTAAATCATACCCGTGCTCCTGTGCCAATTACTTATTTTTCTTTTGTTTCGTATCAAAACATTCGCTAATGGTTGAGTGTAACGACAAACTATTCAAATGAGTCGGGAATTACACTAATAATGTACATGTACTGATCAATGCATTATGTTTATAGTTATACATGAAATGGAACTATAAACTAGTTTCAACAATAATATTTAAACTTTATCTATTGGGTCGAACACCGGGTCAACACAAAGTATGGTCATATTACGGCCACTAAAATCATCAAAAGCGGGTACATAGACAACAGCAGTGTGTTCAGTTACGACTGTTAGCTAACGTTACGGATACGGGACAACTCAACCCATAGACAACTCAACCCATGGACAACTCAACCCATAGTTGGGACAACTCAAACCGTTAGTGAAGTATCTACTTTTCTGCATAAATTTGGTAAATCTTATTTTTAAAACCTTTTTTTCTTTTCTTTTTTTTGTCGCATTCAACACATATATAGGTCATATGCACGATATACACACAGGCCAGCTCTTCTTACTATAAATTTCCTAGACACTTTTTCTATCACCAGTACTAACTTACCCTACCATGAGGACGACAACTTATGTATAGGGTATGACCTGCCGCGACCGGGCTTCGAACCCGCCACCTCCGGATTCGAAGTCAGACATCAGTTTTATCAATAGATTAAGCATAAAGCTCTCGTCTGGGACTCGAACCCACAATCCCTCGGTAAGCAGTAAGACATTGTAGCGACTGAGCTGATTAAGGTTTGACGAAGCTATAATTAAACAGGGATTATATAATAACACACAAAAATAAAAGTTTAACAAATATATTTTATTCACGATGATACAAAATGGCATTTATAACATTAACAACTATATAACAACATCAAAACAATGATAAAAATTATAATTTATTTCATAAAAATAAAACAGATAAGAAATATGTTTACACAAATTTTATAAAAATAATTAGCGTAATTAAAAATAAGAATGAGACGAATTTATCTATATAAAAGACGCACAGCCGTTGTACAATAAGCACTATACAACGATTGACACTTTAAAGTTTGTACGTCACGACAAATAGTTGATACTGTGCGTGGTTAAATCATACGTATTGGAAATATATAATATAGGTAAATGTGTATGTTCTATCGTGGTAAACTATCGATTATACAACGGTAGTTGTCTAAGTGCATGTAATATTCCACTCAGCTCTACAAACTTCGATGAAAAATTCCTACCCACAAAGTTGCCGAACGTAATATAATGCACAGTGTACCACGAAAGAACTTATCATTTATAACACTATATGAGACGTAACTCGAGTCAGGAGTTTCTCATATTGTAATCCAAAGTAGATAGAAACACTCGTACAATTGTCAATTATATCCTTAAAAGTATTAAAAGAAATTACAAACGCGTTTAAAAATTGTTGCATACACCTTCTCAAAATTGTTCCCATCAATTACAAAATATAATATAAATAATCAAATGTCGAGAAAACTAATGATAAGAATGCATGGATGAAGCTCTACAAGGAATAAACCGATGGGTCAGCGCAAATGTGGGGTGCGTTCAACAATGCGAGCGCTCGGGGCTACATCGAGCGCTCTCATTCTGAACGCGGGCGCCCGTCCGAGTGCTCGCGAGCGCTCGCGATTTAACTCGAGGGGTGTTTCACCTAGATATCAAAAATGGCGGCTAAATAAATAAAAAATTATTTCAAAGAATTATCCCTGAAAAGTGGGACACAAACTTGTGTGTTACTTGTTCCACACAGCATATCCACGCAATGCATATAATAGAATTTATTTGGTACAGTAAATTGTATCGTGATGATCCATATATGATAAAGAAATGTGAAAGATCTCATGCATCAGCAGACAAAGATGTTCCCCCACCCGCTATTTTCAATAATGTTCTGTTCGACGCCATCTTGGATTTCACAGCGAGCGCTTGCAGTCGTTCAATAGCCTAACAATTCGGGAAGCAGGCGCTCGCTCGAGCGTTAGCATTGTTGAACGCACCTCTGGTTTATCTACATGTAAAATACAATGATGGTGGTTTCCCAAGGTTTGTTTGTTTGTTTGGGTTTTACGGCGCACCAACACAAAAAGGTCATATCGCGCCGAACGCAATCAATGATACTATTAGTTTCCCAAGGTTAAATTGTACAACACAGCAAATTGATATGATATGAAATGATATTGAAATTGCATTATATGTCCCATGTCAATTTGAACACGCTTTAGCAACCTCGAATAGAAAAAATATTGTCAATGATTTGTTTTATGAGCAATAAACACTGGATTATATAATATCATACATCGAGATTGTCATATTTGTTAGTACGTCATGTCTTCTCCAAGTATTTACATATACAATACTCACCAAAAGTTTGGAGACAAAAGAAATTTACTATAATTCTTGAGTTTGATGATTATTTTTGCTAAATCATTATTTTTACTATATTTAAGTATGCTTTTTGATAAAATGAAAACAAATTTTATGATTTCAACGCATTTATAAGATTCAGCATCTGACACCCTTAAACCTCCAAAACCATGTTTATTGTAATTATTTCCCATAACATAGCTTTTATGCTATTTTTGTAGTACCAGTTAAAATTAAGATGATAACAAAAAAGTAATGCAAAGCAATAAAGCATTTCATAATAAACAGTCATCAAATTTTAGGTAAAAGCTATTCAGTAGGCCTACATTCTGAAAATGTCTCCAAACTTTTGGCGGGTACTATATGTGTAGGCCAATCTCTCCTCTACGTTGTTGTCCCAGCTTGTACTAATATTTACCACTTTCACTATAGGGTGGTGGGTTCCCTGCAGGCATGGCACCATTACCTTTAAGAAAAGAATAACAACAGTAATTTGTATTATTATTAAACATGACATTTATCTGATTTAAAAGATAATGTATTACATATATTTGAGCTCTATTCAGTATCTTATTACAAGGGAGGTAAATCTATTTCATCTTGTCGCTACCAAAGTAAGTAAAGCGTTATATTATAAACAAAATATTAGAAACATTTTTTGCATATGATTTACATACATTTGTATATCGAATATTCAAGTCGGTGGGGCTAATGTAAGTGTCACAGACAGTTGATAGAATATTGCAAACACTGTATAGTTACATACCTTCAAATCCAATAGGAGCAGGCTTGTAATCATTTGTTTGGTCACCATTCACTGAGTATGGCGTAGAATAAACATTAGAATAACCTACAATATGATAAATGATTATTCTTATTAGTACAGTTTTATTATATTAACCTGTCACAACTTGAATAATAACACGGTCACTGAATGTGTTATTATTCAACTTCTTTAACCATTGAGCCTCCAATCCATATTAATTATTGGTAATCTAACTATGTATGCAGTGATTTTGAATATTGGGGAAAAACAAGTTCGAAAGGAGTAAGAAATAACAGGTTAAGTGACCGTGTAATTATTTAAGTTGTGACAGGTTAATAAAATAGAACTATATTTGGATGGGCTAAACGCTGTAGTTACACATTGTATCGGTCATATTACGGCGGTCAGTCAACCTACTCACCGTTCAAGGAAAAGCTAACTCTTTGGGTGAAGCTGTTGACCAGTTGACTAGATACTGTTACTAGACGCTTACTTACGTAAAACCCTTCTCCAAAAATACAAATGTATACAATTACACTATACTTAAAAGTTAATTTCAACATACATGATGTTATAAAGTCCACATGAGGACTCACCACACAGCCCGAAAGTCCTTATCTGAGGTTAATAATGAGTGTTTATGTATTTTGTATTTTCTGACGGCTAACACCCACCGCCTGAAAGCCCTTTAATTTATACTTCTGTATTATTTTTATCTATTGTTTATATATTAAGTTGATTAGACCTACATTATCCTAGGTTAAGAACTCAAAAATACCAGCAGAAGCGATACTTGTATCCCATACGGATCAGTTCGGAGATAATTTATGAAAATAAATTTGGCCGAGGAGTTTCTAAGGGGCGCAAAGGTGAGCTTACCATTTAGACCAGAGGGTTCTGGTGCATTTGGTGTCGTGTAGGTATTTGAAGCTGTTGTTGATGTTGTATTCATTGACCAAGATTGAGCTGGAACAGCTGAATAAAAACAAAGAAATAAACGTTCAGTATTCAATGCTTGATGTTACATGTAAGTGTTTTTTGTACGCACTGATGTCAAATGAAGGATATACATGTAGTTCGTACAAAATAACATTACGTGTTTGTGTAAACATTAAAATAGACCAATCCATTCCAAAGGCAGGAAATCTAATCAATCTAACCAATCGAAAATCTGCATTTGTACCACGTGCCCGTCCAATATAGGCCTATTCTCGTATTGGATCCAAAAATATATATTATTTTTGTATTGGACGGTTGGGTACATGTGCACTAAATTTTATTTGACGCCATATAATACTTATAACGTCAAAATTCGATGAGTCTTATTATGGATATACATTGTAAGTATGAATAATTATACGAAAGATATATAATAAAAAGGTTATTGTACATTTTACTGTTTAAAAATCTAAAAACCATCTCACTATTGTCTTTTTGGCTTTCTGGTAAATTAGGTTTTTAACTACAATTGCTGTTTCCTGATATGTTTACTTACACCTTTTATGACTATTTTTTAATGTTAGTTTAGCATAAATATACTGCTTCATAAATAAAGGCCATATTTTAATTCTATATCAGTATTTGGGTAACAACCTACTGGCATAGTCTATCATGAGTATAATAATCAAAGCGCTAATAGCGATGTCAGACATGGGGTTTTGATGGAATATATGGCTTATACAACATACGGAAACGATACAAGGAGCGTTTACCTTACATAAGCCAGATATTAGATATACATGTACAATGTACTTCTTATCGTCTGCTTGTTAACGTGTAATGGGGACTACATTATTTGAAGAAGTAATTATCCCTTTAGTTGCGCGCGCAGCCGAATGTAATCGTCCGCGACAAATTTTAATGAGGATTTGCAACAGTTCGCTACTAAACATGGGGAAACCCCATGTAAATATATTTTATACTTACTCGAGCCTTTGTTTGCATATCGTCTTTTATTTCTTATTACACAAACTATGATGACAATAACAGTTACAATAATTAGAAAACCAAAAATACCTCCCACTATGGCACCAATTACAGCCCTGTAAAATAACATGTTAAATTCTACATTATATACACTGAGGTCAAAACGTTCGTTTCTTTACATTTTTTCTTTTCATTTTACAAAAATAATCTCTGATTTTACTATTTTTTAAGGTATGTATGATTACTTTTTTCATTAATTTTCATTTTTTCCAAGATATTTAGAAGGGGTTGTATGTGTATAAATATAAATATATATGTATAACATCAACGTGTAACTAAATACTGTACGGGGTGTCAGTTTACCCTAGAGATATATTGATCTAGACACTCTCAGAGTGTAGTATTTCTAGTTTCACATTATTTACAATGTCTTATTTATTTCTGTTGTTGTTTATTTATTTATTTTGTTGGGTTTAACGCCATAGCAACATATTGTATAAGACATATAACGGCCTCCAGCGCACCTAACCTAGCTTTCCTGGACCCTTGTCTATAACCAGTACTCTTCTACCCTGTCACAAGGCTTTACTAGTTAAAAACGTGTTTACTTGTTAGTGGTTGGTGAATAACCAATCTAATTAAAACCCGATCTAAAATGCTCCGCTCGCCGACTCGTTAATTAAAGACCTTGCTATGAGAATCACGTTTCTAAAAGGTGTGAACCTTTTCTTAATATGTTAAGTAACTTAATTACATCGTCTACGTCACGTAATTTGAATGAGCTGTTCAATCACAAGTAGAAATAACACCACCATCAAATAGCTCGCGAACGTCGGCCTAAAAAGAAATTACGATATCAAGATGTATTTCGTCTAGATGAAAGCTACGCATTGATTGGTCGATACATAGGTCATCTTGACGTTGCCCTCGGAGCGACAAAAATAAATCCTAGCTATAAAACAGCGGTTTTCAGGATATATGTTGACGGAGATTGTTGAAAATCTAACTACTTAACTAGTTCATTCAAGCGTTTGTTAAGTGCAGTTATCTGGTGGTAGAAATGTGTCACCATATACACGCATTCGGAGCACCTCGACATTTCATGAATGACCGAGGAGTTCCGAATGCATATACACGGTGGCAATATCACGAGCTTATGACGTCACAAACGCTGCGATATCAAGATGAAAATAGTAAAGTACCCGCTTCGACTCAGAGTTTAAAGAGCTGTAAGTATTTTAATTCTTGTCATATTTCCATGATGCCTACACGAGGCTAAGCAGAATAGTGTAAGCGCTTTTGAAGTTGAACATATATTCAATTTGAAAAGAGCTTTATACAAATGCGGTATATAATAATAATAATAATTATAATAATAACAATAGTGTATACTTTTGACTGCGCATCACATAATCCAACGCCAGTTTTGCACATTTTACCAAAACTCAAGAAAACATACCAATGTTATTTCCTTATAAAGAATGAACGAGAACTTGTCATTGTAGTGCGCTAGTTTTCCAGAATGTTTGCAAAATGCATGTGGTAGCATGGTATACTGCATAATTTTCTTCAGAAAATACTCAGCATGATGAGATAAGTACGGTGGCATAGAGGTGGCATGGAGAAATATTCAAAATACCGCTACTATCACGTGGCCACGCAGTAGTTTTTACATGCGCACGCAATAACGTTTACGTGGCCATGTAATAGCTTTACGTGCGCACGCAGTAGCTTTTACGTGCGCACGCAATAACGTTTACGTGGCCACGCAATAGCTTTATGTGCGCACATTATAATTGACCAATGAGAGTTGTCGATATTGGCGGCCATTTTTTCATTGGACAATTATTACGTGCGCAGGTAAAGCTATTGCGTGGCCACGTAAACGTTATTGCGTGCGCACGTAAAAACTGCTGCGAGGCCACGTAATAGTAGCGGTATTTTAAATATTTCTCCATGTCACCTCTATGCCACCGTAGAAAAGTGATTACTAGTGATAATCAATAATGTCCACATAACCATTCATTTATATCAAAACCGTTATTGGAAGTCGTTCTATAAGGATAAGCTATTTTGAGATGATAATATATCCCATATGTTTCTTTACAAAGTCGATTTATACGTCTGTGTACAATCAAACATCAACCAAAACGGCGGAATGGGACGCGCAAGTTTAATGTCAGTTACAATGCAGTAACATGTAGCCAATCACACGTACAAACTTCCCGAAGCGGTTACTTTCCTTTACGTTATTTTCTCTATTAATTCAATAACCACTGCCACCACAAGTAAATTCGTCCCTCAGAGAGCCGAATATTTTTTTCATCCTTTCTTTTACATTTCAATATTTTCTATAAATTGAGTCTTCCTGTAGTAAAGTATGATAAAAAATAATAGTTTTAATTAATAATTTGTAAAAATAACGAAATTTCTGCGATATTTTATGATGGTCGCCATTTCATGTCACATGGTATAACTAGCGTCACGTGATTCTCGTGTTGTCACAAATATAGTAATATATTACGTACGCAGACATTCCTTCACAACAATGTTGAGCATCATCCTCACCACAGCAACTAGCCATCTTGTCTTCCTGACCTTCTTCTGGACATATAAAATATCCAAACGTACCATTCCTTAAGTTCTTTTCATTAAAACAGATAGTTGGTTCTGTAATATAAGACACAACTAAAGGTACACTCTGATTAAAACCCGATCTAAAATGCTCCGCTCGCCTACTCGCTAATTTAGATCTGACTGTTTCGTTATAAGGGTCACGTAAAGGTGACCTTTTCTAAGTATAATATTCATGACGCAATCATTATGTTTAGTAACTTGTTAACATCGTCTACGTCATGCTATTCGAAAAGATACGTCCAATCACAGCCTGTAAATAACACTACCCTCAAATTAGCTCGCCAATTTCGCCAATTTACGAAATCAAGATGCTATTGATAGAGTTTTGTCTAGATTGTTGAAACAAAGGTCATCTCGACGTGACCCTCAGAGCCACTCTAAGAGATCATATACGACAGCGGTCTATAGGATACTTGTTTACAGAGATTGCAACAAAATGTAATTAGTAGATTTCAAGAATTATTTTATGTTCAATTGGTAGAATATCAGCTTTTCAAAATGATATAAAATGTGTTGTTGTGACGCTGAAAAAAAAAGATTTACCAACAAATTATAGACGTTTTCTAGTCATGGTTGACAGACGTAAAATGTATGCGAGATAGTCATGTTCCCACGTCATGGTTACGTAATTAGCAGTATTGACGAAATATAAAGTGAAGATCAGAATTGTATGTACAATATGTATATAAAATGCTTTAGCCTAGAGACCGTGCATGCTGCCTTTGGCCTAAACTGCTATTTGGCTATCCTATCCAATATTTTTAACCCTAAATTGAATCAGTAAAGTAAATACAGGGAAGTGCCATGTTACACCACTTTTAATTTTCAAAGATACCGTTTATATACATATCAAAGGCAGATAACATGACAATTCCCTGTGAATGTAGACCTTATACTAACAATTGGCATACCTCGGTCAGGATTGTCTCTATACAGTCTACGACGTTGATAACTTGTCACACCATACAATGTTCCAACAGCAGCTGCTGTCTTCCATGATCCTGATGAATATCTCGGTCCACTATAGCTACTTCTACTGGTGTATAATCTAAAATAATTAAATGTATTTTAGGTTTCCTTCTCTAAATACAAATATACATGTATTTCCATAAAGTGCTTTAGAGTCCATTCCATTGTAACCCGGGTCGGTGGAACAGTTGGTAGCGCGCCGTGATTTGGAATCTCGTGTCCCGAAGGGGGTACGGGTTTGAATCCCACCCGAGGAGGTTATACTCTTCTATAAAAATTAGGCAAAAATGTCAAATTTTCCTCTATAATTGATAAGATATATTGACAAGTTTCCGACCTTGTGGAAGGGTAGGTGAGTACTGGTTATTGACATGAGTCCAGAAAAGCTAGGTTTAGTGCGCTGGACGCCGTAAACGACCTAAATTATGTTTACACGGCGTTAAACCCAATAAAAATTATACATTGTATACAGTACAGTCAACCTCTCTTGAACAACACCAATCAGAAGAGACTAAAGAATGTTCCTGTTCATAGGCTGTTGCTCTACTGAGCTTTAATTCAGTTCAAATTACATCTAAGGGAAATACCAAATTCATTAAAAAAATCTATTTAAGTTGGAACTTGGAACTAACCTTGAACCACTACTTGATCTGGAGCCACCTCTAACACGTGCGCCACCGCTACGTGAACCACCGGCTCGTGCACCACGTGCGTCAATACTGTAGATGGCTATAAATAGAGACACCGGAAATATTAGTGAAATATGTAGCATTATAATACATATATAGTGCCTGGACGGTATTTTTAGGTCATGTGTTCACTTTCGACCAATCTGATTGTGTTATTTCATTCAGGTTGTAAGTATACTGTCATAAACACACAATACAAAATATATATTGTTCGTTTTTTCTCAACTGTCAAAACATGAATAATTTCACGGTGAATGCGTTTGTTAAAATTATTGTCGTATTACATCCATGAGTTTCCGAAAGTGTGTATTATAATTGAGTAAAGCTTCTTATGCCGTATGATAAGTTTAGACAAGATTTTTTAAATAAAAAATAGGCCGTCAGTTTAAAAACAATGCATTCAGTCACCGTGTAATTATTCAAGCTTTGACAGTTGAGAAAAAACGGACAATACAAGCCGAAATGGTATATCTATAATAGGCGACTAAATCTCTAAAAGGTGAATACCGTCGATGCCACAATGAATATACACGTATATAGATTGATACTCGCCCTGTTTAATATTCATTTGAAATTGCGTTTCCAAAATTATGCTAACTTTATAAAAAAAACAATTAATATTAAGAATTACTGATGTTTTTTATCAACTTGGTTTCTATTAAAAATGGCTCATAAAAAGAGCGATATGAATTACGGAGCTCATTTTAATAGCGGAATTATTTCCTCATGACCATAGTACTATTCACGAGCTTAAATACACACGTTAATGCGTTTAAGAACATGTTAATGATAAAGATATAAGTGAAAACTCATGTTAATGTTAGACAGAGTCAATACATGTACATGTATATGTTTAATATACAGTGTCAATAAAAATATCAAGACAAAGTCTAGGGTTGTGGATCGTTGAGCAAGTGGCGATCCGATCCAAACCACGAACATGAGTAGCGATTCACGAATCGACCCACGAATCGCTTGTTAATGGAGAAACCTACAGAATTCATGTAATAAAAAGAGTAAGTAAAGAATTACAAGAGTTTTTACTATAAGGAAAACCATGTACTACAAACATGTCTATTATCAGGCGTTTTATGGGCATTTTCAGTGATAACATTTTTGTTTTAATGAGTATCAATCGAATTTTGACACAAGATTGTTTGGCCCCTACATAAATTTAAGTAAACATTAGAAGTGCGACTCGTTTTCATTTGATATTAAGCTGAAAATGTTCGTTTTTCATTGAAAATGTTCCATTTTTAATGAACATGTATATAATTTTCTTCAGAACGCCAGGTTAAGTTGTAAACATGATATACCATTCTATCTACAATATACAAATGTATAGCAACATTGTAACATTATACAATATAAATTATTGCATAAAAAATACAATATTTATTGCAACAAAAAAGAAAGTATGACTGAGATACCTGGCTATAGTCATTATATAACATTGAAATAAATGTAATCAAGATGTTCAGGGTCAATAATTCAATGTACAGGTCGTATTCTAGGTCATGCGTGTTTTTGTACTTTAAACATTGGACTTGTCCACTGAATAGGTGAATAAGCTGATGCCTGAACAGCATTTTACGGATTAAAACATACAACTTTGTCACTTAACATTTATTTTCAATATTGTATATGCACATTTTAAATTTTATAAAGTGGTATGTTTATAAAATAAGAGTCAAATAACTAAACTATAAAACTGAAAAAATAATACACCCCTAAGTGTTAGTGTTTAATGAAACTGGATATGTTTATATACGCAATGTTTACGTGGACGACCTGTAGCGTGTTCAGTTACCGCGAACGTTACAGAACGTTACATAACGATACATTCGGAACTCCTCGGCCATTCGCTGCGAATATTCTAATCTAATATACAAAAATGCGATCGTTAAGGCAATGAGTACTTTTTTAAAATTTACGGACTAAAAACGAAACATCACTCAATGCCTACACGATCATATATTTGTTTACTCCAACACCGGTAGTTTCAAAATAGCGTCTAAATATGTCCGAGATTATTCGCAGCGAATGGCCGAGGATTTCCGAATGTATCGTTATGTAACGTTCGCGGTAACTGAACACGCCCCTGTACATACCTTGAATGCTTGAGTTAAATGTTAACTTACGGTTTATTATTTCAAAATACACAAAATTATCTTAGTTTTGGTTATTTTTAAATTATATTTAACTGATAGTGGCGCATTGACTGATTTAAATACATTTGTATTCGCAACAGTATTTCTGAAGTCATGATCGATTTAAACCAGCGGGTTTAGTGTTTTTGGTACTAATATAATATAATATTTGGGTAAAATTTATTAATATGACCATGCAGACATAGTGCTCTTGAAATATGCGTTCCTTGCGTTCCTGTAAATTTGTTTTCATAAATACGCTTTCGAGGCACACGCCTTACTCATCTTAGATAAAAAGTTTCCTCAACAATTATAAAAAAGAATTTCAAAATGCCACTTAAGGGTCTTCGTATCGAAGGGATTGAAACAAAGACATGTTATCTAAAAATCGATGAAACCCTCTTCAAAACGTCATGTAAATTACAAATCAGCATGAAAGCCATCTTCTTGCGAAATAATTGAGTTTTTTTCAGTGAAGATTAATGTTGCAAAATATCTTTATGGTTTTGGTCGCTCCCATAGATAGTAAAATTTTCCGTCAAGGAAGTTTTATTTTTGAATGGCAGATACGCGAGTTTCTGACCTTCGATAATTATCCAATCGTGAGTTTCATTTTAACTTAAACTAAGAATGTGTATATAAGCACGTATTTACGTATATTTTGAAATATTGTAGGAGGCCAGAAGTCAAATTAAGATTGTCGACTGACGCTCCCCTCGCCTTTGTCAGATGTTCAGACCACTAACCACAATTCTCAGTAGCCTCACGCTATCAAAGGGCCATTGGTTCGAGCCACATGACTTGGACAACTTCGTAGTGTAACAATTTTCAGAAATAAAAATTAAATGTATACATCCTACTGTTTGCTCTTTATAGTGTATTAAGAGCAATAATCTTCATTTTAAAGGAAACCTGACAGTTGGTCAGTAAATACTGAAAACTGCAGATACATGTACACAACCAATACTCTTAAAATACGAACAGGCAATCCTTGAACACAAACTGATTTAGTTTTATGGGTTTTTTTTGATTTTATATTTAGTATTTTGATTTTTAAAGGAACATTATTGTGGTGTGTTATGCCCGTAGCTCTAAATTAACATCAATATCTCTAAAATATGCAAATACTCATTTTAGTGACAGTATTATACATCATATTATAAATCATACGAAAAAAATAGATAAAATACAAATCGTGCAGCGTAATTCCTCGGTAGTTAAAACGACTAAGTACATGTATACCATCTTTAATCTAAAACATAACTTCATTTCGAAGGCTGAATGAAACATTTTTGTTATTCCCTTTATTTTCAAATGGAGTTACAATAGTGTTTCATTCAGACCTCGATGAAAGACGATGAAAGTATTTATACGATATTTGTATTTTTACGTCGTATTTAACACATATTTAGGTCATATATACGACGGCCAGCTCTTCCTACTATAGGTTTCCTAGACACTTTTCTACCACCAGTACTAACTTACCCTACAACGAGGCCGACAACTCATGCATATATAGGGTATGACCTACCGCGACCGGGTTCGAACCACGATATTTGTACGTATACCAGTTTGAAATATGATACTTATTTTTTATGGTAAACGTGTGTTTGTCCTATTTCTTGACCTGTTTAAATCGATGTAGAAAACTTTTACATATCTGATTACTGGGCGAGAGGTCGTCGTCTTAACAAATTGTTTCATTGATTTGTTGTAAAGCCAGTTTACACAACAGAAAATTCGATAAAATAATAAAAATATAATGTTTGTTAGAACATTGAACTGTACGTTTTAATAGAACTATACTTAAAGAAAACATCTAAGTACCCCGATTTCGATATTGTAGAATTTTTTTATTTATCAACATTTCTAAAATTGCCGTAAGTGCAGTCAAGAAAAGAAAGGATTACAGAATATATAGATAGTACAAATATATCAATGCTGTGATACAGGCTTACGTCATATAATATCAAATTCAGCTCATTGCATATACAGTTTGTATGTTTGTAATTTTGAAATAAACATCCCTTGATGTTAGATAACTCATTTCATATATACACAGCTTAAATGATTGTGTAAACTTAACTCCGTGACCCCATCATATTAATTTTAAATGTTAACTAAACATCGCATTCCCCATATATTGTTCTTCAAATTATGGAGCTGGATTTCATAATATACACATGCTTTTTTCAAATAAGAAGCTCAATACATAATTTGTTGTTAATATTTAATTACTCGTACATATAATTCAAATAAGGTAAAAACCAAAGCTACTTACCGAATACAGAAAAGAGGAATAACGCGATACATACTTTTAATTTCATTTCTAACTATTTATTTTATTCCTTTTATAACAGATTAATTAACTTCTTTCACTGACGTACTTTACTTCAGGTAAAAATCTATATATGACATAGATAAAATAACGTTGCTAAAAATAAACCCATAAGTCATTAAAACACAGTGAACCGTTCAGCTTGAGCAACGGTATGTACTAGTTTTTAACACGTACCTAGTATAAAATATGTATAATACCGTACCTACCCGGATATCGGAATTTTACACTTAACTACATGTACCTCACAGGTCTTCTTCGTAAAGAGTAGTCTGTTCATGAATAAATTACAGTTTTTCGATCAAAGGGAAAATGAGCAGATTCTTCTATATTTGTTAGATTTCAATCAGTTTGAATTGTTCTCACAACATTTAATAGCTGTTTCTTCTATTATGTATTATTTTATTACAATTTTTTATTTGACTGTATTATAATATTCAACATTGTATTGTTATAAGATAGTCATGAATGTGCGGCCTTTGCCGAGAATGTTGTAAATTGATTAATTTTTACACGGGGTTTTCTCATGTTTAGTAGCGCACTGAAGCAAATCCTTATCAAAGTCGCGGAAAATTACATTCTGCTGTGCGCGCGCAACTAAAGCGGTATTTACTACTTAAATTAATATAACCGCAATACGCGTTTACAAGCAGACGGTATGCTATGTGTGCAATTAAAGTATAATTTATCTAGTTAATGTAAGGGGAATACCCTTTGTATCGCTTCTGTTTATTATATAATCCAGTGTTTATATATATTCTATCAAACCCTATGTCCGACAGCGCAATTACCGCTATGATTTTCTACAGCCAGTGTAACGACTATCTCTGTATTAAATGATGCAGTTGCCAGTTACTGGCGAAAATATGCATTGGTTTAAAATCTTGGTTTCAAAAATTGTAGCCTATCCAGGAACAGTGAGTATGGCAATTAACCTATATTGATAGTTTGATGGTCTTACGATGTATTATGTCGTAACATAAGCTTCGACGATCTCAGTAAAGAACTATCTGAACTTATTGCTGACCATTCTTGAATTCAGAGGTTGAAAAATGACATCAAGATTCATTTATAATCTCAGGGTACCATTCGGAACACCCCTATCATACATGAAATGAATAATCTAGGACGCATTTGCGGGTTTTTAGGTTCGTTAACTAGAACGCAAAGGTAGTTCTAAAATGGTTTCTAAATATGTCCGAGGTCATTTGTAGTAAATGGTCGAGAAGCCTCGAATGCTTTGGGTACAATTATGATTGCTCACCTCTATAATGATTTAGTAAAATAGATTTAGAGCAGCATTGTATTCACCAATCGACGTATTGTTACTTGATATACATACTATGTACCTATACAGCGACACAAAATACATTACAGAGCTTATTTATAATAACATACCTGTGGTGCTTTTCACAAAAATTCTTACGAAAAAAAATCTTCGTAAGTCAAAAGCAAGAAACATTAATTAAACACTCATTTTTTGGCTTATCAATTTTGAATATTATACAAATTGTGTAGAATTGTGTATACCTTTTGAATATCATATCATAGTTATGCTTATTATCTGTCTGACTTTGAAGTGCTAATTATATGAAACTGACATACGAAGATTTTTTTCGTTAAAATGTTTGTGAAAAGCACAACTGGTACTTATACTAGGTCTATGCAACGTTATGGACACTGCAGTGGATATAGGTCACGCACCACTGTACATAATGTAAACGTAAAAAATGCTACAAAATTAAACCATCTTTTATAATCAAGCCTATCGCTTAATTTTCATCCATTCATAAAATATTATGGAAAAGTCGTCCGCCTTGTATGAGGGTAAGCGAGTACTGGCTATAGACAAAGGTCAAGGACAGCTGTGAAAGGTGAGCTGGCAACCGTAAAATGACCATAACTTATGGCGACACAATGTTTAACTAAATCAAAAAGGGTTTATTAAAATTCAAGCTTAAGTAAGATATAAACAACAATCTTTTAACAATTTAACACAGTTCATGAACACAAAGTTGCAAGCAAACATATCAGGAGCAGCAACGCTAAAAAAATACAGACCTTCTAAACAGCCAAAATGCAATGACGAAAACATTTTAAGATTTGTAAACTTTTGTTATATAAGGGACACGCAAAACAAAGAAAGAACAAAAACGGTTTCCACCTTGGAAATGACAATGACAAAACAATTGCCACTGATGGTTTAAACTAGGTTCTAGGGGGGACCAATCCCATATACGCACCAGCTGATTCAAAAACAAGCAATTACAAATTGTCTTGGCAAAAAACTTCATCCTACATTCTCTTTGACAATGTTCGTAAACACAAACGCAAAAGCTATTAGCATTGCCAAAGGTAAAAGGCGAGTGCCCAATGTCCTAACAGAGACCAAAGCACTAAAGGTTAAAATAAGATAAGCAAGAACACGTCGACAGGAAATCAATAAAAAATTCGAGCCTATCCTCTCAGACTTAATGTGTTATTCATCACGACTAACTATATTGATTTTCTCGATCACTCCTTTACAGCCAGTTTCAGAAAATCCACCATCAGACGTGTAGTGTAGCTGGTCAGCGATGATGTCAACTTCTTCAGCATCTACTTGGTGATCAAACTTGTATATATCCTTTTTGATCAACTCTTGAGCGATACATTGTTTAACATGTATTCTCTCTAAAGGTAAAAATGGTACAAATGCAGACACAAGGTTACTACTGATCAAGTTGCTCTTGTAAAGACCGTCTGAAAATGTAAATTGAAATTTCCATAAGATGATGATACATATGCATTACGTTACAGGGCGATGTCAACAAATGGAACGATGGAAACTAAGGCCATGCCAAATTGGAATTTTGTTAAGCGTCAACTCAAGTTTGACAAACGTAGGTACCTATTCACAAAAACACACAAACCGAAAACGAAAGCACAAATATTTACGACTAAAACAATACATTATTATATTTGTATAAATAGAAAACATCATCATAGTATGAAACAATAGTCTGAATTACTTATGAAGTGGCTAGTTTAAGCACAGACTTAAAACATGTGGTTTATAATAAAATGACTAGTGTTTTAACGAAATGTTTGTTTTCGGATCCTGGAAAATCGGAATTATTTAAGAAAAAATCCTTTTTTTTGGATTGAAGACTCTAAAACCTACGCACACGCGGACGCTTAACAAAATTCCGATATGGCATGGACTATTGTAAAAGTTTGTATTCAAATTCTTAAGTAACAATGTCCCTAACCAACTGAAAAAAACAGTTATGAAGGTGATGTATGACAGAGTATATAGACATGTGACCTTTCGAAAATAATTTAACACTTGTTTTACTCAGTATTATTGCTCAAACTAAGCAAGAAAACAATAAAATAACTCACTATATAATTACACTTTTTTATATTTTCTGAAATTAACAAATTTGTCCTCATTCACATCAATGTCCAGTTCTTCCGTCAATATTTGGTTCATTAAACGAAAATGTAAAAGGGTATAACAATGATAATGAAAAAAGGCTTCACTCTACAAATGTCTAACTTAAGTTTTCTGATGCTACACACCACATCTTAGTTAATGAAATAAAATTATGTTGGAGTTATTTAGCAAAACCGATTGGAAAAATCAAAGCCGTATTTTAAATGTGGGCAAATATGGACCGACGCCAAGTTTGAAAACTTAATTGCTGTCATTGGCCTAAAATAATATATTTTTTTTAAATCTTACTTTTGCTTTCGTATGCTACTCTCTTTATCTTTCTTTCAAAATCATTCAATGATAGCTGTCTTCTTTGGCTCCCGTTGTTCTTATTTTGTGTTACACCGTGTGTTATATCTACGTGACCAGTTTTGCTAAAATTAAAACAATTAGAATAATCAAAGTATTTAGCCTTTTACGTAATATAACACTACAATGTTTTCAAATTTTGTATTCTTCATATCTACTGTGGTATTTTTATACCACACCAAAATTTATCTCTCAAGATTTGCCCCAACTTATACTCTTGAACTTATGCTATCTGTTTGAATACTAAAAGAAACTTAATCACATTATATATCATTACTAATCCGCAATTATTTCAACAGTGGTTTTGTAATCTTTTTTCAGGAAATCGAACCTTTTTATCCAAACAGTCATTGTAAAAAGGCCGTGAATTTGTTCCAACTTGATCACTAGCGGAAATTTCATTCTGCTCAAGTTAGAGATGTGCAGTAGCGTGTATGGTCATACTTGAAAAAAAGCATAACCGATTATTTCAAGCAAAACTATGGTAAAATATTTTATACATACTCGAAAACAATTATATACAACTAATATATGCGATATCCTGGAATATAGAATTTATCTTCTAATATAAACACGATTTAAATGGCTGCTTTAAACGCTAACAAAAAGTTCAATTGGTATTCATATAAAATGTTGAAGACACGTGTCTTTTTTTCTCGATGTACAAGAACGATGTTTACCTCAGGAATATAAATATAGCCTTGTTATAATCTACACCATTAACTTGATGATTATGATCAAGGGCTGGATGTAAAACATCTAATACACCGGCTGGCATATCTTCTACCATATCAAATACAAACATAGATCTTGGACATTGCTTAACACCTTCTTCTATTTGACTTTTTAATATACCCTGTAAAATGTTATCATGCATACAAAATTTATATATATACTTTGTCGCATCTAGGCTATGTATATCAATAGCAAACTACATTTATTGTAAATTTCATGCTTATGCATAATATAATACATGAAGTCTGTACCATAGATGGTAATCAGGCCAATGGTATCTATACAAAAAAATCAGCCTAGGGAATCTATTGCTCCGCTGATGAGTAGCCTACATTGTACCAACGAGATGAAATCACACTACCAGGTACCCATTAACCTCTGGGTGGAGAAAATTATTCACATGTAAATCTTACGAATAAACAGTTCTTCTGAAGGGATTCGAACTAAGGATATCGAACCCAAAGAGCTTCTGTAAACAGAGATACGTTCGAGTACACAATACTTCGCCTTTTGTGAGATAATCGCAACTACGCGACTAAATTTATGACTTTAGAATGCATTTTGACATATGATATTCAAGAACGATTCTTTAAATGTTCCGTTTAAAAAGATTGAATATGAGTTAAACAATTAGCATATCATCTTATGGTTCATGGCCAAAACAGTCGACAGATAAAACAAGCTTTCTTACTTTGTACGAATCCATGTCATGTGTATTTGGTATGTCAGTCATTGGTGATATGAAGTGAACAAACTGGCTATCTTTACCTTGACTGTACATATTCTCAATAATAAATTGGGTCACATAACTCTTCCCAGAGCCAGATGGTCCATGAAGGGACAACACTAAAGGTTTGGTTGATCCTGTCTCCAAATGACCTTTCAGAAGTTTGACTATAGTACTAACAGCTATATGTTGTCCGAACACTTTCTCGTGAAGCAACAATGACAACCCTGAAACATGTATGGTACAACAAGTGAACTACGATACATGCAAAGGTTTCTTGGCATTTAGCAATGAAGAAGATCACAAGAGATCAAATAAAGATTCAATATCAATCTGAAGATTTGGCCATTCCAGAAACGGTACGTAGGTTGACTGATTATCACGACAAATATTTCCAAGATACAAGTTCCTAAATTCTTTTTTCCCACTGTGTTGATATGTTCAAACGTGTGAACCGGGTGTTCAATATTAAGGACAGGAATATTGTTTTTTACACATGTGAAGCTTATTTTTGATAATTAGAAAAACTAGTATTCTCTAATAACTTCATGTCAGAATTCCCGTTTCATTTTTAAAACAAAAAACGACGACGTTTCACAATATTTGCCAAATAGACATAATAGAAGATTTTAACCTTCATAGCAGTATTGTATAGTAAAACAGAATAGGGAAATTTTTTTAGATTGGGTTACCTATTATCGTAAAATAATTTACAAAAATATCTTTACCTGTTATATTTGGAGTAATCCAGGAGTCAGTACAACATTCTTTAAATGTACATACTGTCGTATTATAACTATACTGTACTCCACCAATTATTATACAACTCAACACACAAACGAAAACTGACAAAGTAGAACAAATTAATCCTCCCCGGACACAGTCCCAGTCATGTGAAGAATGGCAATTATTCTTTATAAGCAACAACAAATAGCCGACAACAAGTATGCAGCCAGTAATAATTCCCATCCAGAATGATACAGTATGATAAAGTATCATCAAACATCCACACAATGTCAAAAATAGAGGAACAAAGGCAGGACATAAAGCATCCATGATGATGTGGGGTAGTGTATTGTGATGTCTGATGTATTTTTTCCTTTAACTTGTTTATTCCTCACTGAATTGAACCAACTGTAAAAGTATTAAAAATGTCTCATATACAAGTGCAGTTGAATAATGCCAAATATCGCTCGATATTAAGTAAAACAATTTTTCAAATATATTTTAATATATATCATAAATGGTTGAAACAAATTCGTAATCATTGTAAAGCCGGGTTATATCGGATGATCAAATCAAACACTATCTCATTAGTGTTATATATTTCATTATTTTCAAAAGCGATTTCTAAATTTTCTTCCAGAAATATGATATGAATCTCCTGAATAAATATTAAAGTTGTCAGACCATATAAAATAACATAATTGAAACAAAAATAATTTAGTTTTAAAGTTATATACCCGAATTTTCGGAAAATGAAATTAGACATGTCACAAAACGAAAATTAAACTTCTAACAACGCTGATAAGGTATTAATGAAACTTTTCGAAAAATTCACCAATATTTGATAAATGTCTACTAATATAAACATACCTGAAATGATGGTGTTGAAGCTTTTACGTCTGTATGAATGTACTCGGTTTGCTTAGTAAGTCTTGTGACAAACATATCCCTTATCCAATTCAAAGTATACGGAACGTGCACCGACAATGAGTTTTCAAAACATATATGATTGATTTGTAAAACGTTATCGTTTATGACTGCAAAATAAATGGCTTTACATTGCATTTTCTGAAAATCTATTTAGGTCTTAAAGATAATCAAACGAATCGACTCACAATTTATTCATTTATTGATTACCATACAGGTTATATATGTAATGGTGTAGTTAATAGAAAGTGGATAATACAAAATGTATATAACTTTATAAAATAATAATAAACTAGGTTGAAATTGTCGTCGATGCATATTCGTTTACAGTCGTAAGCATCGCTAATCTAGCATCTAACTACGTAAACCATGATTTAAGTTTGATCTTATCACCGAATTAATATATACTAAGATCCGTACTTTGGGCGAGTTTATCCGATAACCGATACAAAAACAATCGAGGGCAAGTTCAATATTGTTCGTTCATAAGTGTTAACAAATATGTAATATTTGCTGCGACTGGAAAAAAAAATATTGAACAAAGACTCTCGGATGATTTATTAAAACAGATATTTGGAGCAATTTTACATTCTCCCGTCTATTTTAGTTACTTGATATTACTACTTTGTACCTATTTAAGGTCCAAAAGACATTACAAAGCCTAGAAGTTACATACATGATATTTATACAAGACCTACATGTGCAACTATCGTTATGAAACCCTATATGACAATCTTTTTAAAAGCTATCTTCATTTGATGTCGGGGTGCGGGTTCGAATCCCACCCGGGGAGGTTATACCCTTCCATGAAAATTTGACAATAATGTCGATTTTCCTCCATTGATTAGATAATATGGAGAAGCTTCCGGCCTTGTGGAAGGTTAGGTGAGTACTGGTTATAGACAATGGTCCTGGAAAGCTAGGTTAGGTGCGCTGGACGCCGTTAAATGACCTAAATTGTGTTGATACGGCGTTAACTCCAATAAATAAAATAAAAAAAATGATGTCATTTAATATTTTAGACAAGAAAATGATAATGATATTATATCATTTTATCATCTTTTATCATCATTTTCTTTAATCTTAACACACCACAAATTATACCAAAGCTGACATAAATGAGCACGTCAATTTAACAAAGACACGTTTCCACCACATTCCATATACTTCATCGAAAGTTGCGTCACGTCGGTTTTATCTGCATCAAACTAACAAAAACGTAAACTATTATTACACTGTACCAATGTATACAAGTTTACGAAATACGGTTATTGTTACTAACTTTAGAACAGAAACCCGGTAGGTTATATAAGGTTATACAAAGTGTATCTATAATTAAGACCAGAATTCATCGACATTCTCAAACTGTTGCGGTGGTTTTCAATTGTAATGCCCAATTTGTTTAAAATAGACCATGGTGATCCAAGAGTTCATACACTGGATCTGTAACTTATAAGCCACTAATTCATTCTGTCTAATTCATTGAAACCAAGTTTACCGCAATTTCACCTTATTAGAATATTAGCATTACTTTATTTTACTTTATAATTATATGACGCTGCCATATCAACCTATGTGTGATGAAGCTGGGATCATATTTATATTCTTATCACACCCTTTAAGTATTGTGTAATATAGTTCGTTTTTTCTCAACTGTCAAAACATGAATAATTTCACGCTGATTTCGTGCTCTTTGTCACACACTCGTGATATTGAGATATAGTGTACTCATAAACCGTGAAATTATTCAATCTTTGACAGTTGAGAAAAAATGGACAATAACAAAGGGCTTATTAATAATTGATTGATCAATAAAATCTCAACAGAAATATAGATCTCCATCAAAGGTCTATAGTAATGTAGCTTGGATATCTTCTATGATTAAACGAAGTTCATAACAAAGCCTGTAGCTCTGTATGTTACATACAGGATTTCGAATTAAGCGATGCGAAGTGGTTGCGCGATGACTTTCCGTCCATAATGGTTATACCCTCACATGTTAAGTCTACAATAATGTCAATTTCCTCCATTGATAAGGAAATGTTGTCGACCTAGTATAAAGTTATCCGAGTACTGGCAATAGACAAAGGTCCAGAAAAGCTAGCTAAGGTAGGCTGTAAACAGTTAAATGTTAAACCAGAACCAGTGCTGACACAAAATCAAAATGTTTTATCACATTTCAAGCTAAAATAAGATACTACAATAATTATACTTTTAGGATATATTTTAACACAGTTCATGAGTACAAAGGTATAAGCAAACATATTGAAACATCAAAACACAAATACCCTCCACACAAACCAAAGGGAATAGACATACCAACAAATAACACATATAAGAACTTAAGGACTTTCCGCCATGGGACGGACAGTTACACATTGATTGCCACAGGATGTTTAAATAGTTCTAGGGTGCAAACACCTCACATTTGCACCAAACAGGTTCAATAACAAACTAACAAACTATCTACATTGATAGCCACTACAAATTTAAACTAGGTTCTAGGATGCACCAACCTTACATTTGCGCCCAACATGTTCAAGAACCAACACTAAAACACAATCTAGGTGAAACAAATTAAAAACTACATTTTATATGATTAGATCTATGTGCGTGCAATAACAGACAAACACATCAAACAAAAAGCTAATAGCATTCAAAGGTGGAAGGCACCTCAATGACCATACAAACACAAAAACACCTAAATTCAAATATAAGAAAAGAACTGTCTATAGGAGGTATATATATAAAAAATATTTCGAGCCTTTCCTCCAAAACTTAATGTGTTTTATTCATCACGACTAACTATACTGATTTTCTCAAACACGCCTTTACAGCCAGATTCCGAAAATCCACCATCAGACGTGTAGTGTAGATGATCAGCGATGATGTCAACTTCTTCAGCATCGACTTGGTGATCAAACTTGTATATATCTTTTTTGATCAACTCTTGAGCGATACATTGTTTAACATGTGTTCTCTCTAAAGGTAAAAATGGTACAAATGCAGACACAAGGTTACTACTGATCAAGTTGCTCTCGTAAAGACCGTCTGAAAATGTAAATTGAAATTGCCATAAGGAACTAAGGCCATGCCAAATTGGAACTTTGTTAAGCGTCTACTCAAGTTTGACAAACCTATTACAAAAACACACAAACCGAAAACGGAAGCACAAATATTTACGACTAAAACACTACATTATCATATTTGTATACATAGAATACATCATCATAGTATGAAATAATAGTCTGAATTACTTTTGAAGTGGCAAGTTTAAGCACAGACTTAAAACATGTGGTTTATAATAAAATGACTAGTGTTTTAACGAAATGTTTGTTATCAGATCCTGGAAAATCGGAATTATTTAAGAAAAAATCCTTTTTTTGGATGGAAGACTCTAAAACCTACGCACACGCGGACGCTTAACAAAATTCCGATATGGCATGGACTATTGTAAAAGTTTGTATTCAAATTCTTAAGTAACAATGTCCCTAACCAACTGAAAAAAACAATTATGAAGGTGATGTATGACAGAGTATATAGACATGTGACCTTTCAAAAACAATTTAACGCTTGTTTTACTCAGTATTATTGCTCAAACTAAGCAAGAAAACAA
Organism: Mactra quadrangularis; assembly: GCA_025267735.1. Taxonomy (NCBI): domain Eukaryota; kingdom Metazoa; phylum Mollusca; class Bivalvia; order Venerida; family Mactridae; genus Mactra; species Mactra quadrangularis. The sequence goes on from CM046297.1 coordinate 2,355,927, forward strand.
TAAAATAACTCACTATATAATAATTACACTTTTTATATTTTCCGAAATTATTAAATTTGTCCTCATTCACACCAATGGGTTAATGTCCAGTTCTATCGTCAATATTTGGTTCATTAAACGAAAATGTAAAAGGGTATCACAATGATAATGAAAAAAAGCTTCACTCTACAACTGTCTTACTTAAGTTTTCTGATGCTACACACCACATCTTAGTTAATGAAATAAAATTATGTTGGATTTATTTAGCAAAACCGATTGGAAAAATCAAAGCGGTATTTTAAATGTGGGCAAATATGGACCGACGCCAAGTTTGAAAACTTGATTGCTGTCATTGGCCTAAAATAATTTTTTTCTAAATCTTACTTTTGCTTTCGTATGCTACTCTCTTTATATTTCTTTCAAAATCATTCAATGATAACTGTTTTCTTTGGCTCCGATTGTTCTTATTCTGTGTTACACCGTGTGTTATATCTACGTGACCAGTTTTGCTAAAATTAAAACAATTAGAATAATCAAAGTATTTAGCCTTTTACGTAATATAACACTACAATGTTTTCAAATTTTGTATTCTTCATATCTACTGTGGTATTTTTATACCACACCAAAATTTATCTCTCAAGATTTGCCCCAACTTATACTCTTGAACTTATGCTATCTGTTTGAATACTAAAAGAAACTTAATCACATTATATATCATTACTAATCCGCAATTATTTCAACAGTGGTTTTGTAATCTTTTTTCAGGAAATCGAACCTTTTTATCCAAACAATCATTGTGAAAAGGCCGTGAATTTGTTCCAACTTGATCACTAGCGGAAATTTCATTCTGCTCAAGTTAGAGATGTGCAGTAGCGTGTATGGTCATACAAAAGCATAACCGATTATTTCAAGCAAAACTATGGTAAAATATTTTATACATACTGGAAAACAATTACATACAACTAATATATGCGATATCCTGGAATATAGAATTTATCTTCTAATATAAACACGATTTAAATGGCTGCTTAAAACGCTAAAAAAAGTTCAATTGGTATTCATATAAAATGTTGAAGACACGTGTCTTTTTTTCTCGATGTACAAGAACGATGTTTACCTCAGGAATATAAATATAGCCTTTCTATAATCTACTCCATTAACTTGATGATTATGATCAAGAGCTGGATGTAAAACATCTAATACACCGGGTGGCATATCTTCTACTATATCAAATACAATCATAGATCTTGGACATTGCTTAACACCTTCTTCTATTTGACTTTTCAATAAACCCTGTAAAATGTTATTACGCATACAAAATTGAAATAAATACTTTGTCGCATCTAGGCAATGGGGCAACTGCACTTTACCGGTACGTAGTAATTCACCGGAAGTAGAAATTTAACCCTAACCCTAACCGTTACCCTGTTTGAATAGAAAGGTAAGTGATTTTATTTTATTTTCATGATATTTTCTGTCTTTTATCAGGAGCTGCCGCCCCCGAACCCCCGCTTTTAACGGTCACCGTCAGTACCGACTCAATGAAGAATGCAAAATGACGCTTGCGCAGTAGGCTCGTACCGGTAAAGTGCATTCTAGCCTAGGGAATGTATATTAATACCAAACTACAATAATAAAAAGTTTCATGCTTATGCGCGATATAAAAACAAACTGGTTATCAGGACAATGGTATCTATAAAAATCATCCTAGGGAATATATTGCTCCGCTTATGTGAAGCCGAAGAAAAGTCGCAACGAGATTAAATCACGCTTGAAAGGTACCCATTAACCTCCGGGTGGAAAAAATTATTCACATGTTCTGAGGGGATTTGAACTGAGGATATCCACCCCTAAAGAGCTTCTGTAATCAGAGATACATTCGCGTACACAATACTTCGCTTTTTTGAGAAAATGGCAATTACGCAACTATATTTAAGATTTTGAAATGCATTAAAAAATGATAATCAAGAACAATTATTTAGATGTTATGTTTTTAAAGGTTTAATATACCTTAAACGATTAGCATATCATCTTGTGGTTCAAGTCAAAACAATCGACAGATAAAACAAGGATGCTTACTTTGTACGAATCCATGTCTTGTGTATTTGGTATGTCAGTCATTGGTGATATGAAGTGGACAAACTGGCTATCTTTACCTTTAACGTACATATTCTCAATAATCAATTGGGTCACATAACTCTTCCCAGAGCCAGATGGTCCATGAAGGGACAACACTAAAGGTTTGGTTGATCCTGTCTCCAAATGACCTTTCAGAAGTTTGACTATAGTACTAACAGCTATATGTTGTCCGAACACTTTCTCGTGAAGCAACACTGACAACCCTAAAACATGTATGGTACAACAAGTGAACTACGATACATGCAAAGGTTTCTTGGTATTTAGCAATGAAGAAGATAACAAGAGATCAAATAAAGATTCAATAACAATCTGAAGATTTGGCCATTCCAGGAACGGTGCGTAGGTTGACTGATTATCACGACAAATATCTCCAAGACACTAGTTCATATATTCTGAAGTACAGATATGTTTTCCCACTCTGTTGATATGTTCAAACGTGTGTACCGTGTGTTCAATATTAAGGACAGGTATATTGTTTCTTACACAGGTGAAGTTTTTTTTTTTGATATTTAGAAATATTAGTATACTCTCATAATTTCAATTCAGAATTCCCTTTTCATTATAAAAACAAAAAAGGACGACGTTTCACAGCACTTGTCAAAAAGACATATTAGGAGATTTTGACCTTCATAGCAGAATTATATCGTAAGACAGAATATTCTCTTCAGATTGGGTTACCTATAATCGTAAAAAAAATATACAAAATATTTTTACCTGTTATATTTGGAGTAATCCAGGAGTCAGTACAACATTCTTTAAATGTACATACAGTTGTATTATAACTATACTGTATTCCACCAATAAGTAAACAACTCATTACACATCCGAAAACTATTGCAGTAGAGATTAAATATCCAATTCCTACACAGCCCCAGCTATGTGAGGAATGATGATCAATAATTACAATTACAATCAACAACAAACAGACAACAAGAATGCCGCCAGTAATAACTCCCATCCAGAAAGATACAGTATGATAAAGTACAATCAAACATACACATGTTGTCAACAATATAGGTATCAACGAAGGACACATAGCAGCCATGATGCCGAGAGATGTATTGTGATATCTGATGTATTTGTTCTTTCCTTTGACTAGTTTAGTTTTCATTGAATTGAACCAACTCTGTAAAAGAATTACATTGTCTCATAGTTATACAAGTGCAATTTAGTAATGCCATATATCGCTTGATATTAAGTAGGAGCTATTTGTCATATATATTTTAACTTATATCATAATTCGTTGAAACAAATTTGGAATCATTGTAAAGCCGGGTTATATCGGGTTATCAAATCAAACACTATCTCATTAGCGTTGTACAATTCATGATTTTCAAAACGATTTCTAAATTTATTCCAGTAATATGATATGGCTTTCCTGTATAAATTAAAACTTGTCAAATCAAATGAAAGAACATCATTTTAAAAAATGCCGTAGTCTAAAAACAATATATCGTATAAACACATGTTCTCGAACCTTTCATAAAAATGTTGTTTATTTTACTACGTAATTGCGTATGACGTCATCAACTCCTGTGCACAAATGTTTAGTTACCAATCGACGCAACTACGGCTGTCAAACGAGAATAATGCGCAAGAAACAGGTTATTAGAATGAATATTTTGTGATGGTGAATATTTGTCAGAAAATCCGTATTACCTTTTCCCACGCTGTCAGTACAATCCATAAAATATTGTTTAAAAGTATGTTATTACACTATGACACTAATACTATCCAATTATAATGTAATTACATAATACACATTGAACAATTAGTCCCGTATCGGGGTCAATTAAAACATCCGTTCTGACCGTTCTATCACACTAGAGAGTAATCATTTTCCAAAACATTTCTAGAGACTGCTAATTTGACTTTTTATACGTGTATAGAACTTGAAAAATAATATTTATTTAAAAACACGAACACAGAAACAATTTGTTTATTTAAACAAAGAAAAGTCAATATTGAGGACATTATAAACACGTTTTCCGAAAATAGCGTCACGTTCTTCTTTCAATTTTAACAAGGCCAACATTTTTACGCATGAATATTGCAGCGCTTGTTAGAACAAAGAAGTAGCTTGTGTGTTGACGATTATCACTACTAATTATCATTAATTGTTTAAATTTTACTGTTTCAAATGTAACAGCCTTTACTCTGATGACCTAAATATATTGATTGTTATAATGGCGAAAATTCCGGAAAATGCCCGGATTTTAACATGAACAAAAACGACTGTTTCGCAGTTTTACTTAATTAAATATATAATTGCAATTTGAACCTGAATTTAGGATGTTAAGAAGAAAGAAAATCTATATTCCCATCATTTGTATGTATTTGACGACATTTGAATGAAAATCCATCAGTCAAAATCGTCCCGTTGACAGATTAATGTTCTACGAAAATGACGAATTTTAGAATGTCAGGACGATTTCAACGTCGTAATCAACATTTGTCTTAAGAGACCATTGTCTTAAACGACCACTTTTTGTCTCTCCCTTGGATGGTCGCTTAACACAAGATCCATTGTACAAAAAAGCACATGGCAGGTAGCCATTCCTGTCTTCAGCTCATAAAGGCACGTGCCAGTCATGTGACAGCTAATTATAACCTCACAAATAGCCAAATACGGTAGAGGTTCGAAATTAGGTCATCTATTTTTAGCCGCCATGACAGTTTTCAGAAAATGGTAGTGTTTTTCCTGGAAGGTTTGGATTTGTTTTAAATATAAGATATCAACAAATATATGATAGAAAAATGGAATATAGGTTAAGAGGTGTGTTTTAATGTATTTTTCTAAAAATAGTGTTGTATTGATTAAAAATGACTCGTTGAGTCCTTAGAGGTTCGAGAACCGGTGTTTCCACACTACTCGAATTTTCGGAAAATGAATTTAGACATATAACAAAACAAAAATCAAACTTTACGAACATCGATAATATAGTAATTAAACTTTTCAATAAACTTCACCAATATTTGATAAAAGTCTACAAACATAAACGTACCTGATATGAAGCTTTTATTTCTGTATGAATGTACTCTGTTTGTTAAGTAAGTCTTGTGGCAAATAAATCCCCCATCTAATTCAAAGTATACGGAACGCGCATCGACAATGAGTTTTCAAACATATATGATCGATTTGTAATACGTAATAGTTTATGAATAAAAATGTCTTTATATTGCATTTTCTGAAAATCTATTTATGTCTTCAAAAGGAACGACTCACAATTCATTTATTTATCGATTACCAAACAGGTAGTATTTGTACTGGTGTAGATTATAAAATGTATATAATACAAAATGTACATAACTTTATAAAATAATTATAAACTAGGTTGAAATTGCCGTCGATGCATATTTGTTTACAGTCGTATGCATCGCTTGGCTAACTCCGTAAACCACGATCTTTGTTTGATCTTAACACCGAAAAAACATGTACTAAGATTCGATTTTTGGCGAGTTTATCCGATAATTGTCTGGTTCCCTGTCGTTCTTCGGTAGGTAAAAGTACGTCAGGCAAAGCATGATAATGGCCACACCCGATGTAATGAACTGGGTATTGGATAATTATGTTTCAATTGAAACGTTCTCATTACACAGATTTAAATCAAAGGATCATTGTACAAGAATTATAGTGAATTTTTTAGGTTTTTTCCTTTTACATTTATGCTTAATAAAGTATTCGAAATTCTAACGAGGCTAATCCACGTCCGAATTGTGTTCACTTGAGACATGTTATTGATATTTGCTCGCTTAAGTTACCATCGTCAGCACATGATCATGCAAGATAAGGAAAATGTTATGCTGAATAATAACAGAGATGGCTTGACCCGATAACGTTGGTGGTAAGGGACAGGTAATCCAGACTAATCCGATAACCCATACGAAAATTAATCGAGGGCAAGTTCAATATTGTTCATTTATAGACATTAACAATAATGTTATATTTGCTGCGACTGGTAAATTAAATAATTGAATAAAGACTCTCAGATGATTTATTAATACAGATTTAGAGCAGTTTTACATTCACCTGTCTATTTTAGTTACTTATTATTAATATACCTAAGGTCCAAAAGATATTACAAAGCCTAGTGGTTACATATATTGTATTTATACAAGACCTACATGTGTGCAACTATCGTAATGAAAACCTAAATGGCATTTTTTGTGAAGTGTATGCCTAGATTTAGAACAAACTTTAAAACAGGAACCCAGTAGATTATGTAAGATTATACAAAGTGTATCTACAATTAAGATCAAAATTCATCGACATTCTCAAACTGTTGCGGAGGTTGTCATTTGTAACGCCCGATTTGTTGAAAATATACCTTTGCGTCCCGAGAGTTCACTGGAACTGTAACTTATAAGCCACTTATTCATTCTGTCTAATTCATTGAAACTAAGTTTATCTCAATTTCACCTTATAGGAATATTAGCATTACTTTAATTTATTTTGAGGCGAGCTCTCAATGTCCTAACGGAGATAAAGCACTAAAGTTAAAAAAAATAAGCAAGAACACTTAGACAGGAAATCAATAAAAAATTTGAGCCTATTCTCTCAGACTTAATGTGTTATTCATCACGACTAACTATATTGATTTTCTCGATCACTCCTTTACATCCAGATTCAGAAAATCCACCATCAGACGTATAGTGTAGCTGATCAGCGATGATGTCAACTTCTTCAGCATCGACTTGCTGACCAAAGTTGTATTTATCCTTTTTGATCAACTCTTGCGCGATACATTGTTTAACATGTGTTCTCTCTAAAGGTAAAAATGGTACAAATGCGGACACAAGGTTACTACTGATCAAGTTGCTCTTGTAAAAACCGTCTGAAAATGTAAATTGAAATTAAAATCTAATAATGATACATTAATAATATTGCAATATGTTTTCCCAACCACTCAAACTAAAAACAAAGAAGAAAACTAATATTAAAATGCTTAAGGACCACTGTACCAAATGCACACTTATTTATTTATTGGATTTAACGCCGTATCAAAACAATTTAGGTCATTTTACGGAGTACAGGGCACCTAACCTAGCTTTCCTGGACCATTGTCTATAACCAGTACTCACATACCCTTCCATAAGGCCGGAAACTTCTCCATATTATCTAACCAATGGAGGAAAATCGACATTATTGTCAAATTTTCATGGAAGGGTATAACCTCCCCGGGTGGGATTCGAACCCGCACCCCCTCGGGCACGATCGACCCGGGTACCAAATGCACACACGCACGTTTGAAATGTTTTGCGAACACATACTATGCTATACAGTCACGCACCCTTTTATAAAAAAAAAATTCTTGTCAAGCAAGAAAATAAAGAATAAAATTGACCGAATATGCTTTGTTGATAAAATATATATAATGACTGCATTGATGTCTAAATATTGCCAACTACAGATAATGATTATTTGGAAAAATTAACAGTTGTAATTACTTTCTGTTTATATGCTGTTCCATTAATATTTAAAGAATTAATCACAAATGCTATACGATGTAAAGGCGGCAATAAAATGTTTCTCTTTTCCATTGTCAACGTAAGCTTTTTAAGCCATACAACTGATTCATAAAATAAGGGTATGTGTAACTTTTTAAATGCAAATAAATTTAGCATGTTTTCAGAGAAAACATGCTCTCCTAATTGTGTAATTTGAAAGTGTGTTTGTGGTCATTGACAAGAAAATATTGATCAACTTAAAGATAAAATCATACTTGGGCTTTCGTATGCCAGGATCTTCATCTTTTGTTCAAAATCTTTTAATGACAGTTGCATTCTTTGGCTTCCAACGATCATATTTTTCGTTACACCATGTATAACATCGAAGTTACCTGTTTTGCTAAAGTAAAGTTATGATACCAATCAATTTAATTAGCACATTATGTAACGTAAAAATAATAATGATAAATAACTTTCTTTTATCTACAGTAGTTCTATTGTAGATCTATCCAAGAGAACAGGAATCACGTGTTGGTTCAAAGACGAGTTTGGCACTGTGTAAATTGTTTCGGTCATTTGCCGTTGAACAATCTTAGAGAAATTTATAGTTATGTAGTAACATGTATGATCACGTTTTTTAAAAGCACAGCCGATTTTCTTAAGCTAAATGATGTTAAAACAAGATATATCAATTCAAACGGAATTATGTCAATGAGGAATATCGAAATTTACCTTAAATACAGGAACCGTAAGAATGACTTTTATCAGGGCTAGCAAAGAAATGATTTACAAATCTGATGAACATACATATAGTTATGACAAAAATTTTATTTCGGTAACAACCACATGACACAAAGAATACCAATGGTGAGTATCACAGAAATATTAGAATTGCCATATTTCATTCACAACAATACCGTGGATGACACCAAGAGATAGCAATCTCCTTCTTCCATTATGGCCCCGGCATTGATGGCATGACACCATCAGGGAAGCATGCGCTTACTTTGAATTAACGATGAAGCGTGTTAGTTTTTCTGTAAATATATTTATATTAGGAAGGTGTTCTCATTATTTACCTAATAAATATAAATATAGCCTTTCTATAATCTACACCATTTACTTCTTTATTATGATCGAGAAATGGTTGTAAAACATCTAATACACCGGCTGGCATATATTCTACCATATCTAATACAAACATAGAGTTTGGGCATCGCTTAACACTCTTTTCTATTTTAACTTTCAACGCAACTTAAAAAGTTATAAATAGCAACAAATGAGACACGTGACGTGGTTGTAAACCTAGCTACAGACTTCCATTCAATTTCTCTAAAAGACGCTTACACGTGTACTAAAACTATGTTTTAAAATTATACATGTAACACTATTTACACTGTGTGCAGAGAAATTGTATATTGATAGAAGAACATACGATTAGTGGGTTTTGCTATTTTACATGATTGGGCAAGGTAACTTTATTTAGCAGATAAACCAAGGGTCCCTGATGTTATCGTCATTCTCATCATGAAAGGATTTAGAATATTGTAGTAGCGAGTCGACCAAATACATAAGAGGCATGGAAATACTTTCTTTAAATGCATCATATTATGTCACGATGAATATAGTGTAAATAACTCTTTTATCACTTTTCAAATGAATATCACAGATATTCTGGTAATATGAGATGTTTTTTTCAATAAACATACACCGACAATAAACATAAAACATAAATGCTTACTTTGTACGAGTCAATGTCTTGCGTAATTGGTATGTCAGTCATTGGTGATATGAAGTGAACAAACTGACTATTTTTACCTCGACGGTACATGTTCTCAATTATTAATTGGGTCACATAACTCTTCCCAGTACCAGAGGGTCCATGAAGGGACAACACTAAAGGCTTGGTTGATCCAGTCTCCAAATGGCCTTTCAAAAGTTTGACTATTGTACTAACAGCTATATGTTGTCCAAATACGTTCTCTTTAAGCAATAATGACAAACCTGAAGCATGACATAATATGAAAATGTGATCGTTTGAAACATTACATATAACAGCAAAACTCCTTGCAGCGGTTATTCCCCTTTATCAAGTAAATTCGTCTCTCAGATGGCCAAATAATTTTTTTCATCTTTCCTTTCACAATTAAAAAATTTCCTATAAATTAAGTATTCTTGTGGTAATTTATGATGTTCAAAGTACATAAAGTGAAAGAGTATATTCTTATTTAATAATTTGTAAAAACAAAGCATGGCGTAAGCACTGTAAAGAGTTGGGACGTTTTCATAGCGGTCGCCATTTTTTGTCACATGGTAATACTATTGTCATGTGATTTATGTTTTGGCAGTGGTTAAGTACCAAAGCGTGACGTAAACACAAAGAGGAGTTTGATATAACAGATAAAAAATCACGAGGCATTCAATTAAATAGGCATGTGAGTTTTAAACAACCGCTTTATTGCAATTGATTTGATCTACGACATACCTTATTCCAATTTGCAAACATACGTAGGCCTATGGTAAATATAACAAATACATTTGTTATTTATAGCTTTTTTTATCGTTGCTCATAATTAAATACAATTGGTAATGTGGTAATTAATAATAGTCGTAATTATCATACCAAATTAACAATTGTGTCCATGTTTATGTGAAACAAATATGCGCCATATCAAAATTCGACATAAAACTTCCGATATAGCAGAAATGATTTTTACCTTCTAGGTTCGGAGACATCCAGTAGTAATTGCAATTTTCTCCATTTGTACCTTCAATTGTACTAACAGCATCTCTAATTTTACCAATAATATAACAACTCAACGCACAACAAATAACGATGCATATAGCGTTAGCTATTCCATATTGTGTGCACTTTCTCCAGTTATATGTTAGGATGATACCATCATCTTTAGTAGCACTTATTATCAATAAACAAAACAAAACAAGTATAAAGCCTGTAATTATTCCCGTCCAGAAAGAGACAGTGTAATAAAGTACCATCAAACATCCACATGTTGTTAACAATACAGGCAAAACCGCAACATGAAACTTATCCATGATGTAGGATAGTGAATCGTATATTTGTTTCTACTTCAACTTTTTAACCTTCTTTTGGCCTCCGTTGAAGTGTTCCTACCCTGTAATTATATAAACATAGACATAATTTTATTGCAAAAAAGACATTTGTCCATAGGCAATACAAGCATGTAATATACATATAAATATATATACAATTATTTCCAGTGACGGTCATTAAATTTCAGCAACAATATCAATACATGTATCAATGGGATGTTGTTTACAATGTGATGTACAGCCTGACCTGCATATCGTGACCATCGATTATGTCATATAAACAGAGAATCTAGACTCGGGACAACTGAGTAACTAATATGATATCATCACAGAGTAACATCAAGACTGTGTTGAGTGACTTAATAATATGTTTGAATGCCGAGGGTCGCTTATGCAGGTTATACTGTATATATACTAAAGGGTTTAACATTCACCAGATTGCTATAGAAAATAAATAGATTTAAATGCAAATAGCTATTGTATTAGTAGTACTATGATAAATACAATGGGGAGAGAAGTGTATACATAGAAAAATAAGAACAACTAATATATGTATGTATACAAAGACTTATGAATGTAAAAAATAAAATACTTGAACATTAGTTGATAAGTATCGTACATCAGTTGATAAGTATCGTTAAAATAGATAGTACGTGTGAATTTATCTTAACTTCATCAAGACCCGTACAGCTACTGTGACAGTACCAGGGTGCGAAATCCCGCCGAAATTGCTCCAGCCAATCAATCATGCGTGAAGAAAGACTTGAATTGTTTGCCTAAGGTGTATGCTTTGTGTTGTTATTTTTAAGTGATTAAATGTACCTCTAGAAATTCTTTAGTTTTTAGTTGTTATCTTAATTGCTGTCATTCACTTCGATAAAAGTGTTGATGTAAGAAAACTATTTCTGGCTTTCAAATATTTCTGAGTCATGGATTTGTGTCTTGAGTAGTTGCAAATGTCAAGGCTGGGAAAGACCAAATAGGCATTCAATGCAATGTTTGCCTATGTCATACTAAAAGCACGTTATCATGCCACCATTTTGGGCCATTTGTCTGCACTAAATGATCTGATTTTTCAAATTCCTATGAAAAACGAGGGCAAAACAGAACAATTTTTATCTAAAATGAATAAACGGTAGGTGCCACTACTAATAAGTGTTTAAGTAACAAATCTATACACATATAGCCAAAATCCTACTTTCGATTTCAAAGTTTTGTTTTAATCTGCATTTATTGTATTCTTGATTGTAGTGTAAAATCTACAGGTAAAAGTTGCTAAGAATAACAAAGGTTGAAGGTTAATTTGAGAAATCTACTCCCAAGGAGACCCTTAGACAAATTCTTACTCCAGAATGCTTCCAGCAAACGATAAATAGAGTTACATATCTTTACAAAATAAATAAGAAATGCTCCAAACATAAAACGTACCTCTAAATAACCATTGATTCCTTAGCCCGTCGTTCTGTATGGTGATATTACCCAATGCTTTTATCCTAAAACACAAGTTACATCTATAATATATTATTACTCGTTATAGATTAAACAAGTCGAGCACTGATAACGCTTTTACCAAAAATGATATTTTTATATCGGGTGTTATTTTCTCAATTGACAAAAACATGAAACATCTCACGGTGGCTTCCAGTTTAATTTATCGTTATCTTACTTCACTATTTCGATTTTTTCTTATTTCATACAGTTTTTAACCTTTTTACTGCAAGTTTAGGTAAAAGTTCATTCTGTGCGCAAGCCTTGTAGAGGACAACAGTGTAATGGGTTATAGTGTTAGGATACGTTGATTTACCCGATGCTGTGTAAGCACTTACTTGCAAATCAGATGCTCTGTCAACTGGGCGTACATCCTTCAAATTTAGATAAATTAACAGACAAGCACATATTATTTAGAGTACCCAAGCCAATGTCTCATTAGGAATCTAAGACTAGTCAGACAAATGTAATAGGAATAGGATAACTTAAATGCACAATGCTAGTATCGAACCAATAACTTCCTGATTACTAATACGATGCTACGCAAACTGATCTAAATTAATCATTATCAACAATTTCAAAACTAAATAATTTCATTCTAAGCATCATTTTCCATTGAAAGTTACGTTTTTTATCAAGGAATGTAGAGCATTTTAAAAATTTGCTTTTGTTTTGATAATTGGTTACCTGTTACAAAAGGTATTTGTAGTTTAACATGTAGAAACAATTGAAACTTTAAACTGATAGAAACATTTAGTTTGAATATGTAGAAACTGTCCAATACTAAGCAAACCTCTATCCATACATAAACGTATAACACAATTGAAACGCTTGCAAAAAAAGAACAAACTTATCAAATATGACACGACACTCATATAAGTATAATAATAAAATTCCAAATCAAGTTGATATTTACAAAACAACTTTTATTGCATAGAAAATTTTTAATTATTAATTACATATTGTCAAACTATTGTTTATTGTACACAAGACAAAGCAAAAAAAGTAAAAAGTTCATAAGCATTAAAAAGTCAATATATAAAGATTGAAAAAAGTTACCAAGTTTAAACAATATATAACAATTGGTGTATTACCGTAGAAGAAACCATTAAAATTCATACTAAGAATAATGTGTTTTATTTTAATTATTTTTGGAGTAATGCTCCTTTATTTTAATGTTATATTTTTCAAATGAAAATAAGTTTGTACTTGGCTATTGGCTATTTATTGATACATCGTCTTCTAGACTTAAAGGGACGTTACAATCGATGTATGTTACTAGAATAATGCCTCCTGCATGAAATGGTTATTATTGTTGAAAAGTTAAGCGCACTGTACTTGAACTGCTCTTGTTAAGTTCTATTAATTGACACGTAATAACTTATTTCTAGATAATATTTCTTTACAATTTTGACATAATTATAATATTTATTTAAAAAAATAATTCAGGTCATCGTTCCACCAACACTCCAGTGCTTTGATAAATGTGTATAATTATTTAAGATTGATAAATGTTGGTCAATTGACTATCCTTCATGTATGAAAATCAGCGATGTTCGTCAACAAGTGACCGTGACGATTTCTTGTTTTTATTTCTCCAGAGGCCACTTTTTAACAATATACACCTTACTATATTAATTTAGATGATATACGAATGAAATGAATTATTTATTTGATAGCAGCTTTAGTCCATGACAATTATGAATTATTTCATTTAGATTATCTTTTTCTAAATTAATGAATACGTATTCGGATATGCAAAATTCGGAAGCGTGATTTTTAAGCTCATAAGTAGAGTACATTTACAACCCATTTACTCAATGTAACTTCTCTTCTCCAAAAGTCTTCAACTTCGTCCTATGAGATGAAAGAGAAGTGAATTCTTCCTGAAATCTTGGTAAAGCTAGGACCCTGATTATTAAAGTACTACAACTTATTTTAATGTTCAAAGACTCCGTCAACATAAATTTCAATTTAAGTTTAAAATGTATGTTATCTCATATTGAAATGGAAGGATTAATCGAAAGTATAACCTTCTATTTAAAAAATTTTGAGAAGAAGGAATCCAGTGTCACGGTACTTACCTGTTCACATTATGGGTAGAAGGATAGCTCAGTTGGGAGAGTACTCGCCTTATTTAAAAGCGAGAAGTCCTGGGTTCGAGTCCCAGTCAACCTGCATATTTATCTTATCCTATGACACTAGGACCTCCCAAGCAGGATAGGAACCCCCTCTCGAACCATTTTCTCCCCCCTTCCGCAGATGAGACGTTTAGATATATTGTATACTGACTATTGTTTATTGTTTAGTTGGAATAATAAGTTCAATGGTTTCTGAAAGGAAAAATGGAACTATCTAGAAAGGTGTACTTTTAAAGGGCACATTTTTCCTCATTGTACATTTTTCCTCATTGTATTTAATGTGCAGTTAATACTAGAGCAATAAAACTACCTTTTTGGTAGTATGGTTGCATATTTACTATCGCGATACATATCGTGATATAATGCTACTATAGTGATACGTATCGTGATGCAATCTAGCTGGCGATACCCAGCTCTCGTAATTAAAGAACCACTGCTAACATCCAAAATTCTGATTTCAGAATTAGTCTTGAAACAGATTCAGCTTTGCTGTAAACTAACGATTAGTAGGGCCACACATCTTTTACCAAATAATAAAATAAATTTCAACATATACATTATACACATTTATACAGTTTCAGCCAAATTAGGATGGAACAAATTTGAAAACTGTTTCAAAATTTGCTGTTTCCAAATTTGTTCCAGAAAGTCAAACCTATTGCAACGAATTCCAATAATGAACCTGAATCGATTGAAAGTCGTCGGACCATGTTAAATAACATATCCTAGAAAATACCGAAGTTAACAAAGAAGTAATATAACAGAATGTTTGAAAAGCTAAGCTTCGGTAATTCTCTTTTTAGACATTTTATTTGACAGAAGATCTATTACATTAACATCTTTGATATTTAATAAAGGTACTCATTCACACATTTCAAATTAAACATCAACTTTTTCTGAAACTGTCTAAATTGTATGGAAACATTTTTGGAAGCAGGAAATTAGTGTTTTGATAATGACAATTTTAGTGCAAATTG
Source organism: Mactra quadrangularis (assembly GCA_025267735.1). Lineage (NCBI taxonomy): Eukaryota > Metazoa > Mollusca > Bivalvia > Venerida > Mactridae > Mactra > Mactra quadrangularis. The sequence goes on from CM046297.1 coordinate 2,371,174, forward strand.
ACATACAAGTACATATGATGGTGTTTCAAATGGTAAATGTCTACCCCGAATGTTCCGGTATCGACACTTTTAGTGCATTTTTGTGACTTTTGTTGTATATTATATTGGCAATCTATATGTCAGTTAGTCTTAAAGTATTAAGATTTTTTACACAATTACAGACACAGAATGGGTATTTTGAAAATAAAGAAAAATCTTAACCAAATTTGTGAACTAGTACATGTATCTGTAATTTTAGAAAATTGGCAAACCTTTCACGACGCACTAGGGAAGATAAAGTCCCAGCAGAAAATTGATATTTAAATGTAAAAAGATATATATAGATTCAAGCAAATGCATATGATATAGATGTATTGAAGAAAGTGTATCTAGAAACCACTAATCATCATGTCAAGACCTGTGCAGCTACTGTGACAGCAAGCACAGCACCAGGGTGCAAAATCCCGCCTAAATAGCTCGAGCTAATCGATCGAATATATGCGTATTGCTGGATGGAAGTTCCAATTTAAAAGATCAATTTTTGTGCCCCCTCTTTGGCCATCCTTCAAAAATGGGCCTCAGCAATTGTTGCTGGTAGATTGTTCTAAAGCGATAAATATCTGAGGAAGAATCTATGTTTGTAAAAGTCAGTTGACGTGGAATATGGTAAAATCTTGTTAAATGTCAAGTCAAGATCTTGGTAGGAATTTAAATAGTGTGAGATACGGAAGAGGGTCAATATTGACATGATTAGTTACAATATTCAAAAGAAGAGACAGTTGCAAAATATTTCTTACGAATTAAAACTAAATACCAGTACAATTTGACTCCTAGTTGACCTGACTGACCTGCTGGGTTGGGAATTTCTCCGATTGGCTCGTGCGTTTAGACAGGCTGGTATTATTTATTTTTGGTTGTTCTCTTAATTGCTGTCATCTACTTCGATTAAGTGTTGATGTAAGAAACACATTTGTCTTTTAAAGTTTTGAGTCATGAATTTGTTTCTTTGGTAATTGCAAATGTCAATTTCAAGGCTAGGAAGGAGTAAAATAGGCATTCAATACAATATTTGCTTATGTCATACTTAAGCACGTTATCATGCCACCATTTGGGGCAATTAGTCTGCACTAAATGTTCTGATTTATCAAATCCCGGTGAAAAACGTGGACACTTCAGAACAATTGTGATCTAAAATGAATAAACGGTAGGTGCCACTACCAGTAAGTGTTTACGTAACAAATCTATAAATATATAGTCATAATCCTACTTTCGATTTCAAAGTTTTGTTTTAATCTGCTGTTTTTGTATTCTTGAATGTAGTGTAAAATCTAGTGGTAAACGTGGCAACGAATAACAAATGTTGACGGTTAATTGGAGAGATCTGCTCCCATGGAGCCTCTCATTTAACAGGCAGAAATAATTTATGAACATAAACCTTTTGTCTGTATTTTGACAAATATATTTCGATAAACTTTAAACTTTTTCATTTGATTCAACGCCTATTTCTTTATTACATATTCAATGGCGTTGTACAAAAATGTTATAAAAATAGATACATGTAAGTAAAAACCCTCCACCATAAAAACATAATGTACGTACAATAACACAAAACAAAATAAAAAAAATATCAGACATGATGTTATATAGTGTGTAAGTTAATTTATCTATTTTTTTACTGTTTTTATTGAGCTTTTATATTTCATATTTTTGGACCTACATCCTTCACAGACTTAATTTTACATTTTCATCACTAATTTCTTATTTATTTCTATTTATTTTATATTGAAAATTGGTGTCCTGAACAGTATAACATGATGCTACTGTTAACCGGACATGTCCTGAACAGTGTAACATAACGCCACTGTTAACCAGACATTTCCCTAAAGGTATGGAAACATCACCTTTAAAGGGACAATTTATTAAGGTTGTCATTGCAGTCATATGAAACAAGGTATAAAATGACTGAGAGCGAGGCAATCCTCATTCCCATGTCATATTGCACTCTCTCAATCACTTAGTATGTTTACCGTAATTGTAATTCGATACTAAACTAATAAAGATACATGTATTTAAAAAATCTTACTCAAGAATGATTCCAGCAAACGATAAATAGAGCTACATATCTTTACAAAATAAATAAGGAATGCTTCAAACATAATACGTACCTCCAAATAACCATTTGGGTCTTCAGCCTATCGTCCTGTTTGACGATTTTACCCATTTATTAATCTTACAATACAAGTTACATAGATAATATATTATCATTCATTATAGATTAAACGAGTCGAGCACTGATAACGCGTTTACCGAAAATGATATTTTTTATATCGTGTGTTATTTTCTTAACTGACAAAACATGAAAAATTTCACGGTGGAGTCGAGGTTTATTTATCATAATCTTTCTTCACTATTATTTTTTTTTTCTTATTTCATGCAGCTTATAACATTTTGTACTGCACGTTTAGGTAAAAGTTCATTCTGTGCACAAGCCTTGTAGAGGACTACAGTGTAATGGGTTATTGGGTTAGGATACGTTCATTTACCCGATGCTGTGCAAGCACTTACTTGCAAATCAGATACTCTGTCAACTGGGCGTACATCCTTCAAATTTAGATAAAGATAAATTAAGGGACAAGCGCATATTATTTAGAGTATCCAAGTCAATGTCTCATTAGGAATCCAAGTCTAGTCATAACAATGTAATTGGAAAAAGATAACTTAAATACACCATTCTAGTATCTAACCGATTACTTCCTGCTTACTGATAGATGCTACACTAACTGATCTAATTCAATCATTTTCAACACTTTTAAACTGCATGTTTTATACTAAGCATCATTTCCCCTTGAAAGTTACGTTTACTATCAAAGAATATAGAGCATTTACAAATTGATTTTGTTTTAATAATGGGTTACCTGTTACAATAGTTATTTGTAGTTTTAAATGTAGAAACAGTTTTAATAGTTCAATAACATGGAAACAATTGAAACTTTAAACTTAAAGAAACATTTAGTTTGAAGATGTAGAAATTGTCCAAACCTCTATGCAGACATAAATATATAACACAATTGGACGCTCGTAAAGAAAGAACAGGCTTATAAAATATGACACGATACTCATATAAGTATGATATTAAATTCCAAAACAAGTTGATATTTTCAATACAATTTTATTGCACAGACAGTTTGTAATTAGTTATTACAGATGGTGGTCAAACTATTGCTTACTGTACACAAGAAATAGTAAATAAACGTAAAAGTTCAGATAAGCACTAAAAAGTGAATATATAAAGATTGAAAAAAGTTACCAAGTTTAAACAATATATATAACAATTGGAGTATTACCGTAGATGAAACCATTAAAGATCAGACTAAGAATAATGTGTTTAATTGAACGAGTTAAGAGTATACTTAGTGGTCAATACAAACAATGCATTAATTGTACTGTTAACAAATAAACGATCAGTAAGTAGTATTCATGCATACTCCATACATTAAAACAGATAAATAAAGCAGTCATATACATGTATAGCAAATAAGTTATCATTTAAACATAAGCTGTTATGTAGTTATCTTAGCTAGTTATGTATAAATTAGTTTCAGGCAAATCTAAAAAAACGTCCATATTAACATTTCGTAGAACAACAAAATCAAGTGTGTTAGAACACATTGTTGAGAATAACATGTTTTTAAACATGAAAGCAATCTGAAAACATGCTATTATACTTTATTTAAACAACGTGACAATTGATGAACTCTGACTTTTGTAGTAAACATTGCTGTCCAAAAATCTCTCCATAGAATACATGTATATTCATTCTTGAAAAAGTCACAAAAATCATCTGAAGAAAAATAGCAATGAATTAGTTTATCAACAGATCAACCACTATATTACATGAATACGTTCTCATGATAGTAAAATTGTATGCGGTACTCTAATAATTTCTCAATATTCTAATTTTCATTGAATTTTAGAAGGCGTGCCAAGCATAAATGATATTTGATTCAAGATTTCACAAAAATGTTAATATTACGTTGACATGTCCTTCAATCATTTGTTTGTTACTAGTTTTTTTCTGGTCTATATATATCAACTTTCTCAACCACCCCTTTACACCCAGACTGAGAATATTGCCCATCTGTTAACTGATCAGCAATGAGTTCAACTTCTTCAGTATCAAAGATATTGAGACTAAGTTTGTACATACCTCTTGCAATCAACTCTCGAGCGATACATTGTGTGACATGATTCTTCTCCAATGGTAAAAATGGTACAAACGCAGATACCAGATTATTGCGGATCAAAATACTCTTTTGAAGACCATCTGAAAATTCAATATAGACGAGTTACCAAAGATGCTTCTAATACATACCATGGGTAAATAGTACGTCAATCAATGCCGTTTCGAGTTATTTACTAATACAACTAACTTAAACAACGTTAGTGAATTTAAATGCTAGTATTATTTCGTAAATCTTATTGTACAAGACGTATAAACGATCATCATCTTTACCAATCATCTGATTGGGACACATTGAAACTCAGTGCACCCTTTTTTTCTCTCTGGTCAGGTAACAACAGCGAACACAACAATGTCACCCAACAATTAAGCTCATTTTACGGCGTCCTACGCAACTAACCTAGCTTTCCTGGACATTTGGTCTATAACCAGCACTCACTTAACTTCCACAAGGCCGGAAATTTCTCCATACATCTAATTAATGGATGAAAATTGACATTATTGTCAAACTTTCATGGAAAGGCATAACCCGAACCCCCTTTCGGGACACGAGATTCCAAAATCCCGGCGCGCTACCAACTGCATCACCGACCCTGGTTAAGAAAATTACTAATTCATACAATGCTTGCATTTACAGGGAACAATTCAGGCATATTTTATACCATAGACATTCTACAATGGTAACAGATTGTGTTTTATTTAACGTTAAATAAAAATATTTCAAAAGAAATAAAAGTTCTAGAGAAAGTGGAAAACAATAAGACGAGCAACACTGACAAAGTTAGACGGGCGTTGCAATCATGTGCAAATATAAACCAATGACTAACAAAGCAAACAACTTGAACATTAAATATATTCATACTTGAGCTTTCATATGCTTTTCTCCTTATGATTTGTTCAAAATCATTTAAAGAAAGTTCTCTCCTTTTGACTCCACTGGATTTATTTTTAACTACACCATTTATTTCCGAGCTACCTGTTGTACTTAAAGTGAAAAGAATTAGATGTGTTAAATAATCTAATCACATGGACATTTTTATAAAAATTTGTTCATTCACTTCATAGTGCCATCCATAATTAACTCAACACTTTTGTATTCATGTGATTATTTTCAAATTATTAATCAAAACTTGAGAAATATAATCATATCTTTAGACAAATGTATATGCATGAAAATAGGAACTTCATAAAGTGTTATCATTTCCTTTTTAAATTTTGCAATAAATCATTTCTTTACTAGTTTGTAAAATCATCAGAGTTAAAATGTAACAGTTATGAGTTACGTTTTAAGCCATTTTAATTTCGTTTTATCAATTACCATGGTATTAGTCTCTTCAACGTAATTGTTTGCTTCAACTTTGTTTTAATTTCAACTAAGTTTCATTGCAATTAACTTCACGGGGCATAGAGTCGTGTGGGCTTTTAACCTTTCCAGGTACCTAGCGCTGGCAAAAACAAGTGATCTTTTATAATGTATAGAATTGATGTAAAAACATACAAAAGATTGTGCGTCATCATTGTATAGACGAGAATGGTGTTCTCATTATATACCTTATAAATATAAACATAGCCTTTCTATAATCTACACCATTAACTTGATGATTATGATCAAGAAATGGATGTAAAACATCTAATACACCGGATGGTATATCTTCTACCATATCAAATACAAACATAGATCTTGGACATTGCTTAACATCTTCTTCTATTTGACTTTTCAATTTACCCTGTAAAATGTTATCATGCATACAAAATTGATATAACTACTTTGTCGCATCTAGGTTATGTATATCAATACCAAACTACATTTATTGTAAGTTTAATGCTTATGCACGATATAATAGACTTTATCAAAGATAGTATTCCTGGTAATCAGGTCAATGGTATCTATCAAAATATTAGCCTAGGGAATCTATTTCTACGCTTATGTGTAGTCTACATTGTAGCAACGAGATGAAATCACACTATGCAATGAAGTTTAAAACTAGTTCATGGGCATAGAGTCGTGTGGGCTTTTGACCTTTCCAGGTACCGTTGAAATTCTTGCTTCTAGCGCTGGCAAAACAAGTTATCTTTTATAATATATAGAATTGATGTAAAAACATACAAAAGATTGTGCGTCATCATCGTTTAGACGAGAATGGTGTTCTCATTATATACCTTATATACACCATTTACTTCTCTTTTATGATCGAGAAATGGTTGTAAAACATCTAATACACCGGCCGGCATATCTTCTACCATATCAAAAACAAACATAGATCTTGGACATAGCTGAACACCTTCTTCTATTTGACTTTTCAATAAGACCTACAAAATACAAAACAAAACAAAAAAACAGTCATTTTGTCGTGGGTTAAAAACCCTCAAAGGAGAATTACGTTTTATGAGAAGAATAAGTCGATGGTAAAGGATGATGAGCGTCCAGCATTCGTGCATTCCAGAAACGATTATTTGACCTACCTCGTAACTATAAAAAATACGAACGGAGAAAATAAAAACAATCAAGCAACAAATTAGCAGAGAAAACGATATTACTGTTTATGTATATGATTAATGTTGTACAAGTTTTTGCATGTTTATCTCTACGACAACTAATTGCATGCGCTCTGCATACATTGCACTAATGTAAGTATGAAGCATTTATAGAACGCCAAATTGATGCCAAAGCTGTCCTTGGAAAAACTTACAATAAAAGAATTGACGAACGTATCAGAAAGTATTGGTTCACTAATGTTGGAGGAACAATCACTAAAAGTAATGACAAAGGTATGCGTTGCATACATATATTTTGAAATACATCCCATTTTATCTATAATATATATCCAAAATTATTGTTTCAAACACTTTAAATGTACAAAATGTAATTGTAATATAAAATAATTACTCTTTTCAAACGACATACAAACAACATAATTAATACTAAACAAAAATGCTAACCTTGTACGCACCAATGTCTTGCGTATTTGGTATGTCAGTCATTGGTGATATGAAGTGGACAAACTGGCTATCTTTACCTTGACTGTACATATTCTCAATAATAAATTGGGTTACATAACTCTTCCCAGTACCAGATGGTCCATGAAGGGACAACACTAAAGGTTTGGTTGATCCTGTCTCCAAATGACCCATTAGAAGTTTGACTATAGTATTAACAGCTATATGTTGTCCGAATGCTTTTTCGTGAAGCAACGATGACAATCCTGAAACATGACATTGTTCGAGGTGTCAAATATAACATAAATACAACACAAGGCATTTAATTAAAGAATTAATACAGGCATTGGCCATCTTATAGTTTTGGTATTATTACAAACAGTTTATAGCTGTCCTGTCTGTTGCAACAAAGACAAACCCCGATCATATGATTTGGATACTCAAAAGGCATACACATTCTAAATGATACAAATACATTTTAATTTATGGCGTACTTGTGGTTTGTGCATGGTAGTATTTTCGTGTTGATAATTATCCAAACCTTGAGCAAGAACTATGTTTTTTTTTGGGTTTTTTTTGGTTTCTTTTACGTCGCATTCAACACATATATAGGTCATATACACGACGGCCAGCTCTTCCTACTACAGCTTTCCTGGACACTTTTTCTATCACTTTTATGCAATTGTTAAAGACACTGGACCCCGGTCTGTAATGCAGATTGCAGATAGTTTGTTTTTTTAATTGGGTTTAATGTTGTATTCAACACATATGTAGGTTATATATATACGATGGCCAGCTCTTCCTACTACAGGTTTCCTGGACACTTTTTCTATCACCAGTACTAACTTACCCTACCACGAGGCCGACAACTCATGTATAGGGTATGACCTGCCGCGACCGGGATTCGAACCCGCGATCTCCGGATTCGAAGTCAGACATGCTAACCACTACGCCACGGCCGCGGCTCTAAGAACTATGTTAAAATGGTGATTAGTATAGGAGGCAGAACGGGTGACTGATAGCTTATTCAAAAATACTTTGACTGTAATCCCCTAACCACTGTATACTGTTCCTTATACCCCAAGTTTAGGCCGTCCTATGTTTATTTGATACAATTTTGAACATGCAAGAATTTGATATTATATTTATTTTACACAGCATATTGTTCGGCTATTAGTATGTTTTAATCATAATCAATTGACAAGGTGAGTCACAAATAATACACAGAGTAAATAGTCAGCAATCACTTTCCGTACTACGCACCTGTTTATGACTAATAACCAAAGGTATCATACATTTTATCCATTTCTCAATGCCGAAAAATAATTTTATCGGAAAAACGTACATGGTAGATCAAATTGTATTGGTTAAAAAATAGGACATAACTTGGCTTAAACAGCTGCGCCGAAAAATATATTTAAAGTGATTAATGATATTTTGGCTCGGGTTAGGAAATAAATGGTTAATATTTGATTAAGTTAGAGTTTTTACTACTACTTTTGCAATTGATTGTTTGTTACACCTTAATCAGAGTATCTTTTAATGTAATGTTTTTGTTACAGTAGTTTAAAAAAGGATGTGGAAAAAAATGCTTCCTGGCAAAGTGTGATTATTTCATTTTCTTTAGACTAGATAGAATTTCTTGATAAGTTTGGTTCAAGATTTACTCTATCCCTATCATTTAGTTTTTGTATTATTCTTTTTTGAATCATAACTTTTGACTGAACAATTTCTGTTCCATAAGTTGAATACAGGTAATGTTCCTTAGTTCCATTCAATATATCTTCTTGATTCAATTATTAACTTACCAGTTATATTATGAGGGTCAATCCAGGAATCAGAGCAACATTCTTTAAATGTACATCTAGTTGTTCTAAAACCATACTGAATCCCACCAAAAATAATACAGCTCAGCGCACAAATAAAAACTGTTACAGCGGCAACTATTAATCCTTCCATGTCACACTCCCAGTCATGAGAATTACCATGACCTGAGCCAAAAATTAACAACAGACACCAACTAACAACGATAAGCCCAGTGATTATTCCAACCCAGAAAGATGCCTTATAATAAAGCACCATCAGACATCCACATGTGGTCAACAACACAGGTATATTCCTCATGTAACACGTACCCATGATACAAAATAATATCTTGAATAATATTCTCTACTTTTACTTATGAAACCTTGTTTTTGTCCTTCCTCGAATTGTTCTTACCCTGTAATTACATATACAAACATTACAGTATGAGTATACCACTGCAGATCGAAGTCATGATCAAGCCAGAGAACGAAATATTTTGAAATTAAATTGACTGATCTACAGCTTATATTATTAAATTTGAAGCAACTTCTATGCATGTTTTGATTGGTCAACATTAAGACACTAATGATTCGTTACAACAATATTCATATTGCAAGACAGTAATTTTGAAATGTATGTGATTGAAGCCACAGCAATAAATTTATATCCTTAAAGATCATAATTAAGATCTGGGCCCGTATTCACTATCGCTTTTTAGTCTAAAACTGAGTAGTTTTAGACTTTAGACTCAGACTCTGACTCAAAGCTCGAAAAAAACGGTATTTACAAAAACTTTTAAGTCTTGAGTCCGAGTCTAAAACAAGAGTCTGAGTCTAAAATATTGAGTCTAAAAATTGTAGACTCAAAACTTTACTTAAGTGATGTAAAAGGTTGATTTGTAGTCAAATGTACATGTTTAACCTTTAACTGGTTGGGACATGTGTGAAAAGTAGCCATTTTTATAGATCTAGTCATTGGCATCAGAGCCCTTATAAGACACATAAATGTGATGATGATTGAACATGAGCGAAAATTGGTTATAGGGCTAATTCAAGATGCTCTCATTCAATTTTGTATAGATTGACAGATATTCAACTAGGCAAAGCTTTTCCTTGTGATTTTCATTAAAAAGCCATTTGAACCCTGATCCCAGTCACCATGGCAAGACTGGGTGGAGCAAAGGTGGCATACAGTTCAATAATTGCTTAATCCAAAATTTGCATTCCATACATAAACTTGTAAGCCGCCAACTCACAAGTTAGACAAGTGGTTAACTAGTTACGCAAGTAGTCATATACATAATATTAAGTAATTTAAAAAATAAGTCATATTGGCACACTGAATATCATATTTGCGAATGCGAGTCATAACCGCTTTCTAGTTATACCGACGGGAGCGTATCACGAGGAATGTATAATTAATAAACAGTTCAAGTCATCCATAATACACAGAATAAAAAGTCAGCAACAAATGTCCATGCTACGCGTCTGTTTATCATAACCAATCAAAGGTACCATAACATTATCCATTTCTCTCTACCGAGGAGAATTAAATTGAAAAAACAGGAATGTTAGACAAACTGTATTTGTTAAAATATAGGTCAAAAGTTGGCTGTGACAGCTATGCCAAAAATGTTAAAATGTTGATTGAAGAGATTGCACTCATAGAGCCCCTCATTAAAAAGACAGACATAATTGTATAAACAAAAAGTCTAGTGTATCTGTTATTTGCATAATGTCTCCTTGTACTTAAACATGCAAAATATACAAAACACTTACTTCAGAATGTTTCAAGGGAACGATTAATAGAGCAACTAATTTTTACAAAATGAATAAACATTGTACATACCTCTTAAAAACTGTTGCGATTTTACTCATTTATTAATCTTACTACACAAATTACATGTATAATATATTATCACTCGTTATAGATTAAACAAGTCGGGCACTGATAAATCATTTTCCAAAAATATTTTTATATCGTAATTTTCGCAACTGACAAAACGTGAATAATTTCACGACTTCAAAAGTAAATTTATCGTCATCTTACTTCACTATCTTGAATTATTTCTAATATGATACAGATCACAGCATTTTAACCGTGAGTTCATGTAAAACATTGTTCTATGGGCAAACCCTGCATAGGACTACTGTGTTATGTATAGGGGTAGGATATGTTAAGCTGACAAGCTGGTTGCTCTACCTGGGCTTATCTAACTTGACATTAAAATTGTTTAATCAACTATACTAGCATAGAATTGGAATAAAATACACCTTTTTTACATTGTCGAAAGAATGTATTATATAACTTGTTTTGATGCACTTATTGAATAACTATTGCTGAAGCCAGAGGCTGATCCAGGATTTTTTCTATAGGGGCCAACCCTTCTGAGGGGGCCCAAACTTTTCTAGGGAGATTCCACACTTTAGAAACACAATCACATTACACCCTGTTTGCAACATATTAGTAATAAAAACTACATAACAATTATGAGTTATGTTAAACACAAAGGCGAGCCCAAGAAAAAATGCTTCATGCTATATAAAAATAGCCTACAGTCAAATAAATACACTCATGGATGGGTACATTTTGAAAAATTCAGGGGAGGGGGTCCAGACCACTTGATCCCCCCCTGCTAGACCCGTCTTTGGAAGCACTTCGTATTCAACTGTGTATGATCGTTTTTCCTTTCGAGGCGTCTTACATGGACAAATGCATGCTATTTATCAAAAGTACAACAAAATCACAATATCAGTAAAGGTTATTTATTATTCTTCAGTTAACAATTTTACATAATTTTGTGACATACATTGTACATCAATTACTGTATAGTTATAATATATAAATACACAAAACAAAAATATGAAGACAAAAATAGCACTACCGTTGATAAACAATTATTTTTACTATACACAAAACACTAGACATTTACTATGTGTTACCAGGACAGGGTTCAACATTAAAGGCCATCCTATTGCCCCTGATAACCTATATTTTGGTTTTGGGCAACTTGTTACTGCTGGTAAACATTTAGTTCGGGCAAGTGAAATATATGGCAGGTTGTCCCATTGGGCAACCTACTTTAAAATTAATGTCAAACCCTACAAGAAGCAGGTATATCAAGTATTCGAATCATCACTCAGTAAAAATGCTATGTCACTAACTCACTTATTTCTTACTTCATACATTATTCATCATTATTATGCTATAAATCTATATAAACTGATTGATTATAACACAAAAAAAATCAAAATCATCTATCTTTATTGGTCTTACTTCCGTTGGATCATTGCATGATATTTTTACATGGTACATGTATTTGATTATGTCAAAAATTGCTAATTCCAAAATCACTGTGGAATGAAACTGGATGTCACTTGACGCATTATCATAATTCTTACATGTATCATTTAGATTTTGCATACCTAAATGGTGCAAATATGCAAATGTGCCTAGAAAAAACAAGTCAGATTTGTCCCTGGAAAAAACAAGTCAGATATACATTGAGAAAATGCCATACAAATAAATACACTTTACAACGTTATAAAACTTATACAGACTTACAACTCTTTTTAAGGTCAACATTTTCCAAACATTTATATTGCAATTATCTAATACATTTCCATGCTCAGTAAACACTCAAATAAACTTTCATTGTCAACAAATTCAACTGATCAATTAGAAATTTATTGTACATATAAACTGCCTTAAAAAAACCCTAGCTCATAAGCACATACATATATTACAAAACAAAAATTGCACAAGGACGAATACAATTGGTAGACCAATCAATTGATCAACTGACTGGCTGTCCAACACCAACCAACCAATATACCAATCAATCAATGTAAAGAAGGTTTGAATACAAAAGTTTGAAGCTAACTAAGTAAAATGTAAAGTAAGAGGTAGCTAACACATCATGCTGAATTGAAAGATATTGTTCTAATTCAGTATCCTTAACAAGAAGAGATCTTTACACTTACAGTGTGTACAAAATAACAAAACGTGTTTGGTAAACATTTAGAATGAAACAATCCATTTCAGAGGTAGGCAGTATTAAAAATAAAAGTTGAATAATTCATTTTAACAAAATTAGGGTGGCGGATAAACAACTACCAACCCCTTGGTCAACCATGCTTGTAATGGTAGACCGCTTTAACATTACTCCAACAAGACACTTATAAAACATACTAAAATAATCTATGATATTGTCATCCTGAGCATCCCTGGTCATGGATTAGTTTATAGTATTGTTATTGTAAACAGTGTTTTGTTTTTTTGTACATACTATAGTTTGATTCTATAACTGAACTATTTAAAATGTTAAGCTTTTATACATAAAATGTGAATCTACAAGCAAAGAAGCCCAATATAAAGATATGCACTAACAACATTTCTTACATACTACAAATAATCAAGTGTCTTAGTATTGAATGGTTTGCTTAAATGAAAGTTGTAGTTTTGCAAGAGTTATGGCAACTCTGCTGATATCAAATTTAATGGCTTGGATGTCTAACTCATTTGAGTTAGCCTATAGAACAAGTCTAAACAAGTAAATCTGTGAGCTAATGCTCACTAGTGATACCCCCGCCAAAATCTAAAAATATGCGACAAACAGGAAGTAGATGAGCAAGGAGCATGAAATCGCTTTACACCACATGGGACTATGGGATGAAGCAATATGCCAAGTATTAGGCTGCTGCATTATATAGTTGCTGAGAAAACTGCGACAGAAATTTTGTAACGGACGGACGGACACACGGACGGACAAGGGTAAAACAGTATACCCCCCTCTTCTTCGAAGCGGGGGTATAAAAATTGTATAGACAAGTTTTGTGCTGACCAATTAATATGCAACACTTTCAAGATTAAACAATAATAATTAATTATCATATACAATTGTCAATCCATTATTATTCTTGTCAAACAAAATTACATTAGATTTTGACTTCCCTTTGAGAATAATCACATTGTTTGTATGAATTATCTCCCTTTAGTATAAAAATAAAGCAAATAAAACCACGATTACAAATGGCAAGCTGAACCATACAAATTGAGGGTTGAACAAAATATCATAATAATTTATTGCAACACCATTTTAAAATAATGAAAGTTACAATAGTTTTTCGTTTAGCCTTCGAAATATAAATGTTACAAGCATTATAGTTTAATAAACAGCATTCATCCATTTCACTTAGTATACAGTAATAAAGTCTGGATTTAAGGAATCTAACCATATTATCTAACAGTATATGGTCAGTACAAAGGTCATTTGAAGGTGACCCCTAGTGCAATGTCAGGAGATCCTATGAAAGTGGTTTATAGGACATCAGTTTGCAGAGACTGAAATCGAACACACCGGTACTATTTTAAGAATATGGACAAAATCAACCCAGTATATAAACACAACATTTAACAAAATTACATAATCTTCAACAAATGATTGAAATTATAAAAACAAATCATGGAATGAAAGAGTTCATTTTAAAATAGTTATTATCGGTACATGTATCTCTACGGTAAAACAGTCACTGGGTCTATACAATTTCATCTACCTGACAAAATTAGTTGATATAAAAATTTTACTTGGTATTTCAATAATATTCCTGAATTATCGGTCATATACATGTATGGAATTTTATTCATCAATGGAAAACAATTATTAAATATTATATACCATATTTGTATAGCACTCTTTTCATATTGCAAATATGTACTAAAGCACTTTACAACCATTAGGCCACAAGTTAATTTTGAGTTTTTTTACCAAAAAATATCTTTATTTCCTGACTTGCTCATAAAAATTTGGTCAAATTACTATATAAAGCAACTGAATTAAGATTTTTTTTTCTTCGCTCGCTCACCCCATTTTTTTCAAGAAAAATCCCAAGAACAAATTATCATCTAGTTGTGGCCTAATTCATAAGTTATTTATTATTGAATTGTCAAATTTTGTGTACAATTGTTGCGAGACCAAACCGACTATTTCTCCCTTTGGTACATGTATTCCCTTCAAGACTTTTTAATAATTTATTGTAGAAGCACAAATTTAATTGAATGTCATAATACGTGTTCTAAATCACAATGTCATATACTTTTAATATAGCAATTCATTTAGCAGTCAGGTTTTAAATATCCAAGACTAGCTTAGATTAGCTGAGGCTATAAACTCTCATAGCTCGTAAAACAAGTAAATCTGTGAGCTAATGCTCACTAGTGATACCCCCGCAAAAATCTAAAAATATGCGACAAACAGGAAGTAGATGAGCAAGGAGCATGAAATCGCTTTACACCACATGGGACTATGGGATGAAGCAATATGCAAAGTATTAGGCTGCTGCATGTTATAGTTGCTGAGAAAACTGCGACGGAAATTTCGTAACGGACGGACGGACGGACGGATGGACGGACGGACGCACGGACAAGGGTAAAACAGTATACCCCCCTCTTCTTCGAAGCGGGGGTATAATAATTAAAAATATCTAAATACTCTGCCCATACACACATCCCTTATATAAAACATGACATAAGCAACGGTAAATTGCGTAAATTTTGAACATTCAAAAATAAAAGTATAAAATATAAGATACGAAAAAAAGACCAAACAATTTAATCAATTTAGAATCACTATTAAGTGCAAATAAGTTTAATATTGTGTGACAAAGCTCAAAGCTTCATACTAGGAAACTTTATACAAGTATAACCTCGCCAGACCTGGTTCCATTGGACCAAAAATATCACCGAGTACATGATACCAAATAAAATATGCAAGTTCATAGAATTACCATTTTCCCTGAATGCTTATATTCAGCATTTTTCCTTCTATAAATCACTGTTAAAAAAATGTAATACCCCCAAACAGGTGTTAGTTAAGAAAGTAAGTGCTGAGAAATGAGTGGACAAGATTTTAATCAAAGGGTCATAACTTGGCAAAAAATCAATGGACCCTGACCAAAATAAAATATGCACATGTATGCCTGATATCTGGTATACGAGTGAAGTTTGAATCAAATCCGTAAAATAGATGCTGAGAAATTGAGCGGACAAGCAAAAGCTACAGACTGATAAGCCGACTTCAATATATTATCAAAAATATTTTTGGAAGTACAATGACCAATTGAAACAAAAAACTGGCCATTGGAAACAAAAAAAATGACCCTTGGAAACAAAACAAATGACCCTCAAAACAGAAAACTGACCATTGGAAACAAAAAAAATGACCCTTGGAAACAAAACAAATGACCCTCAAAACAGAAAACTGACCATTGGAAACAAAAAAACTGGCCGCTAAAACAGAGATAATTATGCATGACAATTTTATGATGGTAATTAAAGCAGCCACTAAGCAATGAGGTAAAAGTTTACATAAATTGAGTATATCCTAGAAGCATGTTACAACATTACATAAAACCAAGGTAAATTAAGTATTATTTTGATAATAAAATCTCAAAGACTAGATATTGCATCAAATAAAGGAGTACCCTAGTAATACATTGAACAGTGCAGTTCCTCTATTAGGACCATGCAAATCTATAATCATAGCCGAACTTTTTATTTATCAATTGGAGCATTTTCTCTAAAAAATGTAATCACTTGCATGAATTTGAAAATAAAGAATGTTGTCTTTAAACCCAAACTTTACAGTATACTGTAATTGTCTTAATATTGGAACCATTATACATTAGCATATTAGCATAGCACAGTCGAAATATCGGACATTAAAGTAATGCTTTAAGACTTGGGTCTTAGGTCTGAAAGAAGTGGTAGTATTACGAAGTAGCAGGAGTGTCTTATAATCGGACATTATGACCATTGAAATAAACAGAATTTATTTCCATTTTAAAGTAGCTTATATTAACGAAACCTGTTGTCTGAAGAATACAAGAGACCACTGAAAAAGTTTTGTTTTGATAAGGAATCATTTTTGATAAGAAAACCTGAAGAATGGTGCATGTAAGATGAATCCAAGTGTCAAAAGTTATTTCTATTTTAGTTTATGTTCATGATTCTCTTCATTTTCATACACATCTTGAATCAATCAATTACCAAATAAATAACAACACTTTAAAATATGGTTGCCAGAATTACAATAAAATGATATTTGTGAATCATTTGGTTAAAATCATTTTCAGTCTGCAATCTATAGCCATTTTGAATTAAGACTCAGTCTTGAGTCTTTTATTCAGAATATATCATGAAAACACAACACAGTGGAATATGTAAATATCTTCTAGATGATAGACTTGTAAACTGTTCATGAATCTGGATCAGAAAACAAAACAATTTGTTAATGCCATAGTCATACAAAAAATTCATTAGTAAGAAATATTATTGACTTGGAACTCAAGCTGGTGGACTTTTCCAGCAGAAAAGCTGTGTTTTTTACTGAATGTACCCATGTGGACACAACTGAAATGTGTGTACACAAAACAATAGGCTTTCATCTGTGTTTGAATCAGTGTCAGATACATTTCAGCAATGAAATTGATGTGTGAAATTATATTCAGCACAGTAACATCCTGTAAACTCACACCTTATTCAGCTGGGAAAAAATCCACAAATTTGAGTTAAGAATATGAACTATAAAATATTGAACCACTCGCACTCAAATCAATAAATGAAAGTTCAAGATTTTAAAATCCTGAACTTACTGACTTTCATAATCTTAGAAGTTTGTACCAACAAAATAGAATGGATAAGAACCCAATCTCAGATTATGAAAGTTTTACAAATGATAAAGCGATTGCTTCAACTAACTGCATACTTTATATATTCCTAACTAACCTAAATATTGTGATTCTAATTCACTGGCTAGATCTTCTCTATTTGCAGCACGTATAGCCTCTAATAATTCTTTTATTTTGTCTTCAGTAGAACTTGAACTGTTATCTCTCCATCTGTAACAATAAACATTACATAAATATTAAAAAACCCACACATCACAACATAACACAACCAAACAAAACCAAACCCAAACCCATGCAATCAAACACAAAACAACCCAACACGGCTCAACCAAGCTGAGACATTGTTTAATATATTTCAACATAATACATTCAAACCCAACTCAATCTAAAATAAAACATCACAATTCAACTAAACTTAATCCAACCTTTCCCAACTTAACACAAAACCAACCCAACTCAATCCAACATAAAAAATCACAACTCAACTCAACAGAACAAAACAGAAAAGAACATCCTTCATAAGCACTTGCCTTTCAATCAAGGTAGACATATTTAAATTCAGAGACATTAAATGCTCAACTACAGAGCTTGCATAAGACTAGTGAATGCTTTCACAATATACAAACATATATATTACATAACTTAATTTCATGTGGGTACATATGCCAGACACGATTTTTCCTTTTGTTCTTTCTCATTCATACTATAATAGAAAATTTGTGATTACTAGAAAAAGTGGCAAAGTGTCCACCTCATTTGACTTCGATGATTGAAGTTCATTTATATACAAGTCAAAGTACTCTTTATAATCATTAGGAATAATAAAAGAATAAACATGGGTCTGGCACCTATGCATGGGTGAATGTCCATTATTTTCAAAACCACTAATTTCAAGATTTCAGTACATCTTTTACATAGAACTCTTTTTAGATCTAAAAGATCCTGAATTTAAAGACCAGTCCTGAAAACTTTCATCCATGTAATTTCAATACTTACTTGAGTAAAGTCATAAATATAGTTTTATGAATTCCATCATATTTATTATTAATTTGTATCTGTTCAATATTAGCCTGTGATAAACCAAGATTTACTGCAACCACATGCCATTCATATCCTAACATAGCCGCTACCCTTGATAATACCATATCTGATAACAAACCTGTAATAAATATAAAACATAATTAAGATTAATGAATAAAGTAACAAAATTATAATGGTTTGACACTTGGGGTTCTCTATCAGGAGTCCCTATAAAATTTTAAGTCAGCTATTCATAGATTCCTCCCTAACTAAAAATGCGATTCCTTCAACAAAATACAAAGATGTTGGGAACAGATATGCAGTTACAAGCTTCCATAACATGAACATGGAAATTCAAGTAATGTAAATAAAATGTAATTACACTTTATAGTCTAAGTTTCATGCTTACGCACGTTCACCGACTTTACAGCAATTACCCCTGGTCACTGGGCTACTGGTATCTATCTATCAATCTCCCTGGGGAGTCTTTTTACTCCGCTTATTAGTGCAGCCGACAAATTGGCGCAGCGGAATTATACCACCCTCGCAGGTACCCATTTACACCTGGGTGGAGTGAAGCAATCGCAGGTTAATTTCTTGCTCAAGGAAATTAGCAGTGCCCCTGGTGGGATTCGAACCCAGGACCTCTCAATCCCTAAGCGCGCTACCTACCACTGGACCACTGCTCCATGTAAGAACAAGACAATCTTTAAGGGATCTTGAAGGAATCCCAAGCATACAAACACAGGGATTCTTTATAAGCTTTGGAGAACCTCAGAATCCTGAGACACTATCAGAGAATCAAACCCTTAGTAATGAAACATATTGGGGTGTAAATATAATTGAACTCATTAATGATTGAGGTAATGTGATGATATGCTTGGTACTTGACACTACATTTTAACATATTGTTTAGTAAAATTGGGATGGTCTGTTCTCCTAACCATGGATCATACTTTGTATAGATCGAGTTTTCTACCCAAGCTTCTAACCTAGTACAATGTACTAAGCAAACATCCTACATGGTGGCGGACAAAAGCTCGACTTGATATGGTAGAAATGCTATCAGACCCTCTTCTGTCATGTATAAACCACTAAATAAATAGTTAACTATTTACCAGCACTATCAACTGTATCATAATTATTTCTAAGAAAATCTGTTAATGTTGTTATATGTCTACCAATATCTTCAGCTGGAAATTCTGAAAACATACCACACATGAAGTTTAAAGTGTGTAAGTCTATACCTTTTAATTATCCAATTGACAAATGTACTATTTAATATGTATCATGTTATAATCAATCATGCAGACCTAAATTGTAACATTAATTGTAAGAAATGCTTTTAACTCTCTGATTTTGAAATAACAAGTAAATCTGTGAGCTAATGCTCACTAGTGATACCCCCGCAAAAATCTAAAAATATGCGACAAACAGGAAGTAGATGAGCAAGGAGCATGAAATCGCTTTACACCGCATGGGACTATGGGATGAAGCAATATGCAAAGTATTAGGCTGCTGCATGATATAGTTGCTGAGAAAACTGCGACGGAAATTTTGTAACGGACGGACGCACGCACAAACACACGCAGGCACGGACAAGGGTAAAACAGTATACCCCCCTCTTCTTCGAAGTGGGGGTATAATAAACAGAACGTTTCATTCTTTCCGTCACAGTTTACGCAGTTAAACATATGAACAATTATCAATTTCAATTTTTTTTGTGAATTTTGGATTTTTCAACACTTCAATGTAATATTTACCTGAGTCTATAGGGTATATCAAACAAGCAGGTATTGATTGACTAGATTTTGGACAGTGGGTCTCATATAGACCCTTAGGACATTTAGCATCAAGTACTTCTGATCTCCATAAATATGGTTGTGGTATATTACATGCTATACAATGAGCACACACCATGTATGGATCTACTTTTACAAATGGCCATTCCTGAAAATATATACAGAAGTATATAGAAAATCAGAAAAATTATAAAAAAAAGTATAAATTTTCAAACATTACCCTTTCTTATCCAAAGCAACCTTTCTACAACTGAATTAATTTCACGGTTAATTGGTTCTTGAGTAAAGTATAAGCGTGTGAACGTAAGTTTTGTGTACAATGTATACTTTTCACATATGTATTGGTATATATAATAAATTAACAAAAATGATGTTCCTAATAGCAGAACAGTGTTTACATACAAACATTTTCCATTTCTAATAAAGCATCTGAGAGTTAAAAAAAAACATTAAAATTTTTTATTTTAGCAGGTGATTATTGCAAAAGGAAAATAGTTACTAAATAGGTAATATATTGCAATTAAGTGGTTTTTCTTTTCCCTTGAGAAGTTTTTGGAAAATCTGAGCTAGTTTACAGGGCTCAGGGCTCGACATTAATACTCTAAGTAGGTTGCCCAGATGGACAACCAGCAACACACTTTACTTGCCAAAACCAAATACATGTATTTACAAGCAGTAACAAGTTGCCCAAACCAAAATATAGGTCATTAGAGGCAATACGACAACCTTTAATGTCAGGCTCTGCATCCCCAACCCACGCTTATAGCGCCCATTACCAATAATTTACCTGAAGTAAAGCTAACATATCAGCTCTTATATTTAATATCAAGAACCATAAATCTTGTAGTTCTGCTCCTCTTACAGACAGAGTTATACAACTTAGTCCACAAGTCTTCTTCCTGGTCAATAGAAGCTTGCATTTATTTCTGGTTGCTAGGATACCATCCTTCCAATCTTCTCTTTGAGTAACAAAACTTTGTAATCTTGCTGACACTTTCTCAAAGAAGTTAGGTAAACCTTTCTTTAAGAATTGTAGTTGATATCTTAGTTCAATAGTGTTCGTCGGTAGCTACAATAAAAAAATAAGTCTATACAACATCCATCAAATTTACCTTTACAAAAATGATTGTAAAAAAACCTGAATTTTAATTAGCACCATTAAGTTTTACTTTTCATGTGTGAAGACATTTTTACACAGTTTAGTTAGTAGTTTCGTAAAAAGCAAGCGTCTGCACAAGGGAGGTAACTAAAATTAAATTGCTAAAAACCTGAGTCCGGGAATTATGAACTCCAACACAGTAGTCTCCTATCACTTTAAGCAGCTGGTAGGTAATGTAAAGCGGGCAGATATGTGATGTCAAGAGAGTGCCATTACGGATTGTCACATGATGACGTCACATTACTCTGTATAGTAAACAAATCATGTGAGGTATAATAATAACAAATGTTTACCTGGTCTGGCCATTTTTGTTGGAAGTCATCAGGAGCTGTTGTAGAAAGAAACCATGGAAACTGTAGAATATTCTTAGAACCAAGAGTTCCTGGTGCACTAGTAGCGTCTTTAACCTGTGAATTATAATATACAAAATATATACTTCATAATAGCCAGTTAAACAGTCTTAGGTACAATCCAGAAATATGTTCTAAAATAATCCAATCTTATATCTTGAAGGACCTAAACACCAAAATATTTATGTTTTCATTTTCAGACTTGTTCATTGTAGTCTGAAAATTCAATGGGGGGGGGGTCTAGACATGAATAAACAAGTATAATATTATAATGTAATCATAAATTGAACAAAAACCTGGGTCAGTAGCTCAGTTGGCAGCAAGCCAGAAGTTCAAATCTAGTTTACGGTAGGGAGTACAGGTTCAAAAACCATCTGAGTTGTTTGAAATACCCTACCATGAAAATTTGACAATAGTGTTAAACTTTCCTCCATTTATTATGCATACAGAGAAGTTATTTGCCCTTTGGAAGAATAGGCGAGTACTGGTTATTAAACCTAGTTATAAAAGAATTGATCGAAACAACTCACCTGATAACAAAGGTCAAATTTCAACATCAGATCCATGAAGATTTCTTGTGATTCTAGACTTAAACTAAAATGTTGTAAACAATAATTCAACAGCTCATTAGTCATCAAGCCACGTTGTAAGAATTCTTCTTTCAGACTTAAAAATCTTCCTTCCGACAGCCCTGTAATATTGATACATAACAGTTATATAATTATCAATAACATAACTTTACTTAAGTGAGAGGCAAAGCACAGTAAAATAAATCTAAAATATTGTGTTATTTATATAATTATTTACAGTACAATTCTGCCCCCTCATACTAAAATATTGAAAATAATACACCACAAGTGTTTATTGTCCTAAGTTAACTTAGAGCTTTTTTGTTCGGGGGGTCCTTTGTCCAGATATATTGGCAGGGTTCAAAATTGGCAAAATTGTTGTTGACAGCAAATATGGTATAAAATTAAACCCCCATAATAATAACCAGCTATACCGTAGTATACTTGCTAAATAAAAACACCACATAATTAAGTACTATAAAGTAGCTTGATGTTGATAAAAAATTCATTTAAAGAAAGCAACAGAGATATTGATCATGGGGCACATTCTCAAATTTTATGATAATATTGGGTAACAACTAGGGGTGTAACAATACGGTAAAACGCGCATTGTTATACACGAAACCCGTATTGCAATATATTGCAATATATAATGTTTTTTGCTCATACATGGATAGCATGAATTAATGCCTGTGCATCGTCTTAATTTGCTCCATTGTACAGATATTTGTATTTTCAAGTGATCTACACGTATTATGCAAATGTTTAAATAAGTTAGCAAAAAAGGTTTTGAATGGACT
Organism: Mactra quadrangularis; assembly: GCA_025267735.1. Taxonomy (NCBI): domain Eukaryota; kingdom Metazoa; phylum Mollusca; class Bivalvia; order Venerida; family Mactridae; genus Mactra; species Mactra quadrangularis. The sequence goes on from CM046297.1 coordinate 2,394,523, forward strand.
TTTAAAGATAATTATTTTCTCACTTAAGGAAAAGTAGTTCAAGTTTCCGAACACATTTTAAGATTTATTCAAACAATTAAATTTCAGACTCTGATAAAATCAATCAGTATGGAATATAACTAGAAAAACCGGTTCAGAGAAAAACGAACTGGTTAAAAACCTTCTGAAGTCGTATTGCAATATTAACCGGTATATCGGTTAACCGTAACACCCCTAGCAACAACCCAGTCCCTAGACTTGATAAAGATATGTCTTATAACCCAGGACCATATTATCCCAATAAATCAAACCACTACTCACCTGACATAGTTCCATATGTCTCCACATATTTGACAACATCATTAAAATCATGTCTAAAAATAGCTCTCAACATCTCTACCAGTGTCTCAGGGTGATGGAACACAATGTTACGTAACTTTGGATTCTCATGATACCAAACTATCTCACCTAAAATTACAATAAAACCATGTTTATATCAAGAATAAAATTTTCCTAATACCTGCTGGGCACATGATGCCATCCAATTCCTTGCAACAATAAGAGAAGACCATGAGTTTGTGATGTCATGTGTAGTTTGAAAATCAAGTTATATAAACTATGCTAAATTTCAATGCTATTAAGGACCTAATAACAGTACCCACCAAAAGTTTGGTGACCAAAAAATAACTACAATTCTTGCATTTTGATGATAATTTTTTTAAGAATCATTATTTTTAATATATTTAATAATGGTTTGTGATAAAATGAACACAAATTTCATGAATGCAATACATTCATAAGATTCAGCATCTGATATCCTGAAGTTTCGAAAACCATGTTTATAGTAATTAATTTCCATAACATATTTTTGTGCTATTTTTGTAGTTTCAGTTATCATTTATAATGATAACCAAAATATTAAGCAAAAATAAAAAGCATTTGAAAATACCCGGTAAACAGATATCAAATTTTAGATAAAAGCTATTAAGAAGGCCTACAAAATGAAAATGTCTCCAAACTTTTGGTGGGTACTGTATATATTATCATATTGAATACAAACAAGTAAATCTGTGAGCTAATGCTCACTAGTGATACCCCCGCAAAAATCTAAAAATATGCGACAAACAGGAAGTAGATGAGCAAGGAGCATGAAATCGCTTTACACCACATGGGACTATGGGATGAAGCAATATGCAAAGTATTAGGCTGCTGCATGTTATAGTTGCTGAGAAAACTGCGACGGAAATTTTGTAATGGATGCACGGACGGACAGGGGTAAAACAGTATACCCCCCTCTTCTTCGAAGCAGGGGTATAATGAATACAAATACATGTTGCTTATATAGTGCGAAAATTATTGCAAAACTATTTCTTTGCACTTTAAAAACACAGGTCACTGATTATCAATGGAATAAACTTAATAAATATGTCCAGGTTTATCATTCCACCACTTTGGAGCAACAACTGCTTGAGATCTAATCTACCATCTTTGTTCACCCCCATAAAATAACAATATCAAATACTTCAATAACAAACAAAAAAGTTCTACCTTAACTGTCCATATCACTGCACTTATAAAAATAAATATCAAAGAAAATCTTTAACAGAAGGGTGTGATCTGCCTTAATCACAAATTTGACCACTCATCCCTGAATTTAAAGTCAATTGTCTAAAACAATACACTACAAGCCTACGCTTAAATATAAATCGTTTGTTTGTTTTGTAGGGTTTAACGCTGAAGCAACACATTTATTGGTCATAAAATGGTGGTAAGTCAACCTACTCACTCTTCCTGGAAAGGCTAAATCTCTGGATTTAGCTGTTAACCAACTACTAAGTGCATACTTTCGTCAGTGACTGACAACTGCCCTACATAATTAAAAATCATTGGTAGGAGGAAGAATGGTTGTAGAAATTACTTCATGACCAAGCTCCACGAAAGTATGCCCCGCCCGAGAATCTAACCCATGACCCCTCAATCAGTAGACTTGTGTGCTACCAACTGAGCTAGCCCGGCAGCTTCTAAAAATATTTTTTTAAAATAAAATAGTCACTAGCACCATAACCACTGTATCATGTCATGCCGTAGCAGAGAAGTAAATAAAGTAACATACCTGTAACATGTAGATATCTAAGGACCATTTCAAGACTTTTTTCTGAAGAACCTTCTAACATGTATACCGATTCCTTCATTGCCTGAACGACTGTTTTAAATATATCTAAAGCATTGGACCACATTAAGATCTTCTCAGGTTGCTCTTGGATACAAGACAGAAACTTGAACCATGATGTAGGAAGTGACTGGCCATCTGATGACTTCAAACTTTCTATCAACCTTCCATGGAAGTTTATAATACCTGAAATATGTTGAAAATGTTTAATGTTGTCATCGTCTTAAATGTTCTCAAAAACTAGCCCCATTTTTATGTTATATAGTAAAGAACTAAATAGACAATATTAGGAATTCAAATATTTGGGTTTTCCCCTCTGGTACAAACAAACTCACCCTAACAATAAAACTATGTGTACAAAGAGCAATAGGATTTAATCCATAGTTTGTGCTGTTTAGCAATAATGTGTAGAAAACTTTGTTTGTACCGCCTGGAAAACCCCATAAATTTGAATTCCAGATAAGGTCTATTATTAACTAGCGCTACTATATCAAATATGTAATTTCCACTAGCCTAAACCAAATTTCACTAGTCACAGTTTTCAGACTAGTAGGCTAAGGGCGCGTTGCTTAAGCATTTGGCTAGGTATTGCTTTGTAGCGAAATCCTAGGAAACGACTTGCTACATCGCTTCATTTCGCTACGTAGCGAAAGCTAGCGAAAAAAATCTTCGCTACCCTAGAGCGCTTTAACAAATCAAAATGGCTGCCTCCGCCGTAATGTAACTTCCTGTTTGTCTACAATTTATGTTTTTATGTTTGACTGACTAATGATGAATTGAAATCAATAAATATTTGTCATTGTTCATTTAAACATGTTTTTGCAGTGATTTTGTACTTGTTAAAGCTTTATTTAGTTTGAAATCGCCCCGAAAACATGCAATTGCAATGAGCGCAAGTTTTACTCGGCAAAGGCCGCAATCTTCGTTTGTGACGTAAATAGCTCGCCGTTTTCTAAGACAAATTGCTACAAGAAAGCGCTTTTTCATATCGAAACGTAGCGAAAATCGTTAGGCAACGCGCCCTAAGGTAAACACTGGTAAATGACAAGTTTACTTTTATTTAACAACTGTACAAGAGATATTATCCAGTGCTCAAATTTCAGCTCCCATACTCGCAAATTGAAAGTAGATTTTGAAAATTGCGAGTTACTTTTATTCTAACTCACAAATTCTCGCTAGTTGAAATCGACGCAAAATATTACTGTCTAAACTAATGAAGCTAAAATCAGCTTAGAAACGGCCAGATAGATCGATAGTATCAATTAAAGATTCACCTATCAGACATGTTTGATACTCTATCCCACAGTCACAACCTCGTTCTATCCATAGTTAAATATAGTACATTTTACTATGTTGTTTTTATATTGCATGTATGAATTGTAACTATAGTGCGTACAAAAAAACAAAACGTGTTTTGGTAAACATTAAAAATGAGACAATTCATTTCAGGGGTAGGCAGTAATGAAAATAAAATTTGTGTAATTCATTTTAACAAAATAAGCATGGTTGATAAATCACCACCACTTGGTAAGTCATGCTTGTAATGCCTAATTGTAGAACGCTTTCCATTACACCAACAACTAAGACACAAGTAAAACAATTCATATTTGTTTATTTTAAAGTCATCCTGGGCATCCCTCGTCGTGGGTTAGTTCATTGTATTGTTATTATAAACAGTGTTTTGTTTTTTTGGTCGCACTTTATGTATTCTGTAAAGATTTTGAGAAAAAATGTGAGTCACATTTTTACTTTTTACATTTTTACTGCGAGTTGAAATAAAATTTGCAAGTCCAATATATTGTTAAATTCGAGCCCTGTAGTATCCAATAATATAATAAATATTAGGTTTTTTCCATCTATACTGAGGAGGTACAAGCAACTTTTTGTGTCAGTTTGTAGGTAAAATCCCGGCCCTATTAATTCCAACTGACTGGCTTTAGTCCTGACAAATTTTGGCGAGAAAACAATGCCCCTAAAGTCACAAGGCAGTGGAGAGGAAGCTGGAAAGTAAGAAACACAGCTCTAATCCTTTGCATTTTCCCTGGGTAAGGGTTGTCAGATACAAATGACTGGTGCATAACAGCTGGCCAAATTCCAATATAAGTAGATGACACCAATTAACCTCTAAAATCAAATATTGAGGAAACATGGTTAAATAGTACTAATCCGAAATTCAAATTTGTGGCTTTTTCCATCTGTGCCGAGGCCGTACAAACAATGTTAGTTTCACATTATTGCTAAATAGCACGAATTATGGATAAAATCGTTTAGTTCTTTGTACACGTGTTTTCATTGTAACGGTGAAAGTTTGTTGGTACCAGAGGGGAAAACCCAAATATTTGAATTCCGGATATAGTCTATTTCTAACATATAACAGTAGTCAGTACGAGGGATGATCCAAAATAATGTGGACTTTTAATACTGCTCTTACAATTTTAACAATATTTTTTAAAAACTTATATGGTTGTAAATCGGAACATTAAATGAATCAAACAAAGCAATAAAATTACAAATATTTATAATCATAAGACCGCACTCTGCGTTTTCATAACCAAGGTAACGCCGATGCGGCGCGCGCCGTTATAATCATTATGATTGAGAAACATATTGTATTGTTTCTCAGAAAATAATGAAACAAACAGCGCAAAACTTAACCAACTGACTTGTGGGTGTATACATGACGTCATGTCCAAATTTAACTTCATTTGATGGAAAAAACAACATTCATAACACTATCTCATCAACGGAACAAACGTTAAAATATTGTCACCTGACCGGATGGAAGTATGTTGCATTATAAAATTTTGTCATAATCTCATAAAAAATGCCAACCAAGACGCTTAAGTGGATTGAAAACTCTAAAAGAAAAAAATCCAGTCAGTAGAAGTTAAGTTTTTAAGTGACACGAAAAGTTTGGGAAGGGTAGAGAAAGCTTTCAAGAAAGAAAGGGTGGGCGAAGAAACGGGAAAAACGAAGCGACGGCTGAGAAATCAATTTGGGAAGCACTGAATACTAGACGTCGTTGATGCGCGCCGGGTCACTGATAGTGATAGTTTTCTAATGATCATCACTTTTTACTGAGTCAGTATTTTGCTCTGATATTTTGTAAGAATATGCAGGACATGTTCTTATTTATGTTGATGTACTTTGTTTTCTGATTGTACCAAGCAAACGTTAACTGTAGCAAAAGTCCACTTTATTCTGGATCATCCCTCATATCAACATCAAATAATGAATTTTTAACATAACATATAAACAGCAGTTAGTATCAACTTCAAATAATGAATTTTTAACAATGTATTTGAAAAAGTATTCTATACAGAGAATATAGTCACATGATAAACAAAAACAACTATATAAACGAGGTTAACAAAAATTTGTTTTCAGTAGATTTATTTTTTCAGACTGGTAATTGAAAGACATCAAATTGCAGAAATTATAACAGCTACCTGAAAAATTCCAATTGATCCTGGAAATTTCTATTGTTAGCTCCAAATCATCCACGCAAAAATTTAGTTTACTGGTAAACAAGGTCATTTGTGCAGGGGATTCAGAGTAACACACTAACGTGGGCATTTTACAATTAGGAAATGTATCAATTATTTTACATACAAATTCATTTTATAGTTTGACTGCTGAAAAAATTTGACAAAAAACAAGTATTACTTTTTGAGGATCATGTGACTGTATTCCCTGGTAAAAAAACTAGCCTGTTTATAACACTAAGATGAAAGAGTGAAATGTGAAGAAGAGGGGTATATACATATACCGTATTGTTCCTATTAAACGTCTCCGCTCTAATAATCGTCCCCCCTCTTTTCAAAAAAAAAGAAAAAAAAATCTGTTATGCAAAACTTAAATTTAACTCTATTACTAATCCATAGTTAAAAAACCAACAGGGTTTAAATTGCAACACATTGGACGCACAAAATAATCTTCCTAACAGGGACGTTTTTAAAAAAGATTAATTTCCAATAGGGGCATTATTAGATTTGAAAATGTAACGCCCCAAGGGGGGGTTATTAGGAACAATACGATAGTGCTCAAAAGATCTAATATAGCCTATAGTGAATTTTGATCCACAACATACTAATGGGTCAGCACCAAACTAGCCTACATCCTTCTTTATTTACATGATTCAGTAAGACTAGTTTAGCTCTGACCCAACAATGTGTACATAAATAGCTTGTAGACAGTTGGGAGACAGAATTCACAGGCTAAGCACACAATGGAGGTAACTCACTCTTTTTTCAAATTGAGTTACGACCATTTTGTGCTAAGCCTGCACGATATATCTTGCCATAAACAACATTTTTTCAAACAACCAAAAAACAATTCTCTCAAAAAATACATAAAAACAACCTTCAAAGGGACCATACACAAAAAAAACAAAAATTGTACAAAAATGATAATTAATGCCTGTGAGGACAAAAAAGTATATTTCTAAAATCATATGACTTCACAAAAATAAGACAATTCAATTAACATAATGCATGCAAAATAAGACATAAAAACAGCATGAATTTAATATACAAATATTCAATAAATAATATCCATTCATTCGCTTAATTGGAACTGAAATTTAAATCAAATAAATATTCTACATAAAGCAGGTCAAATATATATCTTAATAATCATGAATTATTCTTTAATCCTTACACTGGAGATTAACATCAATGACAAGCCTATAGGAATAGGGGCAGGGCTAGGGGCTTAGCCCCTATGTCAATAGTTTCAAAATAATAAGGACTTGACACTAGTTTTTAAAGTAGGTTACCCATTAAAACAACCAGCTATTTATTTTTGTGCCTGAATAAAATGTTCAGAAGCAGTATCAAGTGCCAAAAACTCAAATCAAGGCTGTCAGGGGCGATAGGATGACCTTTAACCCTTAACCGTCGATCCTGCATTTTTATGTGTCTAGACCCCCCCTCCAAAATGGCTGCCACAGACTTGAAAATGGTGCTTTTTAACTAGATTTAGAGAATTTCACTAATGGATAGTTGTCCCCCAAAAATGAGCTTTTTTGCGTGCTCCCCCATCAATAGATGTAACAGGGGGGATTCCAAAGGAAAAAATCCCAGAAAAAAAATCAGGGTCATTGAGTGCAGAGAAATGGCACCAAATGCTGATAAGAAAACATGTTTTCAGTATCTGAAAAGACCTGGCACTCTAGACCTCTATTTTGGAAAATATTACTGTTTGAAAGTAACTGTGATCGTGGTTCAACTTGGTTTTTCTGAAAGACATTCACCCAGAGAATAACTTGGCCAAGTTGCATATCTGTTTGATAATTAGTAATGAAATTAGAGCATCTTGAAATGGCCCTAGCGCGTAATGGTGAAAAAATGGCTACTTTTCACACAATGACATGTCGCAACCAGTAAAGGGTTAATGTCAAGCCCTGTAATGTGATTGTGACTAAACCATATTTACGAAATGATTGTTTTTTCCACCCTTACCTAAACAATTATGCTTCCTACTGTCCTGTATGAGTCAACACAAATCTAGTCTACATCTTTCTTTATTTACATGTAGTAAGCTGTATGCTGACCCTATTCAGGGAGTTTACAGTATTTGGGTATACAGTAAAAATTACAGTATTTTTATATAGCACATTTAGGGAAATTTTATTGCAATTTCATAGTAAGGGGAACAAAAACTTCAAGTCAAACTCCAAAGTTGGGGAAAACCTCATGATTTTAAAGAACTTTCAAGAGGGGAAGCTGCCTCTAAACAGCCCCCTATATACCGTATAAGGAAAAAAGGGTCTGCATATACATGTAGTTGCCACTTAATTTACAAAATTTTATTGTTGCTGAAGTGAACACAAACAATATTGACACTTAGTGACATAAGAAATTATGATGCCAAGAACTATAAATAAAATAATAGCTTTTTCTCAACCGATTTGTCAGCACTGGCATGTTTTGAGTAAAAATTAACCTAGAAGGTACTTACATTTATTCATAAAAAAATTGTGATTTCCTAGCAAACTTTTGGTATAGCTGGACTATGTCTTCGTTTTTGTTGGGTTTAATACCGTAGCAACACATTGTATAGGTCATACAACTGCGGTCAGTCAACCTTCTCACTGTTCCTGGAAAGGCTAAATCTCTGGATTTAGCTGTTAACCAACTACTAAGCGCATACTTTGGTCAGTGACTGACAACTTCCCTTACATAACTAAGAATCATTGGTAGGAGGGAGAATAGCCATAGAAATAATTTCAGGACCAAGCTCCATGAAAGTATGCCACGCCTGAGTATCGAACCCAGGACCCTTGAACCCGGGTCGATAGCGCAGTTGGTAGCGCGCCGGGATTTGGATACTCGTGCCCAAGGGGGTGCGGGTTCGAGTCCCACCCGGGGAGGTTATACCTTTCCATGAAAATTTGGCAATAATGTCGATTTTCCTCCATTGATTAGATAATATGGAGAAGTTTCCGGCCTTGTGGAAGGGTAGGTGAGTACTGGTTATAGACAATGGTCAAGGAAAGCTAGGTAAGGTGCGCTGGACGCCGTGAAATGACCTAAATTGTGTTGATACGGCGTTAACTCCAATGAATAAATGAACCCAGGACCCTTGATCAGTAACTTGCGTGCCACCAACTGAGCTAGCCAGGCAGCTTCCAGACTATGTTAACCTCATACAGGACAGCCTTCGTAAAATTCAATACAATGCATTCAACATTTTCTGTTAAAAAAATTATAAAACTGCAAGTGATTTTTATTAATCACAGGCTGTGTTTCGCTGGAAATTAAAAAAATCGAAATCCTGAAATTTAGTATTTCAGCAGCCTTTAGATATAACCACAGGCTGTCGGCATGAAACAGTCCCATCAAAAATATTGTATACACACACACACACACTCACACATATATATATATATAGTAAAGGTATGTAACTCATCACCTCAGGAACCTCGAAAAAAATTACCTGTCTTATTCAACGGGCTCCTGTGTTTTTATTTCATGATCGATTTTCGAAAACTTGGTCTTATTTATCAAAAAAATGGTTGATCTGTTGATTGCTTACAAAAGCTTATTAATTAAAAGCTATTGAAGAAAGTTATGAGACGTTAAACAGGAAAATTGTCCAGGTCGTTACTGTCTGGACCTACCGAAAACCGTTTCCTTCTCGAACGTAACTCATAGATGTGTACGTGGAACTCAGATAAAATTAACTAAAAACAGAGAAAATAATATTTTAACTCACTAGCCTCTCTCACAGTCGCCTAAGGCAAATAATTTGATCACTATCATAACTTTTCCTTGACTTGACGTGAGTTGTTTTCGTTGGTCTCCATTTTTAGAAAGAAGTCTAGGCTAAAACCGAACTCATACCGTTTTTACGGATCATACAACTCTACCCGAGGACAACTCAACCCGTTACAAATAAACGCATTTTTATATTCAAACAGCTATTCTGGACAAAACATCATCGTTCAGAACTGAATGAATTTTAAAAGTGAGTTAATGATAAAGTTAATACAGTCCAACCTGTGAACAACGGCCGGCCAAGGGAAAATAGAAAAGTGGCCTTTGTTCACAGGTGGCCTTTGTTCGGAGGGAGGAACAAACGGGCAATGTTTCGTCAGACTTGAGAGACAGAGTTCATAATGAACATGAATTAATAATTAAAATTGTTTTTATTTTCAACCTTAATTCATTATTCACACTATCATTATTGAAGTTGTGACTATAAATGAATAAAACAAAACTTTGAACAAGGAATGACTAAAACAAAGAAATCAGTGATTTTTTGTTTGCAGCTACATTTCATGCTATGCCCTCAACATTAACAAATGCTCTCCACAAATTCTCACTACTCTGACCTTTTTTATAGTATTTCTATCTTATCCCAGTTGTCAAATTACCTGTATACAGCGGTCACAGTTGAACGAATTTAGCATGAATTAATAATTAAAATTGTTTTTATTTTCAACCTTAATTCATTATTCACATTATCATTATTGAAGTTGTGACTATAAATGAATAAAACAAAACTTTGAACAAAGAATGACTAAAACAAAGAAATCAGTGATTTTTTGTTTGCAGCAACATTTCATGCTATGCCCTCAACATTAACAAATGTACTCTACAAATTCTCACTACTCTGACCTTTTGTATAGTCTTTCTATCTTATCCTAGTTGTCAAATTACCTGTATACAACGGTCACAGTTGAACGAATTTAGGAATTAACAGCGTGTCACACACATTTATCTAACTGCCGGACGTGTGAAAAACAAACCTAGTAGAGTCTCCAAACATGCAAAACTAATTAACAAAGTGTCATCACATGACGTAATTTTCTCCCGTTTTACAAATAAATTTAACAATATAAGGATACATTAACATATTTTTATAATAAGGTGACGAGAAAATTGTCTACAGCTTGATTATAACTAATAAAATCGTACTCGAGATGGTTTGTATACGAAAATCCGGAAAAAATCGGATTACGGGTTTTTAGCTTAACTTTAACAAAAATGGCGGCCTGATTTCGAAATCGCCTGTTTACGAAATACTGTCTTCAAACAATCGTCTGGCCGTTGTTCACAGTTCTAAACTGGCCGCGGGGATGGTTTTGACTGGCCGCTGGTCGCAGTCGACAGGTGGCCGTTTTTCACGGCCTTTTTTAGAGCGTTTTTGGTCGGGGGGAAATCGAAATGGCCGCTGTCGGCAGGTGCCCGCTATTCGGAGGTGGCCGTTAGCACAAGTTGGACTGTATATTTATTAGGTGATTATTGATTACTATTTTTCAGATACAGTATGTTACAATTAGAAAGGCGTAAAAATGAAGATAGCGTATTACGTTGTTAGTGATATTGTAGTTCTATGTATTATATACCCAAACGAAAAAGAAACGCAGGGTAAAATAATATGGAATAACTTTATATCGCCTTGGTGTAAGATGATGAAAATTGGTCAGATTATTATCAAGGCATCTATTTACTCAACACATAATGAAAAGTTACTGAAGCATGAAACGTTCAGTGTCACGTAATACAAGCGAAGAAATGCAAAAAATTTGTGCAGAATAAATTTGATCATTTCTTCAACACATCTTTTCATATCATCCAATACTCTAGAGTCTAGACATTTACACTGTTTTCCGTATTAAACTCTGTTTTTAACTTTCTACGTCAATGGCAAGGCTTACTGACGTTTAGCGGAGTCAGGCCATTACGTTGTTAATGCAAGATCAAACGCAACAGCAGGTGGCTATGCAGTTTGGCGTAAATGTTTCGACCATAGTGCGACTTGTTTGTCGACTTAGGGAATCTGGAAAACTTGCCGACCAGCCTAGGACAGGGCGTCCGCGCGTCACGACACGGCATTAGGACAGGGCTATATGTCTCGCACACCTGCGTAATCGTTTCGTTACTGCCACTGAAACTGCTAAGAATACAGTGGCAATCATAACCGTCGTAATCACTCCGAAACTGTAAGTAACCGATTACGTGAGGCGGGTCTTCGTTGTAGACGTCCATGCATTGGTTTGCCTCTTACTCCTCCACGTCGCGCGCGTCGAATGACTTGGTTAGCGGCACATTCCCCTCGGGAAAAACAGAAAAAGTAAAGATCAAAATCCAACAAAAATTTACAAATTTAGTTCACGGAAGAAAGTTCTTGATAAATCAATATACCAATTTTAATATCATTCTCATAATTCACCTTAAATCACCACTGAAGTTGACCCTGCGTGTCTTTTTCGTTTGAGTATAGATTAAAATTACATAAAATGTTATGATAACTATAAAACTGTTTCCTGATAATTTATAATTATTCTTTATCTTTAGTATTACGGAGTTAATTTCATTTTAGAGCTCAAATTTACTAACGTGTTAATTGTCATGGGTTGAGTTGTCCTCGGGTAGAGTAGTATGATCCGTGAAAAGGGTATGAGTTCGGTTTTAGCCTAGACTTCTTTCTAAAAATGGAGGCCAACGAAAACAACTCACGACAAGTCAAGGAAAAGTTATGATAGTGATCAAATTATTTGCCTTAGGCGACTGTGAGAGAGGCTAGTGATTTAAAAATTATTTTCTCTGTTTTTAGTTCATTTTAATCGGAGTTCCACGTACACATCTATGAGTTACGTTCGAGAAGGAAACGGTTTTCGGTAGGTCCAGACAGTAACGACCTGGACAATTTTCCTGTTTAACGTCTCATAACTTTCTTCAATAGCTTTTAATTAATAAGCTTTTGTAAGCAATCAACAGATCAACCATTTTTTTGATGAATAAGACCAAGTTTTCGAAAATCGATCATGAAATAAAAACACAGGAGCCCGTTGAATAAGACAGGTCATTTTTTTCGAGGTTTCTGAGGTGATGAGTTACATACCTTTACTATATATATGTGTGTGTGAGTGTGTGTGTGTATACAATATTTTTAATGGGACTGTTTCATGCCGACAGCCTGTGGATATAACAGAATTCTCCTTTCTTAAGTCACAAAAACTCTTAAAATTCAGGACCAGCCCTGAACTTTCATCCATGTAAATTTAACCCCTGAACCCCTAATCTTCATACTGTAAATATTCCAATCTAAAAATTTACTTCTGAACCCTTAACCCAAAAAATTATGTTTAACTCAAACTCCCCTTCATTTGACCCTTCCACCTTAATCCACAAATTCATTGGTTTTACTCAAAACCCTCCATCTGAACCCTTCCAGAATAATATATAAAAAACTTGTCTCATTTGACCTTGACCTTTGACACAAAGACATTTCTACTGGACGAATGTACTTACCGTTATACTCGGACAGTCCGGTGTCTTAAAATATTCAAAATGAAAAACAAATCAACATGTAGAAAAAATATAACAATACTAATTTGAAACAACACTAACTCAACTAAGTTTTAATCTTTAGCAGTACTTAAAATAATTTAAATGCGGCTTAAATATAAACAATTTGCTTGTAGCTTTACTTTAACAAATCACAGCATTCAAAACAAACTCTATAAACATACAGTTCACATAAAAACACACAAACAAAATTCATGATGGACATACATTGTACATGAATAACACAACAAATCAAGAGAGCCCTGACACCTGAGGACTCTAGACAGCTCAACTGAGACTGAATCTTGGGTAATATAGATCTCATAGGCGGATCTAGCAGGGGGGGTCAGGGGGGGTTCAGACCCCCCCAAGAATTTCCAAAATGTACCGGTCCATTAGTGTATTTCTTGACTGTATGTCATTTTTAAGTAGCATGAAGCAATTTTTCTCGATGCTTAACATAGATTTAATGGTTATATGTACTTTTTATTACTAATATGTTGCATTATTCTGCAAAATGTGTATAATGTGGTTGAGGTTCGAAAGCTTAGTCCCCCTAGAAAAAATTCGAACCGCGCCAAGAAAAAATCCTGGATCCACCCCTTAATCTAAAATAAACAAATATGTAGTGAGGAGAACTTTAGGAGAGCAACAGACAATGTCATTGATAACACATATCAAATACATAGCCGAAGGCCTATCAATTCAAAATTGGAAGAATTACTTAAGGTTTCTCTGTGCTTTTTTACTGTTGCTGATCCTGACATGTTTCCTTACCCCCCTCCCCCTTCCATATATTTTGTATGACTTATAATACAAGTCAATTTTAAAGTCATGAATTAATATACATGTAAAGTTGTTATACTTTTTACCAAATGATGCAGGCAATGTTTCTTAAAGAAATTGCCAATGAATTATTTTCATACATTACACAGATGGACAAAGACGAGTCACATAAACTCACCTAAAGCATACCATGCTTAGGCAAAATCATCTTACTATTTCCAAAAAAAGGAAAAAATAAAACCAATGTTAATAATATCCTATTGCAAATTCAAAAATAATCATTCTAGTAATGACACAAAAACATTTAAGTTAACAAAACATAAAGTTGAAGTGAAATGAACAGTCTTAAATCATGGTAAAATTTTCATTTGATATAAAGTTACAAACACTCTGCATTTCCCCCAACTCACAACTTTTACATGTAACAGAGACTAAGTTTGAAATTAAAGATGGATACAGCAAGGCTTACATATTAGGCTAAGAGGAAAGATTTATTATATAATTAATATATCTGGTTAAAATGATCATATCTGTGGCTCAGCACAAATCTTTATCCTTCTATATTAACAAGACCATGGGTCAATGCAAAACTACAATCTACACCCTTTATTTACAAGTTGTACGGTCTGTGCAAAGGAAACTAGAAGACATCTTTTTTATTTTTAATTGTCATCAGAACTAGATTTTGCTCTGACTTGACAATGTAATACTAATAGTACTAATACAATGAACATCTTGAGGGTTAAGTGCGAAACAGTTATGACTCACTCTTTTCTTATATAGAAATACTACCATTTTCCGCTAACCCACAATTTGTATTTTTTTGTAAGACTAGTTTTGTGCAGATCCATTAATATGATTCATTTAACAGTAACATCATGAGTAAATGATAAAGCAACTATAATTTTAGCAGGGAAATTACATTTGTATGGTTTGATAAGTATTAACTGGAGAAGCTTGAAATACTATATGAGTAAATAAATTGTTTGTTATTTGGTTAGAAGTTTGTGTTTCACACTCACTGTTGTACAAAACAAGATCAACCAATGGTGACGAGGGTCTCTGACCATTAATTAGTAATGAAAAGTAGCAAATTTCCTGTAAGTTGCACATAGCCCCTTTTCCTAAATCCCAATTTCATTTTTTTAAACTAGCCATGCATGAAGAAATGAAAATTGAAACCTGTATTTTACTGACACACTCTGTTCTTTTGTGATGCTTCCCTATCCTATTCCTGAGATCTAAAGCTATCACTACATAACTGTCTAAGCGTATAAAGGTTGATCAAGTTTATTCAACAATGTTTAAAGACTAGGCTACTAAGATCACACACTGGACCTCTAAATGAACTTTCAACCAGAAAACCAACAGTAACCACTCCAACTAACTTTAACTTACCATGATGTTTAAGTGACACTCTTCTTCTTTCTGATAAATCACAAAAACTTTATTATAATTTCTTACTTTTTAACTGCTCTAAGACATAAATGGATTATAGTTTTTTAAAATAGGGATTTATTACTAAAGCAATTGATTTAGCCCTTACAAGGGGTCAATTTTATCAACCCCACCCCAAAAAATCCTATATATTAATTATACTGTTGCTCAGATTGACAAAATTCATATTATTATTTTATTTGCATACAGGTCAATTTAATTTACTAAAAAACAATCCCACATGTATGTTATTGTTAACTAGATTATCACCAAGAGCGACAAAAATCATATTATAGTTTTTTACATTAAAATTGATAAAATATATCAAAAAGTACTTAATCATACATGTATTGAAATAACTAAAGAAAAATAAAACCTATGACGCCACAAGAAACAAAAATAATATAAAGGTAAAAAATAATGTCTAACCCCACTAAAATATAACAAACAGCAAAAACTAACAATAAAAACATCCTTTAATTTTGAAATATACATATATGATTCACATGTTTTAAAACATTCAAGGCAATGGTGTCTATGAAATCAGCAGTCATCTAGGTGCTTGGAATATCCTTAGTTTGAATCAAATTCATAACATAGGTGCTGAGAAATTGAGCAGACAAGAAAAAGCTACAGACCCACAAGCAGACTCCTATATAGCCCCTCCTATTTTTTGGAGGGGAGGGGTTTAAAAAGTATCGATCAAGGCAACCTAAAAGAAAATCTGCGAATTTCACAGACTGCCTGTACAAATTATACACCTAGCTTAAATTGAAGGAATGTAATTATGGTATCATATAAAAGTCATATAAAAACGAAAGCATACTTATATAAAAGTTATCATTCAATTACAACAGCCAATTACAATTAATATAAAAAAACGAAGTTTAATGACAAAAAAATAACCAAGGTAAAAAAACAAAAGTATTTCAGCTCACCTGAGAGATTCTCGGCACAGCTCACTATAAATATTTCTTGCGGCAACTTGTTACGAGTCATGTGAAGCTTCTTCATTTTGTTGACTCGCTCTTGTAATCTCTGAGTAACTAGGTCAGGGAATTTTTGTCCCGATTCTTTATGAGCATCAGTTAATCTTTTCTCTTCAATACGTAACATCATTTCAAGATCCTTAAAATAAAATAAAAATTTAAATTTCTTGCCAAAAGACTTCGAATTTAAAAAATTGCTAATCTGGGAAAAAATCCTTAAAGAACAGTAAATTCTGCTATAAAGACTATCTTGGTCATAGCAAAATTATGCTTTTTTGACAATTTTAAAGTACGGTCTGAATGGTTAATTTAAATGCCCCAATACTAAGACTGTTGTGCTATTCAGACTGTCAACTTTGATTGTCATAATGGTGGAACTTTACAGAATAATGCCTCTGTTGTAAATATAAAAATTCAAGAGCATATAATTACAACCTAAACAAAATAATACAATTGATTGGTCAGAAGTGAACATGTGACTAGAAAAAATGTGTTTTCATTTCTGTATAAACGCAGTTGCCTACAAGAATTCATTAATATTTATGACTTTAAATTACGTCATGCCGGTACTAATTTCATGAATGAAAAATCTATTTTAGCGCTGTCACATGCAAAACAAAAGCTATGCATGTCAATAAAAGAATGCAAATTAGCTATCACCAAAATGACATTTCTTTTTTCGATGAAAGTCAGTTTCTATGAATTCATTCCTTAAGTGAAACTCTGACAATAAATATATGTTATACATACATGTACTAGGCTTGATATTAATTTTTTAACTAGGTTTTCTTAATCGACAACCAGCTAGGTTTGAATTGCCATAACCGAATGTTTAATAGCAGAAGCAAGTTGCTTGCATCAAAATATAGGTCATCAGGGGCAATAAGACAACCTTCCATGTCAACCCCTTTAGTAGTTACATGTACTATACCTTAATCTTAGCATCTTCCTCAGCATGCATACGTTTTAAAATATCTTCTTCTACACTGCGTATATGTTCACCAGTACATAAATCAGAATGTGTTCCTACAATCATTATAGTGGCACCTGAAATTATAAATCATATAACTATGAGTCCATTCTGTAAGTGAAAGAAAATTGCTACTTTGTGCTGTGTCCTCTGGGGCCCTTTTTACACCAAATGGAATTTTACACCAAATGGAATAAGTATGGGATATCAAATCGAGGGTACCAGGGGACAAAGTGCTAGCTAACAATATGCTTAGGACACTGACCCTATTAGTCAAGTATTTCATTCAAAGTAACGAGAGTGAAAGAATACACATGTTAAAATTTTAGCAGCAGATTCATGGGAAGAGTAAGAATTTTAAGGACTAGTCATGTTAACTTTAATCAATGCTATTGTGATCACAGATCGTTACAGATTTTGAATACAAGAATTCCATGATTTTGCCAAATTCAGGCAAAAAATCATCTATTCTGTTCTCCCCGCCCCCTTTAAACAAAACAATATTACCTGGTGCCCTATCCATGATAGAATCTAACCAATCACCAACTAATGTATCATATTTTTCTGGTTTATATTGATTTATATCAAATACCAGTACATGTAAAGCTTCAGGTGTAAGGAACATATGATGTGCTGCAGAATATATATGATGTCCACCGAAGTCTAAGATCTGTACTCGTAGCTCGGGCTCTGGTTCCCATAGATGCTGAAATATATAATGGCTAATACTAATACAAACTGGTGGCAGGGCTATCCACATTAATTTTTAAAGTAGGTTGCCCTTCGGACAACCACTTATGTATTTCACTTGCCCAAACCAATTGCTAACTAGCAGTAACAAGATGCCTAAATTCAAATATAAGTTCTCAGGGGCAATCAAACAACTTTTAATGTCGAGCCCAGGAGTCAGTATAAGTTGATTAATAAGAAAGTACTAATGGTTTGTAAAAAGTATATGATATATGGTTCATAAAAATCATCTTTTCCTACAGTAAATATTTATATTAGCACACTGGTAGGTAGGCATGGAATGACCTATTTGAATGTATAGTAGATGAGAATAGGACAAAAGCTGAGGTGACTTCATAATTAGTTAAAGAAAAATCTTTGGCAATTCTAGTTTAACCAAATCACATAAACAAAATTAACAGCAATGGCTGTATTTTTAGTTGCTGTTTGGTAGAAATATAAAGATTAATCATTTGATATATAGCGATAAAAGTACCTTGGATAGCAATATATTGATAGTTAATTTATTCATCAGTACAGAGATTTTGTGGGTTTTCAGACCTCATTTTCAATACACAACAGGGGCAATTTACAGGCCTGTATCCTTTTGAAATTTCTTAAAAAACACGCAGTTTTTCACAAATTGGCGATGATCTTTCATTTTCAAACAGATAATCCCCATATAGATATAATTTCTACAAATATTATAAACAAAATCAGGCAAAAAGCCTCTTCCCCAAATACTGAATAAAACACTCCAGATGTCTCCTAGTATAAGGACAACCAATCTCCGTAAACAGAGATCCTGTTCTACTCGCGTTGTCGTACTGGATCTCTACTTAGTCAATGCAAGGTCACGTCGCGATGAACTTTGTGTCGACCAATCAATGCGTAGCTTTCATCTAGACGAAAACACTATTAAACACATTTTGATTTCGTAATTTCTATATTTAGACCAAGGTTTGCATGCAAATTTAACAGCGGTATTATTCAGTCTGCTATTGGGTGGCTCATTTCAAATTGCGTGACGTATACGATGTAAACAAGTTACGTATCATAACAATTTCGTCATGAATATTATGATGAGAAAAGGTCACCTGAACGTGACCTTCGTTTGGAAAAGGCCAGATCTAAATTAGCGAGTATGCGAGCGGTAAAATTTTAGATCGGGTTTTAATCAGATTGAATGACAACCAATGTACACTTACTTGTTCCATGACCCATGTACGTTCATGTTCGGCAGTTAGTTTAGATCTACCCAGTAACAATACATTACGTAAACTAGACTTGCCAGCTTTAGATGCACCGATCAATATAAGCTTCTTTCTATGAGTAGCTTCACACACTCTCAACTCCTGTAATAAACAAAGTAATACAGTAACAAGGGTGCAAGTTGAAAGTCATGAAAATACTGAAAATCTACTTTTAAAATACTGAAATAAACAGTTTTCATGTAAATTACATATAGCAGTTTATTCTCAAAATACTGAAATCAGAATTAATACTGAAAACTTTCACCTATGCAGTAAAATACCACTATGAAGACAACATACACAAAGATCATCGGAACATAACCCCCTGTGCGACGTCCTCTATACTAAAATTTGATTGATCTACTTTAGATTGGCTGCCTTGAGTAAATTACTGGAAAAACTTGACAAGCAGTATAAATAATACAACAGTCAGACAAAACTTTCACATTAAAACTGCCTGGCTAGCAGAGTCTGAGTCTACTGATCTTGATGTTTGCTCCATTTACAGGGAGGGTATACTTTGGTGGAGTTTGGTCATAAAAAAATTCTATATCCATTTTCGCAGCTACAATGGATTCTAAATAATGTATGGCAGACTGGCAGTTGTCAGCATCTAGAAACTTGATAACAGCTAAATACTCAAATTAGCATTTCTAGGAATGGTGAGTAGGTTGACTGACTGCCATTATATGACCTATACAGTGTGTTGCTATGGCATTTTTAATCCAACCAACAACAAAAAAAACATTCTCTTTACCTTAAGATAGCCGTATAAACTGTTAACACCTTGGTCACATATTGACTGAGGTGGTTTAACTAAACAATTGTTATACAGACTTATTCTACCAGTTTCTTTTAATCTTTCTAATTTGTCCAACATCAATGGTAAAGTTTTCAATTTATTGCCTGAAAAATAATAAATAAGATAAGAATAAGAAGATATGAAATATGTCTAAATTTGGAGTCAAAACTTTGAACTTCCAAATATTCACTTAGAGCAGATCTTTTAACATGACTAATGCTACAGTCCCATAAACATAAAAATAGCCGTGAGGGCACCATATGGGAGCCTTGCGATCAAGCTCCGCAAGGGCCCGTACAAACTCTTGCGAACCTGTACATAATGCTACGTTTTTACCAGGGTCCCTGAGATGAGCCCAGGGTACACGAATCAGTTTCAAAATCAAATCGTATGCAAAAAGTGGCCAAGTATGGATTGAACTTGCATATATTCCAGCTACAGCTCCGTATGAGTGTGTTGTTTTGTTTCACGCGCGTACCGTCACCTTAATATGCAAGGCTTTCCACAGCCTACGGCTGTCTGCACGTACAGGTCCGCAACAAGCCACGATTTTATGAGACTGAGGCATTAATAAAACAAGATACCACATGGAGTCATAATGCCTCAAAAGAAGCAAGTCAATTTTACAAATTTTCAACATCAAGGCCCAGAAATTATCTTGAACAGACATTTCTTTGCAACTGCATGCTCCAGGAAAAATAAAATTTTGAAAACACGATTATTAAATCAATAATTAATTTTTCTTATTGCAGCTGAAACAGAAACATACAAGTTTGAAATGTCCATGGCTATTTTGACTCATGGGGCAATTGAGAGCAAAATTTTAAAACTCTCGGCAAAACACTGACCCCATAGTCGGCAAAAGTCTTACAGTGACCACAGGTTTCTGTAAGAATGGTACCTACCCTCTAACATAAGTTCCTCTAAGTTTTCTAGTTTATATAAATCCTCCGGTAGTTCCTGTAACTGATTATAATGTAACTGTAGTTCTCTCAGATTTTCACACTCGCAGATTTCCACCGGTAAAGACTTGATTTTATTACATCCAAGATACAGATTTTTTAGAGTTTTCAGTTCATTCACACAGGATGGAATTGCTTCCAGATAGTTCTCACTCAGGTCAATCGATTCCAGACCCTCCATTTGAAATATTTCTTTAGGAATAAGCAACAAGGCATTTCTTCTCATTATCAATTGTTTCAATCGACTAAGTTTTGCCACATCAGGAGAGATTTCGGTAAAGTAGTTATTTGTAAGGTCCATTGTTTTAAGCTCGGGGAGAGTGAATATCTCAGGTGGTATATAGGAGTTCAGCTTCATGGCTCCGGTAAGGTCAAGGTATTGTAGTTTGCGACACTCTGAGATGGCTGGTGATACGTGGCGTAGATAGTTTCCTTTCATACATAGAGTTTGTAGTTTAGTCATGTTACCAACTTCATCAGTGATTGTAGCTATTTGATGCCAGCTGACATCAAGATAGAGAAGTTCTGTCAGGTAGCAAATAGCTTCAGGTAGAACCTGAAATAACAAGAACAATATCATCAAGAGTTGTTTAAGCAAGAATGGCAATTAAAATAATTAAATATATTGCAGAAAAGCCAACATCACAGCATGAGAAGTTCATGTGGCAACACTGAATTTTACAATGGCACATACATTAACCCTGCTTATTTAAATACTTAATATTAGTTTGATAATCTGCACACTTGCTCAATACAAATATACATTTGGTAATCCACATACATGCTCAATACAACTGTACTTTTGGTAATCCACATACATCAGTGATTTTTTTACAAACTCATCAGTATGGGTCCAAGGACTTGCTGGGCTATAAATCTATGAGTCCCAAAACTTAGCCGACTTATCCACGTTACAAGGCTTAATATTGCTTTAGTGATATGAAAGGTATATTAACAATGAAAGAAAAAATGAATTTGATTTCTACATTAATGGAAATAAACTTATTAAATTTATTTGACAGTTTTGAATAATTTCAGTATCAGAAGCATAGTATGTGTATGCTTCTGATACTGAAATTATTCAAAACTGTCAAATAAATTTAATAAGTTTATTTCCATTAATTTAGTTTGAGATTAATCAAAACTTCATTTTCCTTAATATTTTTATGCTTATCTACAGTAAAGCACATTATTATTTCTATCTGTAGAAGATTTGCAGACCTAGAATATGATTGACATAACTTGAACACAATATGGTATTTACATGCATTACCAAATTCCTGTCAGACAGGACTCCATACTCAGAAAAAGTATGCATCCAAAAGATGCACATTATTTGAAACTTTGCATCCATAGCAAATTCAATGAGTCCTGGACTCAGGATGCAGAGGTAAAAAAATCACTGATACATGCTCAATACAATACAAGTGAGTACTCACGATCAACAAAAAGTGGCTTAGAGCAATCCGTATTTTTGAACAGTAATATCTAAAACTTACAAGGATTGAAGGAATTATTTACCAGTCTGGTAGGGGTTTTTAAACATCAGGACTCAGAAAGCAAGAGGCATCAACTTTATATTACCATTCTGTTTAACTATTAAACTAGAAACATGAAGCAAATGAACATTTTTTGTTGTGATTTGTAAATATAATTAACACTACTTAAGTTTTTTAAGACAGCTTACAGGGAGTATATAAAAATTACAAAAATACATTCACAATATAGAATGACTATTCAATCAAGTCACAGGTTTAATCTAGAATGCATCTGGCAATTGATTAGGTCAAGCGTGGACAATGGTGGGGAAGGGAATGTCATACATTACCTGAAATCCACCTCTTGGATACCATTTTCTAGACAAATTTAGTTTCTCCAGTTTCTGACACTGTGAGAGTTCATCAGGCAATTCTTCTAAAAGGTTACCACTCATATTTAACACCCTCAATCTTTTAAGGTTACCAATTGAAGGATGAACCACACCAAGCTCATTATCACTCAGGTCTAACTCTAGAAGATTGGTTAATTGAAATATTGCTGAAGGAATACGTTCTAGCTGGTTGTAGCTTAAGTCTAGACGAACCAAATTCTGACATTTTCCAAATGAGTCTGGGAGACGAGTAAGATAGTTGCCGACTGCACAGAACACCTCCATGTCGACCAATTGTCCAAGACTGCTACCACCCACTGGAAATGACAGAAGCTTTAAGAAAGGCAAGCTAACTGCTGAACAATGCATTTCATACAAACATCTTGGAACCCAGCCTTTGTATCGACCTTCAGGTACAGATAAACTTTGTCTACCCTTAGGGTCAGATGACATGAACTGTTTTAACACTTCTGCTTGATTTGTAGACGTCATGATTGTGTCCAACCTGCAATGAATTTGATGAAATAAGCTTGATTGATAATTACAGAATATCTCCAGGGATTTTGATAACAGTAATCAAAACCAATAGAGATATTATTTTATTAATTATTAATATAAATAAGTTAGTCTTGGAACAACAGTTCTTGTAAAACCAATCTTAATCAAATTTACTTCATTTAATTTTTGCTCTATTTCAGTGGGGGCAATTAAACTACGATTTTTAGAGGAATCACATCCCTATTCATGCACAATAATGTTACAGATGTTTAGTCATTTTGTGATCAGAGCTTTTTTTCAGTACTTGGGGAAGGGGCCTGGGGCCTTTTTATATATAGAACAATTGGGGAAATTTTATCACAGTATCATAGAAAGGGGAACAAAATATCCAAGGTAAACTCCAAATTTGGGGAAAACTGCATGATCTTAAAGAAATTTCAAGAGGGGAAGGCGCCTGTTAACGGCCCCTGTTATATAAGGAAAAATGGCCTGGTGATTTACTACAAGTTATTCCCAGAGTAAAAGGAATAATTTCCAGTTTTTACGGTTTTTAAGTTGAATTCTATTCACTTTATAAAACTTACATAAGCAGGGTTCTGCCAAGGATTTGACTGACTGGGGACAATGGCCCCATTAGTCTTAAAAAGTGGGGACAATAGTAAATTTTCTTGCGCCCAGTATAAAGAACCACAAAAAGAATGTCATTACTTTCTAATAGTAGGTCTATTCATTATATAATGTATACTAACTTCATTTAAAACAAACATTTTTCATAGATAGAATCTATTTGATAGCATAATGGGTATTTAAACCTCTTTCACAGGCCTGTGAAAAAACCTATGTCATATATATTATCAGAAAGTAATAAAAAAACAGCCGCTTTTGATCCTAATTTTTAGCATGCTTTGAGCTCTTTGATTTTGATGACGTTCTAAAAATAGAACAAAGCTGTCAATGGCAAGAAAAAATAAACTGACTTTATCGTGTAAACACCACACATTCAACATGAATTTCTGGCGTGATTTCCTCGTATACATGTTTATTTATACAACAATGTATATAATAGACCATAAAAATATATTTGCATGCCAAAAATGCGAATGTAACGTATTTTCGCGACCCTACGAAAATTACAGCAAATATGTAATGAAACTATCGTGAATCGCCCTAAGTTATGTAAGTTCATCAAGCATTGAATTGAGTTGTTCTTATTGATTGGATAATTGTGCTGTTAACAACCAATCAGATTTGGCCTTTTTAGATTGTTTTGAAAGGTAAAACGCTGACGAATACGAATTTCGGCAACGTGGTTGTCAGAAATTTGATGCGCCGATGGCGCACCTGCGTGAGTCATTATGCGACATTCATCTTTTTTACGCGGCAATGACGCAAGGGCGCATCCTTGGCAGAACCCTGCACAAGTCTATTTTGGCTCCAAAAAGGTTTGACTAGGATTATACAACTGCCATATAACTCTAGCAACTGACACTGTCGATGAATAATTGTTTCCGGCACCAGACCAGTGCTGTGTCCTAGCCAAGGGTTAATATTTTCTAAACTCATCGATTTATAACAACCGAAAGTCGTTTGTGTCATCACAAATATAGTTTATAAAATAAAAGATGACATATTTCTACTTGACACTTACCTTACAATACAAGTGAAGCTCGTTAATTATAAATTTCAATAATGCAAAACGAAGACGTGGGTGGGGGATGGAAGCATCAATTTATCCATTGAAGCTTGCTTGACAGATAATGGCTTGATCTCCGATTAAAACCAAGCGTTGAGGTTATAAAAATGTAAATAATATAATCGAGGACTCGGACATAATTCGTATCAGTGCATAGTTTTGATTAAAACCACAATATCCTTCTAAAATATTAATTATCGGGTAACAATAATTCTCACACGACTACTGTCGTCACACATCTAACGGTATGACTAAAACACGAAATGGAGAATTTGGGGCGAAATAGACGAAATAGAGAATTTTGGGCGAAATTGAGTTTTAAGTGTTGACTTTTTTTCTCCAATGATTATATTAATTTTGTTTACTGAGAATGAACATTAGTATAATATACGGGTACGAGTCAACTCGTCAAACGTACGAATCTTCAAACTTAATTTATCGCACAACCATTAGACCAACTCGTCAAACTGATAACATATAGATTGAAAAAAAATACATAGGATGGGTGGGGTAGTTGTATTAAAATTATTTTTAAAATAAATCATTAGTTAATTATTTTGAATAAAATGTTTAGATAAATTATAGCTTGTGTATTTTTTTATACATAATGAATAAAATGTTGAAAATAATTATATTTTTTGTGTATTAATATTATAAGTAATATTTTTTATGTGCGCATAATAAAAATAACCACGTTAATATTTTCGCGTTATTTGAAAAAAAGTGTGACGATTATTGGTACGGAGATACGGGTTTTAACATTGTCCAAAGTGAGGTCAGTTCATCTGGGTAAAAAGATGCATAAGTACGTCTTTGTCATTCTGTACACAAACGGTCTGACTGACCTTTGTACGGATACGCCGCGCATCATGGGTAAACTGTTTGTTTATCTGAAAACACGTGGCAATGTTTACATTCTAACAATTTCCCCCTTCAAGCATACTGAACAAATAGAGTATGAATTTTGTGTCTACTCAATAAAATTTGACTATCCGACCAATTAACCTCATTAAATAAAACTTTTTAACCGGTAGTTAAACCTTCATGATAACGTGTTTACTTCTGTCATTCTCTACACAGTAATTTGAAATCGAAAGTAGAATACACGGTTTAACTATGCACTAATACCTATAGAGGTTTAAATGTACTTTGCATATAAAGATTTATATTCCTGAAGAAATGAGTGATCATTTATATTACATTCCAACAACGATTGTGTCAAAAATCGAAAAAATCCAACGATTTTGTCTTCATGCGCCGCACTATATTCTGTTGCGTACCAACGCCGAATTTTGAGACGGTTGTGCGTCTTAGTATAGAGGTGATATCTTCACCTTCTATTTATAGAATGCGTCTTTGTTTTAAGACGCTCATTGAATATAGTTGTTACGAAGAGTATAAAACGAGAAAATTAGTCAAATTTGATCAGTCTGCAGTTGGCAGCAGACTCGCACGTCCGACACTCTGAGCCGCAGAATTAATTAATAAATATTTGTCTTCTTCCGGTTATATGTTTTACTGAAATTGTTAGTTGTTATAGTGGGTACGTGTATGTGATGGTTGGAGAGACAACGCCATTAGAATAACCTGGGATACCCGAAGTCAATTGTCCTCCTTGTTGTTTACCGCAACTCTGCCGAAGCCTCGCTTCCCCAGAGTGGTATACAACTGGAGAAACGCCCGGCTCGCAGTAGTGTTCTATGGTTGTTGTTTGTGAATATTGTAGAGGCTGAGAGCCGAAACAGAGTTGCTGGCTTGGATCTCTTGTGTTAGATATGTGTCTATAAATGAAACTATTGTAGAGTTTCTGTGGTTGCCAGCTTAATGTTGTACTAGTTGAATAATATGATTGTTGGTGAAACAACACTATGGGAAATACCTGGGAGGACCGAAGCCAACCCTCATTGTTGTTTACCGCAACTCTGCCGAAGCCTCGCTTCCCCAGAGTGGTGTACAGCCGGAGAAACGCGCGGCTCGCAGTATTGTTCCATAGTTGTTGTTTGTGAATATTGATAAGGCTGAGAGCCGAAACATAGTTGCTGGCTAGGGCCTGGAGCCGTGTTAGATATATACCTAAAACTATTGTAGAGTTTTAGTGGTTGCCAGCGGAGTTTAATACTAGTTGAATAATGTATTATGTTGAAAGGCTGGAGACACTGTGGATTTTAGTTTGTGCTTTAGTGATTATTTGTTGAAGAGCCAGTAATAGAGATTAGCTATTGGATATAGCATTGATTATTTTGGTGAGAAGCATTTGGTAGCTTGGCGTATTTTATACATCCCAAACCCACTTTATGTGTATGTTTTATACTGGTCATCGAAAATATTGTTTGTAACTCAGCGAAAGAGATGATCCACTCTTGTCGCTCGTCAACTTGATATATGCACGAGCTTATGTATATATGATAGCTCATCAGTTTTGTAATCCCGTCATTTGTATATCAGTTCCCACCTCTTTGTAGTTTATTAGATAGATGACGGCTGCGAATGTTGTTCGGCCGTCCATAGATGATTTTAAGACGAGCTGCTAGCTCAACTTTTGTAGCATATTTGGAATCATTCCTGTTTGTCCCATCTACTTACACTTTCTTTGCCAACATGATTGTATTGTCATGAATAGTTTGGCGATAGAGACAGGTAGCTCTGATCGCCCGTTCATTTGATAACAGGGATGAGCTTCGGAGAAGCGCTCGTCTATCATAGTTATCTATGTCATTTTGCATGTGTATAATTGTCCATGCATTTGTCTTCATTTGATTGTCTTATGTCGTAACTACAATGTATATGTTGCATCGTAATCATAGTTTTGTCGTTTGTTGTATATTCATTGTTTGTTTGTCAACAATAGTTGATAATCTTGTATACTATTGTTTATTTAGCATCACTCTTACTTCGTTGTCTTGTGTATATATTTGGTGATGTTGTTTAATGTGTATTACTTTTGGTCTTTTATTGATATCATGCTTTGTGATGCTCTTCGTAATCAGGTATGTTATTGTATTTATAGATATATTGTATAGTTGTTGTTGTTAAATGTGTCTTATAGTTCATGCCTTGTACATATTCTTCTTTATTATTTTATTTTACCAATCATTAAGCTAAGTAGCTCGAGGAAAATACATTTATATATAGTTGACCGCTCGGATACACGTTACAAAAGTACTTAGATTATTTTTTTCTAGATCGGAATTATTATAAAAGTTTAAACTCATAATTCTGAGTAATCTAGTGAAGGGCCCTTTATGGGAGGATAGCTAGATCGGAATTATTATGAAAATTTAAACTCATTATTCTGAGTAATCTAGTGAAGGACCCTTTATGGGAGGATAGCTAGATCAGAATTATACTAAAAGTTTAAACACATAATTCTGAGCAATCTAGTGAAGGGCCCTTTATGGGAGGATAGCTAGATCAGAATTATACTTAAAGTTTAAACACATAATTCTGAGCAATCTAGTGAAGGACCCTATATGGGAGGATAGCTAGATCGGAATTATACTAAAAGTTTAAAATCATAATTCTGAGCAATCTAGTGAAGGGCCCTTTATGGGAGGATAGCTAGATCAGAATTCACAAAACGTAATTAATTACCACAAATCGAGGGCTAAACGAAACGCTATTGAAACTCTCTTTACGTTTGAATTGAGTAACACTTGTGTTCCGTTCAGCCCTGGATATGTAAGGACCTTTTCACAATACACGAAATTATGAAAATGACAATGATGGTACTAAGTCTAGCTAGAGTGCTTATTACATGTTTTCAACTATTTTTGAAGAAACCCAATTTGAAAATTTCAAAAACACCTTACGTGTTTGTTATAACTTCTCTTTGGCTCATAAAATATTTGTGAAACCACAGTTTGTATAATGACTTATGTTGTTGTTTACATGGATGTGGAAGGTTTTTAATATACATGTAGTAAATTTATGCAAATTACTTAAATGATTAGTTTACATATTTTATATTATTGAAACAACATATTTTCTTATTTATTTTTATCAATGTCAGCATTTTCTTATGATAAGTACATAAATTTAGTCCGACAAAGTTATCTCCCCTGATTACTCTTCAAATCCGCCATTAAGGTACTGAAGAAAAATCGATATGAAATGCAGACGTAAACATATTTTGTTGATAATTATCACCAAGTGTCCCTTGATTGGACTCCTAGTGGTATACAGATGTATTTAACAGATAAGATCATACAGATCCGACAGACAGTGGATTAACTTATTACATAATATTACATACATAATTGACCATCACAGAATATGACACCATATACATTGTAATTAATAATGTCCTATAATGTTACTTTAAGTACTAATTGTAAAAAAATTGTCTGCAAAATTTGTGATGTAGGACTTGTTTGTGACCTGTTTTCATAAACATCAAAAACTGAATATTTGTATGACAATATTTTCCGTCTGATCCTAAATACATCAGCTAGGTGTCTTATTAAAATGAAAATAGATGACACTTTAACGAAAGTTTGGCGATTTTTGTTCTTGAAGGATTTGTCTCAATAATTTTATTGACTTGGACATAATTATAGTTGAAATAGAACTTATAATAATATACAGATTAGTCTGAAGAAAAAATCAGAATTAATTTCAAAATGCTCAACATACTATGTGCAATTGTCAACTTCACCTTGCAAAGGATTGTATGAAGAGACATCTGATTGAATTTCTTAATCTTATTTCCTATAAAAAATGGCGATTTTACGGCCACATACAGCTTAAAATAGCTTCTGAATTTTAACTTATGATTTTTTATAAAAAAAATGATTGTTTGTTGATGTTCCGGTTTTTATTAAGTATAAAATAAATACATAGCATTTTGAGTGACATTTAGCTATTTATCAAATTAGCTATTTAAAACAAATATCACGGATATATTTTTGTTTCAGCTAATATTTAACTCCTTTAAAAATGTAATTAAGTAAGTTTTTTTATGTTTATCTGATGTTATTTCACTGAAATACATCATGTTCTGTCGAATATTTAGATTAGTTTGGAAATTAGCAATTTTAAGCAGGATGTCGGACGTTACGAAACTTTTCTTTTTTGCTATTTTTCATTTAAATCAATTTATTTAGATTTATATTTTGATTAATTTACTATATTGTCATATAAATTCATTGATCAATATGCCTAGGTTTTATATTTTCCGAATTAATAGCTATTTTTGGAGGCGGGGGACGGACAAGACACTTCTATCGACTCACTTTTTTTTTGAAAATAATGGAAATAACAAATTTTACGTTACTTCAATACCACACAAAGTCATGAAAACTTGTACATGTGTCATAACTGAGTGATATTAACATTCAGTTACACTATCATGTTTTTTATTATGAAAAAAATAGTTACTAAAGTACAAGATTTTTTTCTAAAATTAATAAGACAGTTACACTCGCACCATTTTCATTTCCTTTAAATTAAAAAAAAAACACTTTTAACTGCAAATTGTTATAAGCAATGTTTTAAGACATGAAATTTTCTATAAAATGTTGATGTAAGATTTTAATTAAAGTTTACTTGCTCCCAAAAACAGCATTTTGAAAAATAGGTTAAAACTGATTCTTACGCATTACACACAAAAATGGCCATTTTTCGACGCTAGAATTTAACTCTTAAACCTTATGTGGTATTTGAACATTTTTTTGCTCACATCCGTAACATTAAGTCTTTATGATACAAAAGTTTTTTCACCATTTCAGTTTTTTATATTTCAATTTATGCCGTAAAAATGGGAAAAATACTGTGCAACAGACCTTATCTACTATAGCTGCAGAAGGAATCTTCAGTACCTTAATGGCGGACGGATCCCGTGACCACAAAATGGCGGCGGTCTAATTTTCATTTCTGGGATTGTCTATATATAAAAGTTTTCTATTTGTAAACAGCTACATACTTGATAGTTAATAATTTAAACGTACATGGTATTTTCTTGTAAGATATTTTAAAGAATATTAATAACGCATATAGGGTTATTGTGAATGGTATTTAACAGATATTCATTTTTGAAAGAAATAATTAGCCTGCGTATACAGTCAGATTAAATGTTGATTTTTGCTGTAATTATTTCTTTATAAAAATATTGTTTCAACTTGTAGGATTAATTGAATTATTCATAAATAATGAAGTGTAAGATATATTTTATCTATAATGTAATTTAGACTTCGATTTTGTTGAATTATTTTTGTTGAATATCGTATGCTCTTAAAAAAAGTTTACTCTTTCAATACGTTAATCTATAACGTTAACGGGTGTAATTAAGCGAACAAGTGTTTTGATTGTTCCAATGTTTTTTATACGATCATGTATAAGGTCAAGTTTTAAATACCGTCAAATTTTATTTGACTGTTAATTATTGTTGCAGTAGCATACCTTGTCTTGTTGCTCATCTACTTGCTTTTTGTCAGTGTAGGGTGTTATGTTATTGGTATTGTTCTAAGAACGACAATAAGATTTGGGCTCTAACTATAACTTTATTGAACGAATACCATAAAAGTTAAATCTATGAATGTACAATATAAACTGACTGACTGACTGATAAACCAGACTGGCTACTGCTTGTGATATCATGCATAGAATAGGAGGGGCTAATAGGCTATCGTATTACACAGGGATGTGTAATTTCACTGTTGTTGTTATACCCCCGCTTCGAAGAAGAGGGGGGTATACTGTTTT
Organism: Mactra quadrangularis; assembly: GCA_025267735.1. Taxonomy (NCBI): domain Eukaryota; kingdom Metazoa; phylum Mollusca; class Bivalvia; order Venerida; family Mactridae; genus Mactra; species Mactra quadrangularis. The sequence continues at coordinate 2,426,159 of CM046297.1, forward strand.
ACCCTTGTCCGTGCGTCCGTCCGTTACAAAATTTCCGTCGCAGTTTTCTCAGCAACTATAACATGCAGCAGCCTAATACTTTGCATATTGCTTCATCCCATAGTCCCATGTGGTGTAAAGCGATTTCATGCTCCTTGCTCATCTACTTCCTGTTTGTCGCATATTTTTAGATTTTGTTAAATGAAAGTTACATTATGATAGTCATATTTCTCACAGCGGGGGTATCACTAGTGAGCATTAGCTCACAGATTTACTTGTTTTTCCTGATAGGGTTGCCTTTGTATACCTTCAACATTTGTGACAAAGTCTTTATTTTCCTCTTAATGTCAAGAAGCTATTGAAAGTTTAGAAAGAGCCATATACATTATAAACTCTACAGAATAATTCTTCTGCACAACAACTGCTTTGATATTTCCCACTGGCTTTATTTTATCCCCCAAGCAAGCTATTTTGGAGGGGGTAGATCTATATTGAAGTCAGCTTGCTTCAACTGAACATTCTCCTTAAACTTTCTCAAACAAAAACTATTAAATCTAATCATAGACTTCACTCAGATCTTTTGTTTCTCGAAGTACTGTTTGCTTTTCATCATAACATAACATAGCATAGCAGAGCAGAGCAGAGCAGAGCAGAGCAGAGCAGAGCAGAGCAGAGCAGAGCAGAGCAGAGCAGAGCAGAGCAGAACAGAACAGAACAGAACAAAGCAGAACAGAACAGAACATATTCTTTATTCATCAACTTGTTACAATTAAAAGTGAAAATGTATACAGTATAACCTGTTTAGAGCGGTCCTCTACGTAACAAATCTTCCGCACAACAACAACTTTTGATATTTCCCTTAGACGAACTCTTAATTGAATTGAACCTCTGCAGAGCATCATTCTCTCATCAGCAACACACTTGTATTAGTTTGAAGCCATATTCGCAGGCTTACTTTTATACTTCAAACAAAATGAACACTGACCTGCGCATAAAATCTTTTATCAAAATTTTTTTAGTTTTATTATGTATAAATGCTTACCTAGGAAAAGGGTTAAGTACACATTGATCAGACGCATCAAAGCATAAACATAATTGAGTGAAGGGTTGGTTTTTTTTGCTAAGAAATGGGTGATTTCTTGCGAGTATATGGATGGGGGGCTTAAAGTTTTCGGGGTTTGGTAGGATTTGTTGTCTTAACTAGGTAAAACAACATTTCTTGCAAGTCAGCCATCTTGGAATAATGGTGATCAGAGTCTTCCTATAGCCCTGGTGTATAGGTGAGAATGGTAGCGGAGATGACCGCCCTAAACGGACCACAAAAACCCCCATGGTGTAAAAATCCCTGTCCGTTGCCCTCCCTGTCCCTTATGCATGTTTTCCAATGCCCTGTGTCTTTTTCCCTGTCATTGTCCCGTGTCCATTCTACTTTTTTTTCAGCATTTTGTTTTTTAAAAAATTCAATACATGTATAATGTTTAGGTCATTTTATAAAAAAGATATTTCTGTCGGGTTTCTCTTCTCGTGTTTTGTCTATTTCAGGCTGTGACTGACGTCTGCGGATCAAGAAAAGTTAAAAAGACGAGAAAAGTTCAAGATACATCAAATATTCACCAAATAATGTCATAGTTTAAAAAGATCTTACGACAAAATTCGTCGTAAGCAGAAAGCAGAAAATTATTTTTAATTTGTGTTAATATTAATTGAAAAACAAGCATTGATTACGTCAAATAGTGTTTACCTTTTCGAAAATAACATAACAACATGTATAAGGGACTTTAGTCAGTTATTTCCCCTTGAATACTCTTCAAATAGATAGGTCCAATTAGTTAGATTACTTGGGTTTTACCCTTACTTTTTAATGTCAATTTGCCAAAATTAATCTGAAATAACTTTTTTGTATATCATTTAATTTGTTTGAAATTCAAGCTAATTATTCTTAGGGTAAAGAACTATCTCAATTTCATCACTTCTAGCTGTAAATATCTTCATTAACAAGAAAGATACTAGATGAAATGTGTTGTTATCCTTACATAGGAAGTCAATCATGATAAATTCCGAGTATTCCAAATGTAAGGACCTACTTACCAATTGGATTGCTTCAGATTTTATCAGGGAAAGATAACTGACTAAAGTCTCTTATTACAGTCATCACACCGTATTTTTCAAATCCATACAACTGGCTTACGATGATTTTGTGTAAGATCCTTTAAGATGACCCCTGTCGTTTGGGAATCAAAATTGGATGTCCAAAATGACTTTAACCACTTGACCTTGGTCGGTCGGTCAGTCTGTATAGCTAAAAATTTTGTTCGCTCAATAAAATACTTTAGTCAGTTATTTCCCCTTTCAGTATACTCTTCAAATAGGTAGGACCTATTAGATAGATTACTCGGATTTTACCCTTGCTTTTCAATGTTAATTTGCCAAAATTAATTTTTAATAACTTTTTTTGTAAATCATTATATTTGTTTGAAATTCAAGCTGAGTATTTTTAAGTAAAGAACTATCTAAATTCCATCCCTTCTGTTAATTTCTTCATTAATAAGAAAGATATTGGATGAAAAAGTTTGTTATTCTTACATAGGAATTCAATGATAAAATCCGAGGATTCCAACTGTAAGGACCTACTTACCAATTGGATTGCTTCAGATTTTATCAGGGAAAGATAACTGACTAAAGTCCCTAATTTCTTAGCACCTATTATACGGAATTAATTCAAATTCACAAATAGACCGGATATCTAGCAGGCATGCGCATATCGCATTATGGTTACGGTTTATTGATTTGCGCAGAGTTATGGCCCTTTAATGAAACAATCTTGTCTGATCGTTTTCTCAGCACTGGTATCCGATTTATTTGGACGAGAGCATGCACGTGCCACATTTTCTATATTTTGAATTTTACGGATAACGAAGGCTTGCGAAATATTTCTGTTTGGTTTGTGTTGCCGTATGTTATATATTTTAGGTTGCGACTGGTGTCCATGAATCATGGGGAAGAAGTAACGAAACATATTGTGTTCAACTTTGAGAATGTTTTAAGATTATATGGCAACATCTAGTTTATGAAGAAGTTTAAGCGGAAAGTAGAATACATTTATCTATTTCAGAAATTTTGAACACAATACGTACACAAACACTCTGGGCACGGTTTGCTCACATCAATTAAGGTTCGGTTCGAATCTCGAACTTGGTACTACGATACGATTCGTGTCGCTGTTCACTAGAATAAATGGTTAGCAGACTAAATAACATCTTCTAAAGATCTAGTACAGATCGAAAATCGTGATAACCTCTGGGTATAAGAATGAGTATATATGTAACATAGAGCATTTAATGCAAAGAAATTATTTTTAGAGAAACTTTATAATTCTAATATATTTAGTATCAATATTTAAATCTATATTTTCCCAGCCAAGCCAATTGTTTATGTTTATGATTTTGGTATATTATTTAGTTCTCAAATAATCTTATCAACATAAGTAATCAGCAGATTTTCCTGTTTGTAACAAATGCTCTCAGTTTGAAACACCTTCTGGTGATGTCTATTGTTAGATAAACTATATAATCAAAATTCTTGATCAGTCTCAAGTATTGACATATGCTAGTCTGTTTCTTTTATTATATTATTGATAAAGATGTCATATCCTGGCATTTTTTACTTAATTATTTTAAAGTAATTGTCAAAAAGTAATAATCTTATTGGCTGATTAATACTTTAAATTATTTTTATTTAACCCTGTCCCTAATTTTGACTTTCCCTATAAAACTTTTAAGATATAGAAAAAAGATAGAATTGAATATGTAGGCAAACGTTACATTTAAGTTACTAAGTCTGTACATAAGGAAATTTTAATAATTAACATATTTTGGACACTTATTGAATACTTGTTTAATTTATACTGTTTACTTGTTGTTATTTAATGTGTTGTAAAACAATTAAAAGGAATAGAAAAACAGAGACAGTGTTGTAGTTAATCTAGAACAATTTATGTTGTGGTTCTTAAGTTAGTGTGTTGAATCGACTGAACTTTCTTTGAATTTACTAAGCCGGTGTGTTGAATCGGCTGACCCTTCTGTTCGCCAGAGGTTATGTGATTTGTTTCGAGTCTGGGCATTCCTGCTAATTTCCCGTTACAAGGAGCCCGACTCTCAGAGAACAACACTCCTTCTTCAACTTTACTGGTGACATATAGTTAATGTCGTAACAAATCTATTCTTTGATTAGTCATGTGCTATAGTAACCTGACCTGGAACATAAAGCAATAAGGAAATGAAAATGTTATAGTCTATTCCGATTTCCCTTTCAAGAACAGTAATTGGATAGATTTCAATTGCGTATGATATAACATTCTCGTTCCAAGAGTCTAGTAGGAATCTCAATACTAGCTAGTATTGAGAATCCTACTAGACTCTGGGAACGAGAATGATGATATAATTACAAGTGCTACATTTTTACACTGAACCTGCAAGTTTTGATCAATACCTCTTTATCTTCTGCATAATCTTAGCATGTCAGATAAAACATATAGATATTTTTGAGCTACAATCTTCAAATTTCGCCCACGCTTACCTCTGTAAAATTATGCTAGCTCGCCGGGATTTGGAATCTTGTGTCCCGGAGGGGATACGGGTTCGATTCCCACCCGGGGAGGTTATACCCTTCCATGAAAATTTGACAATAATGTCAATTTTCCTCCATTGATTAGATAATATGGAGAAGTTTCCGGCCTTGTGGAAGGGTATGTGAGAATTGTTATTATCCTTCTGAATATGAATTGCAAAATTATGAAACTAACTTATGATTTTTTTCGTAAGAATTTTTGTGAAAAGGTGCGCTAATCTATATAAACTGATCTCTTCAACCGGGCGTAAATGGGTACCTGCAAGGATGGTATAAGTCCATTGTGTCAATGTCTCTCCTAGGAGACTGATACCCGTAGCTCGATGACCACGGGTAATAGTTGTAAAGTCGGTGAACTTGCGTTCGCAATGAAACTTTAGAATATACTCGTAAAATGCAGCGAATTACTAGTTAGCTCTATGGGGAATTCTTCTTCATAGGGCGTTTAGGAATACTTGGGACAAATTTTAACATTTTATGATGTAAAATCTCATGTTTTCCTAATTGAGCTTTACTACACGGTATTTATAATTTTTCTATGTTGCTGTTTTATATTTTGCAGGTTGATATACGATGAGACCCGTTTTCAAGTGTGTTAAAGATGTAAGTGAATGGATATACAAGATGTCAAGAAACGAGCATTTCGACAGGCATTATTTATATAAAATCATTGCACCTTTTCACAAAACTTCTTACGATAAAAGTTATCGTAAGTCAATGTCATAAATTTTGCAGTCTAAAGACCGAATGATTATAAACATATTTATGCTATTAAAACCTATAAATTATTCTACATAATTTCAGAACAAATAACCGTATTATGAATGTTTACTGCGTTTGACTTACGATGAGTTTTATCGTAAGATGTATCGTGAAAAGTGTCGCAGTATACATGTATTATAATTGTAATTTATATCTAATATTAAACTATTACCGCATTCAAGCATACATGAGCATATATTGCTCTACGATTAGGTGTGCTTCCTGAGTGTTTGTCTTTTTTCTATTTTTGAGGTAATTATCTGTAACTAGTTCGACTTGTTTTTTTTTGTACAAATTGAGTATATATCTCGAACTATCCTTATATTCAGTACCAAGCTAGGATAGGAACCCAAAATGATGGGAGAGCTGCTTAAGCGTTTCGCCGGCTTGCGATTTGTGCGAGCTAGCGATATGCTTGGGCAACATGCCCGATACCAAGAACTACACATCGAGATCTGAACGAAACACTATTGTAAGGTCATTTGAAAATAAAGAGAACGGTTAAATGAGAGTTTTTTCAGCCCGCAATATTATCATTAGGTAACGATTTGTAATGTCCCTTTCAAATTCATTCATGTGCTTAATTTTATAAGTATTAATCTTTCGTGTGCATGTGAAATGCTTCATAAAACCTGTATCAAGTCCACGTGAAAATACACTTTAAGTATAGTAAAAAGGCGATAGAAGCAATGGAATAAACCATACTTTTACTTTAATCTTGAACAGTTATTTTTAAAACAACTCGAACTTGTTACAGATAAATATCTCCATAGGCCTGTTGTCTAAGCCTATCGCTTCGTATCGCTTCGCCCTCTGGTAGACTGGTTCCCCAATTTGATATCACTTACATGGTGTAAGAAAGGTACATGTACCAGGGCACGAAGCGCTTTGTAGCAATATTCTTAGACAATATACCTCAATAGTCAGTATTACCTGCCCCTACTATCGTTAATGGGTCAAGCAAAGAGCAATAATGGCGACGCCCTCCAAGTCATCTTCAGGCTATAAAACTTTCAGTATTTTTCTGTTGGTTTTGCAAGAATATTTTCTAAATTTGGTAGAAAGGTTTTTTCTTGGTGCATCTAAATTTTAGCGAACAATTAACCAAAAACCATGTCTGCAAAATAGCCACGATTGTAGGATGTTGACTATTAGTCGTTAGAATTTGGTATAGTTTTGTGTTTTGCTATTGACTGAGGAAGATTTTTTTCGTAAGAAAATTTGTAATAAGCACCACTGTCTTTCAGCCACATACAGTAAAAAGTTAAAACCAGGGAGGATAATCAATAAGGGGCCTAAATTAATCAGTTATGACCCCTTTTATACTCTTCAAATAGGTAGGTCATATAAGTTGGATTACTCGGTTTTTATCCTTACTTTTCAATGTCAATTTGCAAAAATTAATCTTAAATAACTTTTTTGTAAATGAATTAATTTGTTTGAAATGCAAGCTAAATATTTTTAGGGTAAAGAACTATCTAAACTTCATCACTGTTGTTAATATCTTCATTAACAAGAAATATATTAGATGAAATATTTTGTGATCCTTACATAAGAATTCAATGATCATCATTGAAAATCAGAGGATTTCCAACTGTAAGGACCTACTTATCAATTAGATTGCTTTAGATTTTATCAGAGAATGATAACTGACTAAAGTCCCTTATATATGTTTGCTATTGATATTAAATGTGAAAATCTGCAAAAATCCATATTAGCCCTTAAGTTTTTGTTCGCCGAATGTTCACATATTATTCATTTATAGTTCACATTAGGTGTTCACAGTGTACAGAATTTTTCTGTAAGGGTTAGTAGAGGTACTAAATGTTTTCTTTTTTGAAAACCAAGGAAGACAAACTTATGCAAAAATTCCTACTTCATAGAGTTTTATTTTAAAGCAGGCGCCTATTAAACGATTTGGCCGCCCGGTTAGCTCAGTTGGTACATGTAGCACGCAAGTCTACTGACCGAGGGGTCGTGGGTTCGATATGCGGGGCATACTTTCGGGGAGTTTGGTCATGAAATTATTTCTACGACCATTCTCCCTCCTACCAATGATTTTTAATTATGTAGGGCAGTTGTCAGTCACTGATGAAAGTTTGTGCTTAGTAGCAGGTTAACAGCTAAATCCAGAGATTTAGCCTTTCCAGGAGGAGTGAGTAGATTGACTGACCGCCGTTATATGACCTATAAAATGTGTTGCTACGGCGTTAAACCCAACAAAACAAACAAACAAATTACACTATTTGATTAATAAAAATAATAGATAAAGTTGTTATTTAACACTTGTTCTTATTATTAAGCTTTTTATTTTACCAGAACTCAATAATTGGATTAATTTGTAATGCTGGAAATGTGTGTATCGTAGTTTTCTAAAACCAAAAAAGTTTCAATGCCGAGTTGTGACCCAACTTGTAACCCTTTGTTTCTGTATCCATAAAAAATTAATTCTGTACAGTATCAGCTCTCCGGGCTCAGATCGGACACACGTCCAAGCACATGGTCTGATAAGAGAGGGGGGCGTATTGTTGTTAACATTTGGAGGCATTTTTATGAATATAATACAGCATAGGGGTTTACGTAAAAGACCTGATTAATGGTAAATATAATTTCAATTTTAAATGAGAAATTTAACATTTATATTTATAGCTGTTATAACTTCTTTTAGTCGTTTTAGACTTTTTTAACATTTATATTTATAGCTGTTATAACTTCTTTTAGTCGTTTTAGACTTTTTTCTTCAGTAAAACCAGAGACATAAATAACAATATATGTAATTCCCTGGTAAAACATACGTTCTTCGCTGATTGTTGTTTCTAATACCATTTGTGACTTCGGAATAGGTTGTACATGCTGTTAATGACTGACGCTAATACGGAGATTTTCATAGCCGGATCCGGCGTACGCTCCCCACCCCTTAAAATTGCCCAAGCAAGTGTTTTTTTAGCAAAAATATGATATTCATAGGAAAATATGTTTAAATGGTTCAGCTTCGTGTGCAGTCAATAACAAGACTGCTAGTACAGTAATGAAATCACATAACGTACAATAATTTGAAACAATTCATTCTCTCTTTTGTAAGATCTTAACATGATTTTATATGAAAATACATGAAAATTATATGAAATATCTAGATATTTTTTGTTGTATACCCTGGGAAAGGATAGTTGAGGCTCTGGGAATTTGCCTAAATACCTTAGAAATGACCAAAGCTCAGGAGCTTCCGAGCACCGCCCCCTGCATGGACGCCTTGTCAGGGCTTTGACCAGGATCCATCGGAAGTCGTTACGATCCCCATCAGCTGGTTCAATTTCCGCCCCCCTTATTAGTTTTTCCGCCCCAAAATAGAAATCCTGAACCCGCCAAGATTTTCTACCACGAAGTCACGTGACTGTAAAATAATTTTGAGCCATCGTCTAGGAGATTAAGAAAAGAAGTCATCACGGTTATATTTGCAGTTTGACATGCAAAAATGTTGATCACTTATGCATTCAGTAAAACCATGCACAATTAAGCACAATTTTTATTATTTTACGCATACACACGCGCACAATTTAACAACTTTATATTTTATCTGATAAGGCATAGACTGTTTCATAAATAGCATTGACACGGATACACGTGTTGAAGACTTAAGCTACCGTTGACATAGTGAACCCTTAGATCTGTGACGTCATAATAAGTCGCATTCTCCTAACAAAGAATCACACGCTGGGCGGTGATCTGATGTACTGCGTGTTTTACTGACTGCGAGAAGCAATTATGGATGAAGACAGCGTGATTCCAGACATGGTAGGCGTTTGATTGTTTCTATTTGTTTTTAATTGATAATTTCAAATCAAAAGCAGCATTCACTTTTCATTGTGGTTATATTTATGTACAGCAGTAAGTAGGAATTGAGAAAAGACTTCTAAAGTTCATATTACATGTATGTAATATATCCTTACATATCCGGGCATAGTTTTTCAAATGAACTTTGGGCATACTTTTTTCAAATGAACTTAGGGCAGAGACATAGGTGTATCTAATTCCCTGACTTTGGGCATACTTTTTTCAAATGAACGTTGGGCAAACTTCTTTCAAATGAACTTTGTGCATACTTTTCAAATGAACTTTGTGCATACTTTTTCAAATGAACTTTGTGCATACTTTAAAAAGTTAAAAAAAGAGTGAGTCTATCTACATATTTAGCCAAGCTACCATATTTACATTTTTGTACAAGAACTCCTGATCATTGAAATCTCCTTCAGGCAGGTGATTCCTCATAGTACAAGTTTATACCTGGGCGGAGTGAAACAACTGTATGCCTAACAATCTAGTCCCCACAATAGATATTCATTTGCATTTCTTAGTCAGGTGAATGTATTACAGATCTGCTGTTTTCAGGCAAGCCGCCAAACACAGGAAGTTCATTTTGGTAGTATTTATTCGAAAAGCTTATTCAACTATCAGTTACACATACATTAACCTTGCTGATTTAAATCCTAGTTTATCAATTGTGAGTGTAAAGAAACTGTGATGAATATTCAAATCAGCGGGTAAATGTATGTGTCACTGACAGTTTAATAAAACTTATAAATATGATATTAGCAGACTTGGTATATTTATAGGCTATTATACATTTTACTGTACAGTACGGAAATATATTTGGATGTGTACACAGCTTGGAAAGTCATATTGGACGAGCTGTGTTCAAGTCCAAATATATTCCCTATTGTATAGTAAAATGATAATAATCATCATCTTTTGATCTTTAAGATTAAAATCGGAAACCAGACTAGCATCGTTTAGCTGGTATTAAACTTGAGTTCATGTACCCAATTGTCCAAAAAAATAATATATAAAATAAAATAGTATATATCTTTTGTATCCAATACGGGAATATATTGGACGGTCATGTGGTACAAATGCAGATTGTCGATTGGTTAGATTTATTAGATATATAGTAATGTGAAATATTAATGTACATATTGCAGGAAGTATGTGCTGGTTCTATTGTCTGGGCTAAACATGGTAAACTGTGGTACCCAGCTATGATCATAGCAGGAGAGATGGTCGGAAAACCTAAATCACCCGAGCTCAAATCCTGGGTTATGTGGTTTGGAGAATTACGCATATCTGAGGTAAATTAAACACATTTATATTGTTAGGCTGTCACGATATACCGGTATATGCAATACACAGCTCGGCAATATGTACTGCAGTACGAATTTAACGTTCTATTATATGGTGATATTTTTTATTTCATTGGAAAAAATCTTCAGTTTGGGCATTAAAAGTATCGAAACGTCAGTTTTTTCCATAGTTCATTCAATTTAAGCTTAAGTTACAAGAATTTTATGAATGGTGCACGTTCGATTGGTTACGGAGCTTGTGCAAAATACGTTCTTGAATCAAATACTTTGGGACAGGAAGTCATGAAACAAGCATGACGTTCAGGAGCTTGATTGCTAGGATGTTCTTCAGCTAAGGGAATGATCGCATCCTTTTATATGCAAAACATATATCACAGTTCTAAATGACTGTATAGACTTAGTGAGACTAGATTCAAATAGTTATATGTAAAATTTGCTATGTTTCTGTTGAATACATCATAGGCACAACCAATCTGTAAACCCACCTATTACCTGGTATGTATCTCAAAACGGTGCTAGCGTATTGCAATATATTGCGATACGCTTGTGGCGTATAGTGACAGACTTATTAATAATTAAAGCAGTGTTGAGTCATATGAGGGTTTATAGTTAGGTTATCTGCAAAAATTACTAATATGGTGAACAAGACCATGCTTTCCATCAATTACTCTTCCTAGACAAATAAAGATCATAAAATAATCACTATATTAACTTCTGACAAAATTCTCAAATTTGTGCAGTGAATACTGACTGTTAACTTTAAAGTCAGCACACAATCATTGAACTTAATAGTGAACTTTGTTCTTTTGCAAAAATTATTTGTGCCGCGAATTCATAATAAACAATAATTATTACAATTCACTGGTTAGTGTAGACACTTTTGGATGCAAAAATGTATAAGTTATTTCATATGCTGTTGGGCTTATAAAATGGAATATTTTACAATCTTCACTGAAAACTACCAGATTTTTGCATTTGGGCTTGTGGGAATTACAAGCACTATTGAAACTAGAGCTGTCAATGATTGGGCTCGAAGCGTATCGACGCTATTGATACATCGAGAAATTAAATATCGACGATACATCAATATAATTTATATCGATACCTGCACTGCAGTATTATACAGGCCATTTATGTTGTCATAAACTAATAATAGATTTATATTTGCCATGTATGTTATACCTTGGTATCCTGCATTAAATTGGTAAGAATTTGGTAAAAAGGATCTGTATTAATTATAACCAAATAAAAAGATCTATCACAAATTTATTGTTTATTTTCTGCTCTTCTTCCCACAGTTTTATAGAACAAGTTATGCAAATTTGGACACTTATTTATTTACCTATAAACTCTAGCCTTTATTATAGATATTTCAAAAGGCAAATCGATTATTGATTGGAAAATAAGTATTGACGATGCATCAACATCGTTGGAATCGATGACAGCTTTAGTTGAAAAGTAATATTTTAACAATTAAATGATACATAATGTTTTTGTCTTAGAGTGAAGAGTGAAAGTTTGATAACTCATAATGAGATATCTATGATTTATGTATTGATAGGTCCAGATGAAGGATATGATGGATTTTGGTAGACATTTTGAAGAGATGTTTGTAGGCGTTGATATGTCATTAAGACGTGAATACGCTGTCGTAGATGCTTTAAGGGTAATGTTATCTTATACATTAGTATATATATTATTTATAATAAAAACTTTCTTTCATTTATAATGAACTTGACATTAATGGTGGTACAATTGCCAATGACAACCTAATTTTGGGTTCCTGCTAAAAATATTCAGCCCAAGTCACCTGATTCAGCAACCTGAATTCTAAATTACACATAAACTTTGTTTTAAAGTATCATTCATTTTAGCAAATTTACTTTGTATCGTCATCTGCTTTGATTTCTCAATTGCTGAAGCATGAATACTTTCATGGCAACTTACCATGTTAAATGTTTTTCATCTAACAATCATGACATTGTGATACTGTGTAATCAGTTATAGTGAAATTATTCAATCTTTGACAGTTGAGAAAAAACAGACTTTATGCATGTAATATAAATTAATATAAAATTTAATTGTACTTGATAATTGTTTAACCCTTAACTGCTCAATTCCACATTTTTACGTGTCTAGAGCCCCCTCCAAAATGGCTGCCACAGCATTGAAATGGTGCTTTTTAACTATGTTTAGTGAATTTTGGCCAGAAAAAAATTGGGGTCATTGAGTGCAGAGAAATGGGGCCAAATTCCATGAAATGAAGATTTCCTATAACAATGCACAACATTTCCTATAACAATTGGAGTACTTAAAATTTCATTAAGTATATTATAAAATTTGTGCAGAAAACCTCTACATTTTAACATTCTTGTTCCATCTCCTCAAAATACTAACATGCAGGTATAATATCTATTTTGTTGAATGTAGGTATGTATGGCTCGTGCCAAGATAAAAGTATATGGGTATAGAGAAACAAAAAAATGGGGAGAAAAACGTTTTCCAAAACTTGTCGCAAGGAGGCAAGATCTGTTTGAACCTAGATCAGGTATGTTGGTATTATTGTTTCATTTTTATTTATATTGAAAAGTAGAGTTGTCATTAATTGAGCTAATGAAGCATATTGACCATATCAGTGTGTCGATAAAGAAGTATGGATAATATATTGATATACAGTAAAGTTCTGCTAATAAGACCACCTTGCGGGCTTATAGAAAGTGGTCTTTATAGGGAGTTGGTCTTATTAGCAAACCTACCTATTTGTATAATATTGAGTATAACAGTTAGGTACCAAGAATTATTAATGTTGCCAGTGACTTTACATATAATTAAAATGTCTTGTTAATGGTTACAAAGTCCTTAAATGATATTTTGTGAATTAGTAATCTAACCAAGAAACTGACTGACAATGGTTTCGTCAGCGCAAAATCCACACGGTCCATACCATCATGAGACTTTTATGCCCATCGCACTGATCTTTATACTGGAGTTTATACCTGTCTGACGCAACACTAAAAAATTAGTGTTTAACTTCAATTTTGACAGTTATTTTAAATTTTACAAACAGTATCGATACACTCACAGCAGTACTAAACAGGCCATTTATGTTGTCATGAACTCATGATAGATATATTATATTCTGATATATATCCAATCTTTCAGAGTCAGATTTCCCTGTTAGTTTCATTGATAAAATGAAAGAACTGAAATGTGCTTCAAAAAGTGATACCTCTGACGAAGACAGCGATGAGGACAGTGATGTTGATGATGTTGAAGATGACATTAAAAAACTACACATCACTAAAAATACTGGTAAATTTCCATTTTAAGACATGCTTAGTCTACAGGGGTGTGGAATTCCTGGGTTTTGTTTTCACTTGTCCTCGGACTATGTGATATCTTACAGTGTAAATGGGTGCGTTGCCTAAGGAAATCGCTAGATATTGCTACGAAGCAAAATACTAGGAAACGGCTTGCTACAACATATCCCTTCATTTCGTTATGTAGCGAAAGCTAGCGAAAAAAATCTTCGCTACCCTAGAGCGCTTTAACAAATCAAAATGGCTGCCTCCACAGTAATGTAACTTCCTGTTTGCCGTCAATTCTTGTTTTTTATGTTTGACTGACTAAAGATGAATTGAAATCAATAAATATTTGTAATTGTTCATTTAAACATATGTTTTTGCAATGATTTTATACTTTTAGAGACTTATTTAGTTTGAAATCGCCCCGAAAACATGCATTTGCAATGACCGCAAAAGATTTGATAAAGGGAGATAACCGCTGCGGGGAGTTTGGTAAGTAGCAAGCCGTTTCCTAAGAAGAAGCAGTGTCTACAAGAAATCGCTTTTTCATAGCGATACGTACCGAAATCGTTAGGCAATGCGCCCTATGTCTATATCATATTCTTGTTCTACTGACAAATTACTATAAACTATTTTATGTGTATTGTGTTTGAAATCAATCATGAAGACCTAAATTGTAACTATGATTATGAGAAATGTCTTAAAGTGTCTGATTTTGAATCAGAAATATGATCAGCATTAACAACCACTATCATGCTTTAATTTTGTAGACTGTAAATTATACAGATGTCATTTAATGATTATTATTTTTTTTTTATATAGGTATATGTAACATTTGTAATGAAACCACTGATGAAAAGTTGTATGAACATCCATTGTTTGAATGTAGGATTTGTCTGGAATGTAGGGTATGTATATAATAAAATTTGTGTTGAGTATAGCCATAATATGAAGATATATTCATTTATTAGGGTTCCTTAACCCTAAACTGGTCAATCCCTCATTTTAATGTGTCTTGACCCCCATCAAAATGGCTGCCACAGTCTTAAAATTGGTGTTTTTTACTGGATTTAGTGAATTTCGCTAAAGGAAAGTTTTCCCAAAAAGATGAGCTTTTTTCGCACACCTCCGTTATCAAAGTATGTCTCGGGGGTGGGGGGTCCCAAAGGGGGAGGATGTGCCCCCCTTTGTTGCTGGGGGTTGGGGGGATGCAGCGCCCCTCATTGCCAGAAAAAAAAATGGGGTCATTGAGTGCAGAGAAATGACACCAAATGCTGATAAGAAAACATGTTTTTAGTCTCTAAAAGGACCAGGCACTGTAGACCTTAATTTTAGAAATATTACTGTTTGAAATGCCAAGATGGGGTGGAAAAAGAGCGAAAAATTACATTTTTGCCCTTTTTATCCTAGTCTAAGAAACTTTAAAAAAAATTATGAATGATAAAGAAAATTTGTGCATAATATAATTACTTATTCGATATTTTTATTAAGTATAAAACTGTTCCCATTCATGTATTACATTAATACTACAATCCTATTTAATGTAATGAATATTCTTGCATAAAGGTCAGGTCAGAGTCAAACTTTGCGCACAATAAATATTGTTAATAACTTGTAATTATGTGACCATTAAATTATAATGTTATTTATTACAGAATGATTTAAGTCCAAGGTTACTTCATCTAGATAAGTTTGGATATTATGTAAGTTGATTTTTGTTGTAAATACAATTAGGGCCATCATAGGAAATCGCGATATCGATATATCACCCATTCTTAACAGGCGACCCGATATTGATTTGCAATTTAGAATATTGATACAATTTTCTATTTTCTAGCATTTTGTAAAGCTATAAACTAACTGAAGGTGGCATTTAATCTAACATTATTGTGGTGTATTTATCTTTCGTCACCTGAACAGATGAAATGGGCTGTCACAGACACATTTTTGAATGCCATTAAACATCATGCATAACATCATGCGGGCATTATATAGTTTATATATATATTGGAGTTCTAGCAGTTTCTATTACACTCATTGTCTGACTCGATATATCGATATATCCTCAATATTTACCATTCGATGTTTCAATACAAAATATTCTATCAATGACAGCCCTAGATACAGTCTACCAAATTAGTGGGTGCCCTACTACTATTTAGTTCAGGCAACTTAATATTTCTTTTGGACAACCAAAATTCTACAAACAAGACTGCTTGCTACTAAAATGATCTGTTTGGGCTACCACTTTCATATCCTTATTTCGTAGACTGTATGTAAACATGTTGCAAAGATGACATGATATGGCATAGAAATATATTTGTTTGTTTGTTTTTGTTAGGTTTAACCCCGTAGCAACACATTTTATAGGTCATATAACAGCAGTCAGTCAACCTGCTCACTGTTCCTGGAGAGGCTAAATCTCTGGATTTAGGTGTTAATCAACTTCTAAACCCATCCTTTCTTCAGTGACTGACAACTGCCCTTCATAATTAAGAATCATTGGTAGGAGGAAGAATGGCCGTAGAAATACTGTAAAATTATATTATCACTAGCATAGTTAAATTAGATTGTTTATTTTCATCGTATGTTTTCATTGAATAGCAACACAATTCACCATAAATCATGAAGCAATACTGTATAATCAATCTAAAGGAGAGTAACATTATTGTGACAGCTAGTCAGTAAAATAGTTGACAGTTTCTATTAGAATTTAATTGTTCTTAAACATTTTTCTAAAATATTTAAAACTTATATGATTGTATCACTTTCAGACATTTTGTGCCATATGTGGTGATAAAGAAGGCACAGATTATGTCTGCTCTCAAGTTAATTGTGGAAGGTAACTTGTATTGTCTGATACTAATCCATGGATCGACTGAAATGAGTAGGAACCCCAAGTCGATAGCACAGTTAGTAGCGCACCAGGATTTGGAATTTTTTGTCCCGAAGGGGGTATGGGTTTGAAGCCCACGGGAGGTTATACCCTTCCATGAAAATTTGACAATAATGTCGATTTTCCTCCATTGATTAGATAATATGGAGAAGTTTCCGACCTTGTTGAAGGGTAGGTGAGTACTGGTTATAGACAATGGTCCAGGAAAGCTAGTTTAGGTGCGCTGGACGCCGTAAAATGACCTGAATTTTGAAATTTGTAGACTGAGTGTTAAGCCTGGTGATAAAAAAAATAAAGAAAAATAAAGTAAAAAAATGAGTAGGGCTGTGGATCATTGAGCAAGTGGCGATCAGATTGAAACCACAATTTATGTGTAGATATTCACGATTAGAACCACAGAAAAATGCAACATTTTAATAATTAAAAATTTAAAACCACTTAATCTATGTTAAGCACTGAGAACTACTTAAAAATGACTTACAGTCAAGAAATACACTAATGCCCCCCTGCTAGATCTGCCTTTGCCCTGGCAGTTAAATTAAAATTTATCTTTACAACCTGTTTGGGTTTTTTTTTACAGAAAATATTGTCATAGATGTATAAAACAATATTTAGATCCTGAAAGAAGACGTGAGGTAATATATACATGTATATCTTATTTTGAAATGATTCTTTTAGTAATAATATTTTGTCCTGTGATAATTTGTTTGGTAATATTTTATTTCAATAACATTGGCTGCGAATAATCTTGGACATATTTAGACCCTATTTTGAATTTATAGGTGTTGAAGTAAACAAATATACAATAATTTGGCATTGTGTGATGTTTCGTTTTTAGTCCATAAATTTTGAAACATCACTCATTGCCTTAACGATTGTATATCTGTTTATTAGATAGGATTATTCGCAGTGAATGGTCGAGGAGTCCCGAATGTAACATTACAGAACGTTTTTGAACGTTAGGGGTAATTGAACAGGCTACATTTATTCTGACCATGATGATGAATGTTCATCTATAAATTATGCTGACAGTTTCTTGTTGTATTTTCTGCACCGTGCCCTATTAGTTTTTTTTTTTTTTTGGTTTTAACATCGTATTCAACACATATTTAGGTCATATATATGACGACCAGCTCTTCCTACTATAGGTTTCCTGGACACTTTTCTATCTCCAGTACTAGCTTACCCTACCGCAAGGCCAAGAACTCATGTATAGGGTATGACCTACCGTGATATCCAGATTTGTAGTCAGACATGCTTACCACTACGCCATGGCCATGGCTCTGTGCCCTATTAGGAAAATAGACAGAGTTACCTATCTCCAGTTTCAACAATTTACATCTTGCTCTTATAAACAAAAGCTAGCCAGTCGTATGTAAAATATCCTCTCATGGGGATCATTTGTTGCTAATATATGTATTAAATTCTGCAATTAAGATGTTAATATTGAAACCAAACTATGGAATGCTTTTTTTCAGATAAAACATTGGTTACCATGGAATTGTTTCTTATGTGATGAACGTATTTGTAATAATTTAAAAGTAAGATCTAACTGGCAACAGAATATTGTATCATTCTTGAATCCTGACTGTTTACAGGTAACTTTTTATAATTTATAACCAATTTTAATTCACACTTGAATGAGTTCAAACTTTTTAGCCAGATTTTTCTTCCAAAATTTGGCTAATAGATTTGAGAAACACGGGCGGGCGGGCGGTGTCGTTAACAATTGCGTTAAAGTTTTCAATTTAGCACATATCTCAGCCATTGATTGTCAGATCTTTATGAAACCTCATACAATGATAACATACCATGTGATCAACAGAATAAGACAGTAACCACAACTCTTCCTAGCTTTATTATGGATTATTGCCCTTTGTAATTTTTGCATTAAAGTTTTTAAATCTATTTTTAATGTGGTTTCCACATTACATTTCTTGTTTAATTTAGAATAAAAATAAAAAGAATGTCTGCATGCCTTATGGTAGTGAAATGTCTACACCATAACTTTAGTGAGTATAATACAGTCAAGAGCCATTTTAAGGATAATAGAGGTCAATTGTGTTAATGTTAGAATAGTCTTATTTTTTATACTCTCAAATGTACATTTGGCACACAAAGTTTTCAAAAATTGAAAGATTTTGCAATGGCGTTAAGAGTGGAATAGTCATAATATTTGTTTAAACTTTTTCTTCTCAAATTTAGCATTTGTGTCTTACTAGGGTAAAAAATTGAAACATTTTATAATAATCATTCAATGTATTCTTCATAGCAAAACTTAACTGTACTGACATATGTTTTTTGTCATCACCATGGTTTTATTTTTTTTCTTCACATATTAATTTTCAACATTGTACACAATCTACTACAATGCTCCTGATTACTTTAATGGTAAATTTGTTTTTGCAACAACTCTAAATTAAGGTTGAATTCTAATCAACAGTTATTTTACGTCCCAAAGCCTAAGCTTGAATTCTTCAGAAAATCCTTAACAATTCAGGACCAGTCATATGGAATGAGATTCCTCCTAACATTTGACTCGCGAAAAGTTTATCATCATTCAAAAACCAATACCTTTATTTTATTTTCATTGAAAAATTTTCCATTCGCTAAATGATAGTAGTGAAATTTGAAAGAATTTGACCAATTTGGGTGTGTTCAGAATGTTCCAATCACTCTAAAAATGCCCAGTTTTTCTCTTGTCTGCTACTGGCACTTTCCTTACAAAATCCTGTAGCATACTTCAATACTGAACAGTTGCATAACTTTTAAGACAAGAGTATTATGCAGCAGTGTCTATGGTTTTCAAAGCAATATATTGTGGCACGTATCGCGATACGGTTCCAGCGCATCACAATATACCGTGATATGCTTCTGGCGTATCGTGACAACCCTAGTAATTGTGTCAGGTACTAAAAATAATTCCTTAAAAAATAACATTTTTTTGTTTATTTCAGTCCGAGTGTAGAAACAGGTGTACTGGTGAAAGGATACGTGTGTTATCTGTGTATGATGGTACGAGTTCAGTTAAACAAGCTTTGATTGAATTAAATCTTAATATTGATTTATATGTTGCTGTGGAACCAAACACTGCTGCAAGGGAAGTTATAATGAAGAACAAAGGAAATGTAAATCTTCAAGTTGTAGATAGCATCAAGACATTGATGATTAATGAAGAGGTATTGGCCCATTTTCCTAATTTGGGGTTTTCTCTGTATAAAACTTTGTTCTATTTGTGCATGGACAGAAAACCCCTTAGATTGGAGTTCTTTATTAGATTTTTATACCCCGCTTCGAAGAAGAGGGGGGTATACTGTTTTACCCTTGTCCGTGCGTGCGTGCATCCGTCCGTCCGTTACAAAATTTCCGTCGCAGTTTTCTCAGCAACTGTAACATGCAGCAGCCTAATACTTCGCATATTGCTTCATCCCATAGTCCCATGTGGTGTAAAGGGATTTCATGCTCCTTGCTCATCTACTTCCTGTTTGTCGCATATTTTTAGATTTTTGCAGGTGTATCACTAGTGAGCATTAGCTCACAGATTTACTTGTTTGTATTGTTTGTTTTTCTCAACAGTCAAATCATGAGTATAATTTCATGGTGACTTTATATGTAAAATAATCCTCAGCTTGCATTGATGATTTAGCGATAGTGTGTTTCATAGTTAGGTAGATTTTTTGTGTAGTATGTGTTTTAATATATCTTTCCAATGATATATATTATTAATAATAGATTAACAAGATTCACACTGTTCTATGATAAGCTTTATTCTCTATGATAGAAATGTGAAGTATACATGCATACATGCATTATATATAGTATTTAAGATCAATAGAGCTAACTCATATAACAGTATGATGGGTTTTCAAACAATATATTTCGGTTATGCCAAGAGCATAATTGTAAATAATTATAACCCATTATTCAGTTTTTGACAGTTGAGAAAAATTGGGCTATAATATAATATTGTATAAAATAAAATGTTGTAGAAACAGCAGGGGTTTAGGGCATATAAGTAAAAAATCATTAAATTAAAAGAACTGCGTTGTGATGGAATTCTGAAATGTAGCACTCAAGCAGTGCTGGAAGCTTGCCTAGCCAGCCCAGTTGGTAGCGCACAACAAAATTCCAATTTGGCATGGCCTAATTTAACAATGTACTAGACATAAGGTAATCACATTCTTGTTTGGCCAAGTATAGGTAAGAGAAACAGTGACTTTGATTCAATATTTTGGTCCACTATGTATGTTTTTCTCTCAACTGTCATTAATAAGTTCAAGATGAATTTCTGTGTTAAAATGTTTGTTGTTTGTGAATCATAATATTACAACAGGTTATGGTCAGTCACCTTGAAATTACACAAACTTTGACAGTTGAGACAAAAAGTTCAGACTATTTTAATGATACTTCATTTTTATTTTAAGATAGAGAAGATGTGTCCTATAGATCTAGTGATAGCTAATCTACCAGATGAATACTTAGATATTGAACAGGAAGAGGAAGCTAAAGGTCAGTATGCTTGATGTCAGTCTGAAACATTATATCCTACCGTGGCCATGGCATAGTGGTTAGCATGTCTGACTTAGAATTCGGAGATCGCGGGTTCGAGCCTTGTCACGGTAGGTCATACCCTATACATGAGTTGTCCGCCTCGTGGTAGGGTAAGTTAGTAACTGGTGATAGAAAAGTATCCAGGAACCTATGGTAGGAAGTGCTTGCCGTCGTATATATAATCTTAATATGTGTTGAATACCACATTTTAAAAAGAAAGAAAGACTATATCCGAAATTTAAATATTTGGGTTTTCTTCTTCGGTACAAACAAACTTTCACCATTACAATGAAAACATGTACAAAGAACAATAGGACTTAATCCATAGTTTGTGCTATTTTGCAATGATGTCTAGAAAGTACTTTAAATTGTTTGTACTGCCTGTACACAGACGGAAAACCCATACATTTGAATTCAGGATTAGGTCTATTAAAACCTGATCTAAAATTATCTACTTGCATATTTTCTTTTTTGGATCTTAATAGATTCATATTACGGGTCGTATTCAGCTGACTTATGCTTAGAGCTGTCATGATATGCCAGAAGGGTATCGCGATATGCTACAATACACTAGCACCGTATCGCAATACTTACCATGATATATTTTGGATTTTAGATCCGGGTCGATAGCGCAGTTGGTAGCGGGATTTGGATACTCGTGCCCGAGGGGGTGCGGGTTCGAATCCCACCCGGGGAGGTTATACCCTTCCATGAAAATTTGACAATAATGTGGATTTTCCTTCATTGATTAGATAATATGGAGAAGTTTCCGGCCTTGTGGAAGGGTAGGTGAGTACTGGTTATAGACAAGGGTCCAGGAAAGCTAGGTTAGGTGCGCTGGACGCCGTGTTGACACGGCGTTAACTCCAATAAATAAATAAAGATTCGTTGTGCCTCCCCTGTATTTATCAGAAATATTGCAAATCTTACAGGCAGCTACTGATAGAATCTAGCCTCCTTAACCATACTGTCATTTAGGACTGTGATATATGTTTTGCATATAAAAAAGATGCTTTGGTTGAAAGAAACCATCACCCCCTTTTTCTGCAGAACATCCTAGCAACCAAGCTCTTTGACACCATATGCTTGTTACACAACCTGTTCCATACAATTAATCAGACGTGCCCCAATCAATTAAATTGTTGTAACTTAAGCTTAGATTGAATGAACAATGATACAAATGTCATTTTCCTACTTCCATTTTGCATAGGAAAGAAATTTCCTTATGAAATAAAAAATATTGCATGTACCGGTATGTTAAATTCATACCGCAGTACGTATTGCTGCAGCTGTATATTGCTATATACCAGTATATTGTGATAGCCCTACTTATGCTTATATATTACAAACGTATTATTCCTGACAAGATCATTATTTTCAGTAACTTCGTTTACATCATCTTTGTCTTGCAATTTGAAAGGAGCCGATCAATCACAGCCTGTGAAAAACACCATTGTCATACTTACTTGGAAAACCTCCTTCTAAAGATAGAAATTATGAAATCAAGATGCTATTAATAGTATTTCTTCTAGATTAAAGCTACTCATTGATTGGTCGACGCTAAGGTAATCTCAATGTGACCCCCTAAGCGATAGCATACGAGAGATAGCATACAACAGGGGTCTATAGGATATCTGTTAACAGAGATATGCTTGATGTTTTGTTTTGGTGGAAAAACAGTATCAGTATTCTACTGTCTGTGTCATATTCAGCCATTCAATTGTTATTTTTAATTTCTCTATATCATTTTAATGTTAACCACTGTCCACATAACACCACGATAACCATCTTTATATGATCTTATATTATTTAACAACATGTATTTACTATATGTAAACTGTGAAAATAAAAGAATTGTTCTGTTCTGTTCAAAAAATAATTCTGAAGGTTCTGTATCATGCTGAACACTATGTCTATTGGTTTAGTCTTATTAAGTGCTGGGACATAGACTGAAAGTCATAATAGGGTCGGAATCAGTTTCTGCTGTTGATGTAGTTCCTAATAAGTTTGGTTTTGCATGCATGTTTCATTGTGAATCCATATAAAATCATTATAGTGTGGACTCGGAAATAAATAAGCTGCTTTTGTATTCTAGTGCCTTTTGAATAAATCTTTATGTCTTTATTGCGTATACCTCTGCATCGACCAATCAATGAGAAGCTTTAATCTTGACCAAATACTATAAGTAGCATTCATAAGCTGCTTTAGAATTGTAGAGCCTTTTGTACAAATCATATTTGTCTTTTGTCAACTCACCTGTTCATGGAAACCATGTTGGAAGAGCATTGAGTATAAAAGTCACATCCTGTATTGTAAAGCACAGTGACAACTTGTTTATTCTGACATAATTTAATTGTTTAGTGGAATCAGGAGTTTTATAATTGATTCTTCTTGGTCATGGGATCACCTTATTTGGAACTCCTTGGCCTTTTGCTTCGAATAACCTCGGACATATTTAGACACCATTTTGAAACTAAGTAAACAAATACACGATCGTTTAGGCGATGAGTGATGTTTTGTTTTTAGTCCGTCAATTTAAAATAACACAGTTGAATGACATTGCTGAACAATATTTGGTTCAATATATAACATAGAAATATGTTTTGATAAAGATCTGTGTGTATACTACAAGAACTATTTTGAATAACCGTTACGTGCTTCGCCTGTGCTTCGCCTCGCATAGGTAGTAAAATCCCAAGCTGCCAGGGTAGACACCCATGAATCGATCCTTCCCAGATTATTTATTCATGAAAGGTCAAGGTGTTCCGAATAGGGATCACCACTAGATTTAATACTTTATAGAATATCTTAACCTTTTGTTAATATTGTATAGTCCTGTAATATGATATATTGATTCTACAGGTATGAGTGTTGCAGTTATCAGTTACATATCATCACTTATAAAACAAGTAAGAAAGTATTCCCCACAAAGACATGTATATTGGATGATACAAAGTACAACACATATGACAAGTGATTGGAGAGCCTTTTTAAGCTCGTTACTGGAAGTTAGTATTTTAAACATGCTTTCAATATCAAACATTCTGTTATGTTGATAAATATTTTTTTGAATAACAAATGTAATTTAAAAGCCTTCTACATTAGTATATCTTTGTCACAAGAAAAGGAAAATACGCAGCCTGACCGGGACTCGAACACAGGACCCCTCGCTTACTGGGCGAGTGCTCTCCCAACTGAGCTATCTGGCCGCTTACATATCCCTCTTCCCATAATGTGAACAGGTAAGTGCCTTGACATCTACATTCCTACGTTAATAGCAATACCTACTAACATACATGTAATAGACTATAATTATCCTGAAGTCAAACTGAAGTTTTCCCTGCGGTACAAAACAACCTTAAACTTATATGATATGTATGCAAAGAACAGTGAGATTTCATTCGTATTCTTTGCTTTTCTTCAATACTGTGTAATAAACTTTGTTTGTATCCACTGGGCACAGGTGGATGAAACCACCTATTTGAGTTCGAATTAGGTCATATGATTTATGAAAACTAAGCTGTTTAGACCTTGTTTTACAATCAAGCTAAAATAATTCATGTATACACTCAGGTTGTTTGGTCTGATATTATTATTAAGGTACCGACCCACCTTAATAAAATACTCTATATGAATTTTTCAGCTTTTGGAAGCCTTCTTCAGCAATTTTGAAAATGAAAGTGTTATCATTTTCAAAATTGCTGAAGAAGGCTTCTTAAAGTCGAAAATTTTAATAAAGAGTATTTTATTAAATGTACAGATCAAATTAGGTTATGGTTTTAATATGTACAGGAGATTTGTTTATTTGGTGTAAGATCAATTTTTATTCCACAAGTAAGCTGAGAATATGATATTTTCACAAGTGTTTAACCATGAGTGAAAATTTTATAGCCTTTGTTCACAAGTGAAATAAATAGTGTTTTAGACCAAAATAAACAAATTTTCTATTTATTGTATGCTTCAAACTGTAGGATGTTCAATTACCCTAAACGTTCCAAAACATTCCGTTATGTATCATTACGGAACGTTTTGGAACATTTAGGGTAATTGAGAAGGCTACTGATGTTATTATTGATTATTGTTTAGTCTGATTTTCCTTCAGAATGGTGCATCCAAACGGAGATAAATTACAAATTTATTTTTGTCATTTCAAGCATTGGAATATTATTTTTTATTTCAACAATTAATCTTGGTATTCTGCTCAGAAGCATATTATAAACAATATATATATAATTGCTTAAATCGTATGAATTCATTTTTAGACGCAGCCTTTCTATTGGGATGCACAGTTTGTATCACCATACATGAATCCACATCTTTATTGGGGAAATATTCCTGGTTTAGACAGGTTAGTATTAAGATATTCGCTGAGATTGATTAATTGAAGTATTGAAATACTGAAAAACTTTCATGCACATTGAAACCTTACAAATCAGTATTAATGATTACTCCATACACATTAGATTCAAGTACAAATTGAGTGAGGCAAAATTGCGGTCGAAGTGTTAATTCTATCCTGCAAATATTATTAGTAGTGTATTAGCAAGGTTCAGACACCGCCCATTCACACACTTATCAATATAAGTATATATTCCTGTCACTGACACTGAAACAAAGACGCGTCAGTTGATTGACAGAACTACTTTCATTACCTACTGTGTTGTAAATTAGAGACACATGTATCACGCCGCATGTTAAATTGGTCAGGCATTTGAGTCGTTCATAGTTTTTGACTTGTGGTATAACTTAAGCCTTTCGACAGGAAATTGCCGAGAGTCTAAATCCCATCTGGCTACCACTGTTGGAAGTACATAAGTCTAATGTTCAAGGAGTTGCAAGTTCAGTTTCAAGGTGGGGCATACTTTCATAAAAATAACTCATGATTTAAGTTCCAGGGCTTTTTCCCTCCTACCACTGATTTTGAAATTATATTGAGCAGTCGTCAATTACAGAGCAAAGAGTGTGCCTTGTTACTGGCGAGACTTGGCCTTTGCAGGAATTGAGAGTAGGTAGACTGAACACTGTGTTATGACCAATATCATGTGTTGCTATTTGATTTATTAACATACTGGTTCTGTAAAATTAAGTTATATATACTCCAGTGTCCATATTACGTCGCCCTAAGGATTTAAAAGGAAATAAGTAAAAACACGAGGACCAGATAATTGGAACTGTATGTTTGCATTTGAAATCACTTAAGTGTTAAGTACTATGCATAGAATCATTTTCCCTACAGCAACTCCCGGGCACCTGTTAAAATCTCACGGTATCTCAACCAAAACAAAAAGTGGGAACAAATTAGGACAGGGATGTTAATTAATAGTCTCAGATTATATATTTAGGAAGCAATCTAGAACTAAATCCAACAATACTATCTTGGGCATGCTGTTACAATATAACAAATACTCTGGTTTTTAGTGCCAGAGACCCTTGTACACAGTGTTCAAACCAAAAGAATAAGAAATTTATTTCCCAAATGGGTATATATAGAAAAACATTTTTTTCAATATACTGTATACTCATTTTGGGAAATAAAATTCTGATTCCATTGGTTCAAACTGAGCTACAATGATATATACCCAATGAAATACTCACATACCAGAGTGAGATGGTGCACACAATGAAATAAACAAATTTTCCTTCCTTATGAGTCTTGTCTACGTAGAATGAGCACCAAGGAGTTCTAAATGGTAAATGATTTAATCTATATTTAAACCCGGGTCGATAGCGCAGTTGGTAGCGCGCCGGGATTTGGATACTCGTTCCCGAGGCGGTGTGGGGTCGAAGGTTATACCCTTCCATGAAAATTTGACAATAATGTCGATTTTCCTCCATTGGTTAGATAATATGGAGAAGTTTCCGGCCTTGTGGAAGGGTAGGTGAGTACTGGTTATAGACAATGGTCCAGGAAAGCTAAGTTAGGTGCGCTGGACGCCGTGAAATGACTAAATTGTATTGATACGGCGTTAACTCCAATAAATAAAAATAAATAAAAAAATTTAATCTATATTTACAGGTATAAACATATAAGTAAAAGACGAGATGTACTGACACTAGATGAATGTCTGGATGATGATAGACAAGCTAAGGTAAAATTTACTTTTCAAATCTTATATTCAGTGTTTAGGGTCATGTGACCTTCAGTATGAAGCCGCCCGGCTAGCTTAGTTGGTAGCACGCGAGTCTACAGATCAAGGGGTAGTGGGTTCGATTCCCAGGCGGGGGCATACTGAAATTATTTCTACGACCAGCCTCCCTCCTACCAATTATTTTTAATTATGTAGGGCAGGTGTCAGTCACTGACCAAAGTATGGGCTTAGTAGTCTGTTAACAGCTAAATCCAGAGATTTAACCTTTCCAGGAGGAGTAAGTAGGTTGACTGACCGCCGTTTTATGACCTTATATGTATTGCTACGGCGTTAAACCCAACAAAAACAAAACACAAAACCTTCAGTATGTTTTTTTATTGTTTTTTTTTTTTTAACGTCCTATTCAACACATATTTAGGTCATATATACGACAGCCAGTTCTTCCTACTATAAGTTTCCTGGACACTTTTCTATCACCAGTACTTACTTACCCTACCACGAGGCCAACAACTCATGTATAGGGTATGACCAACCGCACCAGGCTTGAACCCGCCATCTCTGATACGAAGTCAGACATGCTAACCACTATGCCACAGCCGCGGCATGACCTTCAGTATGTAAATAATTAGGATGTTACTATACGGAAAAAACCAATACTGATATATATATTACAGCTGTCATCAATTCCAAAGATATTGATGTATTGTCAATATTGTTTTATCAATAATCAATATTCATTTTGAAATATAGATAATAAAACCTACATAGGTAAATAAATGAAATTCTCAAAATTTGCGATTCGTACAGTTAAACAGTACTACAGTAAAACTCGGATATATCATACTGGTTATACATTGTAACATACACTCGGTTACAACATACCATTTTTTTTGGCCCGTGTTTCATCCTTATATATAACATACTTAGTATGCTATATGGATATAACATACCTCGGTTATAACATACCTTTTTTCTATGGCCAGCGAGTATGTTATATCCGAGTTTTACTGTATAAACTGTGGGAAGAAGAAAAAAGTAAACAATTAATTTGTTATAGATCTTTATTTATTTCTAATCTATGCAAATCATTTTTACCAATTACTTAACAATTTAGTACAGGATACCAAGTTGTAATATTCATGAGAAATATACTACGATTATTTTTGCGAAACACAAGCGGGCTGTTGGATCTGTGGGCGGCTGGTGTCATTGACATTGCATTAAATTAAGTTTTCAATTTAGCATAAGTACCCACAACCCCTCGATCAGTAGACTTGCATGCTACCAACTCTTTAAGGCTTCTATGTAAATAAATGGTACACTTCAATTCAGGAAAATTAGTTTGATGAACATTTACTGTATAAAACTAAATGTTGAATTCCATTATAATTGCAGATGAAGAGAATACGAAATTGTACTTTTGATTCATCGTCAACTTGTACAACAAATGGACAATATAAGACTTGCGTGAAAGTGAATAATTATAAATTACCAGTCATAGAAGACAAGAAAGAAAAATGTATCAGAGTTGAAGAATGTGAAAAGTATATATATAGTCCAACAATATTTACCTGCAGGGTGTTCAGTTACCTTGAACGTTCTGTAACGGAAGTGTCTGAACAACTCAACCCATACACAACTCAACCCGAGACAACTCAATCTCCTACTAACTGATTGAGTTGTCCCAACTTTCAGTTGAGTATTGCACGGGTTGAGTTGTCTTCGAGTTGAGTTTTCCTGTACCCGTAATGTTAGCTAACAGTAGTTACTGAACACAGGGCAGAGGTCGCGCTACCTTATTGTTATAATTACACACTTCTCTTACTTTAACTTGGTAGTTTCCATATGCGTGTATATGATTATACATGTGTTCGTAACAGCTAAAGTGACTATAAATCAATTTTGTAAACATTGCATGTTATTGTAACTTTAATTTTTAATAATTTTCTATGGATAATCACATAAGTTCGCAAAATTGTGGTATAGTTTCAAATTATTTATTCTTATGAAAACAAAAGTACAAAATTATTACGAGCATTTTGCCGAAATCTTCCGATAAAGTGCAATTTCCAAACGAAGACAAAAATAGACAATAAATACTGAATTAAATATATATTCTTGCATTGAGTTCAAGCTAAGGCTAATTCTGTCTGACTATATGTACTTCTTAACTTTAATTAGGGCTGCAATGACTTGAAAGTCGATTCATTTAGTAGAAAAGTTTATACCAAATGATACGGCTGCTGCGTGTATCCGAGTACTCGGATATTCGCGATCTCAACCAGAAAATCGAGTACGAATATTTGTCACGTCCGAAATCATTGGATCGCGATCTAGTTTTGAAAAAAAATGAAAGAACATTTTCAGCTTAATTGCCACTACAATCGGCACTACTCATGAAAACTTTAATTTAGGTTGGGACCAATTTAACTTGTGTAAAAATTTCGATTGATACACATTTAAACAAAAAATGTTATCACCGAAAATGCCTATAAAATGGCTGGTAATAGAAATGTTTGGAGTACATGGTTTTCTATTTAGTAAAAGCTTCTGTAATACTACACTTATTTTTGTTACTACATAAATTAATGAATGCTTCTCCATTAAGAAGTGATTCGTGGTTCGATTCGTGAATCACTACACATGAATCATGGTTTGGGTCGGATCGCCACTAGTTCAAGGATCCACAGCCCTATCAAATGTACAGTAATTAAAAATACTCATTCACAGATTTCAATTTAAATATCAACTTTTCTGAAACTACCTAAATTGTATGGAAACATTTCTTGAAGCAGAAAATTAGTATTTTGATAATGACAATTTTAGTGCAAATTGACATACAACTACAAATGATGGTGTTTCTGGTAGTATAAATCTACCCCATATGTCACGGTGTAGAACATTTTAGTGCATTTTTATGACTGTTATTGTATATTTCTTACAATCTATAGGTCAGTTTGTATTTCTTTGAAACTACAGTACAGTTTGTCTTGAAATAATATGAACTTTTGTTTTCACACAATATATATTAAAGGGCCCATGGCTAAGACAATGTTTTTATATTTCAGGGTTCTAGGCCTTCCTGATGACTATACATTTATACAAACTAATAGTTTAACAGAAAGACAGACATTATTGAAAAAAGCACCAAGTGTTCTTTTGTTGAAGGAAATACTAATGCCAATTAGCAAATGTTTTGCTTCTGCAAACCGTAAGAGGAAAAGACAGGATTAAAGTCAGCTTTGAATAATAACAATTTCTGTATAATCATTGTGCTCATCGTCGGAAACCTTTGGTAATCATACATTATTATCGTTGATGTAATACCCTGGGTTACCGAGGATGCATTGTGCTAAGTTTTGTTTAAGACATTTGAAGCACTATGCTATGTATTTTAAATCATTACAGGTTCTGTTCAATCAATGTATTATGCTTTGTTTTGGGCTAGTGTAATGCTAAGTATGTAATTTAGACATTTCAATTATTACAAGTCTGTTCAATCATTGTTCTATTTTTGTTTTGGACTAGTGTCAGGGCTTGACTTTAAGCTCTCATACGCGCAAAATGCGAGTGGATTTTGAAAATTGCGAGTAACTTTTATTTTAATTTGCAAATTTTCGCGAGTTGAAATGGCTGCAAAAACATATTTTTGTCTAAATTAATGAGGCTCAAATTAGCATTAAATCAGTCAGAAAGATTGATTAATTAAAGAATCGGAGTACAAACATGTTCGACATTCTTTGTCTATCCCAGAATAATGAACTACAATGGCATTGTTTTATTCATAGTTATATATAGTACTATGTTTTTTTATATTGCATATATGAATAGTTAGCATGTATGTCATTAAAATTTGGAGAAAAATGCTAGCGATTTTCTTCATTTTTGCGAGTCGAAATAAAATCAACTCGCAAAAATTTGCTAGTTCAATTTTTTGTTAAATTCGAGCCCTGACTAGTGTATTCAGATGTTGTCAAGGTTTACTTTTATGTTGTGTTATTACAAGCAGGGATACTATATAACATGGATTTGTTACGAAGTGCTATTTTGAATATTCACGGTCGTCACTGTCTATAACTGGCTGAAGCAGGCTGTACAAACTATTCCAGAGTTTACAAACTTGATTTATGTTTTTGTGCATGTCTTCCATGCAACTTGTGAATATTTCATAAGTTTTTGACAAAATTGTTGCAATTATGAATGAAAATAATTGACTTTAGGTGATGTAAAATGGAGCCAAAAATAGCATATCAGCTGGAAAATGCATTATTTTGTGAAACAGTCTGTGAGCGTTATTTACCTAAAGATCATCTAGAAACAAATTTTCCTCACATTTATGTCAATTTGAATGGTACTGGTACAAAATTTCATGTGAATATCTTTATTTAAACTTGTTGTACTTGTTTTCTGTATTGGCCGAAATAATAGAGATGACAGTGAAATTTGATGAAAATCTATTACATTAACTTATCGTTACAAATCCCTGTTATATAAATCCCTGTTACAAGTTAGTTTTAGCTTTTTGAATTTAACTTCTCCCAGTAAATACTGTGCAAGCTTATGAGAAACCTCCTGTTGTTTTAAATGTTCAACTTACTTAAGACATACACATTATTGTTTTTGTAATTCTCTAAGAAGAGTTATTTGATGTATAAATGATAAAAAACTATCTAATTAAAAAATAGTCATTGTTAATTGGAATGTATCATCCTATTGTTGTAGTAATTCGTGATTTGAGTTCATGAAGTATATTCAAAGTGCTAGAATAATTGTATTTTTGTTGTATGGAATTATAGGGCACATTCCGCAAGGTGATCGCTAGCTATCGCTTTTTGAAAGCGATTTTTTGTAGCATATGAGGTCTACGAAACAGTTTGCTTCAAGCTAGCAAGAACGAAATGGCAACTTTCTCAAACAAAAAGTTCAGAATTGTAACAAAGGAAAAATATTCAAATCAATTATCACCATGAATATTCTAGTTTACCACTTTGACAAAATATATGCATCAAATAAAAAATATATCAGTATTCATGAAAAAGAAACACGTTCCCACAGGGATCAGCCATTTTGAAATGAGCAGAAGTGTTCCGAATGATATGGCTAGCAAGAAAAAAACTTGCTACGTTTTGCTAGCTAGCGATTCAATTTGCTCGATCATAGCAAACCGTTCCTTAGGAAATCACTACAAAGCACTAGCTAGCGATCGCCTTGCCGAACATGCCCATATTTTGTTTATGTTATGTCTCAGTCCCATAAAATTGTAGCTAGTTGCGGACCCATATGTGCAGACAGCTGTAGGCCGTGGGAAGCCTTGCGTATTAAGGTGACGAGACATACATGGCACAAAACAACACCCTGGTACGGAGCCATAGCTGGAAGATATGCAAGTTTAATCCATACTCAGCCATGATTTTGTTCATGATTTGACTTTGAAACTCATACATGTATCCAAGGCTCATCTCATGGACCCTTGTAAAAACTTAACAGTCTGTACAGGTCAGCAAGAGTTCGCACTGGTCCTTGCGAAGCTTGATCGCATGGTGTCGGTACAGTGCCCTCATGGCTATTTTTATGTTTATGGGACTGTAGCATTACTGAGTATTATTTGACAACATTAAACATGCACATAATTTGTATTGGTATTGATTTATTACTTAAAGCTAATGTTGAAGCAAGGGTTTTTGGAGTCGTCTATTAATATCACTATTCAGTCGACTCTTGACATTAACTTCCCCATACAATCATCGAGTCACACACCAACTGTTAACATACGGTGCAGATTGAAGCCACAACAAACGTTGCATGCCTGACCCTTACAGGTACCCATTTACACCTGGGTGAAGTGAAGCAATCACAGGTGAATTTATTGTTCAAGGAAATGAGCAGTGCCCCGAAAGGGATTCGAACCCAGGACCTCTTTATCCCCAAGAGCGCATCCAACCACTGGACTTCTGCTCCTACTTCAATGAGTGACACTGTAAGAGGATAATGGGTTTGTAACTATTGGATTATATCAAATGATTTGTACTGCATTGGTTGAATACTGGACAGTAGGGGTGTAACAATACGGTAAAAACCGTATTGCAATATATTGCAATACATGAAACCCGTATTGCAATATATTGCAATACATATTGTTATTTGCATACATGCATAGCATGAATTAATGCACATGCATCGTCCTAATTTGATCAACATTGTACATAGATATTTGTATTTTTAAATGATCTACACGTATTATGCAAATGTTTGAATAAGTTAGAAAAAAAGGTTTTGAATCGACTTTCAAGGATAATTATTTTCTCAATTAACGAAAAATATTTCAAGTTTCCAAACACATTTTAAAATTTATTCAAACATTTAAATTTCAGACTCTGATAAAAACAATCAGTATGGAACATAACTAGAAAAACCGGTTCAGAGAAAATTGAATCTGTTAAAAACCGTCAGAAGTCGTATTGCAATATTAACCAGTATATCTGTTAACCGTTACACCCGTACTGAACAGTCTATCTAAAGGTTTGATTCCCACACAAGTTGTTACTTTTTTTTAAATTTCCCATATTTTGCAAACATGAATAACATTAGCTACACAATTTCTGACTTCTAACTTTGAACTAATTGAATGAAATTCAATGTTAATCATATATTATTTTCAGACTTCTTTTCCATCTTTTTATTATTTTACTTTTTTCTTTATTCTTATGTTTTGTCTTATGACTGTTTGACACCAATTCAGTAAAAGATGTATAAGATACTATTAAACTTTAAAATAGAAATGTCAAATTATTGTTATACATATAGCAGGTTTAGGATAACTTGAGACAAAAGATTCAGTTTGTTTACATATTTGGGACTCGAGTATTACATAAAATAGGGAGGTCAGTTGATTTTATGAAATGAAAGTATTAACATGTCTTAATGCGTGGAACGTGTGTTCTCGTACTAAATTTAATACATCAAAAACACTGATAATAGTCGATAATAACGTGTACTAAACATAAATCCACCTGTGTATAAATATGGTATAGTTGTATTTTGTCTCAAGTTATCCTAAACGAGCTATATCCCAGCAGGTGTTTTTATAATCTCACCAAATCCCTGTGCCGTTATGCACACAAGTATTTGTAAAGCATGCACCTATTACATTTAAACTGAAAAAAATAAGGTCTTATGCTGAATCGAACCCATAACCTTATTTGTGGGGGGGTAATGCTTTACCATTTACAACAAACCCTTACATGTGTCATAATGCTCTATTACTTTCTTAAAGTAATGTGTTCCAGGATTTACGGAGATTCCGTATGGAAATTCACTACTATGCCTACAGTACATGTTTATTGTTACCAAATAATACAATATTTACTAGCTCAAGTTTGTTTTTTCTCAACTGTCAAAGCATGAATAATTACACAGTGAATGGGTTTGTTAAATTTATAGTCTTAATACATCCATGAGTTTCCAAAAAAGTGTATTATGATCCATAAAAGCTGCTTTTGCTGTATGATATTTTTTAGTCAACATATTTGTAATTAATAATTTGGCCGCCAGTACAAAAACTATGCAATCAGTCTCCATGAAATTATATAGGCTTTGACAGTTGAGAAAAAACGAACAATACATTTTATTTTACTGTCAGTGATCAGTATACATCAACCCTGCTTATTTACATAAATACAAATGACCATTTTATTGATAATGAGTGCAAAAGTAATGTAGAAAGTATTTAAATACATGGGGTTAATGTATGTGCCAATCAAAGTTGAAAACAAGTAAAAAAAACTCTAGCATGTTTTATGTTCATGATTGTTTTTGATTTATTATCAACAATATTATATTTCAAATTGCATGTGTGCAATAAAAACATTTTGTTTGAATATTTTTGTTAGTGTTATATTATTCTATTGGCCACAGCCGTGGCATAGTGGTTAGCATGTCTGACTGTAGTCCTGAGATCGCGGGTTTGAGCCCGGTTGCGGTAGATCATACCCTATACATGAGTTGTCGGCCTCGTGGTAGGGTAAGTTAGTTCTGGTGATAGAAAAATGTCAAGGAAACATATAGTAGGAAGAGCTGGCCGTCGTATATATGACCTAAATATGTGTTGAATACGACATTAAAAGAAAAAAGAAATATTATTCTCTTATACTCTGATTGTATATTATGAAAACTAGTTAGTTCTTGTTTAGCTGCAACTTGAGTATTTGCTAACAAGCAATTTCAAAATTTGGATTTGGATGTTCAGATCTATGCAATGCTGTTGTTAAAAACTGTAGGGATTCAACTTATATAACCCTATAAGCTCACACTAGTACTACAATTCTGTGGTGCTTTTTACAAAAATTCTAACGAAAAGAATCTTCGTTAGTCAAAAGCAAGAAACATTAATACGCTCATTTTTTGGCTTATTCCAAATTTTATGGAATTGTGTAGACTAGTGTATACCTTTTGAATACCATATAGTTATGCTTACATTCATTTTCAATAAGCGGGTGCATTTTGGGGGTATGATTGCTTAATACATATAAAAACAGACTATAAAATTATATGTTTAGTAAAATGTGGAAATGGTTAAAACATGTATTTTTGGTTGATAGGCAAATTTTAATACAGAAATATAAGAATTATCATTGTACTTGATTGCATTGTTTGATTGACCATATCGAATACATTGAAATATAGGGATGGCACAAAAAAGGAATTTAATCCTTATTTCCATTGTGGTCCCTGTTATTAGTTAAGTTGATACATATATACATCACAGAAAATATGATACTATCACAGAAGGTACACTAAAAGACAAATGTCAAAAATAATAATAATGATTAATTAGATAAAGAATTAAGAGCTTAATACAAAATATTATAAACATTAGTTATCTCAGATCTCTGACATAAGATGGGCTTTGCCGAGGGCTTTAAAATGGGGGGGGGATTTCTAGCTTGTCTAATGTGTTGTGGCATTTCAATCCACATAAAAAAAACCATTAAACGCAAAAGACTTTTTGCCAAAAGTTAATTATTAAGATTATGAACTGATATAAATATCGGAAACAACAACAGTGAAAACACACACGTACCCCACACTGACAAAAATGGGGCTGTCATGATATACTGGTATACCGGTATATTGCAATTAATCTAAATGGAAACCTTTATCAACGCAAACATGTACGGACATGGATGGCTTAAACATTATCTAAGAAGTATAACTCGTGTATGTTCATAATTAATAGTTATTTGAGTTACCTCCCATTAATTATTCTGTTTTAATAACGACTACTGAGTCTTTGCAGTTAGTATCAGACCTCTGTGTAGTTAATATTAATATGTTTAACAACGATAGCAAATGTGCTGTCCTCGTCTTTTCTCTGTCTAACTTGCTATGAAAACGCCGATGATATCCACTAGTAAATAAGATTAGAGAGTGCACAATAACCAAATTTAGGCCTCGTAAGCTAGTTACCATGGTAAGCTAGTTTCACTGGTGACGGTCTTAATCAAAGCACTGAAAGTACTGGGGTATTCATTGTGTTTAGATTTATTCAATTTTTGTTGGGTTTTATGCTGTAGAAACACCTTATAAAGGTTATATCACAGCGGTCAGTCCACCTACTCACTGTTCCTGAAGAGGCTTTATCTCTGGATTTAGCTGTTGACTATGACTACTGCTGTAATTAGTCAAAGCTATAACTGTTACAATATGACTATCACATTGTTTAATTAGTCTGTGTGTCAAAAATCTCTAATATAGGAGAGATTTAAAACTATGTCATTGTTATCTGTTATGTGTGCTACGTAGTACACATTTTTGAGTAAAGTTGGACTAACACCCTGCTGCTATTCTATGATTTATATAGTAACTGAACAGAAAATAATGTATTTAAACCCCATTTCTGCTTATCATAAATGTCTTAGAAATTAATTTTACCTGCACTGATGGTGTTTAATGACGAAGGTTAAAATTTACAGATATGATTAAGAATTAATTGTTTGATAAATTATATTTCTTTTTTTCATTCGGTTACCTGATTTAACAAAGAGGTTAATGTAGTCAAGTGAATGGGATTATTTTTTGGAAAATAGTTGAAAGTGTTTTATATGCACAAATTATCTATGTCTTGTAAGAAAATAAACAAATGTTAAGATTCAAAGTGTTATACTAAGATTTAATACCCGAGTTCATTATTACACACAAACTAGTTATTTTGAAGAAAAAGTGATATATGTTCCAAACATTAATTATGTTGATGACTTTAACAAGTACAAATAATATATTCAATACATTAATTGATAGTATAATAATTATCATTCATATTATTAATATATTTAAGTTAAATGCAGTTGTTGTTTTTTTAAATGAGTATGTTTTATTAACATTTTTTATTCAGGAATTTTTCCTTAATCTCTCCAGATCTTGTCAGATTACACTTTGGTGAAATGAAACTTTTCCATCATAAGCCTTTATTCTTTATTGAATAGAAGTAGGATAAAAATAATCAAGAAAAAGGTCTTTTGTTTTCAGTAATCAATATTTTGAGTCCCTGAAGGGTCTGTTCAATAATAAATATCATACAGTTTCATATGAGGCTAAGTTATGATCAATATTTTTAGGTATGGTTCAATAGTTTCATAAAATTCTGATTCAAAGATTTAAGTTGAAAATCAAGTGATTGATTTTTTCTTACGTCGACGTCAGTTTGAAATGTTATAATTTACAATGTCTAACAGTGTAATCATTATGGTAAAGCATTGTTTTGGAATACATCTACTGATGTAATGATGACACTAAGACACACATATCATGGTACTGGACTAATATTATAAATTTTGAAATATATTTTTTGTATTTCAATAATTCAAATAAAGATACATGATTGTGTAATTGTATAAGTCTAATACATGTACAGCTTAAAGAAACTATAATAAAACGTAAACACAACACTAGTCGTTTTAAAATATTCATAAGATTATATATCTCAATATGTCAATGTTACCTCTTAATACGTAAATATGTATAATATAAAATATAGAAATATAATAAAAAATAAAATATAAAAATAAAAATTTATGCTTTTGCTAGGTTTCGAACCAGCGACCTCTTGAACTTTTCATTTTAATGAATATTTCCCTTCCTTCCCTTTAGCCGACTGAGCTATTCGGGTCCTAAAGGGCAGAGCATGTAACAATAGTTAAATACAGTAAAAAGAACATTAAATATGGGGAAGATAATTTTGGAAGATGAATCCTAAATTTTGTGAGTTGTTATCAAATACAAATAAACTGCACTATCAAATTAAAAAAGCAATTAAATTCTGATTTGTAATTAAACGTATTAATGATAGTTATGAAATTTCAAGTAAAATAATCCCATGTACGATTTATTTGACATACTAATAAATTATGTACAGTGGTATGATTTAACAAAAAACCTTGAAATTAATATATTGTATATAGATCTATAGACGTTCATGTAACAAACAGACAAGCTGCGTCTGTTCACTTTGTCAAGCGTTTGCCTTTTTCAGACGAAGCATTTTACCGGCTCTGGTCGTTCCCAAATACCAAGTCATTCCTTTTTCATAGAGAAGGGAAATATGGCATGGTTACCAGAGCTGTTGATGTTTTGCTAGGACTTGGTCAAACGCTTTGTTTTCTGCGTTCGTCATCGTGAGATGACGAAACAACCTGCATGAGTCGTGCATGTGGTCGCACGATCATGGCGCTCTATCCTGTCTTGCCTCCCTATATTTAATTAAATAACTACATGTATATTGAAAATGATTTAATATTTCTTTCATCTTGAGAGAAATTTGAAAAAAATATTAATGAATACATGTACACTTTAAAATGGATTAAGTGGTAAATTTGCTATGTCCATTTCATACATTTCTGTACTTACTACCCCTTCGTTAAATTCATATTGTTTTAAATCCAACCTCCTATAATCGAAGACAGGAAGAGTCAGGCGCGTATCTACCATTACGCACTTTACTCACGTGCGTAACCTCATTTCCAGAAATCGAAAATCTAAAAGTGCCAAAAACACTGAGAAATTGGATGTCTAACCCGCTTTAGGCATTATTTGACTAGAATGTGATAATTTTACTTCATAAAAATGTCATATAAAATAGGTTATATTGAGTAATACACTAATTAATCACTATGTCTTTTTATGCACACCAAAACTTCTTTCAACAATGATTGATTGAAAACGGAAAGCAACTGTATTGGTATAAGCAAGGACAATTTGTTATTATTGACTTATAACTCAGTAGTGGCAGAGACATAGCATCTGGTGTTAACATTTATTAAATTTTACGCTTTAATATATCGCATTTTAACTTGATATAACAATGAATAAAGTTAGGGGAAACACTGTCCAATGTTTTAATTAAGGGAGAGGGGGTATCTCGGGAAAACTTGATGGTTATGTACCCTAAATGATAAGTAAAATGTATTGCAGTATAGTCCATTTGTTCTCAACTGTCAAAGTTGAACAATTTCACGGGGATTGAATGCAAACTATAACAATAATAAGATCAACAACACGGCGTCACGGTGAAACTATTCATGTTGACAGTTGAGAAACAACAAACTTGTTTAATAATTCACTAACATGAAAGCCTACATATTATTTGAATGCAGTTACATCTGCTTTTAAAGAACTAGACTATATAAAGGACTTAAATGTTTCTAACAGTATACAATTATTCTATATTGGATTTATTTACTCATCGGGGTTTTAGGTTTTTTTTAATCAAACTCAATGCACATTCTATAAGATTTCCATTAAAATCTAAAACTTAATGTTCACCTTCTAAAAGGATCGCTGACATAATGAATATTAAAGTATGTACATATACTGAAAAACACGACTCATGACTAGAACCAATTAAATGAACATTTACATTATTATATGGTTAGGGATCATACTTATAATCCATACAAATGATTATTTTGGCATACAAATCCTCGATATTTACCAAAAGTTAAACATGCATTAAAAAAAAACACGAATAGTGGGCATTCGTAGCCCTTGAATCACACTCACCACAAGTTTTTACGATCTGAAAAGTAATATATTAGTTACAAATGCTGTCTTAAATCAATTTATAGAATTAGTGTTTCAATGCGAAAATATTTTGTTTCAAAAATTTGTTTACATTTCAATACCGAAAGTGGATAACACAGAACTGTGGCTGCACACCATCAGCCTCTGTTTCTCATAAATATATTATATTGGATATTTATGTGCTATTGACATCAAAACAACATAAGTAAGATTATGTCGTGTGAACATATGTCTTATTTTTACTACACATCATACTTTTTTATCTAAAGACAAAAACAGTGAGCGAATTTATAATGTATGAATGTTGAGTAGCATTTGACTGATTTCAACGTGTTGATTAAATCCATGATTACAATGTCATTCATCTGCATACACTTTCTCTAAGGTTATTCTGTTTGATACAGTTTCTATTGTTTGTAAATGGGATCGTGTTAACGTATTGTTGTATTAAATTCAAATGTTCAATTTTTATTTGCCCGCTTGAAAATTGCAGATTCTTAAAAATAGGATGGAAAAAACGATAATTTCTGTTGTCTAATTAGCTTACAAGCGGTTGCATAAGTATCACCAAAATGCATCTTGGCCAAAAAATATTTCCATGGGGGCCATGCCCCGGAACCTTAACACTGTGCGTAACCTCAAAAATGGCCTAGATACGCGCCTGGGAAGAGTGCCATGGTCAAAATGCAGTACATGTATTATGATAAACTAAAATATATTTAAAAAAAAACATAAAATGAATTTCTACGCACCCGGGTCACGTCAGTTTAATGCATTGCCTCTCATATTCAAAAATATGCAAACAATATGAAACCATTAAAATAGTTTTGTCGGAAAAATATTGGCATTTTGAGATATATGCTGAGAGGAAAAAGTTTAGTCAGTAAGAATGTTTTATTTAAAGTCATAAAAGTGACGAGAAATAAGAACCATCATGATATCAAATAAAGCAAAAAAGTTGCATAATAGTGATCTTTGGTCATTAAAATTACTAACTATGAATTAAAAATGCAGCGATAACTATCCATCACGCAGATGACGACGGATGAAATAACCCAATTTTCCTTTCAGATGCCATTTCACGGAAATGGCCGATAAGACCCGTACGTCATCGGAAAATTACGACAGTTGCTTATTTGCATATTAAACGGTGTTCCGGTAAAAAAATCGTAATCATGATAAATGTCAAAGCTTGAAATATGCGGCACATACTTTGGTTTACCTCATTAAAGACACAACTTATCGCAAATTTTGACATCTGTGTTGCACGCTTTTTTCGGGCTAGATATAACGGTAGTATTTCAATATGTTACGATTAATGAACATACTTTCTGAGGCCCTGCAATGACTACATGAACCTAGTTCAAATGCAGTGTTGATAATGATCGTTTCATCACACACTTGAAAAATATTCATAATTGACAATGATATTTGCTGTTTTGGGTTTGAGTTAAAATCTTTGATGCAACTGAAGTGATTTTAATCTGTCAATACAAACGGCGAGCAATCGGGTACAGCCGCCCGATTAGCTAAGTTGGTAGCTCGCAAGTCTACTGATTGAGGGGTCGTAGGTTTCATTTTAGAGCGGGGCATACTCTCGTGGAGCTTGGTTATGAAATTATTTCTACGGCCATTCTCCCTACTACCAACTACTACCAATTATTTTTAATAATGTAGCGCAGTTGTCAGTCCCTGACGAAAGTATGCGCTTAGTAGTTGGTTAAAAGCTAAATCTAGAGATTTAGCCTTTCCTGGAGTAGTGAGCCGGTTAGCTGACCGCCGTGATATAACTTATATAATGTGTGCAACGGCGTTAAACCCCAAAAAACAAGCAATCGAGTGCTGATACCACAGTGGATAAACTATTATGTTTTCCCGACTTGTTTTATCGCCATTTGTGACCCATATATGGACGGTTTAGAGGGTTTGGTAGCCAAGTTTTGCACTGTGCAAGTACGCATTCAGGTATCAGCTCACGATGTATGTGAAGACAGCAGTAACAGCAGTACAGCAGTACAGCAGTACAGCCCTACTGCCAGAATTTTCGGCAGTACAGCAGTACAGCCCTACTGCCAGCAGTACAGCCCTACTGCCAGCAGTACAGCCCTACTGCCAGACTTTTCGGCAGTACAGCAGTACAGCCTTACTGCTAGAATTTTTCGGCAGTACAGCAGTAAAGCCTTACTGCTTGAGTTTTCGGCAGTACAGCATTACTGTTAGAATTTTCGGCAGTAAAACCTTACTGTTAGAATTTTCGGCAGTAGGGCAGTACTGTTGCAGACTGCTGTATCATTCTAGCAAATTATTCTTTATTTTGCCTCTCAGAATTCTCAGATCATAAAAGTTATATGTTTGAATTCTCTATAAGGTCCAAAATTAAAAAAAGAACATATAGAGCCAATCTAGGATGTGGGATATGTTAAAATCAATACTATGAAATATGAAAATAAAAAAAGTTTGTTTGTTTTAATTGGGTTTAACGTCGCATTCAACACACATTTAGGTTATACAATGTATATACGACATCCAGCTCTTCCTACTATAATACCCTACCACGAGACTGACAACTCATGTATAGGGTATGACATCGTACCGCGACCGGACTCGAACCCGTGATCTCCGGATTCGAAGTCAGACATGCTAACCAATACGCCACTGCTGCAGCTAAATAAAGAAGTAGAATGAAGGAACACATTTAGTGATCCGAAGACTTGGATAATTATATACATGTTTTTTCTTGTTAGGTTTATATCCATGTTTTATTTACAAAAAATGTTCTACACGATCACAAGTTACTGCTGGTTCTTGTGACACTATGACCATGAAATATGCCATTTACTTCCCATTTTCGGAAAGCTGAATGAACAAGCTTTCTTTTGGTATATAATACTGCTACA
Source organism: Mactra quadrangularis (assembly GCA_025267735.1). Taxonomy (NCBI): domain Eukaryota; kingdom Metazoa; phylum Mollusca; class Bivalvia; order Venerida; family Mactridae; genus Mactra; species Mactra quadrangularis. The sequence goes on from CM046297.1 coordinate 2,469,473, forward strand.
AGTTTGTGTAAGTATTTAACTCTGGATGAGTTATATAACGAACAGTTTTTAATTTTTTTTAATTCTCTACACAAAGAACTGATTCAAACGTACTGAACGACCTATCTCTGATGTCAATATTTGCAACGTATTTGTAATAATATCAACGGCATAACATGGATATGCAATGCATAAAAAAACCATGAAGAATGAAAACATACGGCTACATTGAGTGATCGAAGTGCTTCAAGAAATATATTCAATATTCTTGTTTGGTATGTACATTTTTGACAAAAAAATGTTTTACGCTACCGCAAGTTACTGCTGGTTCTTGCGACAATATGACCAAAACATATGCCATAAAATACCCATTTTCTGAAAGCTTAATGAACAAACTTTCATTTGGTATAAAATACTGCTACAAGTTCGTGTTAGTAATTTTCTCTGGATGAGTTATATAACGAACAGTTTTTCAATCTTTATTTGATTTCTCTACACAGAGAACTGTTTCAAATGTACAGAAGAACCTATCTCTGATGGTAATATTTGTAAAGTATTTGTAACAATTTCAACGGCTTAAAGAGTATATGCAGTGTATGAAAATAACCAAAAAAGATGAAAAATACGGCTACATTAAGTGTTCGAAGTGCTTCAAGAAATATATTCAATATTCTTGTTTGGTAGGTACTTTTTTACAAAAAATGTCCTACGCTACCGCAAGTTACTGCTGGTTCTTGCGACAATATGACCGAAACATATGCCATAAATTACACATATTCGTAAAGTAAAATTAACATGCTTTCATTTGGTATATAATACTGCTACAAGTTCGTGTTAGTATTTAACTATGGATGAGTTATATAACGAACAGTTTTTCAATTTTTATTTGAATTCTCTACACAGAGAACTGATTTATACGTTCAGAATAACCTATCTCTGATGGCAATATTTGCAACGTAGTTGTAACAATATCAACGGCAATAACATGTTTATGCAATGTATAAAAATTACCATGAAGTATGAAAAATACGGCTTCATTAAGTGATCGAAAGCTTCAAGAAATATATTCAATATTCTTGTTTGGTAGATACCTTTTAACAAAAAAAATGTCCTACGCTACCTCTTGTTACTGCTGGTTCTTGCGACAATATGACCAAAACATTGGCCATAAATTACATATTTTCTGAAAGCTGCATTAACAAGCTTTCATTTGGTATATAATACTGCTACAAGTTCGTGTAAGTTATTTACACTGGATGAGTTCTATTGGGTTAGTAAAATAAACATATTTTTACAAAAAATAACCTCGTAATCAGAAGTTACTGCTGGTTCTTGTGTCGCTATGATCGAAAACTGTGTCATTTGCTACTCATTTTCGTAAAGCTAAGTGAACAAGCTTTTATTTGGTATATAATACTGCTACAAGTTTGTGTAAGTAGATTACACTGGATGAGTTATATTACAAGTAGTTTTTCAATTTTTATTTGAATTCTCTGCACAGGGAACTGATACAAACGTACAGAAGGACCTACTTTTGATGACAATATTTGCAACGTATTTGTAATAATATCAACGGTATTACATGTATATGCAATGTATAAAAATAACCATAAAGAATGAAAAATGTGGCTACATTGAGTGATCGAAGTGCTTTAAGAAATATATTCAATTTTCTTGTTTGGTATGTACTTTTTTAAAAAAATGCCCTACGCTACCGCAAGTTACTGCTGATTCTTGCGACAATAAGATCAAAACATACGCCATAAAATACCCATTTTCTGAAAGCTGAATGAACAAGCTTTCATTTGGTATATAATACTGCTACTAGTTCTTCTTGTTTTTTCTGACACTATATTAGTTTTATAAACAACATTTTGTTTTCATTTGAATTTCTACGCGAAGGTCCATATTGTACATACATATAGGGCCTATTTTTGATGCCAATGTTTTCCAACAGTGTTTAAAAAAGCTATGACGTAACATTTATCTAAATAAGAATGAAGAATGAAAGAACTCAGCTACAAACAACATTGTAAGTACTTGACTGTTTAAAAATATATATACATATTATACATTCGTTTTGGGATGCTAAAATTTAAGTGATTTTTTAAAAAACGTCCCTTGCAATCAGAGGTTACTGCTGATACTTGTGACGTTATGAATGAAAAGTATGCTTTGTAGTGCCCATTTTTGTAAAGATGAATAAACAAGCTTTCATTAGGTATATAATTCTGCTATAGGCTCATTTAAGTATTTTACGCTGGATGAGTTTTATTACGAACAGTTTTTCAATTTTCGTTTGAACTCTCAACACAGAGTACTTAGTTAAACGTACAGATAGCGCCTGTTTATGATGTCAATATTTGCATCGATTATGTTTAAAAAATCTAGGGTTTTACATGTATGTATTAAATAGGCGTAAAAGACTACGGCTAAAGATAATAATCTATAATAAAACTTTAAAAAAATCTTGTAGATTTAGTATCCCTGTGTTTTTCCAAAAAGTTTTACAAGTTACTGCTAGTTCTTGTGACGCTAAAACTATGCTTTTTATCACCCGTTTTCGTGAAGCTGAATGAGCAAGTTTTCATTTGGTATATAATACTTCTACTAGATCGTGGCAAAATTTCACACTGAACGAGTTTTATTAGGAATATGCTCTTCAATTTTTATCCGAACCCTCCTCGGCGTTGGATTAAATGTACAGATAGGACTTATCTTAAATTTCAAATTTGCTGCAAATATGGATATAGAACAATGGTAATTCATATTAAACATTGACAATTACATTAACATTCATTGCTTTAATACTGGTAGAAATAAGAGCTCTGAGGGTTGGTTATGTTCACGTACTTCGTTCAAACTTTAACTTCGCTATTGTAAGTTACTGCTGTTTTTTGTGATCCAATGACTGGGTAAACATACTATTCAATACACATATTCACAAAGCTAAAGGATCAAGCTTTAATTTGGTATATAGTACTGCTTTATGTTGTCTATAGTTTTCAACATCGGATATATTTAATTTAATACATATCTTTCAAGTTTAGAATGTTTACTCGGGATTCAAATTAAATGTGCAGATTTAAAGACTTCTCTCAATATTTGTTACAGATCTGCATAAAAATCAATGATAATTTATATCAAAATAAAGAGAAAACATGGACGATTACATCAGCACGAATTGTTTTATTAGTGGTTGAAAAAAAGAGCGTAAGCGTTGGTAAAGTTTACGTACTTCGTGCAAATTTTAATACCATTTTACATGTATATTGTAAGTTACTGCTGTTTTTGGTGTTGTTGTGACTGGTAAATATACCATTTAATATACATTTTCAAAAAGTCGAATGGACAAGCTTTAATTTTATATATGATACATTGTTATGTTGGTTTTCATAAACTGTATAAGTTTATCTTATGACATTTCTTTCAGCGTGGTAATTAATCTTGATATTTTCTCCGCAACTTCCAACTTCCGGGTAAAGATAGATAGCGGAAACAACTTGATTTTTCATTTTTACATATTCGTTACCACCTGTTACATAAATACGATATGGTTTTTATTCAAACAAACTTGATATTTATGAAAGCATATTATAAAACACGTTAAATGAGCTAGTTTTGTTACAAAAGTCCTTAACATAATAATTTGTTGTTTGCGTAAAAAAAATGTTTTCGCGAAAACAATTTGGTTCCGCTGTCTTTCTATACCCGGAAGTTGATATAAAATACAAGTTAATTTTATAACATGAACCATGATTATTCTGGGTTTTTTTACATTATTTTCTTACACTTTACTTATCAAATATAACATGACTTATCATACGTGCAAGATAAGATTTACGAAAGGGAATGATTTTGTTCAAAATCAAACGTTTAACATCTAACAGATATTCGGTACGCAAGTTTAATCTGCGGCTAAATATTTCATTCGGCGGAGAAAATATCAAGAATGATAACCACGATGAAATTATTGAAAAATTTGTCATAAGAAAAACTTATTCAGTGTATAAAATCTAACATGACAGTTGAGATGAATAATATACCATACTAAAGCTTGTTCATTCGGCTTTTTGAAAATGTATGTTAAATAGTATATTTATTGACCATAATAACACTAAAACAGCAGTAACTCGCAATATAAAGCGATGTTAAATTTTGTACGAAATACGTGAACATAATCAACGCTTAAGCTCTTACTTCTACCAGTATTATGTAATTCATGTTGATATAATCGTGCATGTTTTATCTTTAGTTCGATATAAATAATTCTTGTCTTTTGATGCAGATCTGTAACAAATGTTGACATTGAAGATGGGCCTTATATACGCACATTTATTTCCAACTCCAGATAAATAATTCGAATGGAAATCGAAAAATGTCATTAATAAAACATATCCGAAGTGGAAAACTATCTTGAACATAAAGAAGTATTATATACCAAATGAAAGCTTGTTCATTCAGCTTTGTGAATATGTATATTAACTGGAACACAGACCCGGTCTTCGGATAAAAAATAACAGCAGTAACTTACTATAGCAAAGTAAAATTTTGAGCGAAGTGAAATTTTTAGCGAAGTATCTGAACACAACCAACCCATTAGAGCACTTATTTCAACCATTATAGAAAAAAAACTTTCTTATGATTATGAAATCGTGTTTTTTTCCCGTTATTTTGATATAAATTTTCATTGTTTTTTTTCCATATTTGCAACAAATATTGACATAGAAAAGAAAGTCCTACCTACACATTAATCCAAACCAAAGTAGAGAATTCTAATGAAAATTGAACAAATGTTCGCAATAAAACTAGTTCAGTGTGCAATAATCACTCGAACTGGTTGTCGTATTATATACCAATTGAAAGCTTGTTCATTCAGCTTTACGACAATAGGTAATAAATGGCATAGTTTTCGTTTTTAGCGTCACAAGAACCAGCAGTAACTTGTAATCACGTTGAATAATTTTCTGAAAAAAAAACCTTGGATTCGCGTAGAAATTCGAATGAACAAAAATGTTGTTTATAAAACTAATATGGTGTAAAAAACAAACGAGAAGTAGTAGTAGTGTTTTATACCAAATGAAAGCTTGTTCATTTAGCTTTTAAAATAGGGGGAATTTTATGGCATATGTATTGGTCATATTGTCGAAAGAGCCAGCAGTAACTTGCGGTATCGTAGGACATTGTTTTGGTAAAAAGTTCAAACCAAACAAGAATATTGAATATATTTCTTGAAGCACTTCGATCAATAAATGTAGCCGTATTTTTCATTCTTTATGGTCATTTTCATAAATTGCATATGCATGTTATGCCGTTGATATTGTTACAAATACGTTACAAATATTGCCATCAGAGATAGGTCGTTCTGTACGTTTGAATCAGTTCTCTGTGTAGAGAATTCAAATAAAAATTGAAAATTGTTCGTTATATAACTCGTCCAGAGTTAAATACTTACACGAACTTGTAGCAGTATTATATACCAAATGAAAGCTTTTTCATTCAGCTTTCAGAAAATGTGTCATTTATGGCATATGTTTTGGTCATAATGTCGCAAGAACCAGCAGTAACTTGCGGTAGTGCATGACATTTTTTTTTAAAAAGGTACCTACCAAACAAGAATATTTAGTATATTTCTTGAAGCACTTCGATCACTTAATGAAGCCGTATTTTTCATTTTTTATGGGTTTTTTTAAACACTGCATAAACATGTTATTGCTGTTGATATTGTTACAACTACGTTGCAAATATTGCCATCAGAGATAGGTCCTTCTGTATGTTTGAATCAGTTCTCTGTGTAGACAATTAAAAAAAATGAAAACTGTTCGTTATGTAACTCATCCAGAGTTAAATACTTACACGAACTTGTAGCAGTATTATATACCAAATGAAAGCTCGTTCATTCAGCTTTCAGAAAGTGTGTATTTTATGACATATGTTTTGGTCATAATGTCGCAAGAACCAGCAGTAACTTGCGGTAGTGCATGACATTTTTTTGTAAAAAAGATACCTACCAAACAAGAATATTTAGTATATTTCTTGAAGCACTTCGATCACTTAATATACCGTATTTTCATTCTTTATGGTTATTTTATACACTGCATATGCATGTAATGCCGTTGATATTGTTACAAATACGTTACAAATATTGCCATCAGAGATAGGTCCTTCTGTACGTTTAAATCAGTTCTGTGTGTAGAGAAATGAAATAAAAATTGAAAATTGTTCGTTATATAACTCGTCCAGAGTTAAATACTTACACGAACTTGTAGCAGTATTATATACCAAATGAAAGCTTGGTCATTCAGCTTTCAGAAAATGTGTATTTTATGGCATATGTTGTGGTCATAATGTCGCAAGAACCAGCAGTAACTTGTGGTAGTGCAATACATTTTGTTTTAAAAAAGGTACCAACCAAACAAAAATATTTAGTACATTTCTTGAAGCACTTCGATCACTTAATAAAGCCGTATTTTATATTCTTTATGGTTAGTTTTAAACATTGCATAAACATGTTATTGCCGTTGATATTGTTACATCTACGTTGCAAATATTGCCATCAGAGATAGGTCCTTCTGTACGATTGAATCAGTTTTCTGTGTAGAGAATTCAAATAGAAATTAAAAAACTGTTCGTTATATAACTCATCCAGGGTTAAATACTTACACGAGCTTGTAGCAGTATTATATACCAAATGAAAGCTCGTTCATTCAGCTTTCAGAAAATGTGAATTTTATGACATATGTTCTGGTCATAATGTCGCAAGAACCAGCAGTAACTTGCGGTAGCGCAGGACATTTTTTTTGTAAAAAAGTACCTACCAAACTAGAATATTGAATATATTTCTTGAAGCACTTCGATCGCTCAATGTAGCCGTATTTTTCATTATTTATGGTTATTTTATACACTGCATATGCATGTAATGCCGTTGATATTGTTACAAATACGTTACAAATATTGCCATCAGAGATAGGTCCTTCTGGACGTTTAAATCAGTTCTCTGTGTAGAGAAATGAAATAAAAATTGAAAATTGTTCGTTATATAACTCGTCCAGAGTTAAATACTTACACGAACTTGTAGCAGTATTATATACCAAATGAAAGCTTGTTCATTCAGCTTTCAGAAAATGTGTATTTTATGGCATATGTTGTGGTCATAATGTCGCAAGAACCAGCAGTAACTTGCGGTAGTGCAGGACATTTTGTTTTGTAAAAAAGGTACCTACCAAACAAAAAATATTTAGTATATTTCTTGAAGCACTTCCATCACTTAATAAAGCCGTATTTTTTTTATTCTTTATGGTTATTTGTAAACATTGCATAAACATGCTTTTGCCGTTGATATTGTTACAACTACGTTGCAAATATTGCCATCAGAGATAGGTCCTTCTGTACGTTTAAATCAGTTCTCTGTGTAGAGAAATGAAATAAAAATTGAAAATTGTTCGTTATATAACTCGTCCAGAGTTGAATACCTACACTAATTTGTAGCAGTATTATATACCAAATGAAAGCTTGTTCATTCAGCTTTCAGAAAACGTGTATTTTATGGCATATGTTTTGGTCATAATGTCGCAAGAACCAGCAGTAACTTGCGGTTGTGCAGGACATTTTTTTGTAAAAAAGGTACCTACCAAACAAAAAATATTTAGTATATTTCTTGAAGCACTTCCATCACTTAATAAAGTCGTATTTTTTATTCTTTATGGTTATTTGTAAACATTGCATAAACATGCTTTTGCCGTTGATATTGTTACAACTACGTTGCAAATATTGCCATCAGAGATAGGTCCTTCTGTACGTTTGAAGCAGTTCTCTGTGTAGAGAATTAAAACAAATTGAAAAACTGTTCGTTATATAACTCATCCAGAGTTAAATACTTACTCGAACTTGTAGCAGTATTATATACCAAAAGAAAGCTTGTTCATTCAGCTTTCCGAAAATGGGAAGTAAATGGAATATTTCATGGTCATAGTCTCACAAGAACCAGCAGTAACTTGTGATCGTGTAGAACATTTTTTTTTGTAAATAAAACATAGATATAAACCTAACAAGAAAAAACATGTATATAATTATCCAAGTCCTCGGATCACTAAATGTGTTCCTTCATTCTACTTATTTATTTAGCTGAAGCAGTGGCGTAGCATGTCTGACTTCGAATCCGGAGATCACGGGTTCGAGTCCGGTCGCAATACGATGTCATACCCTATACATGAGTTGTCAGTCTCGTGGTAGGGTATTATAGTAGGAAGAGCTGGATGTCGTATATACATTGTATAACCTAAATGTGAGTTGAATGCGACGTTAAACCTAATTAAAACAAACAAACTTTTTTTTATTTTCATATTTCATAGTATTGATTTTAACATATCCCACATCCTAGATTGGCTCTATATGTTCTTTTTTTAATTTTGGACCTTATAGAGAATTCAAACATATAACTTTTATGATCTGAGAATTCTGAGAGGCAAAATAAAGAATGATTTGCTAGAATGATACAGCAGTCTGCATCAGTACTGCCCTACTGCCGAAAATTCTAACAGTAAGGTTTTACTGCCGAAAATTCTAACAGTAATGCTGTACTGCTGAAAATTCTGACAGTAAGGCTTTACTGCTGTACTGTCGAAAACTCAAACAGTAAGGCTTTACTGCTGTACTGCCGAAAAATTCTAGCAGTAAGGCTGTACTGCCGAAAATTCTGGCAGTATGGCTGTACTGCCTAAAATTCTGGCAGTAAGGCTCTACTGCTGTACTGCCAAAAATTCTGGCAGTAGGGCTGTACTGCTGTACTGCCGAAAATTCTGGCAGTAGGGCTGTACTGCTGTACTGCCGAAAATTCTGGCAGTAGGGCTGTACTGCTGGCAGTAGGGCTGTACTGCTGTACTGCCGAAAATTCTGGCAGTAGGGCTGTACTGCTGTACTGCTGTACTGCTGTTACTGCTGTCTTCACATACATCAGCTCACGCTGATGAAATCTGGGATTGCCTCGTGACAGTCTCGCAAATGCCCTCCTGTCTATGTATCTTGGATCCCTCCAAACTCCCCGATTGCATAACATAGCCAAGAAACACACTTAGAGGCATTATCTTTATCTTGAATTCAAGATATGTCTATCTTTATTCCCTTTAGGCCACCAGTCCTAAGTGCTCATTTGTTATACATGGTGAACAGAATCATTCAGGACAATCAATAAACCCCTGAAAATGCTGTGTTCTAGGTGGTGGAGGAAGTTTTACAACTTCAATAACAACATCCCAATTTCTGTCACGAATGAAAGACCTTAGTACTTCATGTTGATCATTTGAGACAAACATAACTATCCTTCTTCTAGCCATTTTACTTGACTGTATTTTGTTTTATAGTTGGATAAATTGAGTTTATACAAGAGCAATGATTATTTCATAAAAATGTATAGTTTGCATAAACATGTATAATTTATATTTACCAAACAACCAAATTCAAAATTTACCTATGAACGGGCCTCAATTTATTTCACCTGCCAGCAAACACGAGAAAGTCATGAAACATGTAATACTTGAAATTTTCACGACTATTATGATATAACCACTATACTACAATTTTCCCTTGATGTCCAGGATTTATAAGTTGTGTCTTTAAATATGCGAGTCACGTGACTTACGGAAACGACTGGTAATTTTCGGCGCAGATTTTAAATCTTTTAGGACATGGCATGTCTTAAAATATTTATGAAATTTCATAATTGAATTAAATCAAGAGGCGGATACTTTTTAATTTTTTTTAACATGTCAAAAACTATTTAGATATAAATACAATATGTCAATAATGTTTTTTTTGCAAAATTAATTTTCTTTAATTTCGTCACTTATATATCTTTAATATTTTATAATAAACCCCATTCTATTGACAAAAAATTGATTTGTAACAAAATTTGATCAATCGACAGAATATTGAACATTTTTACAAAAAAGTTTGATGAGATTATTGAGAATTCCAGTCATGATAACAGCATAAGGGTCAGAATAAAAAATCACAAACTAATCAGTATCTGGTATGTCCACCTCTAGCTTGAATGACGTCAATAGCGTACGTGATTTGGAGCGTGCATTGCACGAGGAATGGGCACAGACACCTGCTCACTTCACCCGGCGACTCATAATTTCATTGAGACGACGTTGTTTGGCTGTCATTCAATCTAGAGGTGGACATACCAGATACTGATTAGTTTGTGATTTTTTATTCTGACCCTTATGCTGTTATCATGGCTGGAATTCTCAATAATCTCATCAAACTTTTTTGTAAAAATGTTCAATATTCTGTATTAATCCAGTACCATGATATGTGTGTCTTAGTGTCATCATTACATCAGATGTATTCCAAAACAATGCTTTACCATAATGATTACGCTGTTAGACTTTGTAAATTATAACATTTCAAACTGACGTCGACGTAAGAAAAAATCAATTACCTGATTTTCAACTTAAAATTTCGACAATTAGTTCACGATCGACCCCCTGATTTTTCTCATATAAGGGTGAATATTTGATTAGGGGTCACTTTGTGTCCGTAGCTCATTAGAACAAGTATTTTTATGCATTTTCTTAAAATTTGGTATTAACTCAACCATAGTAATGTTTATAATTATGTCATAAGACATTATATAGTTCATATCAAATTTTAGATTCTTTATTAGTGTTTTCATTTTTGATTTCTTCAATAAATGCGTAACGGTGCAGTGTCCAAAAGTGAAATGTGTATTTTCAAACAAATTTTAAACCATGCTACATAGATAGTTTTTGTTTTTTCTTTAGTTATTTTACGTTAACTATGTTTCTACTACATTATTGTATTAACTGTGTAGTAAAAAGTTTGCTTATAATAAAATTATACTGATTTCAAAAGTTGTCCATAATTTTGAATCTCAACACCGTTACGCTTTTTGGGGCTAATTATCTTCATGGGGTTGCTCGATTAAACTTGATTTTTCCACATAATTAATCTCTTAGTAGTGTTTTACATTTTACAGCTAATGAAAACCGCACCAATCTTGTGGCAAAGCATTTAGATGGGCAAACAGTGAAAGTACACTTATTCAATCTCAACACCGTTCAGACCAATACATATTATTCCATACATGAAATATAAGTTTTAATGTTACAGTATGTAGATCATCAAATGAATCAACTAAATAGTAACATTCTACATGTTTGTCATACAAATTTGCGTTGTTTTAGACATATATTTGTACAAAGGCTCGCACCGTTACGCTCAACACCGTTACGTAGTGTTGAATTTTGTTAAAAGATTGTGTTTTCTGTCGTCTATTAGACAGGAATGTTTAGATACATTTAAAATATCATTGTAGTTGTTTCTCTTATTATTTTGTAACATTACAGCAGCTGTTATCTGAATTAAAAACACGTAAATAGGAGACTTTATGTTATTGTAACGGTGTGCACACCGTTACGGACAAATGGCTCAAATACAGTTTCAATTTAAATCACTACACACAAAGAATATCCACAACGAACATTAATTTTGTGTTTGATATTCTTTTATCTTTAAATTGAGAGATGTGTATGAACAAAGAAAGGAGTACAAAATTTTATAAACATGATTTCCTATAGGCATGCCCACACCGTTACGATGATGTCAACACCGTTCCATGTTTTTAAAATGCAGATATTGTTTCATTATACTTATTTATTTTTCCTACATTCTTCCATTTTTTAGAAGTGTTTTATGTGTTTATGTGTTTGGAGAAACAATAAAATTCAAATAGGGTAACAATATACTTTTTAAAGAAATTCAAAAGTATGAAAAGTTCATGTAAAATCGTGTCAACACCGTTACGCTTTGATTTCTTATTGTTTTTACATTTTTATATTTTAAAACATTAATTACTGAAGTATTACACAAATTCATGAATAAAAGCAAAAAAATATTACCATTACATATTGCATTGTATAAAAAATAACTGATTAAATTCAACTGTCCGTAACGGTGTTGAAATCTCAGATTTTACCATCGGTGCAAAAAGATAAAATCCTATGATTATTTAAATGCTACTTCATGGTACTTTTGTAAAAATATGTCCCTCAGACATGATTGTTTAGCATAAGTTACTCCAAAATGTGCTTGTACTATGTTGACATTCTATCTTTTTTAAACTACAAATGGCACCTAATCAAATATTCACCCATAAACATTGATATAGTCCAACAGAATTAACCTGAGCTTGACCTTTATGCAAGAATATAATACCTAGATTATTGATTTTAGCTTATTTTCCTCATTAGCCTCAATAAATTGAGGCTATCTTGATTATTTTATCCTACTTATATATATACATATATTATATATTACAAAAATTAAGCAAATGTGACTTCACATGCCAATTAATTTTATTTTCTTTACTAATTCAAACATATTTAGCCATACGGTTCATTGGTGATAACTTGTCTATTAAAGATAATGTTGTTTTAGATTTTATATACAATACCCACCAAAAGTGCGGAGACATTTCCACTTTGCAGGCCTACTAAATAGTTTTTGTCCAAAATTTTGAAAACTGATTACTTAAAAAAGTTTATCACTTTACTTATAACTGAGTCTACAAAAATACCAAACAAAATACATTATAGAAAATGATTACAATAAATAGGCTTAAGCTAGGGTGTCAGATGCTGAATATTATTCATGTGCCGCATTATTGAAATTTGTTTTCATTTTATCACAACCATATTTAAAAATAAAAAACTAGTAATTCTACAAAAAAAATCATCAAAATTAATGAGTTGTAGTTTTTTTGTGGGTACTGTATTAATATATCATTGGAAATATATATTATAACAGGTACCAAAGATGGTGGCAGGAAAAATTATTTTTTTTATATCAAAGAATTTTTCTGAAAAGTGGGACGCAAACTTGTGTGTTACTTGTTCCACATAAAATATCCACGCATATATGCATAAAATATACTAAATGTACCCTTTATTTGGTACAGTAAATTGTCTCTATGATTTATGAATGGTAAAAAATATGAAAGATCTCGTGTATCAACAGAAATAATTGTTTCCCCCACCCGCTTTTTCAATGATGTGCTGTTTGACATCATCTTGGATTTTATAGCGAGCGCTCGACATTCTGTACACAACGGTCTGACTGACCGATATCTTCACCTATTTAATGTATACAGTACAAGTATTAGCATTCCAAAAATGCTTGAATCGTCGATTAGCCATGTATGACATCTCCTTTAGTAAAGCATTCAAGCAATATATGTGTCAGAGCTTAACAATTTCGTCATGTTCCGACCGAGCACATACAAACTCATTTTATGGTATACTTTATAATTCACCTGTCCATTTGGCAAGAAATTATATTTATTGATAACCAATCCAGATTATTCGATTCAAGAACATGTTCTGTCCCATATTTCGACGGCTAATCGAACGAAGATTATATTTCTTTACAAGAAAATATTGAGGCAAAGCATCAAAGGTCCCCAAACAATTAATAGCACGAAAGTACTGCTTACGTCTGTGATCTCTATAAGTGAGGCATTGAAATTCTTTAAAAATGTTTATTAACCGTTAATTAAACCAACCATGTTTGATAATTTAATATATAAATGTACAATATATAAAACGATCATTATCAGTGATGGTCTGATAATTCTTCTCTGTTTATGGTGTCAGCCACAGTGTCTTCGTCAGTGGTTTAGACTGTGACTTTCTATAAATAGACCGCGAAGGCCGTCGAGTGTACATCTATCTAATAGTACTGCCACACACCTCTCACGAGTATTATGGACAGTCTTATCTCTGTTACAAGTTAATCGCTTCAAGTATCTTCTGTAACGTCATATTGAGCGTCTGGTCATTTTCTCGCGCAGAAATACATAAAGTACCAGTTTCAGTATGAACTATTTTATTGTAGCGGAATTATCCGGATATGGATGCTGTTAGGTCTCGTTGATTAAATATAGGACTCCGATCGGAATACCACTATTAATCTACATTGTTAACACAATGAATACAAATATACTGTTAAGGTATGTGTAATATAGACAATAAACAATTGGTATCTATGTGTCTGTATAGATCGAGGGACCATACACTTGCACGATCAATGATTTGAACGCTTGATAAGGCCCGATCTGGGTACCCTGAGATGCTTGAATGTATCAATTTAGATCATTATCTTTTATAGCTCGGATGGATGATTGCATATTAAAATTAATCTAAAAGTCGAGTTGATATTGCTTTGATGGTGCCGATTTTGTGCCCTTTTCTTTGTATGAGAGTCAATATCTGAGGGGCCAGCCGGGGGGGCACGTGCCCCCTGTGCCCCCCGGTAAATCCGGGCCTGTTCAATCACTGGTTTGAATATTGAGCTGTACATCTAAAAGTTCACATGATGATAGGTGATATGTACATTATTACAAGTTTGTTGTTCCTATGATGATCTGTCTGCCAGCCCCCAATCTGATTAAAACCCGATCTAAAAGTTTTCACTCCCATACTCGCTAATTTAGATCTGGCCTTTTTCAAACGAAGGTCACGTTCAGGCGACCTTTTCTCCTCATAATATTCATGACGAAATTGTTATGATACGTAACTTGTTTACATCGTCTACGTCACGCAATTTGAAATGAGCCGCCCAATCGCAGACTGTGAATAATACGGCTGTTAAATTATCATGCAAAAATACGAAATCAAAATGTGATTAATAGTGTTTTCGTCTAGATGAAAGCTACGCATTGATTGGTCGAAACAAAGTTTATCTTGATGTGACCTTCCACGGAGAAAGTAGAGATCCTGTACGACATCGCTCTACAGGATATCTGTTTACGGAGATTGGCCAGCCCCATTCTCTCATGTATCATCTTATCAGTGCTTGTACAGCTGTAATCACCCGTGAAACATTTGGTGATAGAATGCTGGACAGTTTCCAGTTAAAAATAAGCCCAGATCATTGAAACCACCTTAAGGCAGGTGAATTCTCACAATATCCATTTACTGGGTAAAACAATGTTAAAAGTAATTTCTTGCTCAAGAAAAATTTGCGGTGCTTCCATAGGGGTTTGAACACAGTATGTGTCTGACAGCTGGACCACTGGGCCACTATCCCTTTAGAATGTAAATAAATACAACAGTAATAAAATATCATATTTTTATTTTCTTCTTCTTTATTATCAAATACAATATAAAATCTGCTTAAATGTTTAACAAAAATTAATAATGAAACGATAAAAAAGAAATATAAAATTAATGATAAAAGAAAAAATGAGCGATAAATCCATTACATTATGCGTTACATTACCTGACTCCATTAATGGAATATATATGTGCATTGTATAAGAAAATTGACCTTACGCCAGAATTTGATTGACAGCTCCTATTAGCCAATCAGCGTCCGGCATTTGATACCCTGATGCTTATCTAAGATAAGCGGCTTATCGTCCGCCATTTTGTCCGACATCTGGTATTGACGGACATCGAATTTCTTATGTGTTAGCATGGACCCTATGTACAGTTGTATAGGGTTCTCAGTGAAAGTTACAAAATAAACTCAATAAAACAAATTAGAATGGTCAAAATATGTACACATGGGGTCTATAAATACTGTGATAAAAGTATAAACTACATAATAATCTGACGACAATAAATACAAGTATGTAATAAATCAGGTTGAAAATTACATTTTTCATGCATGTTTACCCCCAAAATGTACCACCAAGATCTATGGACCCACCCCTTAACTTTTTATATCTCAGCATATTTTATCACCTACACACCATTTTAAGGACTACATGTATATAAAGTAAGTTGTTTTCGTGTGTATCCAACAGTTTTCTGATTTATATAGGATTTCTACAAACGTTCAATGTGAGATGCGTTCTTTGATAATTTTTGCGCATATAATGTTTTTTGTTGGAGCAAATGAACCTACCTTTATTTTTAATATATATCAATGGATGTTATAAAAAAGGGAATCATTTGAAAGTTGTGACAAATTACAATGCCATTTTCAGACAAATTAATCTTTAGGAAATATGATATCTCGTAAATGGCATGCATGTATTTGAACACAACTCCGTCTAGATAGCCCCTAATACCCACCCCTTAACTTTTTTTTATTTCTCGACATATTTTAATTAACTCTACATCATTTGATAGCTAACGTAATGTAATATTTTTTGCATGTTTTACTGTTTAAAATCCGTACATCCAAACGACTATTACCAGCGTTCAAATTTAAGTGTATTCTTTCAACTTGCTCATTCTTTGTGCGTATATTTTTTTGTTGGAGCAAATGGACCCACATTTAATTTGAATATTTATGAATGGATATTCATAAATTGTGTATCATTTGATAGATGAGACAATGCCCTTTTCAAAAATATTAAGTTTATCGAAATCGGATGACAAGTAAGTAAATAGCATGCATTTGAACCTGTTACTTTCAAAGCATAGATAATGGTTAGGGACATAGATTAATCCCTGATAATGTCGGACAATGTACCACGTGTATCGGTGGGCGGAGCATAGGTATTCTGGCGTAAGGTCAATTGCAACACTACCATATATACATTTGAGAAAGTTAGGTCATATAACATAAACTAAAATTGATATTTTCTGTGTATGACAGGAGATTATTTTTCACAAGCCTTCCCTCCCTCCCTCCCTGGATCTAAACATATAGATAGTATGTATTTATATCATCTTGCTCACAGATTTCAATTCAAATATCAACTTATCTAAAACTTTCAAATTTGCACAGAACATTTTTTTGATAGCAATAAGGATGTGTCCTGATAATGACAATTTTAATGCTAATAGATACACAGTTGAAAAGAGAATTTTATGTATTAATGAATTCCCCCATTTGTAATGGTATACATGATTTGAGAGTGTTTGTGACTTTTACATCATATTTCTCACCATCTATAGGTCAGTTTGCCTTAAAATATAGGGCACATTCCGCATGGCAATCTCTAGCTAGCGCTTTTGAAAGAGATTTTCTGCAGCATAAGAGGTTTAAGGAACAAGCTAGCAAAAACAAAATGGCGACTTTCTCAAAAAAAAGTTCAGAATTGTAACAAATGAAAAATATTTAAATCAATTATTCCCATGAATATTGTAATTTACCTCTTTGACGAAATACAATGTATATGCATTAAATGAAATATATATCAGTATCTTGAAAAAGAAACACATTCCCACAGGGGGCAGCCATTTTAAAATAAGCAGAAGTGTTCCGAATGATATGGCTAGCAAGAAAAAACTTGCTACGTTTTGCTAGCTAGCGATTCAATTTGCTCGATCGTAGCAATTCGTTCTGTAGGAAATCGCTACTAAGCGCTAGCTAGCGATCGCCTTGCGGAACGTGCCCATACTGAATTCATTTTCTTAACACAAATACAGGCAATGACAAGTAAATTTCAAAATATCAAATTTAACCAAATATGAGAGCAAGCAGATTTAATAAAGATGAGATACATTGTATATTGGAGAATCTTAATTAATATAAAACATGCAAAATTATAAAACATGCAAAATAAATAATACAAGTTTAAAACATGTATAAAAATTTGGCATGTCAACAAAATCAACAGAATGAAAATAATCATACATATCTTTTCCATGGATACAAATTTCCAGGACTTTTCCTGAATTTAGAATCCACGAGTTATATTATTTTTTGAGAATACCACAGAAGTTATCTACAAATAAAAAAGTATCATATATATAATACATGGGAATGATTTTGAGTAATGAAACTAACATAGAGCATATACATAGCAGGGCATTCATTTTGCATATTTTGGGGCCGAAATTGGACCCCATTCCATTCTCAAAATCATATGTTTTTCCCCCTATCTCAGATAAAAATTCCCCTCAAAATTTAAAGAAAAAGAAAAATGTGTACAGAGAATAATGATAGTTTATGACCAGCTTCAGATCATTTGTTTTATTTGTCATTTGACAGTCACAATCTATACTACCTATTCAAAGCAATGGCATAAGAGTTTAGAGTAACAACTGTACGCATCTAAGAGTTGACTGAAAATTCCCCATATTGTCTTGAAATGATAAAAAATTCCCCTATCAGAGGGTATGGTACATGTCCCTAAAAGTTGTCTAGTGCCCTACATAGTATGAAACTTTTTATTCAAGTTTTCAGCTCAACAGCATTCATCAGTAAATTGGAAATGAAAAAT
Source organism: Mactra quadrangularis (assembly GCA_025267735.1). NCBI lineage: Eukaryota > Metazoa > Mollusca > Bivalvia > Venerida > Mactridae > Mactra > Mactra quadrangularis. The sequence goes on from CM046297.1 coordinate 2,487,657, forward strand.
TAGACTCTCACAGTCATTATATGTTACTATTCCAAACACCGGAATTTAGAATAGTAATGCATCATTTTAGTGCCTTACTTTTCATTAGCTCTTGAGCTGTTAATAAAGAGTTTCATAGTACATGTATGCATTTGATCTTTCTTCCCTATGGATAAATATTACAAGGACATTAATGTAGAACATATTCAAATATTATTCCTCCGCCTGTTAATATTTTTGTCACCAGACTTCTAGTTTAAAAGAATTAAAAGACCTCTTGTTATCTATTATGTACAATTCAGTGCATGCATATGAGATCCTCCATATTATACATTGATGGTTCAAAGTAAAACTGATCTGACTACATGTAAATAAAGAATAATATATCAGGGCTTGAATTTAACAAAATATTGTACATGTACTTGCAAAGTTTTGAGTGTTGATTTCATTTTAACATGCAAAAATGAAGAAAATTGCTTGCATTTTTTGCACTAAGTTTTAATGGCAAACATAGTAACTATTCGTATATGCAATATAAAAGACACTAAGTACTATACCCAACTAAACTAAGATAGAACAAGTGCATTATTGTGGGATAGACAAAGTTATCAAACATGGTTTTGTACTAATTTAACTCTTTAGTTAAGACAGTGACAATTTTTGCATTGATTTCAACACCCCAAAAATTGTGTGTTAAAATAAAAGTTACTCACAATTTTCAAATTCAACTCGCATTTTGTGAGTATGTGAGCGTAAATTCGAGCCCTGAATATATGCTAGTTTTGCCCTGATCCATTCACATATCTTATGAGAATTTATTAGTATGTTATCTTTCACATGAATTCATTCTCTCGTAATAATGTCTACAATTCGTCAATGAAGAAAGAACTTATTACTATAGAATATAATTCTAGAAAATAAAACCACTTAGACTAGAAAAGTTGTCAGAAAATGCATACTGGAAAATGTAATGAACGGTTTAATTATGAACCAATAATGGTTTTCCCAAACAATGTTTATATTGTTAATCATATTTACTTCACTATGTTATTTTGACTATAAATGCAAAAACATATCAAGTAACCCAGTAGAAAAAAACATCCAAACTGGAATTGAACTCACCACCTTCCAAGTCGAGAGCAGACATTCTACCATGACACAATGGAAGCTAAGCTAGCTTAACTACTTAAACAAGTAAATCTGTGAGCTAATGCTCACTAGTGATACCCGCTGTGAGAAATATGACTATCATAATGTAACTTTCATTTAACAAAATCTAAAAATATGCGACAAACAGGAAGTATATGAGCAAGGAGCAAGAAATCGCTTTACACCACATGGGACTATGGGATGAAGCAATATGCAAAGTATTAGGCTGCTGCATGTTATAGTTGCTGAGAAAACTGCGACGGAAATTTTGTAACGGACGGACGCACGCACGGACAAGGGTAAAACGGTATACCCCCCTCTTCTTCGAAGCGGGGGTATAATTATAAGTCTAGTGAGTGAATAAAAGAAGAATAGCCAAAATATTACTAAAGCACTTGAGTGTCCTACCCAGAGGTAGATTTGAAGAGTTCTATTATGAATTTAACTTTTTTTAAAAATGTGCTTTTAAAAAAGTCAATTGCATTAAAATGCAAGGAATTGTTAAGGGAAATATTTTCAAAAGGCTATATATCTAGAGATAAAAATCACTAAGAGATGATTTTACTCAGAAATGGTTCAGTTTAGACATAAAATAATTGCTCGAAAAAAAATCAACAAGTGGTTATTATGATATATTTGTATAATACTAAACTACATTATTGCACATAAAGATGCAAAGAACACTGTTATTATAAAGGCAAGTATACAGCAGGCATGGGGAAATCATACTCATACCCAGAGGCTATCAAGATTCTCAATTCTAGTTAGATATTGAAATCTTGATTATCTCTGGGTATGAAAATGTAACAAATGAACATTTAACAACAAATGTATTACTTGAAAAATACTAGAACAAACTTAGAACAAAAGTGTTTGTTTCTTCCAAAGGAAACTGTAAAAAGAGAACTTTTGAAAACCTGAATCTCAGACCTTTTCCAGGAAACTATGAAATAAAAATTTATAAAAAATAAACTCAACTTAACAATAAACACAGTAATGTAATAACCAGAGTAAACAAAAACTGAGATATTAATTGAAAGAGATAAATTACTTGAAAAAACTTAAAGCTATAACAATATACCTTGCTTGTAACCATTAGAAACCAAGCTCCCTGCAGTGGTTATTTCCCTTTACTAAATCAAACTTTAGAAGCAAAGTATGACATCAGCACTGTGATATGTTTGGGTTAAAGACTTACATGCTATACAGTGCCATCAAATTGCCTTCACAACTGGAAAAACCTGGCTGAAATTTTAATTTAGAAGTTTCTAAACATCAGGATAGATATATTAAATTTAAATTTTATATACTTTTAATGCATGTGAAAATCAAACCAAAATATTAAAAATATATTGGTTATTTCATCTAAAAATGCATTAATATCATTATTAAAAAATGATTAGGTTAATCTAACATTTTAGCAGACCCTATATATCAGTTTAATACTGCTTTTAAGTACCCAAACAAGTTTGACCCCTAGTAATATGGACAAACGGCAACAGTTAAAAGTATGAATCGAAACAGTTGAGCATTAAACCAATTCTAATCCATTTCAAGCAAACAAAGAACAGATTTCAGTCTTTAGTAAGTATGACAGCCCTATTATACATCCAATCACACATAATTATAACAATAAAACAATCATTTGAACATGATATAATAACTCTAGATTATATAAAAAGTAAACAAAAAAATAAAATATGAAAAAATTATCAAAGCATGACTTTTTCAAAACATGAAAAAATTAACTAAGTGTGAAAAAATTATCAAAATATAAAAAAATGTAGAAATACATTGCATTTCAAACATAGTGCCTCAAATATAAATACATTGTTCCCCTTGGAAACAATAAGATTATACATAATGTGGAGCAAACTCTTAACTCTAAACACGAATGTAATACAACAAAAAATATAGAAAAAAATCTACACTGCTTGAAATATTTTCTGAGAAAAATAATTAATTTGTTCAATACCAAAACTAGTGCTATAAAAACAAATTTGTTCAATAAAGTGTTAATTTGATACAAATGCAAAATTTTAGCAAATGGAAATCATATTACTGTAACAGTGAAAGAAACTTACATACAGGGTATTACCAATACATATGCCATGAGTCGAATTTAACAGAAACTTGGACTTCAATTTTTTACGCGTTGATTTTATATCATGCGTTAAAGTTGTATGGTGTTATGAAATGAAAATTTATAATAAACAGTAGTGAAAATATAAGGTCCTCTTAGAGGAAGAACAAGTAAATCTGTGAGCTAATGCTCACTAGTGATACCCCCGCCAAAATCTAAAAATATGCAACAAACAGGAAGTAGATGAGCAAGGAGCATGAAATCGCTTTACACCGCATGGGACTATGGGATGAAGCAATATGCAAAGTATTAGGCTGCTGCATGTTATAGTTGCTGAGAAAACTGCGACGGAAATTTTGTAACGGACGGACGGACGCACGCACGCACGGACAAGGGTAAAACAGTATACCCCCCTCTTCTTCGAAGCGGGGCTATAATAACATCATAAAACATCTGTGACAAAACATAACACAGAAAAAAATATACGAAACAGTCAATAATGGAATAAGATCTTTTTATATCCACTTGTAAGCTCAAACAAGACGTTTTCAATTGTAGCTATGCCACTCTTGAAAATGTTTTCTAAGCTCAATCATTGAAATAAAGGTCAATCTTAATCCACTTTTGACCAATATTTTCTAATAGTTTCTGCCTATATACACATGAGATAAGTTAACAAAAATACAAAACTGAGCATTTATAAGAAAAGATCACAGATAAGAGATTGATAACACCAAGCTCAAACTGCATGCAAACGGCTGACTGTAATTTCTTTTCAAAGCCAAAATCAATTTTTTGCCAAACAGAAAATACAAAAAATCAGCCAAACTTGGGTTTTGAATCATAAAAGTCATTGATTCATGACTTTTGATGCCTAGCAGTCTATGAAAATAGGATATGAAAGTGGTTGCAAAACAGATCATTTAAGAGCAAGCATTATAAAAAATTATCTCATTTTGCAGAAATTTTGGTTGCACTAAATAAATCATTGGTTGCCCAAAATTAAAAAAGGTTGTCCTGGGCAACCAAACACTAACTAATTTAGTTGACTTCCCAGTGAGAGTTCCTGCAATTTATATAAAATCAGATCTACAGAGCTGATTTAAAGGGAACATAATTAAGACAGATTTACCTGACATATTGATGAACAATTGTCAAAAATCGTTTTTTTTTAAATAATGCCTACTTTCTGATTACACTATTTTCCTGGAGATGGAATCAGAAGCAGAACTATATTTTAGTCTTAATACAGCATGAGAAGCACCCATATGGTGGTAAAATTAAAACAATGCTAAAACAATAAAACAACATACACTGTTTTGTAATATAAAAAACTGAGATTCAATTTCTTAATACAAATTTTCTTAATTTGGTTGCAGTAAATAAAATTAAGTAAAAAGTTATATTGCCATTTAAAGTCTGCTTCTATATACATGTTCAGCCGTCTTTACAATCTTGTATGATAACAACTGATCATTGCAATCATGGCAGGCGATCCCTCACAGAACCCATTTACACCTGTGTAGAGTCTGGAACAATTGTAAGTAAATTTCTTGCTCAAGAAAATTAGCAATGCCCCTAGTGGGAATCAAACCCAGGCCCTCTCAATCCATAAGCCTGGGGCCTACCACTGGACCATTGCTCCAACAAAATACAATACATTTAATATTTCTGAATAAAGAAGGTTCTATTACAATATAGAAATAACTTAAGGATTTTTTAACTTTATCCTTCCTACAGATAATTTAGTAGCACTTGTTTATAGTGTGACACACACATATATATATAACTTATGAATCAAGAGTAACCTTACAGAGAAGTAAGGCTAAATGAAAGTACAAAAATTGAATTCTAAAGCAATGCAACAAAAGTGTGAACTGTTTTACAGCTATATTGCAGTGAAATCCTTTCAACAAAAACAAGTCTAGGTCATTTTTAGTACATAACACTTAATTTTAAAAGAATCGGTCCTTATTTTAAGACGATTCAGCTATCAAGACATTTTGACAGTCCTAATAGTGGTACTTCATTGCACAAAATACATTGTAATTGCATGCTAAATCATTTCAATTCTTGTCTACAAATCCCTAAACAACAATGCTCCTGGTTACTTAAATAGTAAATTTGTTTTTTACGACAACTCTAAATTAAGGTCAAATTCTAATAAACAATTGCAAGTCCCAAAACCAAAACTTGAATTCTTCAGAAAATCCTTAACATATTCAGGATCAGTTATATGGAATGAAATTCCTCTTAACATTCAACTCACGAAAAGTTTAACATCATTCAAAAATCAATACCTTAAATGGAAATCTCACTAAATGAAAAATGGTCTTTGTCCACTGTTAATATTCACTCTTTTATTTCAGGCTTGTTCTACTTTACTTATATCTTTCAATTTGTTAAATTATTATATGTTTTTCACTAAGTAAATATTTTAAATAACTTGTAGATGTTCTATAAGAGGTCCACATGGAAGATTGGATTTATCCAAACGTGTAGCCTCATTAAATAAAGTCATTATTATTATTATTTCAAAAACAAATAATTGTCTAATTATTTACAGGTAAAAACAATTGTTTACAGATTTACAGCCATTTAACAGTGAAAGGTTTCAGTAAATACAAATCTGTGCCATTTTAGTCTAAATGTAACAATAAACCCAGTCTCCCTCCCAACGTACATGTATACAGTGTCATATAAAATTACCTTTACACTTTTAAAGAGCAAGTTTTTCATAAATACATTTACACTGTGTTTTAGATGTATTTAGGCATCAGCCTTAGGGTAGTTATAATAGATTGTAACATTTAAAAGGGAAGAAATTATGCCATATACAACAGTAATTATTATGTAAACAGTAAGTGTTGGTAAAAATTTAACAAGAAATGTAATGTGTAAACCATATTAAAGCCATGTTTTAAAATTTAAATGCAAAAATTACAAAGGGAAATAATCCATAATAAAGGCAGTTAGAGTTGTGGTTACTTTCTATTTCTGAATATACTTAGAATGAAGTTTCATAAAGATCTGACAATAAATGCAAAAAATATATGGAGAAGAACAACTTTAACGCAATTGTTAATGACATCGAAAGCCCGACTGCCTCCTCTCCGTGTTTAGCCAAACTATTAGCCCAATTTTTTGTTGAAAAATCCAGTTAAAAACAAATCACAAATAAAAGTGTAAAGGTTATCATAGATGGCTCAGTATAGATAAAGTTAAATAACAATAACATAATGGCACTTTTAAAGCCTGGACTGCAGTCTTACTTTTAAAGCTTGGACTGCAGTCTTTCTTTTAAAGCCTGGACTGCAGTCTTACTTTTAAAGCTTGGACTGCAGTCTTACTCTTGGACTGTCTTTGGACATTTTTAAGGCATAGTGTACAGCTTTGCAGATTTTATTCAATTCATGGAATGGTACATTCTTGTGGATGGGTAGATAGATCACATGATCAATGAGGTAACGAGCTTCGGCAGGATAACATGGATGGAGTTGTGACATGTCATCTGTGGTGACATCATTCTCCGGCTCAATGATATTAAGTTGTGTGGCCCCACGATAGGCTTCTACACCTACCGCATTCAACCAATGAAGAATCTCATCTGGCGTGTCCTGTAAAATGAAATAATGCTGAATTATGCTGCCTTTTTCTACAGATCCTGTCATACTAGCTCAGTTGGTCGCACACAGACCTACTGATAGCAGGATCCTGGGTTTGATACCCAAGGGGAATATACTTTCGAGGAGCTAGGTTATGGAAAAATTTGTTAGGCTATTGTTCCTCCTACAACTGGTTCTAAATTATGCAGAGCTGTTGTATCCCTGTTCATTCAACCCCTAGCCACAACATTGCCATGTAGCCTGGATCCCATCTAGGGCCCTTACGACCATTGGCACACAGCTTACAAAATCTTACACCTGAAGCCATCAGAGCTTTCACAAACACAACTGTCCACTTTCAAACATTAAGAACCTTCTACATTGTTTAAAATAATTCATGTGAAAAGATCTAAAATTTTACAGTAGAAAACATCATTAGACTAAAAGTCAAAATTCCAAAACATTCAAAATATTAATATTCATATTATATACTAAATAATGACAAACCCTGTAGCAACACATTGTATTGGTCATATTACTGTGGTCATTTAACCTACTCACCATTCCTGGAGAGGCTAAAACTTTTTTAAACCAGTTTCTAGAGGCATAATTCCATCAGGGACTGACAACTGTAAAATTTCTACATAAATTTACCAACAAAATGTTGAAATCTTACCACTAATATTGGAAACAACCAATAGTTATTAACTTTAGCCTTCATACCAATCAACTGAGCATTCTCTGGTAACCTTTGTCTGGCATATTCTCCTTTAACTTGAGCTAAAAAAAGATGATATAAAAGGTCAAAATATCACACAATACATGTAAATTAAACACTCAACTCATGGACTGAAACAAGAGGAATAGTCTGGTTATTGTACTCAATCTGTTAGTGAGCTAAATGAGCTAACATTAGAATAAACATTATAACCAAGTTTGATAAAGATCAGAAAAAATATTACTTCAAAAATGGGTATCAGAGACAGACTGACAACAAACTAGTTAGTCTAGTTAGTCATCAAGCAGTCCTCAAAAGTAAACATGAAATTAAATTGACTGAAAATTATAAATAAAATAGATGTACAACAGCTAAGAATTGATCAAGAAACATCTTCAAATATAGGTCTTATTTCAACAATATCTACAATATTTTTAGTGATCAACTTTAAATTAGTCACCAATCAAATACAACAAAGTTCAACCATAGGCTGTGGTTTTATCTTGAATAAATCTTTCTCTTAATATATTATATTATATTTTTAGAAGCAGTGGTCCAGTGGTAGGACGCTCACTTAGGGATCAAGAGGTCCCGGGTTCGATCCCCACTAAGGGCACTGCTTATTTCCTTGAGCAAGAAATTAAGCTACAATTGTTCCACTCCACCCAGGTGAAAATTGGTTCTGTGAGGGATTGCCTGCCTGAGGATAATTTCAAGGATCAGGATTTATTGGACAAGATTGTAAAGTCTGCTGAACATGTATATGAAAGCAGACTTTAAACCGCACTTTAAAACAAGTAAATCTGTGAGCTAATGCTCACTAGTGATACCCCCGCCAAAATGTAAAAATATGCAACAAACAGGAAGTAGATGAGCAAGGAGCATGAAATCGCTTTACACCACATGGGACTATGGGATGAAGCAATATGCAAAGTATTAGGCTGCTGCATGTTATAGTTGCTGAGAAAACTGCGACGGAAATTTTGTAACGGACGGACGCATGGACAAGGGTAAAACAGTATACCCCCCTCTTCTTCGAAGCGGGGGTATAATTATAAGAAACAAAATAGATACCATTTTCAAAGTCAGACTTCTTGAAGTTTTCAAATCTTCTTTTCATAGTACTAAGTAATGGAGTGGATGGTTTGTGTTTTATCTTCTGTAACATATCATTTGGGAAACCTCGTAATAACTTCAGAAAGAAAGATTTATAGTCAATATTAAGGCTACGACACAAATACATGATTCCTGTAGACATCTCAAGGCTAAAGAAGAAGAACATGTATTTACAAATTTTCGTTAAATATTCGGATCGTTTCTGAGTTGGATACTGATTGTACGTTTCCAACATCTTATTGTACACAAAGTCATCCTTAATTTTCACAATAGCACCCCCGAAAGAAGTACAATATTTTATCACACCAAAACTAAACAAAACAACATCTGATCTAGGATCACCAAGGCGGTGGTAACCACAGAATGACTCAGCACAATCTTCTATCACAGCAAGGTTATATTGTTGAGCTGCTTCAATGATAGGGTCCATGTCGCACCATTTCCCGTAGATATGAGCTATAAGTATAGCTACTGTTTTATCTGTGACTAAATGTGGTAACAGTTCAACTTTAGGTTCTGTTGTTTCTATGCTAACATCTAGAGGAACAACCTAAAATATACAGTGACAATATCTTTTAACTGACAGTGACTAATACATTAACTTCACTGATTAAAAAATAAACATTTGTTCAATACCGTCCTTCATAAATATGAATATCTATTTTTTTGAAAAGTGATTACAGAAGAGCTGTAGTATATATGATATCAAACACATCAAGTATTCAAACCACTGGGGTAAATGTATAAGACACTGATATTAAACAAGAGCTGTCAGAGGAGACAGCATGCTCGACTTAGTAAGTGTTTGTCACAGGAGATGTGGTTGATGATAAGGAACATACATATTTTAAAATTTGAAAATATAACCTTAACAAATTCAAAGAAAAAAAAAGAAAAAAAATGAAAACTATAAGTTCAAGGGAGATAACTCTGAAAAAATGTATAAGGAGTTATGAATCTTGTCACATGAGATGTGGTTGATAATAAGGAACATATATCTAAAGTTTGAAGTCAATACCTAAAGAAATAAAACAGTTGCAGTAAAAACAAACATTTTTTTAAAAAAACCTCTAATTTCAAGGGGAGATAATTCTGAAAAAATATATTTGGAGTTATGAACCTTGTCACATGAGATGTGGTTGATAAAAAAGAACATATATTTAAACTTTAAAATCAATACCTAAAGAAATAAAACAGTTGCAGTAAAACAAACATTTTTTAAAGAAAAATTCTAAGTTCAAGGGGAGATAATTCTGAAAAAAATGCATTCGGAGTTATGGACCATGTCACATGAGATGTGGTTGATAGAAAGGAACATATATTTAAAGTTTGAAGTTAATATCTTAAGAAATAACAAAGATACAGAAGAAAGTATTTTACTGCACAAAAACTTTAATCTATGCACAAAAACTTCAATCAGTTCAAGGGGAGATAATTCTGAAAAAAATGCGTTTGGAGTTATGGACCTTGTCACAGGAGATGTGGTTGATAGTAAGGAACATATATTTAAAGTTTGAAGTTAATATCTAAAGAAATAACTAAGATATAGAAGAAAGTATTTTACTGCACAAAAACTTTAATCAGAAATGTGGACGCGGACGCGGACGCGGACGCCGACGCCGGGGCGAGTAGGAGAGCTCTACATTACTTCGTAAAGTCGAGCTAAAAATCAATAATTACATATATCACAGTCTATGAAATCAGCAGTTCTCTGGTTAGCTATGAACCATGTTTGGGCAACTCAACAAGGGTCCATGGGCAACTGAATAAGTATTGTATGACCTTATGCGTTTAAGTCATTGTCTGGTCAAAGAAGGCTAGACAGTTCTGAGTAAAATACTGAATATATATAAATAAGATCAACATACACTGTTGACAGCAAGATTTTCAAATTTTCTGAGACCTTTTTGAAGTGATTGATTTTGAAAAATTTCCTGGTTCCTGATTAATCATGTAACAACAATGAGACATGATCTATCGATTTTTAATGGTTAATTAGCAACACATCTGTGTTAGGTGATAACATAATCAATCATTGCCAGCAGAATAAATTTAGTAATAAAGTCTATTTACACAGTTTAAAGCCACTATATGAAGACATATTCATTAACAGTAGACTTGAAAACTGTTTCACAACCATGAAGTTATCAAAATATAACAAGCATTAAAAACACAATTAATAGCTCAAACCATTCTGCTTTCTTAATTTGAGTTTGACAAAGTGTCCAATTCTTAAAAAAGTGGGGTACTTTTATAAGAGCACACTATATTCATTTATACGCTGATGTTTAATATACCTGATCCAAAATAGTTTAAAAGCTTAATTATGTAATTTGGAGTAAGTTTTTCTCTAATAAGAATTCATCTTTAACATGCTTAGATAAAAACTATTGTTTCGAGTATTGACAACCAAATTCTACTTTCGGTTTCGATAGATACTTTCACTTTGAAATACAATAGATAACATGAACATATCTAAGCAATATTTGCATTTATATAAAAATCTTGTTTATTAAAGGTGTTTGATACAGATAAATGTCTATTTTCTTTGCAGTCAAAAACAATGTTACTTTTGATATAGGGGCTTTAAAAAGACTTGATAAGAAATGTTTGGTCTTTGGTAGGGTTAACACCCTGGCAACACACTGTATTGTGTTATCTTTTTTTTAGTTCATCACAGTAGCAACACATTGTGTAGGTCAAATCAAAGTGGTCAGTCAACCTACTCACCACTTGATAAGGCTTAGTCTCTGGATGTAGCTTGTAACCAGTTACTAGGCACATACATTAATTAGTAAGTGACTGACAACTGCCCTACATGATTTAGAATCAGTGGTGAGAGGGAGGATGGCTGTAAAAGTGATTTCATGGCCAATACCCTCAAAGTATGCAATGCCAGATAATCAAACCTTTATCCCCTCAGTCAATTAGAAAACTTTGGGATAGCCAGGTAGACCGGCAGTTGACAAGAATATCATAATTTAAAACAAAATACCTTCAAGTTATGATGCCTGACAACATGAACCATATCTGGAATGTTTATAGCTGACATGATGACCTCTGACCCTGCTGGAAAGTTCATGACCTTGAGGTAAAGGTCAAGGCCAGATCTTACAGATAAACATGGCAAGACATGATTTTTATTTTTCTCATTTTTCCAAATATTTTCTATATCATTGATAATCTTCTGTCTGTCCAAACCAAGTGTAAAACATTTTGACAAAGCATGCCTGATATCACTGAAGTCTGCGTCTAAAATAGAGACATGTATTCAAAATATGGATATTGTGCGTAAAGTTTGACCCTGACCTGACCTTTATGCAAGAATATTAATTACATTGAATACGAATGTAGTATTAATGCTCAATTACACTGTGGCCATGAGGATTATGTGTTGAAATTTAACACATATACATACTTCTATAATTTTACGATCGCTGCCGAAGTGTAGAATAGGCGTGGTACTGAATTTCGTCGGGATATGTGTAAGGTAATTATTAGATGCAAATGTGAAAGGTCAGATCGGGGTCAAACTTTACGCACAATACATATATACCAAGTAATTTTATTCAAGAAGCATAAGGCATGACTTCAAACAGTTTACAGATTATACATATAAATAGGAAAGGGGGGAAATTTTAACACAATTTCATTGATAAGGGAATAAAACATCAAAGATAACAACCAAAATATAGGTAAACAACATGATGTTTTTAAATAAATTTCATATGGGGAAGGGATCTATAAACAGCCCCTGTTATAATCAGGAAAAAGCCTCAACTACTTACCTACAAAAAGACATGTATACGGTACCAAGGATTCCATTTTTTTATCTTTAATTTCATTCTTCTTTTGATCACTCATCTGTTACCTTCTCTGTGAATAAAACAATACATAGATATTGTGAATAAATCGCAGTAATAATGAAGTAAATCATTATAACTACTTCCACTGTAGGTGGTTAACTCCCTCTTGAAGCTGTCAAATGTAGTGCAGCTAACAACTGTCCAGGGAAGACTATTCCACAATCGTATCCGAATTTTTTCAGAGCAGGAATACAAAATGTCCCACTTCACGCATGTGCATAAATACCATACCATACAGACAAGGGGGAACTCAGTCACTGTCTTAGTTCTATATGCTGGAACTGTTCTCTCAACTATCAGAGTACATCTTCACTCGGTGCTGGAGGAAAGGAACAAGTAAACCTGAGATTAGTTTACGCTACATACAGTGAACTCAACAGTTCCAGGTCATCGACAATTCCGGGTCACTTTTTTATAATAGTACAGATGATTCCTTAATAATGCAATATTTTAATTATAAGATAGTTAAGTCATGTACACTAACCACTTAGCTACCGTTACGCAAACTTTCCATGTTGACATTTCTCTACCGGAAGTCATAGTCATGAAACACTAAACAGCGTCATTTCCAACCAATGCGAAAGTACGTGAAGGTTTCGTCCAGGCGTTCAAAAAAACAGCGATTTATATCCACAATTTAGATAAAATAAGTCCTTATTGCACATCATTTTGCTGGAAATTTATTGGTGAACACGATTTAACTCATAGATTTGTTTAATCTAATTACTGTTTGACAATAATGCAGACAATTTGACCTGTTAAGCACGTGACAATTTCAGGTCAAAACTTAACCCGTATTATATACTATCATTTATTTTAATTCAAAAGTATTTTTTTAACATTTAAAGTTTATTTTATACATAATTATATTCCATATGTTAGATATTTGTAAATTAAATACAATTATTGTTTTGATATTTTGAGTTTTACTTTTTACACGCAACTAATTGTATTTATGGTACTTGTTTTTATATGCAATAGGTAATTGCAAGTGACATGATTAGATCTTTAATTTACGAGCTTTATTTTTGTTTAACTTGGAAGAAAATATGAGATAAAGTCTTTATGGACAAAAAGTTGACAGTTTTATTGATTTTAACCCTGTTGAGACCACTCTGGATTAAAGAGACAAGCATCTGTCACGTGACCCGGAATTGGCAAGTGCGACCCGTAACTATCGAGTTTGCAACGTGCAATTTCGAAACTTGTAGGAAATTACAAGCAAAGAAACACTATTAATTTACTATAGCATGGTAAAGTGGACGTATTTGTTTATCAATTTATGCAGGTTTGATTCCCACAACTTTCGTTTTGAAGAGACACGCATCATTTGTTTCGTTACTGACCCAGAACTGTCGAGTTCACTGTACAAAACAAATACTAGTATTTTTTCTACACTGATGTCAATGATCAACAAACATCATATTACAGGTCTATGGTCTACACATATTGTGAATTTTGGTGAATATGTAGACTCAACACATTTATCCCAAAATTCGAAAATTTTGAAGTGTTGATGTTTTTGTAGGTAAATTTCCGGGTTCTGAATGGTTGATGAAGTCGATTTAAGTTTGAACCAAACAGAGATTTATGATCAAATTTCACAAAAATATACACTTACAAGTCCATTTTCTCCATCAATCGATTGCATAGAATTAAATCTCCAATCTTGACGTATCAGGTAACATTCATTTAACATTGACAGGTAAAAAATAATGATAAAATTCATAAAGGGGAATTAACTGTGTAATAAACTGTGGTTAAGTATAAAAACCAACAACCCGTAAAAACCGGAACAAAATGTTGTACCGGTCTGAACTCATTCTGTACACAAACGGTCTGACTGATATCTTCACCGTCTATTTATAGAATGGTCTAAACTAGAATTCATTTTAATTAAAAATAAACCATTCAACGGAATAGTTCAAGTAGAAAATATAGCAGTAAGATGTTTTATTCTTTCCACTACAAATTAGAAACACTAGTAGCATACTAGTTTAAAGCCTATTCAAGTCTGTAAAACGTGCATCCAGAGACATAGATATCTGATTCCCTGGCGCATCGAGCCAATGGTTATCTTCGGATCAATACCTTCTATCTAGGAGAACCGTCATCTAACGTAGTTTCTTCTTATTTCACTGGATGTAAGTCTAGATATGCCCTTCAGCACAATAACACAAGTTGAAAATATTCCATCACCATCTATTTGCACTAATGTACACTTTAAGAACTTATTAAGATTAAAGTAAAAAAAAAAAAATTCTATCACTCTAGGGGGTATCTAAGTGTTAAAATGAACTTTAATGACGAAAGTTGATTCTATTCAGACTATTGTATGTTTTGCCAAGTCTAAAATAGAAATTGCCAACTACTGAGAGTGGTGATCCCTAATCCTTCAGCTTTTCCAACTGATGCGCGCCATAGATCGATAACGATTTGCATGAATATTAAATATGTACCGTCTGCACTGGGTATCGAGCGAATAAAATTTGTCTAAATTATATGTATTGTTTTTAAGCTTTTGACAATCAATCAAAAAAGTGCAGTCTAGGATAATACGTAACCGTTCATGACTTTTGATTCATTCAAAGTTCATTGCAAAGTTTTGTATAAGACGTACAATCTTGGATTTCCGAAAAACAGGCTTTACACGTTGAGACTGAAGCACTGGACTCTTTGGCATAAAATGTTCAACTGTTTCACTGGACTCAAAACATAATCAGCAAGTAGGATCAACTTCATTTTGATTAAAGGTGACTCTTTTACTTTGAAGTATGTAGGTAGATGTCAGCATCTTTAGCTTAATTGGAATCCTCGTTAGGTCTCTAGGAGATTTAATTGGTGTCTGTAATACTGGATGGAGTATACCAGGCTGGTAGACTTTGTTCAGGTATTTTAAGGATGATCGAACTGGCAGCAGCAGCGTCAAGTATGATATTTTTCCAGTAACCATTGACTTTATTTTTTACCATCTTCTTCCATATCTGCTTGTTAAATGATCCCGATAGGATTTCATCTGTGTCTGGTAGGGAGTACTTCAGAACCAATTTCTTGGCATTAATGAACCAGCTTTTGCGTTCTTGGCTTTTCAAACTGAGTTGCCTTATCGCTAGCTTTTTTTCGACTGATGACTCAGGTTGTAAACAGACGTTGTTAAGCATAGTGAGTATTTTTGTGCATTGTTGCACTTATACGCACACATAAAATATTTTGTCATCAAACACAATTAAAAATCGGTCCCGTATACATTACCGTGTACGAGTTACAACAATACTTTCATTACAGTATATATTAAGTAGTGTACATGTCATGTATGTATGCACAGAGAACTATATATAGGGACGTACGCATTATTTTAAGATCATAAGATATTGACTCTGGTGTCAGTGCCCGTAGAATCTAGTGGTATCTGAACTACAATTAAATATAGAATCTATACCACTGAGAGGTCCGAGTGTAAATGTCATCTAGGGAGGATAGAATGAAATTACATTTGCATCATTTCTGCCGCAGTAAAATTCGCTACAAATCATCAATGTCCTGATGAAACCCCATAATCAGCCAAGTTTTGATTGAAATATCTAATTCTACATGATGTATAAATAGACAAGAACATCAATGTTTAGTTAGTTTAGGCTCAGATTTCAAATACTTATTTCAAAATTGATCATACATGTACTTACTGGTTAACGAAATGTATACTTTCCAAAAATGAAAAAAAATCCAGGAAAAAGTATTCATGTGTGTTCAAAGAAAATGTAATCCAATCTTATTTTCCGCAATATTATACTTTTAGAAGTCGTGTTTTAAAAACCATATCAAACCGGTATTTTCTAGAAAATCGCAATGTTAATTATGATATTGTTTACAAATTTCATATTTGTATAGTAATTAGTAATTACTATACATATTATAAGTACTTTTAAGTGTGCCAACAGTGAAACCTGTCTTCACGACCACCTCCAACTTACATCCCATTTAAGCTACAAATCACCTCAAATGCGGCTTCTATTACTGCTTAATCCATACGTGTGCACAAATTTCCATGTATGATATATAAATGACATTATTTTATAGAATGGCCACTCCACAACAACACTCAATTAAAATACAATCTTTATAAACTATTCAATATATGAGGGTTTCACTGTACTGTGTTTCTAGAGTTCACGGATATAAATGATCAATTAAGAATTTTTAAGTTTCCCGACCTCATTAAGTATTTTCACATGTATACTGTATAGTACATGTTTAATTTCTTAGAGGTTTGTAACTTTTTTCTGTGATAATGGTCGCTCTTATCATGAGACCATTTCATTAAGCGACCACACTTTTTGTCAGTCCTAATGATGGTCTCTTAATAGAGGTTGGACTGTAACTTTTATTTAATATCAAATCATTTATTCTTTACGTACGTTGCTTGTTCAATTATATGTGCAGATCATAAACACGTTTTCTAAACCCAAAACTAATCCAGCCTTTGGTCTGTTCGGTTACTTGACCAAAGTTGGTTATTTAAGACAACATTTCCCAAACCAGCTTACTTTTCCAATCATCAGTGAGGTCGACAACTTCATACTATATACATGTACGAACATGTATATCAATCTCCATAAACAGATATATATCCTGTAGAGCATTGTCGTACATTTAGCGAGTAGGCGAGCGGAAAATTCTAGATCGGGTTTTAATCAGATTGTACGTATGTAGGTATGGAAACGTATATGGTACACCCCAATGATATAATTAAGTCTACTTTAGGTAAATCGTACGGAAGCATGGAGGTGACATGGTCAATATCTTTTATAACTTGTTCCCACAACTTAGGAGAGTAGGTAAAAATTTTTCTAACTCGTTCCCACAACTTAGGAGAGTAGTTAAATTTTTTTCTAACTTGTTCCCACAACTTAGGAGAGTAGGTAAATCTTTTTCTAACACGTTCCCACAACTTAAGAGAGGTGATACATTTTTCCATCAACTCCACGTGATAATAGGAATTCGGACAAATCTGACATGTTCAAGTCGAATAGACTCTTCGAATGGCGACTGGATGTAACTTTGCGCGATTTTGAAGACGCCCTCTGATTGGTCAATTTATCTTGAGGGAACAACTTACTAAGTTGTGGGAACGAGCAAGAAAAAAATTTACCACCTCTCGTAAGTTGTGGGAACAAGTTAGAAAAAAATATACCTACTCTTTTAAGTTGTGGGAACGAGTTAGAAAAAAAATACCTACTCTCCTAAGTTGTGGGAACAAGTTAGAAAAAAAATACCTACTCTCCTAAGTTGTGGGAACGAGTTAGAAAAAAATTTACTTACTCTCTTAAGTTGTGGGAACAAGTTATAAAAAATATCGACCATGTCACCTCCATGCTTCCGTAAAATCGACTTGTTATGATAATAAAAGAAAATGAACTGTACCGGTTGTCTTATGGAAACGCATATATATGGTATACCCTGGTGATGTCATTTTACGTGAAGATGTGTGCTTGTAGGACGGCATGGTAACGCCAAGTTATCATAAAATATAAAGAATGATATGATAAGACGTGATAAAAGAGCACGATTTGTCGTCTTAATCTGGTCATTACTGAATAACAGATGTGTACTTATGTACAATAATTTTCTTTGTAACATACAATTGTGCCTGTTCTCGACCATTCCTCATTCTCTGAATAATAAATAATTGTAGAGGCGCGGTCATGTTTATTTATATACTTTTTCTGAGTAAGATACTAGTATATAATTGAAAAAGTATATTTATGTAATCATTTTTATTACAGCTATGGCTAATAGTAGGAGTGACTAATTGCTAAGTGACTGGACAATTTGTCATTTTATTATGTAATCATTTGGGTTTAGGTTATACTTGTATACTGGGGACGGACCGTTCTATTAAATACTTTCAATGCGGACCCCGGGTAGCACTGAATCAAAATTTGTTTCTTGAAGTAAAGTTGAAAGTATGTCTTCTTCTTCCACTGAGTTTTTACTTTTTCTGTCCTTCAGTTGTTAGTGGTTTGGTCCCATTCTTTTATCAAAGAGCTGAAGTGGATACCTTTCTTACAATATACGATAAGGCCATGCCATATCGGAATTTTGTTAAGCGTCCGCGTGCGCGTAGATTTTAGTGTCCTCAGTCAAAATAAAAAAAACACAATTGTAGATAAAACTTTCTTAAATAACTCAGATGTTTCGGGATTCGATACGACAATTTGATTAAGGAAAAATTGTGTCGGCAACGACGTTATTCATTGTAAGCAATTTATCATAACCGCGTCATTAATACTATATACATGTATATATATTACATAGAAAAACACTAGTCTTTTTATATTAAATTCAGACCATTGTTTCATATTATGAGGATGTTATGTCATTGGAAAAATATATATAACGCATTGTTTTTCACCGTAAAAAAATTGTGTCTTTGTTTTCGGTGTGTGTGTTTTTGTGAACTTGATAAGTACCAAGGTTTGTTTAATTTGAGTTGACGCTTAACAGAATTCAGTTAAATTTGGCATGGCCTAAAGTTCCGCTATAAAGACCTCTTACAAGGTTATTGCAAGATCATACGTTTTCTGACGATTTTCAAGTCCTAGAATTAATTCTTAATTTGAGAAGAAAAAGGTCCCTTTGTCAAGACTGTCGATCTTCATAATTCTTATAGCAAAACTTAACTAAATGCAGTACTGCTCATAAGTAATAGGTTTTACGTTGTTTAAACTCAAAACATAATAACAGAACCATGCATATGAGTTGATTTTAGATAAAGTACGAAACTAATTTGAAATTCAATACATATGTACGTATGTGTATAATTAAAACGCAAGCACGCACGCATTGTTCAGAATAATTTGTATCAAGTTTCGACTTCATTTTTTTTCAGTTTCAGTTTCTATTTTAAGATCGACGTATACATTCAGATATGCATTGATTGTAAGTTTATTACGTTTCAACTACAAAATAGAACATAGAATAGAACACTTATAAGTGTCTGTTTAATTGATTACAAAATGCAAATGTACATTGGATAAACGGGAACAACTGAGAATAATACTACGAATTCGCCCCCTTTTTCCATCCCATAGGGATTAATTTATGATGACTACATGAGCAGAGCGCAGAAGACAGAGGAAGTTAGATTAAGAAACTTAACAGTGCAGTTTTAATAGAGGCGTAAACGTTCGGTCCCATATAAAACAAGTTATGACTGGTCGTGTTTCTATGTATAAAGCACTTCATATGCAGTGATGAACACTTCTCAAAGGTGTACCGTAGCCATGCAATTAGCAGGGGCCCGTATTATCAAGCCTCTTATAATGTAATTACGACCAATTGTAGTCGTATGTCCCTCTGTACTAACTGTTTAAATTAGAGTGACATTTATCGTAAGATTTTTTGATGATATGCTGCCAATTACAGGCACCTTGTTTGTCAATATAGACTTACCACCAGCAGATACATAGAGAACTAATATATCTAATTCCCTGCTTCCAGTGAGTTTTTCACCCATTTGGAACACCTCAGCCTTTCATTGAAAGAATAATAATCTTAGTGAATGACCGAGGAGTTCCGAATGTTATTCACCGGTCCTTATAATGTGTTGTATTATATAGGCGGATCTAGCGGGGGTGTCAGATGCTCCGGACCCCCTGAAATTTCCAAAATTCCCCTGTCCATGAGTGTATTTTTTTAACTGTAAGCCTTTTTTAAGTAGCATACGCGTAAAGCAATTTTTTATCGGGCTCGCCTCGCTCGCCTTTGTGCTTGACATAGATCCAGGGAATTAGATACACTATGTCTGTGATAGATCTAATAGTGATGTAGTTTATATTATCAATATGCTGTGTTATCTCACAGACAGTGTACATTGCGGGTGTAGTTCGAAAGTTCGACACCCTCGCCCCTCCCCTAGAAAAAGTTGGACCCTCCAGAAAAAAATCCTGGAACCGCCCCTGTATTACTACCTTCTTTAACTGATCGATAGATTCCACAATTTCTATTGGTGCACATCATGCAATACATGCTTAGATTTCCTTGTGAATGATGATCTATGAAATTAGCACAGTGTACGATATCTTCGTCGAAGTTGTCCGAGGTGCTATGAATGTTTTTTTCCTCGAAACACTTTTTTATTTTCACAACTATTTCGTTTAAACGTAATATTATTTCGATTAATCGAAATAATATCTCGAATAAACGAAATAATATTTCATAAAAACGAAATAATATTTCCTAAAAACGAAATAATATTACGTTTAAACGAAATAGTTATGAAAATAAAAAAAATATTCCAAAATGTCACTTTAGGGGCTCCGTAGAATCCCATTGGGAATCGTTTTTATAGAATGACACGGAATTATTCATTCATGAAAGGTCGAGGTGTTCCAAATAGATTGAATTCGTGTCGATACGGGTTAATGCTCCGAAAAATGTGGCAATGGCATGAACGTACGGCACATATTGCCATCCGTAGTATTTGTACACATAAATCTATAAATAGCAATGACAGTATGGTATAGAGAAAATCCTGATCGTTGTATACATGTGCACACGTGACCCTGAGTGTATTTATACAGATCTTTACATTAAGTTAAAGACTTCAATAGACATTTGCTATAAACGAGGATTTACCCGTTTAGGACAGTCGACATTTTACTAGCTTGTTACTTGTTTAAGACAAATACAGGAAAAATGGTTAAAGAATTAGCAACTAAGGTAAGAATTCAGAATTATTTTCAAATACATGTGGTTTCAATGTAGGTTTTCTTATTTTGATGTTATTGTGCGTAGGGTCAGCGCGGGGGCATACTTTCGTGTAGTTTGGTATAATGAAGTAATACGGCAATTTTCCCTCCTACCAATGAATTTATATATTTATAGCGCGGGGTGGTCAGGGGTGCTGGACCCCCACTGCCCTGGAATTTTCAAAATGTACATGTCCATCAGTGTATTTCTTGACTGTAACTAATTTTAAAGTTGTATGAAGCGTTAAATTTTATTCTTGGTGCTTAACATAGATTTATGGTAAACATAGTTTAGTATTAATATTTTGCATTATTCTGCAAAATGTGTATTATATATGTGGTTGTGGTTTGAAAAACTGTGATAAGGAAAATTTGTGTCTAGCACCTGTGAGTTCATATGACAGTAGAACATTCGGGCATATGAAGGTGGAACATTAGTTCATATGACAGTAGAATATTAGTTCATATGATAGAAGAACATTAATTAGTTCATATGATAGTAGAACATTAGTTCATATGATAGAAGAATATTAGTTCATATGATAGAAGAACATTAGTTCATATGATAGTTAAACATTAGTTCATATGATGATAGAAGAACATTAGTTCATATGATAGTAGAACATTAGTTCATATGATAGTAACGCATTAGTTCATATGATGATAGAAGAACATTAGTTCATATGATAGTAGATCATTAGTTCATATGACAGTGGAACATTAGTTCATATGATAGTAACACATTAGTTCATATGACAGTAGAACATTAGTTCATATGATAGTAAACATTAGTTCATATGACAGTAGAACATTAGTTCATATGACAGTAGAACATTAGTTCATATGATAGTAGAACATAAGTTCATATGATAGTAGAACATTAGTTCATATGAAAGTAGAACATATGTTCATATAATAGTAGAACATTAGTTCATATGACAGTAGAACATTAGTTCATATGACAGTAGAACATTAGTTCATATGACAGTAGAACATAAGTTCATATGACAGTAGAACATAAGTTCATATGATAGAAGAACATTAGTTCATATGACAGTAGAACATTAGTTCATATGACAGTAGAACATTAGTTCATATGACAGTAGAACATAAGTTCATATGATAGAAGAACATTAGTTCATATGATAGTAGAATATTAGTTCATATGACAGTAGAACATAAGTTCATATGATAGAAGAACATTAGTTCATATGATAGTAGAATATTAGTTCATATGAAAGTAGAACATATGTTCATATAATTGTTAAACATTTGTTCATATGATAGTTAAACATTAATTCATATGATAGTAAAACATAAGTTCATATAATAGCATAATGTCAGTTCATATGATAGCTAAACTTGAGTTCATTTGCTAGCCTAGTGGAACATAAGTTCGTATAGAAATGAATCAAATGGTTTAACTTGTCTGTTTGCTGGTCACTAGGCAATCATATAAACATTCTAGAAACGAATCAATATTACATTTGTAATTTTCTTTGCTTGACATAATCTCCAGTGAATTGTATACACTGTAGATGTACAGGTCGATCATATAAACATTGAGTACAGCACGTTTATGTGAACAATGAGTTTATAAACATGGTCAATAAAATCAATATTATTTTTTTTTGGGGGGGGGGGTGAAACAGTATACCGGTATACATGTATTCCAATACAACAGTTTAGTTAGTTAAAACAAATCTTATTGAGTTTAATCAATATATTCAATTTGCTATGTACAGTACATATGCACTAAGAAGTAGAATGCTAAAGTGGTATACATGTACGTGTTAAACATGTTTAAATCAGTACAATGATATACGTCGGGGCTTTTTTCTGTATTTGGGGAAGGGGTCTGTGGCCTTTTTTATATAGAACATTTGGGGAAATTTTATCGCAACTTCATAGATAGGGGAACAAAAAATCAAAATTTGGGGAAAACTGCATGTTTCAAAGAAATTTCAAGAGGGGAAGGCACCTGTAAATGGCCCCTGTTGTATAAGGAAAAAAGGACCGTATGTGCATCACCGTTTTCACTTATTGAGTGAACAAGCCTATTATTTGAAATATATAAATACGCAGGACCTAATATATGATCTACTCGTGCCCGAGGGGGTGCGGGTTCGAATCCCACCCGGGGAGGTTATACCCTTCCATGAAAAATTGACAATAATGTCGATTTTCCTCCATAGGTTAGATAATATGGAGAAGTTTCCGGCCTTGTGGAAGGGTAGGTGAGTACTGGTTTTAGACAATGGTCCAGGAAAGCTAGGTTAGGTGTGCTGGACGCCGTGAAATAACCAAAATTGTGTTGATACGGCGTTAACTCCAATAAATAAAATATAAAAATAAAATAATATATGATCTATGCTTTATTTTCTTTGCTTTTTAAAGTGAAAAATAATTTTTTAGTATTGACATTCTTAGGATATTTTTAAGGCATAAAAATGATATATTTCACACTTGGGTTTGTTAAATACTAGTTTTTTAAAGCCGAGAGGGCTGCTACTGTGATGCGGGTGTCTATTCAGAAAGTTCATTTACTCATGCCTGCCCAGCTACTCCTAACTGTATGTACATGTTACGTACAAATGTTACGATCTTAAAAGTTCATCAAATTGCCATCAAGCAGAAGTCTCTTCAGGTCAACATCATCAGCGCAAACATAGCAAATATATATTTATAAGTAATTATTGTTTACAAGTTTACAATTAGGTTCAAATATGGATAGCCATGACTGCCTTATAACAATCTGATTAAAACCCGATCTAAAATTTTCCGCTCGCTATATACTCGCTAATTTAGATCTGGCCTTTTCCAAACGAAGGTCACGTTCAGGCAACATTTTCTCATCATAATATTCATGACGAAATTGTAATGATACATAACTTGTTTACATCGTCTACGTCACGCAATTTAAAATGAGCCGCCCAATCACAGACTGTGAATATTACCGCGGTTAAATTAGCAAGCAAAACTTGGTCTAAAAATAGAAATAATGAAATCAAAATGTGATTAATAGTGTTTTCGTCTAGATGAAAGCTACGCATTGATTGGTCGACACAAAGTTCATCTCGACGTGACCCTGCATTGAGAAAGTAGAGATCCTGTACGACAACGCTCTACAGGATATCTGTTTTCGGAGATTGGCTTTATAAATACATACATTAACAAAGGTTGTTGTGTGAAATAAAATAATATGACATGGATTCTTCATTATTTTGAATGCATTCTTCAATATATTCAGTGGTTTGTATGCATTTGGAAGTGGTTTCGTAATGAACAAACCCCACTTGAAATTATGCTGTTTCAACACAACCAATACTAACAGCAACTAGAGCTGCGTATCGCCAGCTAGTTTATATCAAGATATGTGTTATGATGGTTGCATTGTATCACGATATGTATCACGATAGTTTTTATGCTAAATGCCACATGCCAAATGCTTGAAAAGAGAGACACAAGCAAGCAGACAACTTCCCAAAATGGTAGTATTATCGTACTAGTATTAAATGCACAAATATGTCAAAAATTGAGAATGAATGTCCACTTGATAAGAACACCTTTCTGGAGATACAACAGTTCCATTAAAAACACCATGTCGGCATGCAACACAATAAGTGGACTCAGTCTTCATTTGAGCAAGATAACAAGTTACTATCGCAATATATCGATAGTTAGTTTTACTATCACGATAAACAATCGTCATCCTAATAACATGATACATCGATGCATTGAGAATATTGCCCCAACACTAACAGCAACGTTGGTTTGTGTATGTATATATGACAGCTTAGGCTTTCCATATTCATATGTTGATATATTATGTATCTGTTATATTTTCTAGGCAGAGTTTGATGCAATAATAGATGGGAAAGATGGCAAGTTAGTTGTTGTGGATTTCACAGCAACATGGTGTGGACCATGTCAAATGATTGGTCCAAAATTTGCAGTAAGTTTTCATTTTAAAAAAATGCTTCGAAGTCGGTGGTAATTTCTTTTTAAACATTAGAGCTACTTTCTTTATATGAATAGTAAAGATATTTTGTCCTTAAAAGACACACTACTTTTCTGAGTTTTGGTGACCCTGTGGGAAATACAGTATGAAAACAAAATTGCCATATTTTTCTCATAACCGTCTTAAGCAATTCAATGTAACTGATGGCCAATTGCTTCAGGAATTCAGAAAAGATTTTTGTGTAATATGTGTTTTTAACTTCATTGATTTCTATAAGTCTGCATTTTAAAAATATGAGATTATGTGCAGATTCGCCATGCTATCTAGGGTCCCATATTACCACATGAAAGTGTGCATAGCTTAAGAATTTAGCAAAATCTTTTTACTGGTGACAATCAAAATTTTCTAGCAATCGATTTATACGGATATTTTTAGCCTATTGTGATTTTGGTACATCAAGACATGATTTTAGATTAAAACATCAGAATAGAAATTTTATGCAAAGCCGTGGCATAGTGGTTAGCATGTCTGACTTTCGATTCCGGAGATGGCAGGTTTGAAACTCGGTAGCGGCAGGTCATACCTTATACATGAGTTGTCGGCCTCATGGTGGGGTAAGTTAGTACTGGTGATAGAAAAGTGTCCAGGAAACCTATTGTAGGAAGAGCTGGCCATCGTATATATGACCTAAATATGTGTTGAATACGACGTTTAAACCAATTAAAAAAAAAGAAATTATAGCTCATCATGTGCATATTTTTTGGAACTGTTTTTCCTGTAGACTTGTGTAAATGTAAAATTAGTACAGAGTTTCATGTAATAAAACATTCTGCATCAATGTAATTTAAGGAAATCTGAATTAATGAAATTCTGGAAAATATTCTCGGACAAGTTTGAGCCCTTGCTAAAAATGGTCCGATAAATCCGGAAACTGTTAAATTGGAGTTTTTCAATCAGTCTGGAAGGTTGTCAGAATTTTAGGTAATATGGTAAGCCTACCGGTAAATGCAATATGTACATTATATGATGTAACCAATATATTTTGTTGTTGTTTTTTCAACAGAAAATGGCTGAAGAATTTCCTGATGTAATTTTTGTCAAAGTTGATGTTGATGCAAATGGTGTAAGTATTTGTTATTATATATTATATAAAAATACTCTATTTAAGTAGTTAGCCTAAAGTTAAAATGTTACTCATGATTTGCCTTAGGAATTTTGAATGCAAATTTGTATCAAAGTTTTAAACAGAATGTATGCATTTTTTGTAATACACCAAAATGTATGATACAAATACAATGAAACTATTTCATTTGCATATTTTTTTGTGTTGCCAAAAAACAATTTAATACCAGTAGGTAAACATGCTGAGACATGAAGAGACATGTATTTCACTTATTAGCATTTTCCAGAATAAAGCATGCCTGATAGTTAACATAGTTATTGTATGATATAGGGGGACGTATCTATACAATCACATCATAGAATGACTATGTAGCCAAAATATTCATATCAACCTTTTTATGAAGAGATGTTCAATAAATAGTAAATAAATACAAAATGGTGAAGGTTTAGCTATATGGGGATAATATATATAATTAATAGTAAAAGTATGCCTTGCGAACATCAGGGAATAATACTGTTACATCAGGGAATTTTATTTTAGAATTTCTGTGGTCACCCTGAAAAAGCCATGTGGGATTTAGTTACAACATGAAAATAACTTACAGAATGGACAGTATTTTGAACTTCACCTATTATTCATTGCTCACCGAATAGAAAATTTGATGGACATGATACTTTTTTGGAGTGTTAATTTGAGGCTTGAATACAATAATCTATATTTTCTCTGACTTTGTAGGAAACGTCAGAAGCATGTGATATAAGATGTATGCCAACCTTTCAATTCTACAAAAATGGTAAAGTAAGTCAGTTTATATCTTATTCTATGAGGAGATTGTTTAATCACAAGATGATATCTCAATCTTATATTTAAATTGGTAATGTACAACTGAAAAAAATATGCTTATTTTGTAACAGAGGTATAATAATGCACTTGCACTCCATTGCTTCCAAGCTAGCTTTTATGGCAAGAGATTGTGGTTCAATTCTCAGTTCTAACTATGGATTATTATTTGGGTACATTTGGCACCAAAGGTAAATAACCCTCAATGAATTGTGTGATTTGTCCCTTAGATTGTCCCACAGAGAATCAAGCTCCAAGAATTTGAGGACAAATTCTGTTAAGGAGAAGAAAGGGTGTATGTAGCAGAGGTATTATATGGACCTTGTACTCGCTTGTTTTTTAGCAAGC
Source organism: Mactra quadrangularis (assembly GCA_025267735.1). Taxonomy (NCBI): domain Eukaryota; kingdom Metazoa; phylum Mollusca; class Bivalvia; order Venerida; family Mactridae; genus Mactra; species Mactra quadrangularis. The sequence continues at coordinate 2,515,195 of CM046297.1, forward strand.
AACGTGGTTGAGTGGCTGCTCACAACGCGGAAGGAATCACAGTTCATACCATGGATTTTTATCGGGTTACAATTTGGAAATGGAGTTTCCAATGAATCAAGCTTTCGTGCGAGTTCCTGAATGTGTTTGATTAGTGAGCGTGATCTACATACCTTCATAGAAAACTTCCTACAATCATTTTCCATTCTATCACTAAATCAAGTAGGGCAGTTGTTAGTCATTGGCACACATTAAATGACCAAGAAATGGTCATTTGTTGATAATCAACCATTAGTAGTAACCATCATTTTACAGAATTTGAACTGTTGAGCAGTAAATTTCTATATTTTTCTTTTGCAGAAAGTGGATGAAATGTCTGGAGCAGACGAAGAAAAACTAAGAGCTCTTGTTAAAAAGAATAAATAAAGAAAGCTATGAATGCAACTGTTACATCATCATCATCATATAGACTTTAATAGAAAAATACCCCCATTTGTTTAAAATTTACTAATCTAAATAAGTACATTTTGGCAAGCAGTTATCTTGGCAATCTTTGGTTACTGCTGACAATAATTTTACAGTGAAGAATTTAGATACTTGTCATTGTTTTATAGAAAGTTATAATCAGCTGTGAAACACATTCAAGTTTGAGATCTGTCACTGAATATAATTATTTTATATGAATATGCATTTAATTGATGACTTTTAATAATAAATAATAATAAAAACTTTTTTACTATTTAGTATTTGTTAAATCATTTCATCTATGTAGACAGAGTTTTTAAGTTTTTATCAGATTGCCATGGAAACCAATTTTGATTTTTTATCATTTCAACAAGTTTAAGAGGATCTCCTGAGGAACTCTCCATTTAATGTCATGTAATCAGAATAATTGCTTTTAACCAGAAGGGGCTGGCATGGACCCAAACCAAAGACACTGTATACATGTGTTTAATGGTAAATTTTATCCAACAGTCAGTGGCGAATACATTAACCCTGCTAATTTAGATACTGGATTATTGATAATAAGTACAGAAAATTTTATAATGTAATGAATACATGTATTTAAATCTGCAGGGTTAATGTATGCTCCACCGACAGTTGAATAAAATTTATCAACACATATGTACATGATTAAAGTGTCTCTGATGGAATGGAACTGTGCAGGCCATTTTTGCTTTCAATTAATAATATATTATTTATTATCAATTCCCAATGATATACTTAAACTATAGCAAACGCTCATGAGCTTAAGATAAATTTCAAAACAAGTTTTGATTTCAAAACATGTTTTAACAATTTATTTACATTCAAGTTTGATTGTTGGTCTCCAACTGGCTTTATGTGATATGCATTGTTTCACACTCAAGGAAACTAAGTGAGTTTTGAATCTGGAAGCTTGTAACCTTGTTGTACTAAATACAAACTATGGCCAGTGACTGACTACTATCCTACTTGATATAGAGGTAGACTGAAGATTCAGGTTCGATACTGACAGTGTCCTTGTATTTCGAGGATCCAAAAAAACTTTGGAGGAGTTCCAGAGATTCTCAGCTAGGGATTCCTTCATGATCCCTGAAAATTGTCATGAATTGTTTATTATAAATAGTGATACAAAACCTGTATCCAAAATAGTTGTCTTTAATTGGATGATGTCTAATTTTAAAGACGAGTCCCTGAATAACTGACTAGGGATTCCTTTGTGATCCATGGTAAAATCAGTTAGTGTCAAACCCTGCTGGAGATAAGTCATAGAAAATATTTTATGGCCAAAATATACAAAGGTGCCGGTATATAGACCTTGAATCTATTTTATGGTCAAATTATACAAAGGTACCGGTATATAGACCTTGTATCAAACCTACAACACCTGGATTTTGAAGTCAGACTTGCTATCAACTGAGCTTAATGTATGGTTTACTTTATTGCATTGTTCATTAACAGATATCTTAAACCTCTGTATTGCTCGTTTTTTCTCAACTGTCAAAACATAAATAATTTCACAGAGACTTCGTGCTCTTTATCATACACTCGTGATATTGAGATAGTGTATAATCATTCACTGTGAAATTATTCAAACTTTGACAGTTGAGAAAAAATGGACTATACCCTATAAAGCATCTCCTGACATTGTACATGGGGTCACGTCCAGATGACCTTTGTGTCGACCAATCAATGAGTAGCTTCATCTAGACAAATGCAATAACAGCATCAGAGTACCTCATTTTCTAATTTAAGACCAAATTTTGATGGCTATTTTGGCTGTGTTTGTTATTCATAGACTGGGATTGGAGAATTATTTGTTATTGTGACATATTCTATACAGAGAAAATGTGAACAAGTCATTGAGCACAATGATTGCATCAAGATTATTATGATATGACATAGGTGAGCTGAGTGAGACATTTACTGCCAGCTTGTCAGATGTAAAATGAGGGAGTGTGTAAGCTGATGTCCAGGGGTAGGACATGCATTAGGATCTAAAGGTCCCGGGTTCAAACCCCACTAAGGGCACTGCTATTTTCCTTGAGCAAGAAGTTAACCTACAATTGTTCCACTCCACCCAGGTGTAAATGGGCACTGTGAGGGATCGCATGCCTGAGGGTGATTTCAATGATCAGGAGTTATTGTTCAAGATTGTTAAGTCGGCTGAACATGTATATGGAGGCAGAATTTAAATCACACTTTAAACTTTTAAGTATGTATATAGAAGAAGACTTCAAACTGCACTTTAACTTTTAAAACTATATATTTACTATATGAAACACCATCATTTGTAGTTGCATTTCAAATTGCTCTAAAAGTGTAATTATCAGAACACTACTTTTCTGCTTTCAAACATATTTCCTTACAATTTTGATAGTTTAGGGAAAAGTTGATATTTATGTTGAAATCAGTGAATGAGTACCTTTAAATTATGCTCCACTGAGAGTTGAATATAACTAAAATTGAAAGAAAAATACTCAAATAATAACATGAAGAAACATTGAATTTAAATTCTTTTTATTCTTTTATAAAAATCTGCAACCAAAAATATTCACCCCACAACTACAATATGGAGAAAGTTGTTTTTTTTCTAACAAATAAAAAAGATCTTACATGCATTTATAAGCAAAAGTTAAAGTTAAAATAACTCTGAAATGTCATTACTTAAAGAAGCTTTCACATAGCAAAAGAAACTTTCCAAAGGTCGCAAAGTCCTGAATGTCAGGACCAGTCGTAAGTTTATAAGACATAATGATGACAAGAAACTAGGTTAAAACATCTAGAGTAGAGGGGTCTGGGAATACTGGATTGTTTATGTGTATCTGAGATCTTATAGCTTGTTTAGGATAACTTGAGACAAAACACAATTATACCATTTTTACTCATTGGTAAATTTATATATTACATTATCACAACAATTTAATGTTATATATTCATTAACCATTACCGTCTAAATCAATTTTTAGAAAAGTCAAGTGAGTAGAGTGTTTGACTTCAAAACTTAAGATTGTGCATTCAAATCTTAATAAATCCATTACTTTTTTCATTTTGACTTTTTAATATCTTGTAGTGATTCAATCAATATTTAAGTATTAATCAAATTAATCAACCAAAGTATAAAATCTGTCACTTTGCCTCGTACTCAAGGGTCAAGAACTTGTAGAATTGTTCCTTTCTTACTAAACATTTCACTTAAGCAGAGAAAATAGTGAATGAGTCTTAAAGATATTCACTTATAATTAAATAAAAATAGGCTGTAAATTTCATTTATTTAATTGATATATAAATGTGCAATATTACTTAACTATTATATAATAGAAATAAAAATTAAATAATGACTTGAATCAGTGCAAATAAATATCTAGTTCTTGAAGGTACATGTATGTCAACTCTACCGCAGAGCTATTTGTGTATTTATTATTAAGTGTAGTCAATTATATCATACTAATGTTAATGCATCAATTAAACTTCCTTATTTACAACAATATGCAAGTTAAACATATATGTTTATCAACAATGTCTCAAGTTATCATCACAAGCTACAACGAATGAGAAAAAAAAATTATTACTGAGTACACAGGTGTACAATTATCCATGGCCAAGATTACATAATGTTAAAAAAATAAAACTTATTAAATTTGCCAAACTTTAGATCTTTAGAAATGATTCTAATCAATTAAAAATGTTTTTTTTTTTTTTACATTAGGCCATGCCAAATTGGAATCCTGTTAAGCCTCAAATCAAATTCAACATATCTAGGTACCTGTTCACAAAAGCACACATAAAGCGATAACGAAAACACAATTTTTTTTAAGACAAAAAAAACCTGCATTTAATATATATATCTTTATGAAATAACATCCTCGTAATATGAACTTAATACAAAATGACTAGTTTTTTTATCACACAAAATATATTGTATTAATGAAGCGGTTATGATAAATTGTTTACGATGAATAACATCGTAGCCGAACACAATTTTCCCTGAATGAAATAGTCGTATCGAATCCCAGAATTAACATTGGAATATTTAAGAAAAAAGATGCCGAAAATTTTGTTTTTTATTTTGATTGAGTACTCTAAAACCTACGCGCACGCGTGCACTTATTAAAATTCCGATATGGCATGGCTTTATATATAATGAGATATAGCTACATACACTTTCTCCTACAGCCATCATTGTACATGACAGAACATAAATGTCATACATATTCATGTATTTAACTTAAAGAAAATATACAAGAAATTTCTATCAATATCATGCGTTAGTTTAGAGTAGTTCTTAACCTGTTAAAAAGTCCCCGGGCAAGTTGCCTAAGTATATAGCTAGCAAGCACTTGGCCCCTTGGTACCCTTTTTTAATATCACATATGCAATTATTTTGGTGTAAGAAAGGTACTGGGGCACTAGGCACTACCTAGGCAACTCAATTATCATCATTTCATGGTTGATGGCATAATAAAGAGGTAAATAAGAGTTAAGTGGATTCCATTACATTGTGTAACCAACAGTGCAATGATGTAGATTTAATGACAGGTAAAATACTACATTATATATAACAATCTTTATGAAAGACCATCTCAATCACAAGCACCTTTCAACAACAGTTATAGTGTGCAAAGTTTCACCTCGATCTGACCATTCACATTTGCATCTAATAATTAGCTACACATATCCCAACTAAAAATCAGTACCACGCCTATTAAACACTTAGGCAGTGATTGTAAAATTATGAAGTATGTATATGTGTTAAATTTAAACACATAATCCTCATGGCCACAGAGAAATTGAGCATTAATACTACATTCATTGTAATGAAAATTCTTGCATAAAGGTCAGGTCGGGTCAAACTTTACGCACAATGCAAAAAGTCTAATCTTTCAATGTAAAACACCTTTTCAAAGTAAAAGAGACTCCAATAAAAATTCCAAAGAGTTTGGATCATAGATTTTTACACTCAAAAAAGTTTGACACCGACATGAATCTGTTTTGTGTTAAACATTTATAAAAAAATTAGACGAGCATATTTATTTCATAAGTCCATCCGATTTCATGGTTTATTGCACAATAAAAAGGTTAACAGAGTTGCAAGAGTACTTATTCATAGTGCAACCAACTATGAAATGATATGGGCTTTTTGACAGGTCAAAACTTCTACACTATAACATTATCATAAAAGCTTGACAGAGATTCTAAGCAAGCACAGATCAATGTACAACATTCAGGTTCTAAAACAGTTTGAGCAAAACTAATTGATCACAAAATGGAGATAGACAAAAACAGATAAAAATTTAGAACAAGTCATCATTTAATTTTAACATGGTTACATAATAATTAACACATCAAAATTTCAATCCATCAATATGATAGATACATAATTGGTAACAATAGACTCCCATATCAATGATAACAATATCATTGATAGATGGTAACAGTTTGGGCCAATGAGAGAGTACCTGATCATTGCATGATCATGTTATATTCTGGTAATATAAAGAAGAGTGGGATCACAAGGAGAGTTGTATTCTAAATTTCACAGAGAGTAGACATGTGTTAACTGTAATATACATGTATTGTGTTAAAGTTTGACCCTGATCTGACCTTTCACACTTGCATCTTGATCTAATTATAATTATCTACACATGTTCTGACAAAAATCAGTACCACACCTTTTCTACAAGGTGTAATAGACACTCATTGTATGCTTCATTATATTTTAAAAGTTAATCCCTGTGTAATAATTACATTCTAGCTTTGACGATAATCTCAAATATTGAGCATTAATAATAAATTTGTATACAATGTATTGAATTTTCAAATGTCAAACTTTAAGCACTATAACTTAGTTTTATAAATATGCTTAATCATTTGGTTAACTGGAACAATGGGTTAGTTTCTCTGTTGCCCGGTTAACGGACAGAGACACAGATAGTGGTACATATTTATATTTTGGAAGCATTTACATCTCAGCAAGTATGAAAAAATAACACATACATTGCATGAAATGGTATTTTTTGTAATTTTCAAAAAAGATACAGAGTTTCTAGCATAAAAGATTCAAGGTTACATCACTATTACAAAATATCTGATAACAGTTAAACAGTTACAATAGATAACATAGGTAATCACATTAAATCTTACATCACAGAAAAGTAATTAGTATATATCTTGAACTTGAATACATGGATTCTTTCAGCTGAAATTTTGTTTGTACAAAACAAAAAAGTTTATATAATAAGGGACTTTAGTCAATTATTTCCCCTTGTATACTCTTCAAATAGGTAGGTCCTATTAGTTGGATTACTCTGATTTAACCCTTAAATTAATCTTAAATAACTTTTTTGTAAATCGTTTAATTTGTTTGAAATTCAATGCTATGATTTTAATCATGTAAAATAATGCAAATTGTGAGGAATGAAGTGCATTTTATGAAAAAGTAAAAAAAATGAAAACTGGTATAAAGCTGACTCTGGCAGTAAACCCCAAAATATGAAAAAGGGTGCTTTTAAAATTTGGTATAAAAAAAAATACTTTTTATACTAATTTCTGTAAAACTTGTGTAACAAAGGAAATCCGCATGTTCCCTGTTTACAATTTCCATTGACATTGAGTTTCACCCAGGTTTCCTCAATAAAAACAAAACGTTTGCAGCAAGAAAAACCCACTAACTTGAGTATTTTATTAAATATATCTGAAAGTTCTCATAACATCTTTCACTTTATGTCTTAACAATTTACATCATCACTATCAATCTTGAAATTTAACAGGTTTTGGAAAAAAGGTTAATTTATAATATTTTGGTGACATTGCAAACATGGATGGCCAGTTTCATATTGATAACACTTCCTAGTGCTTTGTCCCCTGGTACCCTTCTTACACCAAAAGAAATGTCCCCTCGCTGGTACCATTCTTACACCAAAAGTTTTAAGTATGTGAAATCAAATCCAGGGTACCAAGGAATGAAGTTCTAGCAAATGATATGCTTAGAAAACTGGCCATCAGTCTTCCAATGTTGAGAGATCATGTCAAGCATGGAAATTCTACTTCAACTAATAAAGACAAATGTTTGATTAAGTAGAACCTAATATAAGGTTAACTAAAGCATTACAGACGTCTAAACTCTCATCTTCACATATAACTATATCAAATTTACTTTTATATATCTCTAAACTGTCTTTAACCTGAAATATAGAAAAATATCATTTGATTAATTAAATGATTGGGTATTTAGAATATGATGCAGTGAAACCTATTCTAACCTCCACCCGACCAATCTCACAAAGTATGTATGACAATTTCAAACTTTGACAGTTAAGAAAAAACAGGCTTTAAAAATCTGTGAGCTAATGCTCACTAGTGATACCCCCGCTGTGAGAAATATGACTATCATAATGTAACTTTCATTTAACAAAATCTAAAAATATGCGACAAACAGGAAGTAGATGAGCAAGGAGCATGAAATCGCTTTACACCACATGGGACTATGGGATGAAGCAATATGCAAAGTATTGGGCTGCTGCATGTTATAGTTGCTGAGAAAACTGCAACAGAAATTTTGTAACGGACGCACGCACGCACGGACAAGGGTAAAACAGTATACCCCCCTCTTCTTCGAAGCGGGGGTATAAAAATATCTAAAGGTTAAAATGCCAAAAGTTTTGTATTTTTAGATCTCATTTTAAACAATTGTATAAACTACTATTTTATTTTAGTTCAATAAAGTTTCTTGCTCAAAGAAACAAAGGGGAAGGTTTTGGATGGCATTTGAACCAAGGCAGAGCTGGCTATCCAATGATTACCAGTCCGTAGTAACCATTCGGCCACACCCCCTTCACTTTTACAATTGGCATTGTTACCTCCGGCATTTATACAGCTGGATTAGGGTTGAAGTTGTAGATCAACATGCAAATGGATATGTTTTACAAATAAAACAAACACAATATACAAACCCTAGTATTCAAGAATCCAATAGTTAGTTTAAGTTTAACATTTTCAGCACCATTAGCCATTTGTAGATCACCGAGTGAATCTCCCATCAATATAACATTAGTACAATGATTTAGATTAGTAAAATAATCACTATCATGTATTGCACTCTCATTTTTGTTGAACACATGTATTAACTCTCCTTTGAAACCAATCATTTTACCCTGAAAGTAATACAGAAAAAGTTCTATCTTTCAACATGGTATGACCTGAACTTATACAAGGCATAAAAAGCATCTTGTTTCTGGTTTCATTTCTCTATAAAAGGGTCGGTTGGTATGCAATTGTTTTTAATGGTCAAATTCTATTTTTTTTCATGAGTCAAAACCCATTTTTTTGCCATTTTTGTGTGTTATTTTGTTATGTTTCACAAAAAATAATGTTGAGTTTAAAAATAAATTACTGTTGGAGATTGCTACTGGCAACAACCAGAATTCGATAAAATCCTCTATTGTATAGGAAAGCATCTTGCCAATGTTGAGTGCTACCTCAAACCAAAATATTGACAATATATGCTTATTTTGTCTTTAAAAGTTCTTCAAAAGACAGAAAGATGATGATTGGGTTAATTAAACAAATAAATGAGCACAATGAATTAGTTTTACATGTAGACCACATTTTCATAATAAAGCCACTTTGACCCCTGTTAATAAGGATTACAGCAATGGCAGTCAGCATAAATCTAAATGACCCAGCATTAAATGATAATCAATTTCAAGCTAACAAATTTGTTTTAAGTAATCATGACAGCTCATCTCAAGATATAACAAGAAATGTAATGTGCAAACCACATAAAAGCTGGATTTAAAAACTTTAACGCAAAACTACAAAGGGAAAGAATCCATAATAAAGTCAGGTAGAGTTGTGGTTATTGTCTAATTCTGTTCATCACATGGTATGTTATCATTGTATGAAGTTTCATAAAGATCTGACAATAAAATGACAGAGATATACGCTAAATTGAAAACTTTAATGCATTTGTTAACGACATTGGATGCCTGCAAGAACTGAATTTTTTCGTTGAAAAATCCGGCTAATAATGATCAAACTTACATTTTCATCAAAATCCAGATCATTAGATACAACATGCATGTTATTATACATTGTAGAATGTTGTGCTATAACTTCACGTATGATATCACCTACACCAGCTGAGAATATTAACAATGGTACATCACTAGCATGTAACTTGTCAAAAAACTCTGTACATCCATCCCTAAAGAAACAAATAAAAACAATATATTCCAGTAAATAAGTATAATCCAGTAAATTATTTGGTAAATGGAACAACATTCATGTAGACTGTGTTGTGAAGAAAACTCAAATGTTTTTCCTTTTCTATGTGAATGATGATTCAACATTCTCAGTGGATTTTTATGAAATTTGGGAATTCTGAGGACCAAACTGGGAAAAAGTGTTCATTTTGTTTGTGGAAGTAGCCCTTACACTGGTTTTTCTGAGAAGTGTTGGCCCTTATTTCACACAAAAGGGCCTCTTTATACAAGCATCAATATGTTTAATGAACAACTCCTCAGGAAAAAAAACTGGAATCCCCAGAAAATCATACTTTTGCCCTGTCTGGGCAAGGTTGTGTTTTCAGCATTACTGCATATTATTAAAATGCTTTGCAATGGAATACTAGGATTTATCAGAGAAATAACAAGTAAATCTGTGAGCTAATGCTCACTAGTGATACCCCCGCAATTATCTAAAAATATGCGACAAACAGGAAGTAGATGAGCAAGGAGCATGAAATCGCTTTACACCACATGGGACTATGGGATGAAGCAATATGCAAAGTATTAGGCTGCTGCATGTTATAGTTGCATGTTATAAACTGCGACGGAAATTTTGTAACAGACGGACGGACGCACAAGGGTAAAACAGTATACCCCCCTCTTCTTAGAAGCGGGGGTATAAAAATCGATATTCCACTGTTTTGAAACTATGAAAATATATTATTTTTCACTGTTTGGATGTGCCGTTCTGATGACATATCATTCTGAAACTTTGAAAAAGCCAGTTTGAAGCAAACAATAAACAGAAAATTTGTTAATTTTGGTGTAAGATCTATTTATTTCACTTGTGAGCTAATGATTTTACATTTTCACTAGAGGCATATCGTGAAAATATTGCATCCTTGGCTCACTCGTGAAATAAAAATGGATCTTACACAGAAATAAACAAATATCCTCAATAAGATACAAACCTAAGTTTAGCAGATGAATTAGCTACCATGTTATGTAACATTTCTTTAGATAATGGATACTTCATTAATAAATCATGAGCTTGAGTCCACCTGAAAATATAGGAAATAATTTATTCAATTTTGGTGAGATTAAGTACCAGGCCTTTTTGCCCCATTACCAAGGGCCACATAAAGACCCCATTCCCAATTTTTTGCTTATTTGAGAATAAATCTCAACTTACTGAAAAAATAAAATAAAAACAGCCTACTGATTGAGAAAATAGAAGGTTAGATTTCCTGGAGGGCATACTTTCGTAGAATTTAACCATGAATAATTTCTACAGCCATTCTCCCTCTTACCACTGATTCTAAATCATGTAGGGTGATTGTCAGTCACTGACAGAAGTATGCACCCAGAAACTGGCTCTCAACTATGCACCGATTTAGACTTTCCAGGAACAGAGAGTAGGTTGACTGACCATCATAATATGACCTATACAATGTGTTGCTATGGTAATAAACCAAACAAAAAAAAGTAACAAACCATTCTATCATATGTGGTATTTTCTCTTCTATAGATAAATGTGGATCAGTCTCTATGGGAAAATATTTATCTCTAATAGCATAAGCCTGAAATAAAAATATAAGAATAAGACACCAGTTGCGGCTGGTCCCAAGTGACAAACACTGCTGAGGACATAAACAAGAGCTGTCAGAGGAGACAGCATGCTCGACTTAGTAAGTGTTTGTCACAGGAGATGTGGTTGATGATAAGGAACATACATATTTTAAAATTTGAAAATATAACCTTAACAAATTCAAAGAAAAAAAAAAAGAAATAAATAGAAAACTATAAGTTCAAGGGGGATAACTCTGAAAAAATGTATAAGGAGTTATGAATCTTGTCACATGAGATGTGGTTGATAATAAGGAACATATATCTAAAGTTTGAAGTCAATACCTGAAGAAATAAAACAGTTGCAGTAAAAACAAACATTTTTTAAAGAATTCTAATTTCAAGGGGAGATAATTCTGAAAAAAATATATTTGGAGTTATGAACCTTGTCACATGAGATGTGGTTGATAATAAGGAACATATATTTAAAGTCAATACCTAAAGAAATAAAACAGTTGCAGTAAAAACAAATATTTATTAAAGAAAACTATAAGTTCAAGGGGGATAACTTTGAAAATAATGTATACGGAGTTATGAACCTTGTCACATGAGATGTGGTTGATAATAAGGAACATATATTTAAAGTTTGAAATCAATACCTAAAGAAATAAAACAGTTGCAGTAAAAACAAACATTTTTTAAAGAAAACTCTAAGTTCAAGGGGAGATAATTCTGAAAAAAATGCATTCGGAGTTATCAGGCTGTCAACCAACCACTGATAAAAATATAGGAATTTATATAGGAATTTTATTTTCAAAATATAGGAACTTTAAGAGAAAACCAAGTAGAAATATAGGAACTTTTGAGCGTTATTCCAATACATTTAGGTCCCTTTACGCATACTATCATTGCTCAAAGACTGAATACGTACATGTTCTGAATAAATACAAAGACTGAATAAGTACATGTTCTGAATAAATACAAGTTTCAGTATTGGTGTATTTCTTTTAATGACTAAATGCATCATGGACCAAACTACATGTACCTCTAAATGAAAAAAATAATATCTACAAACTATCTTGGAGTTAATGCATGTTTTACAAAATAATAACTCTTTTAAAGCCCCTTTACTAAATAGAACGCTGATAATTGTCAAGTATCACGCTTTTGCTTAAAACTCATGCAAACATTAAATGAATATATAAAACGCACCCAAAGCACAAGAAACTCAAGTATTTTCTCAAGAATTTATACTAATACTATTTTAAAATTAGCGATATCGATAAAACCAAAAGTAATGACTCTACGGAAAATCACGGAACTCAGCGAACGAGATCGGAACATCCCGTCGTGGCTAAAAATAACCACAACTTCAAATCGGAAGAAAACAAATTTTCTTCTTTGATAAAAACACTTTTGTAAAGTGAATTTCGTGCGAAAGCCAATTAAAACTCACAAAATCATGTAAATAGTTTTATACATAAAAATATAGTGACGGGAAAAAGAAACAAACCAATTAACGTCATGTGTGGTGAAAGGGTGACCGTTTATGCCAAATAAGTGTGAAATCTTCTTGTTTGGCGTAAACGGTTCTAAAGTTATGCCACCATCATCAACGTCTATCTCTCCATTCGCACCATCGCGATCATGTAGTTGGGAGAGTGTAGAGTTCAGTGAGGATTCGTGTTTCGGCTAATGTAACACCCTCAGATTAATCAATGTTTCAAAACGAGTTTAAGTCACGACTCGTTGTTTGCCAAGGCTATCTCGTGGGCATACACATAGACCAGCTTTTATGCTCGGTGAGTGTCTCTATATTTTGACAGGGTCATGACTGTATCATTCAGCATAGTAACGACAGACCTTACGATGAGCATGTCACCAAGGACTTCTTACAGGGTGAAAACATTAATGTTTCCTTATATTATTCTGAATCACGAAAATTGTGTACCTAGTTGAAATGAGGCGTTTCTTTTTAGCATCAGTTTAAATGTTTGCGTACACAAAATTTGCACGCACGGATTTCTCGAGTAAACCACTGGAAAACGATATGACATGTCCATCACTTAACAATTTTGGGTAAGTTTTACTAAACACCTTTTAAGCAACCTGATTGGCTGAGAGGGTATCTCCGTAATCTAATTTGCATGTTATAAAAGTACCCCACTTTTATAAGAAATTGATATTTTGAATAACTTGACACCTAAAAGGGAGCCCGCTACAGAGAGTTATTATAATCCAAAGGCAGTTATATTCTATTGTCTTTTAATAGTTTTACTTGTTTTTAAATTAATGATAAAGATGTTGTCTTCGTTTAGTGGCTTTAAAGAAATGGTAAAATTTAAAAGAAAATGGTTTGACAATTTTACTTTGTCTCTAATCCCTCTATGTTAATGACTTCATTGTTTAAAGACAGGTTTTATATATACTAACTGGGTATAATAAATGAAAATATTGTGGTACCCGGAATATGGGCTTTAAATCTATCTTGAGAAAATAAATTCTTCCATCATTTGATCTGATACAAGCAGAAACCTGCTGTTTATTACAGCAGCTGATGTAGCCTTTCCTGATCCACAGAGCTGATGATAAGAAAGTATCAACTGATAATGCATCATACATCATAGCAAACTGAATGAAAGATTCATGCCAGTTACTCATCGAAGTAACTAAATGAGGACTTCCAATTTTCTTATTTCATACAACTTTTTTATCAGTGACTCCAAAGGGAAGATGCTTAAATTATCAGTGTAGTCCAGAACACCCCAAGATGATGCTACATAAAAACTCTACTAGCTCTGGGCACATGGTTTCATACAGAAATATTTAAACAATTGTTCTATGTTAAGATTGTGAATTCTGTCAATTTTGCTCTCACTTTTTGAACATTGTAGATGATGCAAGCCTAACATGAAAGTTCTAAATATAATTTACTTACAAAATATTATTTAAGACTTCTATAAAAAATTCTTTATGAAAATTAGTATGCCTAAACAGAGGTTACCTTTGGCATCAAATGTGTCACTTAAATGATCTTTCCATGCATGCCAAATATGGAGGTTCTTGACTTAATGGTTACATGAGATATTTTTGACTGTTTTACTAAAGTAATAACTACAATGTACTATATACATTGAGAGAAAAAAATACACCCTAACAGGGCTAGTTTTGAACCTAAGGCTAAAATTTGTCACCCACAATCATTTAAGAAAAATACTAGACAATGTTTTCAGACATACTATACAATTTCTAGCACTGTCAGTAAAAAAAACAGGTTCATTGATTTATTTCCTTTCAATAACTATATGACCATATTTTTGATGAAATACAATGAATGAGTGGAAGGATGCATGCCTACAGATTTAGAGATCTATAACACAACAGTGGTACCGTTAATTAACTACAAGTAGAGTAGGATATTGGAATACCCTTGCAATTGCTTTACTTTGTAGTATAATTTAGCAATGTATTTTATAGGTTGCAGTGCATGGGCAATAAGTGACATTGACTACAAAATAAAATTAGGTTGAATAGAACACTTTGAAAACTTGAACAAAGAACATTTCTTCTAAATTTTTCAAGAGAGGTTTTTAAAAAAGAGTTGCATAAGTAGCAAAGGGTTAGGGCAACTTGAATACTGACACTTGACAGCCACCTACCAGATCAACTCATCATAGGCACTTACTATATTCAACTTATAGGCAGTATAAGAGGAAACAGATACAAAATACTCAAATATATATGGAAAAAAAAAACCAATTAAACATACTCGACATGTTGAAATTAGAATGATTTACAAAAATATAGGAATGATGGACAAGATATAGTATAAATATAGGAAATATAGGACACTTTTGAAAATATAGGAATGAAACCCAAAATATAGGAATAATATACAGTAGGGAATACTTCCCGTTCGGGAAACAAGGGGGTTCCCCTTCAGTGCTGCCCGATCGGGCAGCAAATGTCAAAATATTTCCCGATCGGGAAGCATTTTGGCCTTTTTTGACGTACCTTACTAAAAGTGACCGCTGCATAAAAGTATAAAACCTACACAAATATGAAAAGCACCATCTGATACAGGAAAGATGTATCTAAAATCCTACCGAGTCGTTTTCTTTTAAAATGCCTACAATTAAAATAATCTGAAATTGAAATTCAGAAAAGAAATACGACTTCAAAGAAAAAAGTTGTTTCCCGTTCTGGAAACATTGCTTCCCGATCAGGAAGCAAGTTATATTATTTCTAATGTAGTTAGTATGTAATGCAAAACTAATTTCACCAAGAGACCTGTCTACTTACTTGTAAAGAATTTAAGGCTACATAGTCCAGTATAAACATTCTGATTTTCTACCAGAATAATCTGATCAAAACAAAATAAATTGTACAATTAAACTTTAATTTATGTATATAGTTATATATTTAGTAATATGAACTATATATCACATTTAAATATCATAATATTTGATTCATTTCCTAAATCTGTAATTTTATGAGAAAATTAAAATGAGCCAAGGCTGGAAAGTCTGGTATTCTTGGTTGTCAAATGTTGGTTCTTAATCAGTTGTAGATGGCTGGACTTACTAGGTTTTTTCATTACTCTACATATAAGATAAATAACTATCGAGATTTTCATTAATGTTTCAACAGAAAAAATAATCATGAATATTGGGTTCAATTTAATATTGTTTGCTAGTTTTGAAAAATACATAGCTAACAATTAGAAAAGCAAGTGTTTTGCATGATTTTTTAAAAGAATATGTAAAGAATATGTAAATAAAATCAACGAGCATTTATGAATTGGGAACAAATAAATGCTTTAAATGGGATTACATACTGTTAAAAGGTTAGTGGACCTCTTGTAGTCTATTTCTTGTGAAATACTGATAGAAATTACGATGTGACTGTGCTTTAAGCATTCTCATTATTTTCCTTAAAAATTGAAAACATTTCACATATCCTTAGACTGTTAGATGTGCGGTATTTATGTAAGTCATTTGGCCTTTGCCCATTTTAACAGCAAACAAGATGGAAATAAGATAACCCTTTCTTCACTTAGTTAACTTGTTAAAATACTTTCACAATACTGCTCAAACTTAATTTTTATAGCAAAAGATATACCTATGGCCGCCAGGTGTCATTGCATACTCCTTAATACAATGTATTCTATTTTTACTGGAAATGAAATAATTCAAGTAAATTTATAGCAATAGGAAACTACATGTAAAACAAATGAATTGAACCACATTTGAAATTTTATGTTAGTGTTTATTGATAAGTTTTTATCAGTTTATATTTGTAAAAATCGTTAAGTATACCGCTGGTCTAGATTAGTTGGTAGCATATTAATCTACTAAATTAGGGTTCATGGAGCTTGGTCATGAAATATTTTCTACGACTATTCTCCCTCTCACCACTGATTTTAAATCATGTAGAGCAGCTTTCAGTAACTGACCAATTATGTGCTTAGTAACTAGTGAACTGCTCAGTTCAGAGATTAGTCTTTCCAAAAACAGTGAGTATGTTGACTTAGAGCTGTTATATGACACATGACATAAGCAATGTGCTGCTACGGTGTTAAACCCAATAAATGATAATTTACATTTATACACTTGTCAAACCTTTAAATTGATTATAAGTATACTTATAGGAATATCTTTTGGGATGTTATGATTATACATATAAAAATTGAAAAACGTGATTAAATTTCTATACAATTCCCTTTAAGGGACACCTAAATTATTATGAATGGTACATGTGAAAGGTGTTTCTTACATACACGTTGGAATCAATGCAATATTTCCATTAACAAAAAAATGTCTATAGCTGAAGTTTTATTTGGATAACATACAATCTAGCTGTATTAAAAATAGTATAACTTGCTTCCTGATCGGGAAGCAATGTTTCCAGAACGGGAAACAACTTTTTTCTTTTTAGCCATATTTTTTTCTGAATTTCAATTTCAGATTATTTTAATTGTAGGCATTTAAAAGGAAAACGACTCGGTAGGATTTTAGATACATCTTTCCTGTATCAGATGGTGCTTTTCATATTTTTGTAGGTTTAATACTTTTATGCAGCGGTCACTTTTAGTAAGGTACGTCAAAAAAGGCCAAAATGCTTCCCGATCGGGAAATATTTTGACATTTGCTGCCCGATCGGGAAGCACTGAAGGGGAATCCCCTTGTTTCCCGAACGGGAAGTATTCCCTACTGATATAGGAATATAGGAATTGGTTGACAGCCTGAGTTATGGACCATGTCACATGAGATGTGGTTGATAGAAAGGAACATATAGTTAAAGTTTGAAGGTAATATCTTAAGAAATAACAAAGATGCAGAAGAAAGTATTTTACTGCACAAAAACTTTAATCTGTGCACAAAAACTTCAATCAGTTCAAGGGGAGATAATTCTTCAAAAAATGTGTTTGGAGTTATGGACCTTGTCACATGAGATGTGGTTGATAGTAAGGAACATATATTTAAAGTTTGAAGTTAATATCTTAAGAAATAACAAAGACATAGAAGAAAATATTTTACTGCACAAAAACTTTAATCAGAAGTGTGGATGCGGACGCCGACGCCGGGGCGAGTAGGAGAGCTCTACATTACTTCGTAAAGTCGAGCTAAAAATGGTGGGACAATCAGCAAAAACATTATAAAAGTTTACATCAATGTCTTTTATACGCTTTAGGGACAATTGCAGTTTACATGTACCAGTACATAAAATCTGCAAAATTGTAGTGTTTTTGAGTAACTTAGGCTGACATATCATTAACAACCAATGAAAATGCAGGATTCAGACGTATGACTCATCACATGCGTTCTCATCATCGGTGGGGAATTTCAGGACAATTGCAGTTAGTTTGATTACTGGTAAAATCCAGTTTTTCCTTTTGTGTTGCTATTTCTTTTTATATTAGGGGCTATCGCCCCCCAACCCCTGTTTTTTTTATTTTTGGAGCAAGGAAAAAAATTGCCACCATTTGCTTTTGTTGTTTATTCTAGCATAGCAACTGAAGCGCATCAGCTCTGACTGGTTAGGCATGCGCAGAAGTGGTAAACAAACTCGTACTGATAAACTGCAATATATCCACACTTTATATTTAAACATGATTATCTATCTGACCTTGTCTTAAACAGAAAGCAGGCAATGTATGTTGCTATTACATTAAAATTTTTTGGCTTGAAATAGTCTATTAATTGTGAAATATTGTTCAAGATTTTGTCAACTTTTCCAAAATTGAAAGGCCTAATTCTGGTCCCTTTATAAGACAAATGACACTGGTATAAGAAACCATTGTAGTGGAAAATTAATTCAATAGTTTAATTTACTATATGAATGTGAGTACACATGTTTGATACATAAGATGGTTTACTTACTTTTTCCTTATATTCTTTAGGTAAACCGCTTTCCTCCAGTACATCTATAAAAGTACAAACAAGAAACATATAAATACATGTACATCTGTCATCATAATTGAAGTTGATATGCAGACAATTAAAATAATTATTTTATAATTGGACCACAATCAGTAGTCTCATATGTGAACATAAAGACATGCCTACAATTGAGGTCCAAATTTTTTTTACATATGTTAAATTCTGATGTTTTGGAATATACTTACAGTGCTCCAGCTAGCCCTTTTTAGCAGGGCGCCGCGCCCTGCCCTTGAAACATGACGCCCTGCCCTTTTTCAAAACGCCCTGCTGATTTTTTGACTCAAGAAAATCGAAAATCATAAGATTCAAAGATCATTATCATACACGAATAAATTCGTCTGTTGTTTACGTCACTGTTTATGACAAGAGACTTTGTTAATCTGTTAAACGAGGGGACTAGTGTCATCCTGTATAACAATCATCCGATAACATCAGAAGTGTGTGTAATTAGTCTTTCACACATTTATTGTTACTTATCTGCAGCTTATCAGTGAAACATCATTTAAATATAAGTCAACAATCAACTCTCTTAATTCGTTGGAGGATATGATAAAGTCCAATTCCGGACTTTTTCGTACATAACTATATCGTGTTAAATATAGTAAATTATTCATTCAATTCCCGAATCATGAGGTCATTATACGAAGAAATTAAATTACTGTTCATTTGATGATTATTCTTACATTATTTAGTTGATAAGACCGTTCATTAGAAGTTTTAAATGTCCACAGTATTTGCATTCGTCCTCAACAATTTTCGTATGTGACTGACAATTTTTGTTTTTAATTTTCTTGGATCCCTTTGAATCATAAACATATACTCCTTACTAATGAGTGAATAAAACAATTTGATTATTTGAATGTAATAATAGCCCACTACGCGCAGAAAAAAATTACAAAAGTAGACACCTTTTCGGATATGCATAATTTTGGATACATGAGTTCATAGGTAGAATGCAACCAATGTATTTGTCATAACTTCAAGACATCAAACTTGAACTTATTATGAGCTGATAAACAGTGACTTCTTCCAAAAACTTGGTTTGTGTAGAGCCCTAATATGCACATTAAAACCTTAATTGAGTTAAGTCCAAAATGCCAAAGGAACAATTTTTTTTTTACATAAGCACAAATAGTTATGTTATGTGATTAAGTGAAAGTGGTACAAGTAGAAGAGCTATTGCAAAGCTTATTGTGAACTTAGAAAAATTGTTTATATTTTTTGAGTTTGTACTGGCTAATGCCCAGGATGCACTTACCACAGTTAACATTTTATGACACAGGCCCACTCGAATCTGTTCATAGAGAACACCTTTTGAATTTTTCTGCAACTGTCTACATGCATGTACACAGTCTAGAAGTTAGAGTTAGACTCTGTTTCATCTAAATTACAAAAAAGACTGTCATGGGTACTGTATGAATTATCACAAAAGGGAATTAATAACACACTAACAAACACTTAGTGTTAATTTTTTTTAAAACACAGAAATAAACTGAACTCACACCAGGCGTTAAAAAGTGTCCTGATTTCCTAAAAACGCCCTGCCCTCCCCAAAGTCTAGCTGGAGCACTGTACTTAGATA
The DNA here is from genome assembly GCA_025267735.1 of Mactra quadrangularis. Classification (NCBI taxonomy): domain Eukaryota; kingdom Metazoa; phylum Mollusca; class Bivalvia; order Venerida; family Mactridae; genus Mactra; species Mactra quadrangularis. The sequence continues at coordinate 2,535,474 of CM046297.1, forward strand.
CACTTCACATGTTGTAGTTAGTTTCACAAATAATACACATTTTAACATGAACAATCAATTATGTTCTATCATAGTATCTACTTTTTTTCTGAAATGTTTTAATGGTAAAATGACCTTAATTACAAACTTATTAAATGTTTGCAGTGAAAATATGAAAAATTTACAAAAGTAAAGAAAATTTTGGAATCCAATATACAAAATTTATTATATATAAAATAAATCCAACCAATCAACAATCTACATTTGTACCACATGACCGTCCAATATATTCCCATATTGGATACAAAAAATATATATTATTTTCATATTGGACGGTTGGGTACATGTGCACTAAACGATGTGATAAGAATGGCTGTGATTGCTTGATTGGGGATGATAGTGATGATGACTATTTTAAAATAAACGAAAGATATATAATAAAAAGGTTATTATACATTTTACTATACAATACAATATATTTGGACTCGAACACAGCTTGAAACTCATATTGGACTCGCCTATTGGCTCGTCCAATATGACTTTTGAAGCTGTGTACTCGTCCAAATATATTTCCGTATTGTACAGTGAAATGTGTAACAACCTTAAGTATATACTTACGATCACTTTTAAAATACTTTAGTAGTAGTAGTATGATAATAAAAATGTTAAGATATATCTAGGTGCATAAAAAAACTTACATTATACAAACAGATGACAAGATAAACATTAAGGAAATTTTAATGTAGCCATGATAAAAAAGTTTAACTTACATAAATTGACAATATATTTTGATTAAGGAAGTTTGTTTATAAACTTGATTGTATAAATTCCTGTAGGAGACAAGTGATTGTAGTCAATCTCGACATTAAACATACCTTGGTATAATGATAGAGTAATGTATATTAATATACATGTAAATGTTTAACAAGAATTGCATGGTACAAATATTTTCTTATACATTGGGGTCCAAATTTTTCTTTTCACAATTTCTTTACACATATTAAATCATGATGTTTTGAAGTATACTGATATACTTTACATCTTGTTATTAGTTTCATAACTAATATACAGTTTAACATGAGCCATAAAGCATGTTCTTTGTGTTTTAAAAACATAAAATAAAACATTACATAAGTAAAGAATCTTTTGGACAAAACAAATTTAACAACAAAATGCATGATACAAATATTTCCTTATAGAGAGGTAACTTGACTGTCTATACAAATTTCTAAAATATAAAAATGATAATTAATAAACAAATAACATAATTGAAACATGAGTTAGTGTGATTTTGATTGCTTATTTATAGAAATTACTAAAGTTTAAAAATGTTTAAAATAATTATTTGTATATTCAATGTTGTTCATATTTCATAGTTTAAAGTCTATGTTTTTTTTACATGAATTAATATTAAGAAAATGAAATTACGTCATACTTCAATAAAGATTTACATAAAAAACATACATGTACTGCAACATGGCAATAATAAATACTGGCTAAATCATATTATTTATTTATTACATTTTATTTCAAAGCTAGGACGAGGAATGCTGACCTTCATATCTGTAACAAAACCCATGCACTAAAACAAACATGCATACTAATTAGGGACTTTAGTCAGTTATCTTTCCTTGAAAAAATCTGAAGCAATCCAATTGGTAAGAAGGTCCTCATGATTGGAATCCTTGGATTTTATCATTTAATTCCTATGTAAGGATAACAAAATATTTCATCTAATATCTTTCTTGTTAATGAAGATATTGACAGAAGTGATGAAATTTAGATAGTTATTCACATTAAAAATACTAAGCTTAAAATTTCAAACAAATTAAAAGATAGACAAAAAAGTTATTACAGATTAATTTTGGCAAATTGACATTGAAAAGTAAGAATAAAATCCAAGTAATCCAACTGATTGGACTAACCTATTTGAAGAGTATACAAGTGGAAATAATTGACTTAAGTCCCTCATTATACTCAAAAATAAATATGTAAAGCATGGTAAGCAAAACTAAAATCAAGTCTCATACAAAGTTGTGGAGGATGGATGTTCGCCCTATATCTGAGGTGTAAAACTCTGGATTGAAATAAGAAAACAAAGCAGATTCATGCAAATGAGGTATGAGTCTATGACAATCAGGAAAATATTTCACATACATGTATTAGTAAAAGATTCCAGTACACGTAATGATTGAAAATGGTATGCGTTTTATTAAACAATGTGTCAACATGTCAGAAAAAATGCCTGTCACATAATTCAAGGGACACAACACTGGTGGCAAAGTCACATTCAGAACTCCTGGACCATTCACTATGAATAACCTAAGACTATTTTTGCTTCACACATGACCAAACAAAATGCTTTATTTGGTGTTAAAGTAAACAAATCCACAACTGTTTAGGCAATAATTTATGTATCGTTTTAGTGAATAAATTTGAAATACAAGATTCAATGATATGGCTGAACAAAATTAAGTCACACAAATAAGTTGCATTTACAAAGAATTTGTTTTAGGAAAATGGACCCATTTCATAGCCAAGAAAAAAAGGATTACATTTATTATGTTATAGGTGTAACAAATTAATACTGTATAGCGGGTATTATCTGCGGGGGTTTTATTTTGGCTTTATTGGCGGAAAATTAAAATGCGCCAAATATAAACACCGCGAATACAAACCGCCGCAGTATTAAGTCGCCGCCATATTGTTTACTAAGGGACATTACTCTTAATGAATTTTTTATTCATTAATATGTGCATGTATTAACTCCCTTAAAATCAAGATTTATGTAGTGAATTTTGTGGAGATTAATTATGTAAATGAACAAAATTTAGTATTTTGAATAACGCAAAGGAATTGATTCAAGTTATGTTTGTAGAAACGAAAATACAGACAGACAACACAGTCATTCTTACAATAAGACGACAGGTTCCATCATATCTCGGTTACGAAACTAGACGACGGTGCCGCCATTTTGTTTACATTATAAACCCGTATGTCGGTCATTTCCGAATCTTCACGAGTTTAGCTCAAACACTTGTTTGATTGTCGTAAAAAACAAAGTCATCTTTAGTATTGCAATTAATTTCAGTACTTTCTAGCGAACCGAAGACAAACTTCTCATCACATAATTTAACAAATTGAGTAAAAAGAACGGAGTTAGTGTTTATGTAGCTTTTTTATTTATTGATATTCAAAAGAAAACTATTGTCAAATTTCGTCACGTGACAACGCTTTATACTTGATTTTGTCCGTTTAAAAACTCCACTAGGTGCGTTGATGATACATTGTTTGTGACAAGCTGTTAATACAACATTTGTTTGACTTTGACTAATGGATTCGGTTAAATTGGCGATTTTCAAGGAATGTGTAGCCGCAAACTTCAATACCGGTCATTTTTAACAAAGACAAAGGCGTTTTCCACGACTATTAACAAACATGCGAAAATTTTGATTGTTCATTACAACAAATTGTTATTATTATAAGACTCTCGCGCGTTGGGCTTACTGATGCAATTTGTCGAACGATCAATCAAACTTAGCGGAACCCAGGTAATATTTTTAACAAAAACTTTCACATTTAATGGCGATTCTTATCACATGATGAAACTTGTCCCGTCAATACATCGTCATAGAAATAGATAATCTGCTGTGTAAGCGTTGGTTTTTCACACGTCCGCTCATATTATGCAACTTTGGTGACACTTAGTTAATTCAAAAATTTAAAAAAGTCGCGGTCGGTAGTGACTGCTTATACAGGTGAAATGGCAGAGTTATGTACCTCTGACCATCTTTCACCGGGAGGTTTAAAATTGGCGCTCAGAGTAATTTCCGCCAATATTAAGCATCGCCAATACAAAACTCTCTTGTTTACGCGAAATTTTTGCCCCGCAGAAATAACCCGCTATACAGTATGATAATCCATTTTTTTTGGTTGAAAAAACAACATAGACTCATTTAGACTGTTTTCAAATTGAAAACTTTTTTCCCTGGCCTTTCAGTTTCAGGTCTAAGGAAAAGTTTGGGGATTTCTAACAGACAGGTGAATTTCAAGACCAAACTGGGAAAAGGGGGTTAGTTTTGTTTGGGGTAGCAGATTTTTTTCGACTTCTTCCAAAAAAAGCGTTTTCACCTCCCCCTGGTTATTCATATTCAAATGAGCTTTAGTATAATTATACATGTAGATATAAGGCCACAACAAGTTGATCATATGTTCTATGGATTTGCTCGCACCTTAATTTTGACGGTTTTTACAAAAAAAAAAAATTTTTATTTCCTCGCTCGCTCATAAAAATTTGGTCAAACCACTATATAAAGCAAGTGAATAAAGACTTTTTAAAAAAAATTTTCGCTCGCCCCATTTTTTTTTCAGAAAAATCCATAGAACACATGATCAACTTGTTGTGACCTAAGTACAGGAATCTTCTACAGGAAGTTTGAAACAAAAATCCACACACAGGATATAACAGATCAGGAAATACAAATATGCCTAACAAGGATTGCCAACAGCTTGATTTTCAATTTTACATACAAGTAAGTAATCATTTCAATAGATTGTCTATGTCCTTGTCTTATTACTATGCGTTAGCACAAAACTAGTCCAACTAGATGTAAATATAGAAGGATGTAGACTAATCTTGTACATCTGGTACAATCAAAGTGTTTCATCAGGAAAAATCCATTAACTTTAGTTCCCAATCAAATCTATCAAAATTCAAACAAATCCTGGTTCATGGCGCAGTTGGTAGCAAGTCTGGGTTTGGAATCTGGTGTCTCAAAAGTGCTATGGGTTCATATCCCACCTGAGGAGGTTAAACCACTCATGAAAATTTGACAATAATGTCAATTTCCCTCCATTAATAGGATATTTGAAAAAGTTCCCGGCATTGATGAAGGGTAGGAGAGTACTGGTAATAGACAAGGGTCCAGGGAAGCTAGGTTAGGTGTGCTGGAAGCCTTAAATGACCTTAATTGTGTTTACATGGCATTAAAGCCAATTAAAAAAATCAATCAAACTGTTGGCTCAACTAGGTTATTTCCTGATCTGTAAACAACACAAATATAAGGACATACTATGACAGGTGGCACACACACTGCCTCGATGTGTGAACTTTGTCAACGTCCTATCAAAGTCTGCGACCACCTGAAATGATAAACAAGTAACCATGGATACACTGTTACATGTGAATACATAACACAGTGAGATTAATAAAATATTAAAGTTTAGTATAATCAGGGATTCTATATAACAGGGATTTGTAACAAAGTGCTTTTTGAATTTTCACGTTCGTCACTGTCTATAACTGGCTGAAGCAGGCTGTAAAAACTATTCCAGAGTTTAAATACTTGATTTATGTTTTTGAACATGCAACTTGTGAATGTTTCTGAAGTTTTTGACAAAAAATTGTTGCAATTATGACCGAAAATATGACTTTCGGTGATGTAAAATGGGGCTAAAAATGGCAGATGGGCGAGAAAATGCATTATTTTGTGAAACAGTCTGTGAGCGTTATTTACCACAAAATTATTCTTGAAATACACTTTCCCTAACATTTATGTCAATTTGAATTTCATGTGAATATCTTTATTTAAACTTGTTTTCCGTATGGGCTGAAATAATAGCGACGACAGTGAAATTTGATGAAAATCTATTACATTTACTTATCGTTATATAAAATCCCTGGTACAATGTATTTACAGATAAGAAAGATTTTGTTTACATGTACAATAAAAATTTGAAGGCTCAAACTCAACTATCTCAATATCAATAGAACATTAAGCTTGTCATCATTCTGTTCCCCGTACTTATATAAGTAAAAAGCTGACTATATTTACCCTGTGTATGTAGATACTTAAGTTACCACAGTATTGAAATTTTCTGTACTTGTTATCAATAAAATGGTAATAAGTATCAATGTAAATTGGCAGGGTTAAAGCATGTGCGACTGACATGTAAATAAGATTTAACAATAGCAGTAATGTTGAGTTTGGAAGGGTTGATCACCCAGTTTACTTGAATTTTTGTCATGACATTCAAGTTTGAGCATTCAAACTTCTAATGTATTGTCAATCAATCTCAAAACTAATGTAATCTTCATATTTTTAATTTGATCCTAATAATATTACAACTTTTATTCAACTGTCAGTGATACATACAGTCAAGGGACATAAATGAGTTCCCACGCTACATGACGTTGTTTCTCTCTACGAAGTTCCGTACATTATCACAGATTTTTTGTCGTTTTATTTTATCTAATTAGTTTTTAAATGCAAGGGAGAATAATGTGATGTCCATTAGATCAATTAGATCGAATAAAAGTACAGATTATTTCCCTTTCCTTGTTTACTTCAGCAAAAAAATTAACATGGCACGCCATAGAAAACAGTTGACCCCTGAGGTGAAAAATATAAAAATTAGATTATCAAAACAGAGATTTTCTAGCCGAAACATTCAAGACATAATTGGATACAATGAAGGACTGTGTCAAAAATTTTTAAAAGCTGTTTGTTGACCAAGCTTATGTTGAAAATCTTCCTAGTAGTGGACGGTGACCAAAAACTACGAGACGTTCGGATGCCCGTTATCTCGATGGTGAAAGTTAATCGTCGGCAGACTTTAACTGAGTTAACATATGAATTTAATTGATGTATTGAGGACCAAGGGTCATATCTCCAAGTATTAGGTGTTTCATGCGAGTTTGTTTTGATTTTGAGTTTAAATGTCAAGGTCAAATGTCAACAACTCTGTCAAAATAAAACATGATGTCACTTAGAGTGGGAACTCATTTATGTCCCTTGACTGTACATTAACCCCCACTGATTTAAATAGTCACTACAGTGCTTCTGTACTCACACTCCATTTAAATCTGCGAGGTTAATGTATATGCTAGTCACAGTTCAATACAAGAAATATAATGTGGAAACCACATTAAAGCCGGATTTAAACACTTTAACGCAAAATTACAAAGGGAAATAATGCATAATAAATGCAGGTAGAGTTGTGGTTACTTGTTAATTTTGTTCATCACATGGTATGTTATCATTGTATGAAGTTTTATAAAGATCTGACAATAAATGGCAGAAATAAATTGTAAAGAAAAACTTTAAAGCAATTGTTAAGGACACTGGATGCCCACCCATGTTTCATCAAACTATTAGGCAAATTTTTTACGGCTAAAATGTAACGATACCACATTAGATTAAGTATCAATGTAAAGATATGAAGACACTACATGAGACTGTGATATTCTATTTTATACTTACTGTATGTACAGGCACCTTTATAATTAGTTATAGTGGCATCAAAATCTGAACACACCTGAAGGTATTTATATAATAATTTATGTATGACTCACCTGTTATAACGGATCAGCCCACTCAGCTAACTTGGCCGATAGCTCGCAAATCTACTGATTGACAGCCTGTGGGTTCAATTCCCAGATGGGGTACACTTTTGCACTAAAAGATTCAGTTTGGTCATGAAATAGTTTCTACGGTCATTCTCCCAACTACCACTGATTCTTATTCTTAATCATGTAGGACAGCTGTCAGTCACCGATGGAAGTATGCACATAGTATTAAGTAACTGGTTACAACTAAATCCAAACATGTAGCTTTTCAAGGAACAGTGAGTAGATAGACTGACCACCATGATATGATCTAAACAATGTGTCGCCAAGGCTTTAGCCCAAAACAAAAATTATCTTGTTTCAAGCTGTAACTTGCCTATTGTACCACATTTATTTACTTAAAATGATATTTTCCCATCCAGAGCTTAACATGAATGTTCATTAGCAATAACAAGTTCCTCAAACCCAAATATAGGTCATCAATGGCAATCGCTGACTCAGAGGAGCGGGTGTAGCCGAGAGATTATGACATTGGACTGGATAGCTAGCTCTGCATTGGTTCGAATCCATTCAAAAACCTATCCATTGTTTCCTTCAGCAAGAAACTTTATCTTACTAGCTCAGTACTGGGGTACAAGGAAGCCACTTGAAAGTTATTAATATAAGTGGCAAGAGCTTGTTTCACAATCTAGCTAAAATAATTTAGTACAGCAAATTTATGAAATATTGGCAGAAGGTTTAAATTAAAAATGTTTATCAACACAAGATATAATTACCTGTAACTTGTCTGGACCATCATCTATCATTTGTTTTATTACATCCATAACTCTCTCTTTGTCTTTTATATGTACATGACTTCTTTCTAATTCTTCAATCTATAATATAGTGAATAAATCAGCAACGTTAATGTATGCACCACTGACAGTTGAATAAAATCTAACAATATCTAACAGGACAGGGGAGGGTTTGTAGCACTAGACCCATTCTCGTACCCAGAGTCTAGTAGGATTCTCGACACTTCAATGCTTGGGTATCTTGATAACCTTAGGGAACCAGAATGCACACGACCCAACCATTTGATTTTTTTTTTCATCTTGGCAAATAATGTTCAAAGTAGACTTCAGAACTACCTACAGTGATAATTGCCTCACAAAAAATATGACATTACGCAGTCCTCACTTATACCCACTAGTGAAAATTGATTCAGACTAAAATCTTTATTTATGCCATGAAGTCAAGTTAGTTGCTACTTTACAATGTATATATACAACATAATAAATCTGGTAAGTGCTTGAGATTATTTATGGTGATCACTACTCATAACTTACAGTTGGAATCCTCGGATCATAGACTCATAAGAATAATTAATTACTTTATAATCATTACTAGCTAGGGTTGCAACAATTCACTGGAAAGTAGTTTCAATGCGATACAATTTTTCATTCTATTCATTTTTTTACGATTCCTTTCCTTTAATAATATTGTTTATAAATTCCAAATGTAGTGTACATTTGTACGTCGATTCATTTTAGCTTATAAATAACTAATATAAATAAAATAAGTTTGTTTCTTAAATTTTAATCACTTATTTCAAAACAAGATCAACAAGGCAATAGAGTTTTCATACCTATTTATTCATCACTAGTTTATCATGGTAACAAAAAGTTTAAAGACTGGTATTGAATAAAAAATTATGGGTTCCAAACTGAAATCGAATGGGTGCCCTTATGATATATTTTTGATGTATCAATATGAATTATTGCAGCCCTAATAATTAAATGAAGTATCTTTACCTGTACCTCTGCTATAGTTCCCATACTTATAACACAATGAGTTTATACAAAACAATATTATATATATTTTACACCATTCCCTCACATCAAAAAACACACTAAATGATAAAGTAATAAACTGTGCTTCAATAACTTCAATAACAATAATATTTGAAAACCACTTCAATGTAAAATAAAATATCATATATATGTATAATACGTATAGTTTGTGATATAATACAACAATACTAGGCCAATAATAAGATATTATTGGTATCTTCGTAAAAATGTGGGCAACATATTATCAAATCTTAATTTAACAATGTAGAAGAATTTATGACTAAATGACCATTAATAATACAGCCCTGTGGTCTTTTATGGTGCTTAACAATGCTTACAAATAGGGCTGTCCCGATACACCGGTATACCAGTATATTGCATTACCCAGCTGTGGCAATACGTACCGCAGTACGATTTTGACGTACCGGTATTAAACGATATTTTTTATTTCATTGGAAAATTCTTTGTTTCGCAAAATAAAGAAGCGAAACATCAGTTTTTCCATTGTTCATTCCACCTAACCTTAAGTTACAAGAATTTAACCGATTTGGACACGTACCAGTCCTAAATTATACTTAAAAGGCTACATTCTGTCAGTAGCTGCATGTAAGATTTGCAATGTTTCTGTTAAATACAGTGGAGACACAACAAATCTTAAAGCCCACAATTTATCATGGTACGTATCGCGATACGATGTCAGTGTATAGAAAAATATCACGATACACTTCTGATGTATCGTGACAACCCTTCTTATAAATCACTTTTTTCAGTCATATTGAGGCTTACTGCAGAGTGTTTTTTAGGGAAATAGGACCTCATTCCGCTCCCAAAAAAATATTTATCTTTTTCATTCATAGAAGCAAACTTAGCATTTCTTTAAAGTTTTGAACTATTTATTACATTTTTGTGATTTTCTATGCAGGCTGCCGCTGGATTCCTAAACAAAACTCAGAAATTCCATAAAAAATCCCCCAAAAGTTGAATTATAATTCAGATTTCCACACAACTCAGACAGCGCTGTTTCTTTTACCAAATAATTTACTAAATTAAATTTATCTCATTTATTTTCTTACACCAATATTTAAATAAAAAAAATGTAATTCTTGTTCACAATAAAATGGGCCCATTTTCCCAAAATAAGTGAAAACTGCACTAATTTTCCCCAAGAAAATGGCTGAGGTCCCTTCCTCAAAAATGATGTTTTGACCCTGGCTGTTAGGGCTCTATATCGGTCAGAATGATCGATACGATATTCGTATCGATACAAAATGATCGATATTCGATATATCATATGATATTTTAATAATAGATTAATAAAACTGCAAAACAGTAATATTTAGTTCATTTATTTTGATTGTTGTAACACCATACTACTAAATGCACTAATAATTTAAATGTTAAAGTCTTTGAGGTTTGCATTTTTAAGAAATACCATTGCATCTATTGAGTCTCATTCTCGTACCCAGAGGTTATCTTATCGATCTTACTCGAAAATCTTGATAGCCTCTGGGTATGAGAATGAGTGGGTCTGTGACTAGACATGATCTGTCTGCTGACAGGGTGACATATACGGCCAAGTTTGTTGTATTGCGTCCTTTGCTTACAGCATTTTTGCAACATATAATACACTCTGGCCCGTCCATTTTTGGACAACTTGATAACCCCAAACTTATTTTTTCGGAGGCAGCATATTCTCGGACAAATGTTATGTTGCAGACGAGTTTTTGTGACACGAAAAGTCTGTGTATTAACGTCAACATTGATTAAGTGCGTTCGATAATCGATCGCTTATGTACTTGTGTGCAGGATTTACATAAAATGAAATAATTTTGTTGATGCTTGGTTTTAGTAAGATTTATCTCCAGTAATTCATATTTACAAAACACTAAACAAAGATCGGCAAAAGGAAAAGCATGCTCTTTCAGAACTTCAGCTATTAACAAGAATATTGTTTCTGGTCATTAAAGTTCTATTTACATAGCCGATCTACTCGAACAAAGACTTCTGGCTGCCAAAATTGATCTGTATTTAAAATACTGATCTTTAATGATTCCCAGACTAATTGAAAATGAACATACATTCAAACCGCAACAGTTACTTCCCTTTGATTGAAAAGGGACATAACATAGCGTATCTGATGTAAGACATTTGCTTAAAGGAATGTCAAATTATGATATTGTTCGTCCACATATTATTACATACCGAATTGGAAGCAGTAGAATGTTGATTTGGCGATGCAAAATATCAAATGATTTGCAGACCATGTATTTTATTTGTATGACCGCCATTGATCGATATTTTGTTCGATATGGAAACGTTCGATCCGATATATCTATCGAACCTACAATACCGGTATTCGATATATATCGTATACCGGTGTAGAGCCCTACTGGCTGTACTAACCACCCTAGAGACCTGTGTGTTTATTATTGAGCTTTGATCAGAAGCAAAATTGGTTAAATACTGGGTAAATAATTCTAATTGAACAGCTCAGATATTGACTGGACACAGTATTTTTTAAGCAAGGCCTTATATTACAAGTATAGCCAATAGTACTTATATAATACATTGTCTAACCATTCATAATTAATCTAGGATAAATCTATGATAATCTATTGTTATCTAGCATTAATCAAGTATTGGTAATAATTAATATGACTAGAATTAAGTGTTAACACCACTTGCATTGATTATCTATGTAACCATTACATATTAGGACGGAAATAATAGTTTATGAGTTTTCAGTAACTGGAAAATAGTTCAGAATCAAAACTAAGTCTTCTTTATTTTTTTATTAAACTATACAGTACCTTCCAAAAGTTTAGTGACAAAGGAAAAATAACATTTTTTTTTAAATTTCATGGATTTTTTTCCGTTAGATATAACAAATTTAATCTATCTATTATGGTTGATGGTCAAACTGGTACAATAACAGGATTGGACTCTAAACTGTTTTACTTGGGACCCCAAAGGAATCTCAAGTCAGTAATTGAGAGATTTCTCCTCAGCATCAGGGATTCCTCCAATAACACAAAAATAATTATGAAGTTATGGATACAGGGTTGCAGTAGCAAATTGAGATCAACAATTCATACACGCAAATTTCAAATTTTTAGGGATCCTGACAGAATCCAAAGCTAAAATTACAGGGGTTCCTCCCCAGCTTTTGGGATACTTGGAATCCCTTGACACTGCTGTCAAACCCAGGTAAAAGCATCATAAACAAATATATATTGTATGAACATCTTGGCCTAACACTCTGACAACTTATCTAATTTATTCTAATATCAAACATATTTATATATACATACATCTGTGTTACCTGGCCACTAAGTACATCTGAGGCCAAAGTGTATCATTATTTAACCCCAGGGCTTGAACTAGACTTTCAGACCATCGATAAACAAAGAAGTTACTAATTATCAGCATCTGAAGTGTGAATACTTACTGCAATTCCTGTGTAGCACACATCACTGATTGGTCGATTACATTAAATAGGCAGACATGACAAACGCTCGACTAGTTGTTAATTAGAGATCTCCATTCAACTATTACTCATGAAGGCAAAATGTATGTGGGACAGATTGACACACTGGCGATTTTGAATGAGGGTCAAAAAGGGGTATTTTGGAATTTTCTAGCGTCCAAACCCGGTCTCGGGTCTAATTCAAGCCCTGAACCCCCCCCCCCCCACTCAGCTAGCTCAGTCAATAGTGAACAAGTCTATTCAGGGCATTCTTTCCTTAAGTTCAGACATGAAATAATTTCTATTTATAACAATTCTTCTTCCTACCACTGATTCAGAATCATGTAGGGCAGTTTTTCAGACACTGATAAAAATATGCACCAAATATCTGGTTAACTGCTTATCCAGAGATTTAGTCATACCAAAAATATGGCTGTCCTAGTGTAGTAGAATGTGAGTACTAGTGTTCACCTCAGAGGGTACGATTAAGTGGGGTACGAATCTTAGTTATCGGAACCAGTCACCGGAAGAATACGGCTTTACCCAACTTTATCCTGTTGTGGGTAAGTCACATGACTAACAGATATATATGATGCACAGTCACCTGGATTCGCTCTCTTTGCATCTTTACTTGGTTTCTACTAGACGTATTTGTGTGGCTTCAACCACCTAGTGCTGGTAGGCGGCGCAGAGCATAAGGAATAGTAAGTATACTTTACTTAGTATGCTTCATTGTATCTCTGCATTTACTATACTAGGCAGCTAGACACTCACTTATATCATAGACTGTTATATATCAAAGTGAACAGGCGTATACTCGAACCCCATTGTATCGATCTATCCATTGTATCGTGCTATTTATTGATCTCGCGATATTTTGATTGCAACGCCACCTGCCCATTGTTTACACCGTTAACTAGGTCAAATTTACTGTTGCATGGCTTTTGATGGAATTTTACGATGGAAACATGTCTATAGAAGCATTTTTTGCATGATTTCTCCATTTATCCCTGTTTTTCTGCATGTTTCTGAAAGTTTCTTGTGTAAGATCCTATAAAACCCACCTCTGATGTCTTAATCAGCTTCCCTTTACAGTCTTCGAAATTGACATTTTGAATTTACTCGCCATTCGGGCCAGTAACTTTGCAAAAGTAGGTGGCCCGGATTAATTTTTACTCGCCCGAATAACAAATCTAAAGTTGATAGGTTTTGGCATAAGTCATGAATAAAAGACAAGAATTTAAGAGCTTTTGACATAATTATATATACATTTATGTATACTAATTAAATTATTAATAATAACACTATTTATTTGTAAAAAGATGACAATACAGTTCGTTCTGTTGATTATTTTTATGGAATTTTATAGTTTTGTTTATGATTGATAAGTTATAGAGAGGAATTTTCACACGTATGTGCCGAAAATTGCGCAATTACAGGACTGAGCCTGGGTTCCAAAGTTAGGGAGAAGTGACTTCTCCCTCGCAGTAATTCAGGGAGAAGTGCAGTGATGTGAGGGAGAAGTTGGGAGGATAGACAAGCGGGAAAAGTTCGATGAGCCGAATGGAATATTTTGAACAGTATTCACAAACTTCTCAAATGCAAACTTTTCTAGAACTTCTATCCTTTAAATAATGTAATTACAAATTTTCAATAACATTTAATAAATAATATGTCTGCTGTAACTCACAAGTAGTGTGAGTATTGAATACTCCCTAGATGTTTGGTTACTGAGTTATATGTTCTATGTTTTACACAAAATTCACAGAACACATTTATTTTGCAGCTACCGAATTGTAAACATAAAATAATTATCTAATTTTCATTTCAATGAAAAATTATTTTTGGTTTAGCATTTTTACTTGGTAGTATATGTTTATCAAAAGAGATTAAAAATGCATAAAAGGTCATTTTTGGAAAATACGTTATCAGTGTCCTCGTTTTTGACCCTTCTTTGTTTAAATATTCATTATTCAATTAGTTCTGCTGTAAATAACATACCTTTTTTAAAATATAACATATTATGTAGCAATATATGCTTATTATTTAAAGTCTGCAACACGACTTTAGCTGGTAGATTATGACACAAATACTTTGACAATTTTCATAAATTCAATTGAACCAACCGGTGTTTATTCTTGAAATCGAAAAATTAAGGGAATTTCCCCGTTACTTTTTCCCCGTTTGCTTAATTAGGAACAGCTAATTATCAAAATACTAAGATTAATAAATTACTAACGTAGATTTAACATTGTTTCATTTGATTGGCGATAGCGTGGGTCACGAAAACATATGACATCTCGCTTAAAAAACAAATAATTGCAATCATTGACAAACTGCTAATTACGTCTATTCTAACTGCCTCACAACATGCTCATAATTTAATACAATTATCAATTTAACGGCAAACATTAAAAAAGCTTTATCTACTTTTATTATTGTAGTATCACAGTTTGGCAACCGTTTTTACACGATATCAATCTTATCGGGCCGACATATAGCTCTATTGATTTTTAAGTGGACGCTGGTTGGTCTGAAAGTCGACAATATACACAGGCGCCATCAATAAACAAACGAGACACTAATTATCGGCTTTTGAAGCGTGTATACTGTCGTATAGTCGGGTTTAAAGAAATACAAACTACGTTTTCCAAATCAGAACTGAATATGCATGTTTTATTCTTGATATATATAGCCAATTCTCAATTACATAAGATATACTAATTAGTGTATACGTGTACATAAAATTGTATCCTCAAGCTACAATGCGTAGACTTGGAACACTCATACCAGGACAAAGTAATTAATAACAAGTCAAATATGACAGCTTGACCAGCTACTTCCTGGACAAAGTCATTACTAACAAAACATACATGACATATAATTGTAGGACCCAAAATCCAGCCGTGTCGTATAGTCGGGGTAAAGAAACACAAACTACGTTTTCCAAATCAGAACTGAATATGCATGTTTTATTCTTGATATATATAGCCAATTCTCAATTACATAAGATATACTAATTAGTGTATACGTGTACATAAAATTGTATCCTCAAGCTACAATGCGTAGACTTGGAACACTCATACCAGGACAAAGTAATTAATAACAAGTCAAATATGACAGCTTGACCAGCTACTTCCTGGACAAAGTCATTACTAACAAAACATACATGACATATAATTGTAGGACACGACATATATGATCAACTCGTGACCTCTCAACCTAATAATTTATAAATGAATCAACATAATATACATATCATATATGTAAATTATGTAACAATACTAACAGCACACCTCCCGCGAAGTTGATGGTAGATTACATAAGAAATGCGGATGTAACATTCGCTCCATCCGTCGTTAAATCGAGTGCTCGAGGACTCATAACGGGAGTCATAGTAAAATATTTGATTTCTAGCGATCGCCGATATCGTGTATTTTCAAAACCGGCCATTATTTAAGTCAACAATTAAAAAACTAGGTCACGCTTGTTTTAAGAATTTGTTTTTAATAACAATTTAATAAGACTCTGTGATTACACAACGAGACATTGCAATTATAACTTGTTACAAACATCAACAGAGTGTGAAAAAATGACGACACACATCTTATCTTAAATTGATTACACCAATTTTCGTTAACAATTGCAAACACATGTTTGTCATCAAACAAAGGATAAATACTGATTTTAATTGCTGCAAACAAATTATAGACTCCCAGTGTACATGCCGATTTAATACGTAATAAGTCAAGATAACAACTTGAAATTAATATGTTATACACAATTTATGCACGGCAACAGATTACACGTCGTGAAATACGTCGTTAAACGCCACTAAATTTTTTACTCGCCCGTCGGGCGATCAGAAAATGATTTTTTTGTCGCCCGAATTTAATTTTACTCGCCTGGGCGAACGGGCGAGTGCTAATTTCGAAGACTGCTTTAAATGATTAATTATATTCTAAGAGAGAGGGACTCTGTCAGTATGTCAACAGTTGTAAGCACTAAAACAACTCTGGCCTTCCATATTGTGAACTTTTTTCCCACAATGAATCGATACAATGGCGTGACGTAATATTTCCCTCACACTTACCCCCCTTGTGTATATTGACAAGTTATTTGCCGAAATTAAAACTTATTGAAGAAACTTTGATATAACTGGATTAAATGGACATTAAAGACTATTGAAATGCAGAAATAACAAGATAAATGGTTTATTTTGTTTAGTAAATTTGATGTTTACAATTAAGTAGATCGATACAATGGGGTTCCAGGCTATATCCGCTATATATCCGGTCCATGTAATTACCGAAATACAGCAGATTTCCCGAAATACAGCAGATTTCCCGAAATACACCCGAAATACAGTTGGTCTATTAGTATATTACGCGTAAAATCATGTTTAAACTATGAATTATTGAGTATGATGCTTCAAAATACTTCATATTATTAATATACGACCAACTGAAGGTGTTAGTAATAAATGATGTTAGAAAAAGTAAAATAAATGGCCGTGACGATCTATAAATGTACATGTATATAAATAACCCGAAATACAGTTGGTCAATTAGTTTAGTGCTTGTTTAAATTATGAATTATTGACATAATATAATCATAGGCACGGCCTATTGATGGAAAAGACAATGTTTCTTGCATGTATTTTATCTATATATGTTGTTGTTCTGCCTTAATGATGGTAACATTGGTGACTGAACACAATCAGAAAGTCTCTGTCTACCGCTTGACAGGTTTTAGTTCTCTATGATAACAGTTTAATACACCCTTGTTTATCTTAATTGTCTCTTCTTCTTGAAGACAAAAACAATTCAAATCCTTTCTCATATCCAAGCTGTACATACTTGATTGTCTCTTGTGCTTCAATTGGAAGGCTGGAAACTTCTCCATATACATATCAGTCTGCACCAAAAACTTTTTTTTACTATAGTCCTTCGGACTATAACTCAAGGAAAAAGTTATAGTCCGAATGAATATTTTGTAGTCCGGAAATCAAAAACATAAATTTCTTCATTTTTTTAGTTATAACCACTTTATTTGTTAAAATGATTATGCACCATTTTCTATCAAAGAAGGATAAAAACGTAAACAATCAAGACATGATTTTATCATTTATTCAACATGTTTATTTTTTACATCACAGCACAACTTGAGCAAAATATCCTGCTCACTAATCTCATTGTCATTGTCATCTGACTCATCATCACTTTCTTCATAGAACGGCATCTCATTCTCACTTGCATCACCTTGGTAGACACATGAAGGACCAGCTATCTCAGATGGACCAGCAGTCTCAGAGTATAAGGCCTGTGAAAAAATAATAATTACTAGCAAAATTTTCAGATCAGGGGAACATATTATTTTTCTTTTTTCTCATCTGTCAAAACTTGATAATTTCACATTGACTGAATGCATTGTTTTCGTACAGGCAGTCTAATTTTTATTAAAAATATCTTGACTAAAACTATCATACGGCTAAAGAAGCTTTACTCAATCATATTACACACTTTCGGAAACTCGTGGGTGTATTAAAACAATGATTTCGACAGACACATTTATCGTGAAATTATTCATGTTTTAACAGAGGAGAAAAAAAACAACTTTTCAACACAAGTACAAAACTAAAGAATCAAGAACTTATCTTGTCAATTTTCTTATTCATTATTTAAAATATGACTTTGATTTCAATATTGCATTTAATATAACAAGAAGAACAAATTAGACTAGATTGATGCTAAAAGAACAAGTACCTTATCTTCATTAAGTTTGGTAGCTATTAGGATGTCGCTCGTGTCCAGCTGAATACTTTGGGTCTCTATGCTATCATACTGTAAAAAAAAACTCTAGTCATACAAAAATCAGATCATGATTTTAAAAGATATGTTTATTATTAAAAATTTGACAGAAATCAGTGCATATTCTTTTTGCTTCTTTGGTTGATATAGCTTGTGAAGCAATCACATTTCAGGGCTCTGTGGAGAAATGTTTTCCTAGTCCATATGGTCACTAGTACTAACTACAAGGTGGCAACCTTTCTCCCAGGTATATTTATTGGGAAGGTACCACATTGCAAATTAGTTTAAAACCTGTATTGGCACATTTCAAGGGTCAATCTTTTGATAAAGGGATAATATATTAATAAAATATTTAAAAGATGTACTGTGTAAAAGGGATCTTAATGCTCACCAGATGTTCACTTTCTTCATCACAGTCTACTATTGGTTCTGTAGCCTCTGTTGGCTGCTTTGTTGATTCTTTAACTGGAGTGCTACGTGTGTAACATAAACGCCTTCTGCGTCCAGATGGAGTAACCTGAAAATACAATTTTGCAATGTTGTGATATCAAAATATGTTTTCATTTGTTGAAGTGAAAATTTTAACATGTTACTTTTTATCTTAACAACTTGTCAAGCCAGAATTACAAAATATGTTTAACTTACCATCCAATGGTTTATTGCTTCAGATGGATCAAACTTTGTCACAGCAGGTGATCCTATTTCTACCGCTAAAAGGTCACTAAGACATTCAGTTGTCAAATGTCCCCGACGCTTGGTCTTGGTTAACTTAGCTAATGAAAAGCAGGTTTCGTTGTTAACACTTGTAGGTGGCAACGATAGCAATAAGTCAATCACAAGTTGGATATTACGATACGGTTCTGGAAGGCATGGTAGAACATTTTCCCACAATAGCTTCTTGATGTCTTTTTCATCAAACCTAAAATAAAGTGATTGAAATTATACATGGTTATCCTAGATAATAAAGCTATGACTTAGCATTTGACCGCTAGAATCAAACTTATTTTTAAAATCAATCATTATGATTTAAATCAAATAAATCACAGTCACTACAAAACTTATAACTGTACAGTAGGTTTAGTGAAGATCAAAATATAACAGAACCAAACCAAGTATTAAAGGATTGGATAAACTTTACACATTTTGATGAATTGAAAACAGTAAAGATGAGATAAAATTCTTTGATGACAGTCTGTCCTGTATGCCTGCAGATCTAGAAAGACCTTTTACTTTGACCTTCTTTTCATCATGTTTATATATGATTGAAATCAGTTTTGATCACTAATAGAACAATGTAAATCTGCTAGTTTATTATAAGGTATATTACTTGTTATATACAAATGACTTGAGGAAGACCCATTGTTGAATAAGTTCATCATTAGAACAGTCTGTGAAACCTCCTTGTTGTAGAGTGGCATGGAAATGGTCAAAGAGGGCTTGTACAGCTTCATTTCCAAACTCTACAAATAAAAAATAACAAACAAATCATTTTCAACTAAAAAAGGTCACTTTGTAAATGTGCTAATTTGTTAGAAGCTAGGTATAAAAAGAGCACTATTTTTGGCTTAAGTGACTTAACATCTTATCAAATAAATATTATATTATTTTAGATAGGTAGTTTTTTTATAGTTTTTACCATCATTCCTGGCACTCACAGTACTAGACAAATACCACTGATACATACTGCCAATTATTTCTCACAGTAATAATTGTGGATAAATGATAGAATAATGTGAAATTACAATATACTTCAAGGTTAACAGAGGTTATATTAAGTTGAATGCATGCTAATGCAAAAATATTGATAATCAAATACTGAAATACTGAACAGAAACAAAAATAAGGACAGGGTTGATCTGCATTGGTCTGGTCATTGCTCTCAACAGCTATAAAAAAAAATTGGGTAAGTGTATTAATATAAATATATAAATAATCAAATACTAAACAGAAACATAAATAAGAACAGGGTTGATCTACATAAGTCCGGTCGTTGCTTCCAATAGCCATTAAAAACTGGGTAAGTATATAGCTATAAAAATATAAAAAAATCAACAGAAACAGAACTAAGAACAGGGTTGATCTGCATTGGTCTGACCGTTGCTTCTTACAGCTATTCAAATGTTGGGTTAGTGCTTTCATGCAAAAACAATGATTGGATACAGAACAAAACTGAAACAAAAGCATAGCTGTTGTAGTGGTCTGGTCTTTTCTCTCCGGGTTAAGGCTGACATCTCAAATGTTCTTAACATGCAAGGAAGGTAGAACAAAAACAAACAAACAACAACTCCTGAACTTTGAAATAACCTTTAGATTGTTGCTTATTGGGCCAATTTTTGAACGACATCACATAACTGGATTTCACTATGTTTGTCATTTCAAACCGATCTGATAAACACTTCAGAAGACACTCAAGTAAAGGCTCATGATAACCAGTGCTTGCTGATCCCTTGAGATCTTCATTCATATACTTTTTGGTTTCACAAACTTGTTTAACTTCTTCATTTAGGCTGTAAACATTCATTCATTAGCAATAGATTACAAACATTAACAGGCCATGGATGTACCTGTGTGATTAATGCAATGTACTTGAAAACAGGCAGTACAGATTCAATCCCTTTCATGGCATGTCATACATTCCATGAAAATTTGACTCAATTTTCCTCCACATGTGGATACATTACCGGGAGCAAGTAATGGTGGCAGTATGGTAAAGGAACCTATGTGTCCCATGGAACTGAAATACTGCTGAAAACAGTACATAATCCAATCAATATATGCATTAACATGTATGTAGGGGTTGAGATTGTAGATAATGTGACTGACAGGTTAGGATGGTTAAACTAAGATGGTTTAGTGATTATCTATTTTAATTTAGTACTTGTTATTGTTGTTGTAGTCTAGTAGTAGTACAAGTATCTGTATCAGCAGCAGCAACAACAACAACATCAATGGTTTTAGTTGTATAAGAAGTACTAAATAAGTTGTCAACAATTAAGTCATTTAACTTTATACCTGCTCTTCATGTGATCAAGGACATCATATGTGGACTTAAGAACCCAATGGTTATCACCTAATGAAGACCCTTTTTCTTGTAATGTTAGGGACAGAGCCGTCAGGGGTTCTAGAATTGCCTGAAAATTTCAGAAAAAATAGGTTTGACTTATAATTCCAAAGACAAAAAAGTTTGGCTTTAATTTCCAAATAATAAAAAAGTTTTTTTTCACATGGACATATAAGAATTATTTACTATGTTTCAAATAATATGATTGACTACTATTCACTTGGAAATTTTCAGTGAAATTGATAATAAATACTCTTACTTTATAATTAATTGTCGTTTTTTTTAAATAAAGTTGTAAAAATTGTGCAAATGAATCTTTATACATCAAATTAACAGGAAATTAATGCTTTAAAACCATTTCATTGTACTTTAAAGAATGCTCACCTTGAGGTCTAGAATGAAAACAATTACATTCTGATCTGTCAAGAGCCTCGCCAAACCTTCGGCTTTTGCATTTTTATGCGATGACGTGTCAAGGTGTAGTCGAAGAGCTACATAACCTTTCTGAAAGGCAGCAATAGCTCTTGACATATGAGGAAGCCATCTTGTTCCTCCTATTCTGGTTGGCATGATCTCTTTCTTGTTCAAGACTGTAAATGTCTGTTTCAGCTCTTTTTTCATCTTGGGGCTTTTACGATACAGATAGTAGAGACCTAGAAATAGAAAAAGAGCATTAACTATTGTACATTCCCCAAACATTGTCCAGTCATGCAGATTGAATTCCTATTCATATGAACCTATCAAAGGGAAAGAAAGGAAAAAGCCAGTCTGGTAGATCATATCCTATACATGAGTTGTCAGTCTTGTGGTGGGGAAAGTTAGTACTGGTGATAAAAAAATGTCCAGGAAACCTATAGTAGGGAGAGCTGGCCATTGTTTATATGGCCTTAATAAATGTTGAATATGACATTAAAAAAGGAAGGAATGTTTTAATTATGTGTATGTACATCATATAAATATGTCAACAAATTCTGAGTACTAACTTTTGAGACTACTATCATGAGAGATTAAGACAAAAATGGGATGTATATTTTGATTAATGCCTACCCATGAGAAGAGTGATGGCTTTGTCATACAGCTTGAACTTTTTAAGTGCATCTTTGTACGCTAATTCGACCCTGTGTGCCATACAGTGAATAATACATGTCTCCTGGTTTTTCTGCCTAATAAATGCCGCGACACCTTTGTTTTTGCCTGAAATGATAATTAATCGCTAAAAAATAAAATTATTCAAAATCAATTATCCAATTTCATACAATGCTGACCATACAAAATTCTTTAGAGCTCAACAACATACACATGTAGTCAGCAAGTTGGTATCATTTAACATCAGCGATCAATGTATGTTAAAGTGTATATTTTGGTAAATTTATACTTAACAAATGGGCATTTATTATATTCAAAATAGAAAATACCTTGCATGTTGGCAGCACCATCTGCACAGAATCCACAGATTTTCTCCCAATAATCACATTCACCATCACCAGCCAGCTCTTGTAGATTAGTATCTATATGATGAAAAATATCCTCCCCACTACCAGAATTAGCTGTACCTAAAACACACAAGTTGAAATACAATTAAGCTTTCTTCTGAATACTTTACATAGTACATCATATTCATAATCAAAAAGTATTTAAAAGTTTACTGAACATTGTTTTATTAAGTTAAGTCATGTTTATAAATGTAAAAAAAGTACTCAGTATGCAACCCGAGCAGGACTTTAATTACAGACACTTTGATTACAGGGGCTGAGGGCAATGCTTTACAAAATTAGCTACTGGGTTAACAAATTATTTGATCAGGTAACTTCTGAGCCATTACACCAGTAACAGTAAACCAGTTTTTGAATACACTGGCAGTCACTCCTTATTGATAAAATCAGTGTTTACAGTTTACTTACCCACACCAACAAACCGCTCAGTGACTCTTCCCTGTACTGACGCTCTTATAAAAATACTTTCATAATCATCCCCAGTAAAATCAGAAGTTCCATCACAGGTTAGTCCAATAAATGGGCAATTCTGGAAAACATCTTGTGTCTTTGTCTTTTCCGTTGATGAAATACTTTTGATGAAAGTCATACAAGATTTATCATTGAGATAAGTATCCCCAACATCCAGGCCCTTACTTTTGTCCAAGTTGCACATTGCAACATACATCTTAAATGACAAGTTCTGTTTTGCCACAAAGTGAGCATTTCTGAATAAAATGTTAAGTTTGGCTCGCTCTGATTCCTTCAAAAGTGTCAGGGACTTTGCAGCCTGTGTATCATCTATTTTTACAAGCTTGCCCTCAACAGACATCAGGGCTTTCTGGTGAGCCTTAGTTGATGCATGGGCATTTAAACCCTCTATTTTGAAGTTGGAACATCCGGTTACAAACGGGTTTTTAAAGTTGGTTTCTTTAAATGACTGGCAGTATGAACAGTACATTTTCTCATTGGCATCGTCATAAATAAGCCATGGCCTATCAGTTTTCCAACTTGTTTGAAAGCGCCTCACCCGTGTCTTTTCATACTCCTTCTTTGTATCTTTCAAAGCCGCAACTTTTCTTTTTTTACCTGGCTTGGCACCATCTACCCATTTTAACATTGACATGTTAACTTAAACAGTAATTATAAGTATTGAACACTTTAAATCAAAGAAAAAGTAGAAATGTTGTTGTTGACAATTCAACCGGATGTGGAGTTCTCGATTTTGGAAAGTGTAACTAAAGCCTGATTCCGGACCGTCACGGGTTGTTTCCTCAAAATATTCGTACAATTATACATTAATCTGGCCTAATATCACTTCATATTGCTGGATTCAACTACTTCCGAGTAAATCTAAAATAGGAAGCTCTTAATTGTAAATAAAACCGCCGAAATGTCGAATCGATTGCCTACAGGTAAACCCGGGTCGGACCGGATGATAAAAGGAAAATACCGGAGAACAGAACTTTATCATTGACTGTACTAATTAATCTCGGCATTTGATTGGCTAACGCAATGTCTCGACGATTTACAATATCGAGTGCCCTGTAGGCTACATTCGTTTCGGTTTCGTTATTGACAGCGATTTAAGGTGTATAAAACATAATACTTTTCGGTTTCGTTATTGATATTTTTTCCAATTTTTAACGATTTACTCGATATTTTTTTTATAGTCCGATCGGACTATGCTCTGGCAAAAAATTATAGCCCGACCAATTTTTTCATAGCCTCGGGCCCGGACTATACGTTAATTTCGCAGACTGACATATTTATGGAGGACACTTGACATTATTGTAAAATTTTCATGTAAGGGCTTAACAGGATTTTATGCGTACTATACTGTAACTGTATTTCGGGTGTATTTTGGGAAATCTGCTGTATTTCGGGAATATGCTGTATTTCGGTAATTACATGGACCCCTATATATCAGGTAACCTGACTCTAAAAGCCTTACCCTCAGGCAAACTAATTTGGATGCTTTGTCTTAAAAAATCTTTTTCCATTGACAGGCCGAGCCTATAGTTCATGCTTGTCCTAATTTTTTAGTTCAACTACAATTATTGTATTTTCAGAAATTGATTTTTGGGAAACGATTGATAATTATCATTGAATTAATCAATTTGATGACGAATGATTCCAACACCATTCCATAAACGAGAATCCTGCAATTTCAGAAGAATATAGAAGCAAATGTAAAGCATACTTAGTTTGAATATGCAAAATAATTCAACATTTATTTCACAATTTTATGCCAAAAACGATGATTATAGGTCTTACCCGTTCCATTTTCAAGGATTTTGTTCTCTGCAAAGTCGTTCAATTGACAGATGCTTGATAAACGTTTAGATGATCCTGATCACACGTCTACTAGTCGACGACGCATTGTAAAATGCGGGATAAGATAGTGAGCGCAACGGTAGTCTGCATTACCTGCCCCTTACCATTATCGTTATCCCGTCGAAGTTCGACTGGGAACCAGGTAAGCGCAAAGGATTAAATTGTGGTACGTAACTCTTAATGACCATATATTTATACCAAAAGGAATTAAACAGAATAGGATTGTGTTTTTAAAATAATTAAACAACCACATTACCGAGTAAACACATGAAACCAATACAATGCAATTGTGCATTTTTATTATACTTCTGTCACTTTTGAGGTACAGAGGTGCAACTTGGTCTGAATACATCTTATGTCATCTGCTGCGAAAAATGACAATTGAGTCCATTTCCTTTTTACCATGGCATTGAGCACTAAGGTAGGTCAAAATGGTCAAACACGCATATTTTTCGGCTTCTTTTAAACTGACTTACATTTTTCCTATTCAAAAATGGACGACGTCTTGTCACTGTACATTGTTGCACACTGAAAAGGAATATATATATATATTTTTTAAAAATGGTGTAAGCAAAAAGTATAAAACTGGCGTTGGAAATGTGATATGCAGCCTCGCATAGGTATCATTGTAATCTGACAAGAATTAACAGACTTACAGCTCTTTAACTGAGGCTTTTTGGAAAAAAACTTTGTTATTTCATGCGTTATTTTATCGCAATTACAGTTTTGCGACTCGTATCGTATCGCAACTAAATTGCATTTTGCGACCCGCATCGTAATACTATCGCAGCCATTCTCGTACCAAGAGGTTATCAAAGTTCTTGATCTAATATCGAGGATCTTATTAGCCTCTGGAAACAAGACTGTATTGTAGCTCGCTTGAAGATAGAAAGCCCAGGTCATAATTCCAACATGTTATCTTTAATGACGCACTGCATTATAGCAGCTGATTTTAATTCAATGAAATAAACTTGAATGTACAAAAAATCCTTGAATGAAAATAACCGAAATGAACTTGTACGCGTATGGTGGCGTATTTCGGCCACCACATAAATACGTTATTAACTCGTTGATTTTGTGGCTATCTGGTAATGTAACTACATGTAGTTAACTACTTTATGTTGAATTTCATCTAACTGTCTGTGTCGCCTACATTAATATGGTGGCATTTTTCTGCCATCACTAACCGCTTAACTGACTAGTTAATTAAGAGGTTAACTAGTTTCGGTAACTAGTTAACCACTTAAAGCTACAGTCCCATAAACATAAAAATAGCCGTGAGGGCACCGTACGGGCACAGTGCGATCAAACTCCGCAAGGACCCGTGCAAACTCTTGCGTACCCGTACGGACTGTTATGTTTCTACAAGGGTCCGTGAGATGAGCCCAGGATACATGTATTAGTTTCAGAGTCAAATGGTGAACAAAATAGTGGCTAAGTATGGATTAAACATGCATATCTTCCAGCTATGGCTCTGTACGGGTGTGTTGTTTTGTACCATGTGCGTACCGTCACCTTGAAACGCTAGGCTTCCTACGGCCTACTACTGTCTGCACGTACGGGTCCGTAACAAGCCACGATTTTATAGACTGAGGCATTACTTAATTAACTTAAAAGGTTATCTAGTTATCGTAGCTAGGTAATATCTTAATTAACTAGTTAGTGGTTATCTGATGGCAGAAATATGCCACCATACATTACTTCTGCTGATTTAGATAGAGCTTTATCGATGGTGAGTACAGAAGTAATGTAGCGAATATTTAAATCAGTGGGGTTAATGTATGCATCACTGACAGCTGAATATAATACATCAATACTAGTTAGCGATTTATTTATTTTTGATAAGTTGCAACTGATTAACTAGTTACTTGACCAATTAATCAATTAACTTGTAAGCTATTTGATTCATCTAGTGGCATAAATGACCCACCATACCCTTATAATCTTATCAGTCCGTATTTCAAACATAAGTCTAATAAACGCCCTGCAATCGCTACCCTATTTATCAACATAGTCATACCCTTAGAGCCACCATTCAGTATTTTAATGAGAATTGATATGATTGTTCAATAAGCCATCCTAACTACCAAATAGATGACGTTTTATCTAGCACTGACTTTTGAAGTGTTAGCCATTCACTTATATTTAAGTTGGAGTAGGCACTTGGCTTTCTAACAATTAATTGCGTTTTATTTAATACAATATGTCCTCCATTAAAAGATATATTAAGAAGTTACCGATCTTGTTAGTACAGCGCTCAGATTTTTATATAACACCAGTCGTTTTATTTGGGTTTTTTTTAACGTCGTATTCAACACATATTTAGGTTATTTATACGACGACCAGCTCTTCCTACTAAAGGTTTCCTGGACACTTTTCTATCACCAGTACTAACTTACCCTACCACAAGACCGACAACTCATGTATAGGGTATGACCTACCGCGACCGGGTGTCGAACCCGCGATCTCCGGATTCGAAGTCAGACATAACACCAGTCGTAACAATGCATGACGTAAGTCACCTCTGCGTTGAACAGAATCCCATCAAAAACCCATCCGAGTTTTCCTTGAGCAAGAAATTAAACACATAAAACTATCACATATTGCGTCACTTTGCCAATGTTGTCAATGATGGCGCAGTCATTAGTATTTCATGTTCATTAATGAACTGTACGATATTAGACTTCAAATTCAGGACTGATATGACGTGCAATACGGCATTATAATCAAATACTCGGCCATTATGGAAAACACGACCTTTTATGAAATACCTCCGCTATTATGAGATTCAGGCATTTTGACTTTTTACGAATCTCATAATGGTTGAGTTTTCTCATAAAGGACATGTTCTTCTTTCCACAGAAAAAACTCCACCATTTTTAATGTTGGTACAATCTGAGTATTTTTGATAGGGACCCTATCTGCGACGACATTAGCGAAAATGAAACTACCCTAGGCTATACTTAATACCCGGGAATGAAGTACGGCTCGTACAGGTAAGTAAAATCCTTTATTTATTGTACGTTTTTCACAAATTGTATAGTTAATTAATAAAATTGTCTATGATTTAGTACTTTCATAATGGCCTTGTTAACATTATAATATTATACTCCGTCGGACCAGGGAATTAGATATCCGTTATCTATGTCTCTGGTAGAACGTAAGTTTTCCCTCCATTTCACATCCATGGGTTTCAGTAAAACCCACGACTTCATAATAGAATAATACCAAATCATCGTCAATGATGTAACTTTAACAAGGTCAAGTTAGGTTATCTATGATAAAATTAGAACCCTATACAACAACAGACGATGTTTCAACCACACCCCTTGAACACTTTGTTCTTATGGGACTATGGTACAATATATTTGGACGGGAACATCGATCTATTTACATTCCTCGGTTCAAACTTAAACATATTGATAAGAGAATTCAATAGATACAGATACTATTGTATTTGAGATTATGAATGAAGATGGGGATAAATTAACTAACATTAGTAAGTCTATTGATAAATTTTATTCAACTGTCAGTGGCGCATATGTTTACCAAGTCAGGCCTTATGTACGCTACGGCTATATAATGGTAGCGGAAATGTTGTGGGAATTATTAACTTGTCTGATTGTTTTGAGATTAGAACAATTCGAAGAAACTGTTATAAATCTGCAAAATATTTAACATATTCAACAGAGTGATCAATTTAATTGATGTAATGAAATGATGTAAAAGTCACTTCTTTACGTTTTATTTCCATCGAACGTTTGCTTAAGATTACTTTGTGAATCAATCAATCACACTGTCGTGATACATTCGGAACAACCTCGGCGATCATCTACGAAGATATACATCTACTGAGAAGATCGTCGAGGATGTTCCGAATGCATTGTGGTACTGTGGTACCAATATCGATTACCCATCTTACGATCCTGGGTCCTGTATTATCAAGCGTATTACGACCAATTTTAATAATAAATTCTTCAATGTTGTATTGCTATATCATGTATATCATTGTATACTAACATGTTTGATAATATGCTGTCCTGATTAGATTTTCAATTCCCGACAGCTTCATTCACTTACATAAAAACTGTACAAAACCGTTTAAAATCGACATTTTTCAAGTTCCTGTAAAGTTCTGCTATAAGGACTCCCTTAGCAATTGCGAGCTATGTAATCTTTGACGCTTTTAGTCCTAAATGCTTTATTTGGAGAGTAAAAATATCTCTATACAAATACCAATTCGCTTTCAAGACCATCGAATTTGATGGCCCCTTAAGTGGAACTTGGCTATTGGGGCTGTGAATCGTTGAGCAAGTGGCGATCCGATTCGAACCACGATTCATGCGTAGCGATTCAGGAATCGAATCACGAATCACTTGTTAATGGAGAAGCATACAGGAATTCATTTTGTAACAAAAATAAGTGAAAAATTACAGAAGCTTTACTATATGGAAAACCATGAGTACACTCCAAAGTTTCTATTACCAGACGTTTTATGGACATTTTCAGTGGTATCATTCAAATCAATAGAAATTTTTACACTAGATAAATCGATCCCTACATAAATTAAAGAATTCATTAGTAGTGCGACTCGTTTTCAGAAATAATTAAGCTGAAAATGTTCTTTCAATTTTTTTTCAAAAACAGATCTCGATCCGACGATTTCGGACGTGACGAATATTCGTACTCAATTTTCTGGTCAGGATCGCGAATATCCGAGTACTCGGATACTCGCCGCAGCCCTATTGGCTCTAGTTGCCAAAATATTTTCATCGAAAGGGTTCGTCATAATCTTTAAATCTTAACATCGTCACCTACGAACACTCCTTGTTTCAGTACAAGATCCTATCACCCCCGTATTGATTTTAATTGAACGGTTGGTTCAAGATTTGGAGAAAACTTTCTTCAAGATAAGCTATATAGTAGGTTTCAATATTGAATGGATAATATATTACATTAGCGCGGACTCTAAGATAATGTAACTAGGTGGAACCTTTAACTTACACCCAAACTGTTTGCTCAATCATGGACTTAAAATAGTTCAATTTAAAAAGCAAGGAGCATTTATAATTGTGAATATTTTCGACTTTTTTTAATATGGTGCATGGACCTGAATAAGTGCTAAGGATAAAAATTACTCAAGAATTTTGAATTCTAACACTTATGGATAATATTGTGAACTGTTTTAAAACCCTTTCGGATTAACTTTATAGAGACAATACCATTGATAAACGGGTAAGATTATTGGAATCAAGGACAAGAATTAGTTTTATTCAATTTTTATAGCATCAATCTTTTCTTTTTTCATTCCCTCCCCCTCGCCCCCTTTCCATTTTTTTTCTTTTTTCCATTGTATTTCAGTTTCATTTTCCCCTTTATTGATATATTTCTGTCCCCTTTTTCATCCCCCTTTCTTCTTTTACCCTTTCTTCATATACATTCTCATATATTACTTACATGTGTTGCTTGACAAATAAAAGTTTAGTTCGGTTCTGTTCAGTACAATTATTTATACTTGTAAAGTTAATGCTAAAAGTTAAAGCAAGGTTTTTTGAAGTCTACATGTATCACTATTCCGTCGACTCTTGACATTAACTTCCCCGATCATCGAATCACACACCAACTGTTAACATACGGCGCAGATTGCAGCCACATCATACAGTGCATGACCCTTACAGAAATCCGTTTACACCTGGGTGAAGCGAATCAATCGCAGGTTTTCTTGCTCAATGAAACTAGTAATGTCCCTAGTGGGATTCGAACCCAGGACCGCTCGATCCCTATGCGCGCGTCGGACCATTGGACTACTACTCCTACCTATGTATCGTTGATATAAAAATTCATTTCAACAACAATAAAATGGACTTAACATGACAATATTAAATTCGGTGAAGTTAGACGAGTAAGGTGTGAAAGATGCTGAATAAAAATTAGTCGAAATAAGGTTCTCAAACTATTTTACTGATTTATTTCGAAACTTAATTCGGATTTTTCAACCAAAACAAGTGAAGATGGCTAAATTAACACCAATTATTACACGAATGATTTTCTTTAACAATATACATTGATGAAATATGAAGCAAAATAGCATTAATTTAAATAAAAATCAAATGCATGGTGTGTCAAAAGTGGACATTGGGCCCCGGGACGTTCGAAAATATAACATATTGCAATATTGCCATATGTCATATTGTAATTAAGTGTACACGATGCACAAATACGAACCCAGAATATGAACCCAAAGAGGAGAGGGGGGGGGCATGAAATAGTTTGGGTTGGGATAAAGGGAATGTAGTCAGGACAATACTAATCATTTTTTATTTTTTTCCA
The DNA here is from genome assembly GCA_025267735.1 of Mactra quadrangularis. Taxonomy (NCBI): domain Eukaryota; kingdom Metazoa; phylum Mollusca; class Bivalvia; order Venerida; family Mactridae; genus Mactra; species Mactra quadrangularis. The sequence continues at coordinate 2,567,109 of CM046297.1, forward strand.
CGTTTTGATAGAGCTAAGAAGCTTGTGTGAATGTGTAAGTCCCTTAAAAGTACATGTACATACATACGCATGACCTTATAAAAACGAGTACCTTGAAGTAGAGGGTATTACGACAATTGAGCAGCCTTGCCCTCAAGTTAGCTTCTATGACGACGTGGTAAAATGTCAGCTTACGACTCGAGAAGTCGGGGGTTCAAATCTTACTTCGGACAATGATTTTTTATCAGTTTACAATTGGCACCCAACGTAAATAACCCACTAGGAATTGTTTGATTGTGCCCTTAGATAGTCCCACAGACAATAAGCATCGATTTGGTCCACTGGCCCATTTAGCACACAAAGTCAGTGCAATACATGAATCAGCCAGTAAAGCGTTGTCTATTTATTTTCTTTGTTAAAACTAGCAAGTAGCTAATCCGCTGATTCATAGACAGGTTTTAACTTATCCTTACATTATAGAATCAAGTAAAGTACCTTTCAGTTTCATTAACGACGTATTAAAGTTTTTTTATTGAAGGAAAATAAAATAATTGAAAATTGAATAGAACTATCCCTCTGTGAATATAATAAAAACCTCGTAATGCTCATTATTAAGAGACGTTAATACTGATTTACATGAAAAACATGTATATTGTCAACCTATAGCTTTTTATTGATTCCGCAACAGAGATCTTTATTCCACAGGTAACGGTATACGATACAGTTATTTCGTATGAGATTTGAGAACAGACAAACTGTTGGCCGCGACACTGACGGACAACTGTTTGGCTGTCTTAAAATCACATATGAAATTGCTGTTCTTTTACCAATCTGATTAAAACCCAATCTAAAATTTTCCGCTCGCCTACTCGCTAATTTAGATCTGGCCTTTTTCAAACGAAGGTCACGTTCAGGTGACCTTATCTCATCATAATATTCATGACGAAATTGTTATGATACGTAACTTGTTTACATCGTCTACGTCACGCAATTTGAAATGAGCCGCCCAATCGCAGACTGTGAATAATACGGCTGTTAAATTAGCATGCAAACCTTGGTCTAAAGATAGAAATTACGAAATCAAAATGTGATTAACAGTGTTTTCGTCTAGATGAAAGCTACGCATTGATTGGTCGACACAAAGATCATCTCGATGTGACCTTCCACGGAGACAGTAGAGATCCTGTACGACCACGCTCTACTGGATATCTGTTTACGGAGATTGTTTTATTACCTGATCAGCTTTTGTTTTAACGGTACTTGCAGAAAAAAACAAGAATAAGTATGGTGGCATATTTCTACCACCAGATAACCACATAAGTACCACGTTATTTAAGTGGTTAACTAGTTACGTAACTAGTTAACCAGATAATTAACTAGTTAATTAAGTATTTAACTAGTTACGTAACTAGTTATTTTTTTCAATAAATAAAAGATCATAACAGGAAAAAATGCAAGTTAGTGCTTTCAACTGCCATTGTGTATTATTTTACCAATTTAATGTTAAGTGGTTAACTAGTTACGTAACTAGTTAACCACTTAATTAACTAGATAATTATCTGGTTAATTAGTTACGTAACTAGTTAACCACTTAATTAACGTGTTAAATATGTAATTATCTGGTGGCAGAAATATGCCACCATAAATAAGAAAATAGATTTGCAATACATGTATATTAATAATCACGCCTACAGTAGCCTGTTCAATTACCCCGAACGTTCCAAAACGTTATGTAACGTTACATTTAGGGAAAAGCAATTTATCATAACCGTGCCATTAATACAATATATATTTTACGTGGAAAAACAGTAGTCATTTTTATATGAAACCATGTTTTAAATCTGTGTTTTAACTAGTTATTTCATAAGTAATTTAGACCATTGTTTCATATAGCATGATGATGCTTTTCTATTAAAAGATATAAACATGTTTAATGCATTGTTTTTGTCGTAAAATATTTGTGTTTTCGTTTTCGGTTTGTGTGTTTTTGTGAATGGGTACCAAGGTTTGTCAAACTTGAGTTGACGCTTAATAAAATTCCAATTTTGCATGGCCTTATGTACTTTAAACAATTCAAATATTCACTAAATAGACGAAATGATGATGCACGTGTTTTAAAGTTTAAACATTTAAGATAATTAAAGTTATAGTGCTTATATACATTGTATTGTTTACATGTTGAAATGTCAATACGATATGTTTCAATTGATAAAATAAATAAAAATAATATATATATTTCCCCTAAAATATTGCGTTTTAATGAAACTGGCTATGATTATATGTAGTTGGTAGTTTATTTTCAACAAGCATGTAGGCCACCAGCTATATACAAACAAATATATATACATACAATTACAGATATTTACATAATACAGAATAAAAGCATATATACAAGAATGATTATCAAGTATACTGACAGAACATGAAATTGTTAGTATATATATTATATAATACTTAATTTTCTTTTCTCCATAGCATGATATATAAACATAGCCAAATTTCTTATAATGCTAACATTTTGTATATGAACTGCCTTTTAGTATTGTATAATTATACTTGACCAAGCCCATTTCATTCTATTACAATCACCTGTGTTATTACCACAGGACGAGTAAAGGCAAATAGCAAGTTAGTTTTCTCATATTGCAAGCGATGTAAATACATGGTACTTCAAATGAGCCCGTATTATCAAGCGTCTTACGACCGATTTTAGTCGTATATCCTTCTATATTGTATTGTTAAATTATCGTAAGATTTTGATAGAATGCTGCCCTGTTGCATACTATATGTGTAAGCATTTTACATACATTTAAAGTGGTATGCTTTTATTGCAAGTTACATTAACGTAAATGCAGTCCCATAAACATAAAACTAGCCGTGAGGGCACCGTACGAGCGCCGTGCGATCAAGCTCCGCAAGGGCCCGTACGAACTCTTGCGTACCCGTACGGACTGTCACGTTTTTACCAGGGTCCGTGAGATGAGCCTAGGATACAGGTATCAGTTTCAGAGTCAAATCGTGAACAAAAGCGTGGCTGAGTATGGATTAAACATGCAAATACCATGTGCGTACCGTCACCTTAATACGCAAGGCTTCCCACGACCTACGACTGTCTGAACGTACGGGTCCGCAACAAGCCACGATTTTTTGGGACGGAGGCATTACCGTCGATACATTTGAACTCAAATTAAGACTGGTTGATTCATTTCAATTTTTTTTGTAGCTGAGTTATCATACATAGATGGAGTATGTTTCTATAACAAAACTAGGTGAATGTAGACGTATTTGGAAACGCTCGTTGTCGATAAAATTTCTTCCTTAAATTGGACTAAAACTTATATAAAAAAGTAATATGTTGGATAACAAACCTTGGTATTGATAAATTTATTAAAAACATTTGACACGTTGTAAATTAAACTTTAACAAAAATGTCTTTTATTAAGTTTTTTTAATAATCTAATTCATTCGCACTGAGATCATTTTTAAATTCTACGATTGCCTAGAGATAAAGCTACATAAGGCACGTGGTTATGAGTCAAGTAAAGCCAGTATACCAAACAAACACATCAAAATTACCAAAATAAAAAACAACGTACGACCTTAAGCAAGAAAGACCCCCCTGATACTTACACGTGCATGTAAGTGTAGATTGTGTTACCAAAGTCAAATCTCATATACATTATTCAAATTTAACTTTTAAGTATTAATATATAGAAAAAACTGCATGTAATAGAGGACTTCCATCTGAGGATACTCCAATAAGATTAATTGTTTTGAACAAATAAAACAATGTCAGATAAGCAAGAACACTCCAACATTCCGACTTAAAAAACTAAAGACGCCAGTAATAAATCGCACTCAAATATACTAATTTAAGATTTTAATCAATCGCACTCAAATATACTAATTTAAAATTTTAATCAATCACACTCAAATATACTAATTTAAGATTTTAATCAATCGCACTCAAATATACTAATTTGAAATTAAAAAAAAATAAGCACGCTCAAAAATATTCACTTTAAAATTCACTATTAACTGCACTTCAATACACCCACCAAAACTCTTTAATTACCCAACGTTTTTAACATACCCACTTTAAACCTTAAGTTTAAAACACGTATAAATATAATCACTAAAAACTTTAAAGCACTAAAATCGTTTTTCTGCTCCTCAAAATTTTTCTACTAAATCCTTAAATATTAAAACACTCCAATATATATACTAAAATCTTTAATAATAAAAAACACTCAAATATACTTACTAAAACCTTTAATAATAAAACACTCAAATATTCTTTCTAAAAACCTCTAATAATAAAAACACTCAAATATACTTACTAAAAACCTTTAATAAAAAACACTCAAATATACTTACTAAAACCTTAAATAATAAAAACACTCGAATATACTTCCTAAAAACCTTTAATAAAAAACACTCAAATATACTTACTAAAATCTTTAATAATATAAACACTCAAATATACTTACTAAAAACCTTTACTAATAAAACACTCAAATATTCTTTCTAAAAACCTTTAATAATAAAAACACTCAAATATACTTACTAAAGACCTTAAATAATAAAAACACTCAAATATACTTACTAAAACCTTTAATTATAAAAATACCCAAATAAAATTTATATTACTCGGGACCCTAGGTTCGATATCCTACACAAAGGCTACTGCCCAACGGACCCGGACTTATAAATACGCAAAATAAAAAAATATATATAGATAGATACTTAAGACAAAATGGTTATTGAGAAATTTACGACATTTTCTGTCTTGTACTTGCGATGATTTTTGTTGTAAGAGTACTTGTGATAAAGCTCATAGAACATTATTATAAGCTGTCACCAAAAATAACAGCATTATAAGTAAGTAGGGAGACATATACTCGAGGATTCGACAATCTTCTTGTTGCTAGGTTACAAAGATAAATGATAAAAGCTCTCATCACTATATTTATCTATAACACTTAAATGATATGACATGACTTATATGATCATTGTTAAAATGTGGCTTTAAGATCTACTACTATAGCCGCCCGACTACATTTAGCTCAGTCTGTAGTTAACACAAGTCTGCTGGTCCAAGAATCGTTGGTTGGAATCTCTAGCGAGGCATACATTTGTTAAGCTTGGTATTGAAATAATTGCAACGACCATTCTCCTCCTACCACTGATTCTAAATCATGAGGGACATTTGTCAGTCACTGACGGAAGTATGCGTCAAGTAACTCATTAACAGATAAATTCAGAGACTTAGCTTTCCAGGAACGGTGAGTAGATGGACTTACAATGATATGCTAAAATGCCTGTAAAATCTCAGCTAGATCAAACAACGGGCACGGCCATGGCAACGAGTTCGAGCTTCAAAAACCGCCAATATACAATATGGCGCATATATAATACAGCATACTCGAACCTAGCCCAGATGACTGGGCCCTAATACTTATCCGATCAATATGAAACTTTAATAGAACGTTTACTAAGAAGCTTTCTACATGCCTGTAAAATCTCAGCTAGATCCGACAACGAGTTTGACCAGAGCAACTAGTTCGAGCTTCAAATTTTTGTTTAACAATATCCCTCGTGAATGCGACTCTGATGCATGATGAAGTTTGAATATGACCTGTGCTATATGGTTTGTGCAAACTGACCTGAAACAGATACGTACATTACACGCTTTAAAACTGATTTATTGTATGCAAATATTAATTATATTTGAATTGATTTATTGTCACTGGTCAGTTGGTATCATGGTATTGTTATTTTTGTTGTAGTTGGGTTTAACGACGTAGCAACACATTGTATACGTTATATCACAGTGGTCAGTCAACCTACTCACTCCTCCTGGAAAGGCTAAATCCCTGGACAAGGCACATAATTTCGTCAGTGATCGACTTCTGCCCTACATGATTTAAAATCAGTGGTAAGAGGGAGAATGCCAGTGAAAATTATTTCATGACCAAGCTCCACGAAAATATGCCCGTTCGGGAATCGAACCAACGATCCCTAGATTAGTAGACTTGTTCGCTACCGACTGAGCTAGCCGGGCGGGCTATTGTTAAATATTATTCAACTGTCAATTGATCATACATTTACCCAGTAGGATTAAATACTTGATGTATGCTTGATATTCCCCATATATAGATACGGAAAACTGTTTTTATCGATAGTGGTTACCGAAGTATTGTAGTACTGTGGTGTATATTTAAATCAGCGGGGCTAATGTATGTGCCACTGACAGTTGAATAAAATGAAACATACTACATTTATACAAGTTTCAAGTTAGCTTGTTATCTTATAATGTATGTGTAGCTATTCGTCCTTAAAGCCCCATTAATAAAAGTAACACTGTCCATCATGTGGTCTGCAAGGACAATAGACATTTATCTATTATAAAACTACTCTAAATTAAATAACTTTTGTAATGATTTCAATTATTGCTTGAATATTTTTATGTTATGAATTGCATTTAAAAGTGAAAGTAAATCGAAACCGAAAGTAGAATTTGGTTGTCAATACCTTAAACAATAGATGTTTTCACATTATGTCTCAGATGTCCTGTGATAGGAAACAACTTTCCCCAAATTACATAACTAAACTCTAAAACGATTTTGGATCATAAATATTCTATATATACAGAAACAGCTAGCTAGAATATAATGTGACCTTATAAAAGTTCCCCATTTTTAATGAATACTCGTAGGCAACCTTAACTTAAAAAAACAAATAGTTTTACATGTTTATTGTGCATGAAATGCATTTTACATTTTGATGTATGCCAGGCTTTCTAAAAAGCTCTTAATCTTCAGTTTTGATTTATACCTAAAGTAATGACTGGTTATACGTGAGACCAATTGACACCAAGTATGACCAACCCAAAACTTGAACTATTGATGGTTGTTTTTAAACCTTCAGCACAGTCTTGCTTCAGTGCTTTTCAGCACTTTGATTTATGTTTAATGTGAATAAATCGACGGCATAGTGCTTAAAGGAAATAAGTGAAAACTAACTCTGTAATCCCCTTAAGCACTATGCCATCGAAATGTATCATCATATAGTGGCTTTAAATTTAAAGAAAGTTTATTTTATGTTATATACGCACAGTATTCATTAAGCATTGATTATTAATTACGTATCTTTGTTTGGTTAAGATAAAATGTAGCATTACCCTACCCATGTCAATGTTGATTTTTATATCATGTATTTTAAACATTGAAAAGATTTCTCAACCCATATACAAACCTCTTATCATTAGGAAAACCGAGTATATCGAATTCAATCGAATCTAAATTATATTTAGACCGAACCATATTAGAGTGAAAGAGTTAAGGTTAAAATCCAGCCAACGGTCAGAAAAACCAAGTCACTGGTCACCGATTAACGCCACGGTCACTGATATAAAAGGCCACGGTCACTCATACAAAAGACGATGGTCTCTAAAATAGGTCAAGTTAGGAAGGTCAAAGTGTTAAGCAACACAACTGTCAGAATGCCAAGGAAATTTGGAATCGATTCAGTATTAAAAACCATTAGGTCAGCATTTCGTCTATTTATTCAGCTTGATCAAAAATTTTGATTTTTGTTAAATCTACAAGCCTCTATATATACTTCTGTACTTTAGTAATCAGACGCTGCACCCATTAAATTTCTGGATTTCGCATAGGATGATATCTATTCCATTCATGCTTACGGCAACTCATACCATGCCTTCAGATAATCAATTGAAACCAATGAGTTTCCACGCATTTTATCCTATTTCAAAATGGCCTCTAGAAGACTTAAATAGCGATTTTAGCAGAATTTGTTGGATTGCACTTGTTGAGTAGCCCTAAAATATAATTTGTTCGTTTGCCACCCCTTTAAAAACGTCACAGGGAGCACAAGATGGAGATGTGCCCCCTCTGTTGCTGGGGTTTGAGAGGGGAACATCTTCCTTCATCATACTTTCAACCGCCTAAGCAATTCCATTATAACCAAGGTTTAGAATCAAACAGTTTTTCTCTTAACAAATAACACAAGAATACTTAGGCCAAATTGCATCTCTGTCAAACAAAAGTGACAAATTTATTCTTATTGCCCAAATAGTATTTGAGTGGCAAAAAGGTATTTTGGCCAAGTCATAACTACCCATGGGTTAATATACGAAGAACTGTCGATGTTCTTCCGTATGGGGATAAACCTGTAGGCTAAGAAATGGTGTGGACAATGTATCAAAAATGCCTCATCACATTGATTTACTCTATCTATATCAAACTTTCTTCAAAAGAGCCAACTTCATTTAATGATTTACATAGTCATATAATATCTTTGAATTTATCTTTTTCAGAAAATGGAACATACTTTCGTCCCAGCACATAACTCTAGAATACTCATAATATTGGCAATAACATTATGTACATCTTGTAATAGTGTACTGTCTGACAGTTCTGTTATACCTAAACAAACGGCAACCACAGACTCTTCAAGTCTAAATCCATCTCTTAAAACAGACACTGCTCATGATCAGACGACAACGATATCATCACTTGTCTATTCGTTAGCATCTTTAACTAACCCAAAAATTACGACAACAACAAATGTAACTCTTACGGCACAGCAAACTGCGTCCGGCTCGTCATCATCAACAGATGCAAATACTGTGACAGGTTCACAGAACTTACGACCGTCATTAAATTCTACATCAAAACCAGTAACGACAGCATCAGGGACGATAACCATAACAATGGAGCCACATACAAGTCAACAGAACCAGACAACGATGTCCCCATCAATAAATAAAAGCATCACCTCTACACAGCAAATAGATCAGCTTTCATTGTCGCCATTAACAACAGTAATAGAAAGTGCAACGACAACTGACGCATATGAAAAACAAAACATCTCAACGTCTTCTGCATTGTTTTCAACGACAGTCTTTGATTCTAAAAGTACATCAGCGACTACGTCTTCAATAGTCGAAGAAACTACAACAGTTACGGATTCTACGATAAACGTACAAGAAAATAATTCTACATCACCATCAATTAGTTTTGTAAATACAACCAATGGTTCGTTGGCTTCCACAATAACTGGAGTAGGTACTGATGCAACTACAATAACAGAATCGCCTACATCAAAACAAGCACATAGCGTCGATACATTATCTTCAACAGAATTTGATACAAGTACAACTGAGTCACCATATACTACGTCTTCACCTGTTACAAGCACTAAATTAACATCAACAACAGACTTGACTGTAGGAGGAACACAAGACATTTCGAAACCACCTCCTGGTATGCTTGCTAACCAAATCACGACTATTGGGCCTTCAACCTCCCAAACAAAGAGCACTGAAAATACCTTTGTCACAAACGGGCAAATCTCGGAACAACACAGAGCGGCTACAGTAACAGGTATTGATACCACTACGGTAACTGACCCTACTGATGAAATCACAACTGTCACTGATGCGGTGCCAAGTCCTACTGATGAAATTACAACCATCACTGATGTGGTGCCAAGTCCTACTGATGAAATCACAACCATCACTGATGCGGTGCCAAGTCCTACTGATGAAATTACAACCATCACTGATACTGTGCCAAGTCCTACTGATAAAATCACAGCCATCACTGATGCGGTGCCAAGTCCTACTGATGAAATCACAGCCATCACTGATGTGGTGCCAAGTCCTACTGATGAAATTACAACCATCACTGATGTGGTGCCAAGTCCTACTGATGAAATCACAGCCATCACTGATGTGGTGCCAAGCCCAACTGATGAAATTACAACCATCACTGATACTGTGCCAAGTCCTACTGATAAAATCACAGCCATCACTGATGCGGTGCCAAGTCCTACTGATGAAATCACAACCATCACTGATACTTTGCCAAGTCCTACTGATGAAATCACAACCATCACAGATACTGTGCCAAGTCCTACTGATGAAATCACAACCATCACTGATGTGGTGCCAAGTCCTACTGATGGAATCACAACCATCACTGATACTGTGCCAAGTCCTACTGATAAAATCACAACCATCACTGATGTGGTGCCAAGTCCTACTGATGAAATCACAACCATCACTGATACTGTGCCAAGTCCTACTAATGAAATCACAACCATCACTGATACTGTGCCAAGTCCTACTGATGAAATCACAACCATCACTGATGCTGTGCCAAGTCCTACTGATGAAATCACAACCATCACTGATGTGGTGCCAAGTCCTACTGATGAAATCACAACTACAACTGATACGGTGCCAAGTCCTACTAATGAAATTACAAATACAACTGACACGGTGCCAAACCCTACTAATGAAATTACAACTATCACTGATACGGTGCCAAATCCAGCTAGTAGAGCTACAAAGGCTAACACATCAGTTACTAAAAACGTGTCACAACCCTCTACAACTGAAATTACAACAAACTTCCAAAGGACTATTGCAGATCAAACTACAACAACACTTCCACCAAAACAAATAAGTGAAATAAGTACTATAGAAACAACACAAAATGTTGTACCAACGATTACGGGTGAAACTACAACAACCATCCTGCCAACGGCTATAAGTGAAACTACAACAACCGTCCAACCAACGGCTATAAGTGAAACTACAACAACCGTCCAACCAACGTCCACCACTGAAACTACAACAACCGTCCAACCAACGTCCACCAGTGAAACTACAGCAACCGTCCAACCAACGGCTATAAGCGAAACTACAACAACCGTCCAACCAACTGTTACCAGTGCAACTACAACAACCGTCCAACCAACGTCCACAAGTGCAACTACAACAACCGTCCAGCCAACGTCCACAAGTGCAACTACAACAACCGTCCAACCAACTGTTACCAGTGCAACTACAACAACCGTCCAACCAACGTCCACAAGTGCAACTACAACAACCGTCCAGCCAACGTCCACAAGTGCAACTACAACTACCGTCCAGCCAACGTCCATAAGTGCAACTACAACAACCGTCCAACCAACTGTTACCAGTGCAACTACAACAACCGTCCAACCAACGTCCACAAGTGCAACTACAACAACCGTCCAGCCAACGTTCACAAGTGCAACTACAACAACCGTCCAGCCAACGTCCACAAGTGCAACTACAACAACCGTCCAACCAACTGTTACCAGTGCAACTACAACAACCGTCCAACCAACGTCCACAAGTGCAACTACAACAACCGTCCAGCCAACGTCCACAAGTGAAACTACAACAACCGTCCAACAAACTGTTACCAGTGCAACTACAACAACCGTCCAACCAACTGTTACCAGTGCAACTACAACAACCGTCCAACCAACTGTTACCAGTGCAACTACAACAACCGTCCAATCAACGTCCACAAAGTCAACTACAACAACCGTCCAACCAACTGTTACCAGTGCAACTACAACAAACGTCCAACCAACCGTTACCAGTGCAACTACAACAACCGTCCAACCAACTGTTACCAGTGCAACTACAACAACCGTCCAACCAACTGTTACCAGTGCAACTACAACAACCGTCCAACCAACTGTTACCAGTGCAACTAAAACAACCGTCCAACCAACTGTTACCCGTGAAACTACAACAACCGTCCAATCAACGTCCATAACGGCAACTACAACAACCGTCCAACCAACTGTTACCAGTGCAACTACAACAACCATCCAACCAACGTCCACTAGTGCAACTACAACAACCGTCCAACCAACTGTTACCAGTGAAACTACAACAACCGTCCAACCAACGTCCACAAGTGCAACTACAACAACCGTCCAACCAACGTCCACTAGTGAAACGACAACAACCGTCCAACCAACTGTTACCAGTGCAACTACAACAACCGTCCAACCAACTGCCACCAGTGCAACTACAACAACTCTTCCATCAACGGTTACTAATGAAACTACAACTACTGTCCAACCAACGTCCACCAGTGAAACTACAACAACCGTCCAACCAACGTCCACAAGTGAAACTACAACAACTCTCCCATCAACGGTTACCAGTGCAACTACAACGAATGTCCAACCACCATCTACCAAGGAAACTACATCGACTGTCCAACCAACGTCTACCAGTGAAACTACATCAACAGTTGTACCATCGTCCATCAGTGAAACTACAACAATGACTGTACTAACATCTACTAGTGAAACTATAACAACGGTTGTACCAATTTCTACCAGTAAAATTACAAAAACTGCCCCAAAAACAGTTACAAGCCAAACTACGAAAACTGTTCCTTCGACAGTTACTAGTGAAACTACGACAACTGTTCCTCCGACAAATACCAGTGAATCTACAACAACTGCCCCACCAACAGTTACCAGCCAAAGTACGACAACTGTTTCTCCGACAGTTACCAGTGAAAATAAATCAACCATTATACCATTGTCCACCAGTGAAACTACAACAATGGCTGTACCAACATCTACTAGTGAATCTTTAACAACGGTTGTACCAATTTCTACCAGTGAAACTAAAAGATCACCCCCATCAACAGTCACCAGCCAAACTACGACAACTGATTCTCCGACAGTTACCGGTGAAACGACAACAACCGTTATATCATCGTCCACCAGTGAAACTACAACAATGGCTGTACCAACATTTACTAGTGAAACTATAACAAAGGTTGCACCAATTTCTACCAGTGAAACTACAACAACTGCCCCACCAACAGTTACAAGCCAAACTACGTCAACTGTTGCTCCTACAGTTACCAGTGAAACAACAACAACTGTTGCTCCGACAGTTACCAGTGGAACAACAACAACTGTTGCTCCGACAGTTACCAGTGAAACAACGACAACTGTTGCTCCGACAGTTACCAGTGGAACTAAAACAACTGTTCCTCCGTCAATTATCAGTGAAACTACTACAACTGTTCCTCCAACTGTAACCAGTGAAACTACAACAACTGTTCCTCCGACTGTAACCAGTGAAACTACAACAACTGTTCCACTGACTGTAACCAGTGAAACTACAACAACTGTTCCACAGACTGTAACCAGTGAAACGACAACAACTGTTCCTCCAACTGTAACCAGTGAAACAACAACAACTGTTCCTCCAACTGTAACCGGTGAAACTACAACAACTGTTCCTCCAACTGTAACCAGTGAAACTACAACAACTGTTCCTCCAACTGTAACCGGTGAAACTACAACAACTGTTTCTCCAACTGTAACCAGTGAAACTACAACAACTGTTTCTCCAACTCTTACCAGTGAATCTACAACAACTATTCCTCCGACTGCAACCAGTAAAACTACAACAACTATTCCTCCGACTGCAACCAGTGAAACTACAACAACTATTCCTCCGACTGTAACCAGTGAAACTACAACAACTTTTCCTCCGACAGCAACCAGTGAAACTACAACAACTATTCATCCGACTGTAATCAGTGAAACTACAACAACTGTTCCTCCGACTGTAACCAGTGAAACTACAACAACTGTTTCTCCGACTGTAACCAGTGAAACTACAACAACTATTCCTCCGACAGTTACTAATGAAGCAACAACAACTGCCCAACAAACAGTTATCAACCAAACTACGACAACTGCCCCACCAACAAACAGTTCACAAACAGTTACCAGCCAAACTACGACAACTGCCCCACCAACAAACAATTTACTAATAGTTACCAGTGAAACTACAACTGTTTCTCCGACAGTTACCAGCGAAACTACGACAACTTTTCCTCCGACTGTTACCAGCAAAACTAAGACAACTGTTTCTCCGTCACTTACCAGTGAAACTGTAACAACCAACTCACTAACAGTTACAAGTGAAACTTCGACAACTGTTCCTCAAACAGTTTCTAGCAAAACTACAGCAACCATTGTACCACCTTCTTCCAGTGATACGACGATAACCGTTGTAACAAGTTCTATAAGTGAAACTACAACAACAGCTGTACCAACATCCATCAGTGAAACTACAACAACCAATGTACCTACATCCATCAGTGAAACTACAACAACAAATGTACCAACAATCACAAGTGAAAATACAACAACCAAAGTACCAACATCCACCAGTGAAACTACAACAAGAATGGTACCAACATTCATAAGTGAAACTACAACAACCAATGTACCTACATCAATCAGTGAAACTACAGCAACCATTGTACCAACACTCAACAATGAAACTACAACTACCAATGTACCAACATCTACCAGTGAAACTACAACAACAGCTGTACCAACATCCACCAGTGAAACTACAACAACCGTTGTACCAACATCCATCAGTGAAACTACAACAACCAATGTACCATCATCAATCAGTGAAACTACAACAACCAATGTACCAACATTCACAAGTGAAACTACAACAACCAATGTACCTACATCAATCAGTGAAACTACAACAACCAATGTACCTAGATCAATAAGTGAAACTACCACAACCATTGTGCCAACATCCATCAGTGAAACTACAACAACCAATGTACCTACATCCATCATTGAAACTACAACAACCAATGTACGAACATTCACAAGTGAAACTACAACGACCAAAGTACCAACATTTACTGGTGAAACTACAACAACCAATGTGCCTACATCCATCAGTGAAACTACAACAACCAATGTACCAACATCAATCAGTGAAACTACAACAACCAAAGTACCTAAATTAATCAGTCAAACTACAACAACCAATGTACCAACATCAATAAGTGAAACTACAACAACCAATGTATCAACATCTACCAGTGAAACTACAACAACAACAGCTGAACCAACATCCACCAGTGAAACTACAACAACAGCTGTACCTACATCCACCAGTGAAACTACAACAACGGATGTGCTAACATCCATTATTGAAACTACAACAATCGCTGTACCAACATCCACCAGTGAAACTACAACAACCGTTGTACCAACATCTATAAGTGAAACAACAACAACCGTTTTACCAACGTCTACTAGTGAAACTACAACAACGGTTGTACCAACATCAACCAGTGAAACTACAACAACGGTTGTACCAACATCTACTAGTGAAACTACAACAACGGTTGTACCAACATCTACTAGTGAAACTACAACAACCGTTGTACCAACATCTACCAGTGAAACAACAACAACCGTTTTACCAACGTCTACTGGTGAAACATCAACAACTGTTGTACCAACGTTCACTACTGAAACTACAACAACCGTTGTACCAACATTTACTACTGAAACAACAACAACCGTTATACCAACGTCTACTAGTGAAATTACAACAACCGTTGTACCAACGTCTACCAGTGAAACTACAACAACCGTTGTACCAACGTTCACGACTGAAACTACAACAACCGTTGTACCAACATTTACTACTGAAACAACAACAACCGTTGTACCAACGTCTACTAGTGAAACTACAACAACCGTTGTACCAACGTCTACCAGTGAAACTACAACAACCGTTGCACCAACGTCTACTAGTGAAAGTACAACAACCGTTGTACCAACATCTACTAGTGAAACAACATCAACCGTTTTACCAACGTCTACTAGTGAAACTACAACAACCGTTGTACCATCATCTACTAGTGAAACAACAACAACCGTTGTACCAACGTCTACTAGTGAAACAACATCAACCGTTTTACCAACGTCTACTAGTGAAACTACAACAACCGTTGTACCAACATCTACTAGTGAAACTACAATAACCGTTGTACCAACGTCTACTAGTGAAACTACAACAACCGTTGTACCAACGTCTACTAGTGAAACGACAACAACTGTTGTACCAACGTCTATTAGTGAAACAACAACAACCGTTGTACCAACATCTATCAGTGAAACTACAGCAACGGCTGTACCATCATCTACTAGTGAAACAACAACAACCGTTGTACCAACATCTACTAGTGAAACTACAACAACCGTTGTACCAACGTCTATTATTGAAACTACAACAACCGTTGTACCAACGTCTACTAGTGAAAGTACAACAACCGTTGTACCAACGTCTATTAGTGAAACTACAACAACCGTTGTACCAACATCTACTAGTGAAACTACAACAACCGTTGTACCAACATCTACTATTGAAACTACAACAACCGTTGTACCAACATCTACTAGTGAAACTACAACAACCGTTGTACCAACGTCTACTGTTGAAACTACAACAACCGTTGTACCAACGTCTACTAGTGAAACTACAACAACCGTTGTACCAACATCTACTACTGAAACAACAACAACCGTTTTACCAACGTCTACTAGTGAAACTAAAACAACCGTTGTACCAACATCTACTAGTGAAACTACAATAACCGTTGTACCAACATCTACTAGTGAAACAACAACAACCGTTTTACCAACGTCTACTAGTGAAACATCAACAACCGTTGTACCAACGTTCACTACTGAAACTACAACAACCGTTGTACCATCGTCTACTAGTGAAACAACAACAACCGTTGTACCATCGTCTACTAGTGAAAGTACAACAACCGTTGTACCAACGTCTACTAGTGAAACAACAACAACCGTTGTACCAACGTCTACTAGTGAAACTACAACAACCGTTGTACCAACGTCTACTAGTGAAACTACAACAACCGTTGTACCAACGTCTACTAGTGAAACTACAACAATCGTTGTACCAACGTTCAGTACTGAAACTACAACAACCGTTGTACCAACAATTAGTACTGAAACAACAACAACCATTGTACCAACATCTACTAGTGAAAAAACAACAACCGTTGTACCATCGTCTACTAGTGAAACAACAACAACCGTTGTACCATCATCTACTAGTGAAACTACAACAACCGTTGTACCATCATCTACTAGTGAAACAACAACAACCGTTGTACCATCGTCTACTAGTGAAACAACAACAACCGTTGTACCATCGTCTACTAGTGAAACTACAACAACCGTTGTACCATCATCTACTAGTGAAACAACAACAACCGTTGTACCATCGTCTACTAGTGAAACTACAACAACCGTTGCACCAACGTCTACTCGTGAAAGTACAACAACCGTTGTACCAACATCTACTAGTGAAACAACATCAACCGTTGTACCAACATCTACTAGTGAAACTACAACAACCGTTGTACCAACGTCTACTATTGAAACTACAACAACCGTTGTACCAACGTCTACCAGTGAAACTACAACAACCGTTTTACCAACGTCTACTAGTGAAAAAACAACAACCGTTTTACCAACGTTCACTACTGAAACTACAACCGTTGTACCAACATTTACTACTGAAACAACAACAACCGTTGTACCAACGTCTACTAGTGAAACTACAATAACCGTTGTACCAACGTCTACTAGTGAAACCACAACAACCGTTGTACCAACATCAACCAGTGAATCTACAACAACGGTTGTACCAACATCAACCAGTGAATTTACAATAACGGTTGTCCCAACATCAACCAGTGAATTTACAACAACGGTTGTACCAACATCAACCAGTGAAACTACAATAACGGTTGTACCAACATCAACCAGTGAATTTACAACAACGGTTGTACCAACATCAACCAGTGAAACTACAATAACGGTTGTACCAACATCAACCAGTGAATCTACAATAACGGTTGTACCAACATCAACCAGTGAATCTACAACAACGGTTGTACCAACATCAACCAGTGAAACTACAACAACGGTTGTACCAACATCAACCAGTGAAACTACATCAACGGTTGTACCAACATCAACCAGTGAAACTACATCAGCGGTTGCACCAACATCAACCAGCGAAACTACAACAACCGTTGTACCAACATCTACTAGTGAAACAACAACAACTGTTGTACCAACATCCACCAGGGAAACTACAACAACGGCTGTACCAACATCTACCATGGAATCTACAACAACGGCTGTACAAACAACTACCATGAAATCTACAACAACGGCTGTACCAACATCTACTAGTAAAAGTACAACAACTGTTGTTCCAACGTCTGCCAGTGAAACTACAACAACGGTTGTGCCAACATCCACCAGTGAAACTACAACATTGGTTGTACCAACATCTACCAGTGAAACTACAACAACGGCTGTACCAACATTTACCAGTGAAACTGCAACAACGGTTGTACCAACATCTACCAGTGAAACTACAACAACGGCTGTACCAACATTTACCAGTGAAACTGCAACAACAACCGTTTTACCAACGTCTACTAGTGAAACATCAACAACCGTTGTACCAACGTTCACTACTGAAACTACAACAACCGTTTTACCAACGTCTACTAGTGAAACATCAACAACCGTTGTACCAACGTTCACTACTGAAACTACAACAACCGTTGTACCAACATTTACTACTGAAACAACAACAACCGTTGTACCAACGTCTACTAGTGAAACAACAACAACCGTTGTACCAACGTCTACCAGTGAAACTACAACAACCGTTGTACCAACGTCTACCAGTGAAACTACAACAACCGTTGTACCAACGTCTTCTCGTGAAAGTACAACAACCGTTGTACCAACATCTACTAGTGAAACAACATCAACCGTTGTACCAACATCTACTAGTGAAACTACAACAACCGTTGTACCAACGTCTACTAGTGAAACTACAACAACCGTTGCACCAACGTCTTCTCGTGAAACTGCAACAACGGTTGTACAAACATCTACCAGTGAAACAACATCAACCGTTGTACCAACATCTACTATTGAAACTACAACAACCCATGTACCAACGTCTACTAGTGAAACAACATCAACCGTTGTACCAACATCTACTAGTGAAACAACATCAACCGTTGTACCAACATCTACTAGTGAAACTACAACAACCGTTTTACCAACGTCTACTAGTGAAACTACAACAACCATTGTACCAACATCTACTAGTGAAAAAACAACAACCGTTTTACCAACGTTCACTACTGAAACTACAACAACCGTTGTACCAACATTTACTACTGAAACAACAACAACCGTTGTACCAACGTCTACTAGTGAAACTACAATAACCGTTGTACCAACGTCTACTAGTGAAACCACAACAACCGTTGTACCAACGTCTACTAGTGAAACTACAACAACCGTTGTACCATCATCCACCAGGGAAACTACATCAACGGTTGTACCAACATCAACCAGTGAATCTACAACAACGGTTGTACCAACATCAACCAGTGAAACTACATCAACGGTTGTACCAACATCAACCAGTGAAACTACATCAGCGGTTGCACCAACATCAACCAGTGAAACCACAACAACCGTTGTACCAACATCTTCCAGTGAAACTACAACAACCGTCGTACCAACATCTTCCAGTGAAACTACAACCGTTGTACCAACATCTACCAGTGAAACTACAACAACCGTAGTACCAACATCTACCAGTGAAACTACAACAACCGTTGCACCAACATCCACCAGTGAAACTACAACAACCGTTGTACCAACATCCACCAGTGAAACTACAACAACCGTTGCACCAACATCTATCAGTGAAACTACAACAACCGTTGTACCAACATCTATCAGTGAAACTACAACAACGGTCGTACCAACATCTTCCAGTGAAACTACAACCGTTGTACCAACATCCACTAGTGAAACCCCAACAACGGATGCACCAACATCTACCAGTGAAACTTCAACAACAGTTGTACCAACATCCTTCAGTGAAACTACAACATTCGTTGTACCAACATCCACAAGTGAAAATACTACAACCGTCGTACTAACATCTACCAGTGAAACTTTTACAACCGTTGTACCAACACCATACAGTGAAGCTACAACAACCGCTGTACCAACATCCACCAGTGAAACTACAACCGTTGCACCAACGTCTACCATTGAAACTACAACAACCGTTGTACCAACATCTACTATTGAAGCTACAACAACGGTTGTACCAACGTCTACCAGTGAAACTACAACAACGGTTGTACCAACATCCACCAGTGAAACTACAACAATCGTTGTACCAACGTCTACCAGTGAAACTACAACAACCGTTGTACCAACATCTACTATTGAAGCTACAACAACTGTTGTACCAACGTCTAGTAGTGAAACAACAACAACAACGGTTGTACCAACGTCTACCAGTGAAACTTCAACAACCGTTGTACCAACATCTTCTAGTGAAACTACAACAACCGTCCTACCAACGTCTTACAGTGAAACTACAGCAACAGTTGTACCGACATCTGCCAGTGAAAAAAGTCCAACCGTTGCTCCAACATTTACCAGTAAAACGAGTCCAACCGTTGCTCCAATATCCGCCAGTAAAGCCACGACATCCTTCGTACGAACGTCCGTAGGAGAAACCACAACAACCGTTGCGCCCACTTCTGGAACTGAAACAAGTTTAACCGCCCAACCGACGTCTTCCTCTTATGCAAGTGTAACAGCTGCTTCGACTTTAGGCGAAGTTTCATCTTCTTCTTCATTAAGTTCCACTTCTGTTTCATCAACTTCAAGTAAAGTACCAGTACCTCCTATCAGTCCATCAAGACCAAGTACACCAATGTTTACAACACCAGTTGTAGCACCAAGCACACAGTATCCAACTATTGCACCAAATCTATGTAAGTTTGTTAGATTTTCATTTTGTTTTAGAAATTTAAGAAACTAAGCGATGTGAAGAAAATTGTAAGGTTTTAAAGGTGGTCCAATATCTCATGTCACTTTGTACTCAAATATTTATAAATGCCATTGGTTTGATGGTTCTGATGGTTAGGGTGGTTTAATGAAGCAGTTTATGAGCAACTTGGATGGCTTTACGTAGCTGTTACACTGTAACCCATCTATAAAGACCACCATCTCGCTTTCAAAAAATAGCATTTTAGTGGATAAGATAAGATTTCTAATATTAGTATTAGAAGTACATATAGATGTAGTTCATTAATGTTTAATAAAAATGTTCCCATGATCCTTTACGCAATGATATTCTTTCTGTTCTTAGAGCGTGACGTAATAAGCACAATGGTTTAATTAATAAGTCTTTTATACCAGAAAAATGATGTAACAATGTTTCATGACTCAAAATGAAAAATGAAAAAGAAGGTGTTAAGAAATGCTGTTCCGTATTTGAATCAATATGCCTTTGATTGGTCTGATTCCTAAACAAATCACCGACTAGCGCTTCGTTCCCTGGTAACCTTGATTTGATATCACTTACTGATTACCTTGGGTGTAAGAAAGGTACCAGAGGACAAAGCGCTGGGTAGCGATTGGCTTTGGAAATTGGCCACATGTTTTAGCTCTCATGATATTTAATTAACACTGTTTTATCTATAGACACTGGAAACTATGTGTTTGTATTCAACATGACAATAGATGGCGAATATAAAGACAAGCTAGAAACTGACAAAATGTTTATGATAAGTCTTCGAAATACAGTGAGTATTGTTTCTTTACTATGTTGATAGTTAAAAAAATGCATATTATTTAAGTTGAAATTTGTTAACCAGTAGTTTTTATAAGATAAACATAATAAACTTGTACTGTTCAATTTAATTTGTCTGTCAATAGAATGTACATCAACTCTGCTAATTCTAATATATTTTATCTAACTAGAGACAAAAATTACTGTGGTGAACATTCAAATTAGCGAGGTAATGTTTGCGCCCCAGACAGTTGAATAAAACTTAACAGTACCACGCTTTGATTTCTGTTAGAGTTTAACTTAATCTAAATTAAAACATTATAGCTCATAAACGTGTACTAACTGTTGCCTAATTAATGGGTGCAGTGACCATGAGATGAGGTATAAAGCGTGTTCAGGTCTGGGTTCGAATACTTTCTTAGATGTTGGTTTTTACTTCAACAAAAGATAGATGACTGTTGAACGTCATTCAAGTGAACTATACGACTTATGTGATAGTCAACTGCTTGAAAGTAATTTCAATGATTAGGGGCTATCGTACAAATTATAAAATCTACTGGACACGTATTATAAATGCAGGATTTACACGTATATTTGAAGAATAACAAAGTTGATAAGTTCTAATATGTATATATATACATGATAAAGAATGATGACGAAGAATGTAGGTCAATAGAATATTTATCTGTCGGCCACTGTATTTTCTTAACAATAAAAATCCAAAGAACCTTATGGAGTCCGTTTGTATCATTGTGTCCTTTTTATGAAGACATGAATAAGGCTAGTTTGTAATAACGTTTACATCTTCCAAATAAAGATATTCAAATGAGTGGATGAATGAGTGTAAAAAGTACGATTAAATTATTATAAAACAAATTCCAGAATCGAGTGACCCACTTTTCTAATATGGTTAAAGAAGCCCGGATAAAGTCACGTGGTTTAACCGCTGCATTGATAAACTTGATGGTAAAATTAAAAACATTTCATTTGTGCATTGTTCAGTTTTATTTAACTGTCAGTGATGCAAACATTAACCTTCGTGATAAAAAGACTCGTTACAGTACTTTTGTACTCACAATTGTTGAAAACGATAGCTGTATTTATGTACGACCACAGGTGACAGACTCAAATTTTCCTTATTATATATTTAGAGAATTTGAGTCTGTCAAAGAGATTAATGTATGCACCACCGACAGTTGAATAGATTGAACAATAATCATTTAGGGTAAGGAGTTTGGTCAATATTCAAACACTTATATTTCAGATAATAGATAATATATTTACTGATACTCCGGTTAATGATGAGGATTTAGAAATCACTCTAAGGTAAGTTGTGCATAGTTTCCATCAAGGTAAAGGGAGGTAACACAATTTATTTCAATCGGAACACCACGGTCTTCCACGAAGATATATCTCGGACATTTGGTGTGGTCGTAATACAACATGTTATAAGGCTCGAAGAATAACTTTGACCAACATTGATATTATTGTTTATACATTGACAGAATTCGTTTAATGTAATCTAATTTTACTATAAAATCCATGGTAGGGCTACATTCTCTCCTTATCATGTCCGAGATATATTAGGTACAATATATCTAATGCATGCAAAATGATTAAAATGATGTAACGGACAAAACTATTATGTTTTGTTATCATTTAGCACAGGTTGTCAAATAAACCCCATTTGATAACTGTCCAAGGTCATAAAGGGAGATTCTACCTTAACTTGTCAACTAACAACTCAACATGTCGTTTGATTGTAAAGGGCCGGTCACACAGGCCAAAACGCATAAATCACGCAAAAATCAAGCACAAAACTCGAGTCTTACGTGAGTCATCCGTGATATTTGCGTTTCATCAGCGTTTCTGACGTGGAGCATTCGTAGTTGTGAGTGG
Organism: Mactra quadrangularis; assembly: GCA_025267735.1. NCBI lineage: Eukaryota > Metazoa > Mollusca > Bivalvia > Venerida > Mactridae > Mactra > Mactra quadrangularis. Next base: position 2,590,381 of record CM046297.1, read on the forward strand.
AACTGCGCCGTGTCAGCGTTATGCGCGATTCCAGGTTTTGAACAGTTCAAAATTTATCTTCGCGTAAGAGTTTACGCAGTTTTGCGTTGTTTTACGTATTCTTTGCGCAGTTTGCGTAGTTCTTACGCGGATTATGCGCGAATCATGCGTGGAACATCAGCGATCGTGCGTGAAAATGTCCCGAAGCCCGCATCCGTTTATACACGCGGAACGGCGTTGAAAGGACGCGACTCAGACGCACATAATGCGTAGTTCATGCGCCAATCATACGCAGTTTATCAGTGATAATGCGCAGAATATGCGTGGTTTTCCGCAAAATTTCGTTGGGCACACTCAATTCTGTGCCCCTTTTTTGGCTTATGCGTGGTTTATAAGTGCTTTGTCAGTGATTTTTGCGTGATTGATACGTAATTCTTGCGCAATGTATCGGTGATTTTTCATCGCGTAAATCGTAGAAAATGGTCAAATCCTCGACAGACAAGCACGCACAACCAAAATTTATGCGTGATTCATGCGTTTTGGCCTATGTGACTGGCCCTTAAGATATTGAACATGGTTATATAAATTTTAACTCTTTTGTAAACACATTATTTAGAACCTTCTTAGCAATCTATTAACTATTCTTTTTTCTTGCTATAGAGATGAAAGGTAACAATTGACTTTTTAGCTTATTTGCTAGTTATTGTGTTTTTATATTTTAAACAACATTCTATATACATGTATAACTAAATGTTTAAACGCCATATTATTTGAATATGGAATGTATCATTTAACATGGGAATCTTTTTACTTACTATATACGATCTCTTTTCACGGGATTGTATAGTATGTAATGTGATTTCTAGTTTATATGATAAAATTTATATTCAATACTATGGTATTTCAATGTTAATACTTTGTTACAAGATATAGTGCGTACAAAAAAACCAACACTGTTTATAATAACAATACAATGAACTAACCCACGACGAGGGATGTCCAGGATGTCTTTAAAATAAACAATTGTGATATGTTTTACTTGTGTCTTAGTTGTTGGTGTAATGAAAAGCGTTCTACCATAACAAACATGATTTACCAAGTGGTGGTGGTTTATCAACCATGCTAATTTTGTTAAAATGAATTACAAAATTTTATTTTCATTACTGCCTACCCCTAAAATGAATTGTCTCATTTTTAATGTTTACCAAAACACGTTTTGTTTTTTTGTACGCACTATAATTAGAACATTATGTCGGTTATAATGTTTTGGTTTTTAAAGACATTGTTATTTTCATCCACTAATTGATAATGTGGGATGCTAATACATTTTCTTAGTGGATATTGCCACAGATTTTCTCTGACTCAAAAATATCATTTTGAATCAAATTACGACTGTATTCGAAATTTAAAAAAAAGCCGTTAAGGTCCAATCTGGAATTGAAAATCAAGTTTACCTGTCTCTGTAATAGAATGGTTATATACTTGCTGATTTCAAATCACAATGACATTCCAATGATGTTGGGTGAATTGTTCGGTTCTTATAACTATTTTTGTTTAAAAGTAAAATAGAAAGTAGTAAGAGCAGAAACTTTGATAAAATATTATCCACGAAGACTGAGATATCAGAATGATTACGATAATAATTTACAAAAAATGTTAAACAATACATTTTTCAAAGGCACACTAGTTCATAGATTTGGTTTATTCTTTCTGTAATTTCAAAATACCATTCAGTGTCTGTATTTGTGTCAAAAATAATTCCTATTATTTTAAGACAACTGGCCTATATATACAATAAAAGTCACAAAAATGCACTCAAGTGTCTATACTGTGACATACGGGGAAGATATTTACTACATAATACACCATCATTTGTAGTTGTATGTCAATTTGCACTTAAACTGTCATTATCTAAACACTAATTTCCTGCTTCCAAAAATATTTCTTTACAGTTTTGATAGTTTTAGACAAAGTTGATATTTACGTTGAAATCTGTGAATGAGTACCTTTAAATGCTTCATGTATTAATACATATATTTCAATGTCTTGTAACAATGATTTAGGTTTGGTCGCTGATGAGTGATACTAATTGTTTGCTATGCTAAATAATTTTAATATTTTTTTCACAGACAATACAGTGACTGATGTCAATAAACATATAATCCACATACTTTATATGGATTAAGATAAAATGCTGGTAATAAACGTACTATCGTATCACATATCGAAGCTTTTCTGCTATTTCATACAGGATGTTTCATTTTTTGTCTCCAAGCGATCTTAAACGAACAATGACCATGTTCTGTTCTGTTCTGTTCTGTTCTGTTCTGTTCTGTTCTGTTCTGTTCTGTTCTGATTAAACAGAATAATGATAATAAAACATCTCATTCTATTAAAATCTACCATCAATAAATTTGTCACGATTATCGGTCACGTTATTATCTGAGGAAAAAAGTGTAATAAATTTGTAATATAATGTACACATGTTTAGTGTAAAATACTACGTGTATATGCAATTGGCTATCATATTATCATGCTTAGTGTGTTATAATGTTTGAGCATACTTTCGTGAAAACGTTTTTCTTCATAGGAGCAAGAGGTACAGTGGTAGGGTTCTAGTGGTCCTTTGATTCGAACTCCGCTAGGAGGGCTGTTGATTTCGTTGAGCAAGAAATTCACATTCAGTTTATTCACTCCATCCGAGTGTGTCATTATAAATGGGTACTGTAGTGCTAGGGTCCCCTGCTTAAAGGTGATTGAACTTACACAACGTGTTACGTCAGCTGAACATATATTTATGAAATATAATCAACTAATCCTTGTACATTTTGTCTTAGTTTATAATTAACTATTCATATTGACTAGCACCCAATACCAGGCAGGTATTTTCCCCACTCAGTGTTACACACAGCTAAGTGTCCAAAGAAGAACTGTACTCTCTGGCTGGTAAAGTAAAACTACTGGACAACAGCCGACCTTGATAGTTGTCTAGTGTTTGTTAATAACCACTGGCTATAGACATTAGGAACATAGAATCGTGTCACAATTTGAAAGCAGACTTTATACTAGACTTTTACTTTTTTGATGTAAGATATGGAACACTTAAAATATCTGTTATCAGGGGAGATAACACATAACACCACTTGATCAGGGGAGATAACATATAACATTGAATGAATAATTGTTTAGGCATGTGACGGTACAATGTGGTTCCAAAATGACGTCTTAATGTATCCGAGGTTATTCGTAGTGAATGGCCTAGCAGTTCCGAATGAATCAGTTATTATATGTGATGTTTCATAATCAGTTTATATGTGAACATTTTTCAAACAGAAGGCCGTGAGATGTGTTATTAGAATACACGCACAGAACAATAGTTAATATAGTAGTGTCATCGTATATTAGTTCATTGTGACATTGCTAAGTTGTATGCCATGTACATGCATTTATATAAATACAATACAATGGGATTTAGTGCAATATGTAAAAGCTTTGCTTTGCTTATTTCTAGTTGGGTGTGCATTGTTATATTCAATGTATATGTATTGATGATGCAAACAGTGAATACAACTGGATGATTATTCTAAATAGTTATTTTTAATTAATTCGTGGTAAAACAATTTGAATATTAGAAATTGTTATCTGATTGATACGTTAAATCAGTCAGGTTACTATTAACATACAGTAGAGAAAAACACATTTAGCTTGACAAAGTCTGTCCAAACTTTCATTCAAGTAGTTCTGACATGACTTTTTTTTAAAGTCATGAATATTTATAAGATATGACTGAGTCATTTGTAACGTATTTGTTTTGCTATAATTGTATTTGTAAATCCATGATGCACAATTGATAGACAACTCATTGACAAACTCTCTTTTTCTGCGCGCTCTCTCTCTCTCTCTCTCTCTCCATTCTGTACACAAACGGTCTGACTGACCTCTGTACGGAGACGCCGCGCATCACGGGTAAAACTGTTTATTTACCTGAAAACACGTGGCAATGTTTACATTCTATCAATTTCCCCCCTTCAAGTATACTGAACAAAAATAGAATGAATTTTGTGTCTACTCAATAAAATTTGACTATCCAACCAACTAACCTCATTAAATTAAACTTTTATACCGGTTGTTAAACCTTCGTCATAACGTGTTTACATCTGTCATTCTTTACACAGTAATTTGAATTCGAAACTAGGTTACACGGTTTAACTATGCACCTATACCTACAGAGGTTTAAAAGTACTTTGTATAGATAGATTCATGATCCTGTAGCTATGAGTGATCATTTATTTTACATTTCAACAACGAGTCTGTCAAAAAACGAAAAAATGCAACGATTTTGTCTTCATCCGCCGCACTTTATTCTGTTGCGTACCAAACGCCGAATTTTGAGACGGTTGCGCGTCTTAGTATAGAGGTGATATCTTCACCGTCTATTTATAGAATGCTCTCTCTCTGTTCGTTGCTTATACAGAAATGATAATGCACGTTTTTATATCACATGATCAAGTTTAACCAATCAAATTGCATTATTTTGTGATAATTGTAATTTTAAACATTTTATAGTGAGGGAAGTATCAAAGTGAACGTTAAAACGAACATAGGATATGCTGCTCTACAAGATACTGACACTAATATAACACAAGTTATGGAGATTGTAGCAAATAATACCAAGAACAATGAAGATAAACTAAATACAACGAAAGGACAAGTTGTTAGACAGACAATACTACCAGAAGCAGGTAATTTATGACATTCCTTCTTCTTTCTCGTTCACAGATTTTGACTTAAATATTAACTTTTCTTAAACTCCAAGAAATTTTTCGTAAATGTTTTGGAAGCAGTTAAGTGATGTTCTGATAGTTTTAAAAAAATTATCTCGATAACTTAATCTGTGAACGAGTTGCTTTAATTCTAAATTTTAGTGTTATAATCGATAATTTTCGGAAATGATAAACGATTCCTGGTATTGTTTTTATACCGCGTTTCTTTCTCAACCTTTATTAACCTTTCTTTCTTAAATTCGTATTCGGTGATACATGCCTTATACTAAAGTTCAGTAGATGAAAGAAATGCACCTCTGGTTTTCCATATAGAAATAACATTAAAAATTTTAATAAGTAAAACATATTTTATTGAATTATCCTCAAGAATTAAAGCCACCATATGAAGATATATCTATAGTCCATTTTTCTTAACTGTCAACGTTTGAATAATTTCACAGTGAATGATTACTCACTATTTCAATATCACGAGCTTTGGACAAATAGTATGAAGTCATCGTGAAATTATTCATGTTTTGACATTTGAGAAAAAACGAACTAGATTAATATTGAAAGTCGTTGTGAATGTATGCAAGCATTCTTCTCCAACTAGAAGGGGATCGAACAAGACATGTTTCATTGTTATTCCAAAATAAAACGCTTTTGTTGGTATACTAGTTTAACTGAGTTTATGTGACTGAATAATTAAATAAATTTAGGACATTGTTCCTCTAGCACTCCAGATCTTTGATTCTAACGTATAACAGAACAATGTGTGTATTTTCAGAAAGACTATTATCTAACCCATGTCAGTATTTAGACAACGTATGTGAGACGTCCTACTATCTTCAATGTAACAAGACCTCACTACATGGTACATGTATACATAAATGTGATGATGGTGTTGACCTATGTGGAGAACATGGTCTATGTTTCTATGATATTGAAAATAATGCTAAAGCTTGCAAGTAAGAATAATTTACTGATCAATTAGTTTGCCACTTTCCGTCCAAAAGCAGAAACACCTATTTATTTCTTGTTTGCGTTCACAGGGAATTATATAGAAGGTATGCTTGAAAAATCAAAGGGAGGTAACATGACAATTCCCTGTGTTTCCGTTATTTGTTTGTGACGTCTTTTTATTATAAGAGTTTAAAGATCTGAAACATACCATTCAAAATTCCCTTTCTGAATGTTGTCTTTACGCTACAAAAGGCTCAAACCCTTTATAATTTAAAGTGGTTAACAGAAACATATTGATTGCCAGTAGATTTGTGACGGTGTCCAGCTCGTAGGGGCGTAACAAAAATAAACGATACAAACCCTTTGGAATATCAGCTCGGCCACATGTTGTTGAGGGGTGATCCAGAAATTCGTGGACAATGTGTGTATCTCCATAACGTGACGTCCTACCGTGCTGATTTGTTAGGATATCATTAATCAATGCTATTTTAATATAGTCCTTTTTTTGAAAGTTTGAATAAACTTTTTTTAATAAACTGACAGAATTTTGAAATATTCATCCTTAAACGTGTATTGTATAGAATGATTTTAGATTTCAACCTCGTTATTTGATTTTCAGATGTGATAAAACATCGTTCCATGTTTACCATGGTGACCGATGTGAAGACTCCACAGCAACAAAAGAATTCATTCTGGCTGTGACCCTAGGTTCTGGTTGTATACTGATATTGTTATTTGTTATGATTATCATATGTATCTGTATGAGACGTAAACATGAGGCATCCAGACATAATATGAGGTAAAAGTTTTTGTTGAAGTATTAATTTTTCGAGTAAAGCGATCATTGTTAATCAGTCTTTCCATTTGGCTCTAAAGCGCAGTTGGTAGCGCGCCGGGATTATAGTCTAGTGTCCCGAATGGGATACCGGTTTAAATCCCACCCAGGAAGTTTATATCCTTCTATGATTTTAGAGAATGTCATTTTGTCCATTAGTAAGGTGTATGATGAAGTTTCCGGCCTCTTTGAAGGGTATGTGAGTACTGGTTATATATATGAATCCTGGAAAGCTAGGTTAGGTGAGCAGGTCGCCGTAAAATATCTTACTTTATTTTATTCAAAGACATTAGCGCAGAACAATGCTTTTGGTCATTAATTGTGTGGACACAGCATTAAATTCAGCATAGAAAAGTCATTCGTTTTTCGATCATGCTGTTACTGTTCTGACTTGTTGTGCAGAACACGACTTACGTGTGTATAAGATCAGTGTTACATTGTGATGATCCGTATTCAGGGTGGATCTAGAAATCCTAGATTTAAATCAAACAGTGACGATAGTATTCATTTTAGTAAAACAAACGCGCCATTATAGGAACTTCATTTCAACCGGCATAATTCCGATGTGGTCCGAAACATGGGAGGTAACTGCTCCAGCAAAGTAGCTTGGAAAAGCCTACCATTATTAAGCCAGTAGCATATTACCAAACGCACCGTAAAGTCGGTTAGTTTTTTTACAGCATTTAAAAAACTTTACTAAGTCAAATGCAACTTATGGCTGCATTTTTGTATTATACAAATGTAGGACAGTGGTTTTTAAATAGTACTTTAAAGTAGTGTAAAGTAATTCTGTAATTCTGAACTATCTACAGTCGCCATTTTAAATATAAATTAAACAATGCCAATCTTTATACACACTTTCGTAAACCATGGTCAAGCAGGGAAAGTCATTGTGGTTTCTTGGTATCTTAATATTTTGCTATGTCCTTATTTATTATTATTATTTACCACATTTATTTAACACTTTTTTCATACATGAGTACGCTAAAAAGTGCTTTACATAAAAAATATCCAATAAAACATGGAAAATACGGATAAAATGACAAGCAATATATAAAACAACATAAAATACATAACTAATCAAATAATCTGAAAAGTGTAACTAAAATGCACTAAAAAAATAGCATAAAATCTTGTACATATCAACAGTAATTTATCACTGGCTATATATTTACAGTCGCCATTTTATATATAAAATAAAAATAGTTTGTTCCAGTCACGCTATACATGTCTGAAGTTTATGGTGTCATTTAATCTTTCAGTGCTTTTGATGACTCTGATTGGGAATTTGCCCAGAAAGACGTGACGTTACGAGATTTAAGTTTTAGATCAAGTTATGGTCGAGCTACTGCTCCGTATGGCAACTACCATCGTACGCCTTCCTCACTTAACCAAGTAAGTAACAAATCATTAGACCGAGACAGTAGCGCTTTATAATATGCGCAGAATTTCGAATCAACATGTTATGTACCGAGTTACTTGTCCGAGCCTCACTCGGGTCGGTTACATTCTGTCATTTAAATTCAACAATCATGTCAAAATTCCTGCAATAAAATGTTTATGGAGAAATTGTTAGCTTTGTATATGGGTAAGCAATGCTGTTTATAGACAATTGCTCCGTCCAGGTAAGCTAAGTTAGGTGAGTTGACCATTGATTATGTCAATACCGTGTGTTGGCATGACGTTTTAAACCAATAAAAAGAATAATTTGAAGAAAAAATGTTTTCCTCATAAGTTGTATTAGATCACGTGACTAAATACTCTGATAATGATTGGGACAGTGTCAACCATATGTATTGGTTACACAATAAAGTTGCAAGAAATTATAATACAACGTTTTGGTAGAGAATTATTTATATTTCAGGCATTTGAACCAGTATTTAACTCTAATGGTCGTGGTCAACTATATCTACCTACAGACTCTAATAGTGATTTACCAGCCATAAATATTGTACCTTCATTAAGAAGAATTGACCCTAATGCTGATGTAAGTTTGTGTTGATATTTAAATACCTTTCAGTCAGATAAATATTTGATTGAAAAGACATTCACAGAAAAAAATGTTTTGTGAAATCAAATGCCTTTATAAAACCAACCATTTATTTTGGCGATTTCTAATTTACTACCTTAATAAAAATAGAACTGTTTCGTCAAAATGGCCAGTACAAATGCACCAATTAAAAAAGTTTCATGATGAATAATAACACTATCTAACAACTGTGTTCAGGTCTAAATAAAGTTGTATAATCATCATTATTATCACCATCATCATTATTATCATCATTATTGTTATTATCACCATCATCACTATCATCATCATCATCATTATAAAAATCATCATCATTATTATTATCACCATCATCACTATCATCATCAACATTAACATCAATATCATCATAATTCAAAATATTCAAATTAATAAATATTTATAATAACAGCAGCAATCCACCAGTTATGGTGCCGCTGGAACCAGTGCCGAGGTACAGTGTGTTTGTGTTATAGAATTTAGTATTGCAAGTTTTGTTTCATGATTACATATACATTGTATCTTTATTCATGTCATGGTTTGGCCAGCATTGTTGTAGATCTATATTGTTTATATATTCTGTTTGATTTTGTAATGCATACAACACTCGAGTTCAATGAATGATGATGGTGTTTCAAATGGTCTATTGATCAGTAGAAATTATCATGAATATTGTCATTGCCGAAAGTATGGGCGTGGCGTACGATAATTAGGCTAGTATTGTTCTTTCGGTATTTTATCTACCTGAAAGTTCAATTAGCCAGCCCTGGCTAAACTTGTCTGGTTACTGGCATATTTACCTGTCGATATCACTTTGCTAATACAGTACATGTATTATAATTTTAAATTTTGCTAGACAGATTTTTTTCTTCGTTTTATTTTCTGTAAGACAATTTCACCATTGGTAGATCGGGCTAGTTGATAATTTGGAGTTAGTAATTATCACTAGCCTGAGTCAAATTTCAGTAGTCCAGGGCTCTGTGATAGTGGATTAAGGCATTTACTAAATATAATATTATATCAACTGGTATAGTGCTCATTTTCTTAATAGTCAGGTATTGTCAAATTGAGTAGTTCCATAACTCAGAATATGAAGACTTTTTAATTACGTCAAATATTTCATACAAGTAAACATGCAAGTTTCTTCTGAGTCTAGTTATGAAACTAACTATGCAATTCAACATAATAAATCATGTAAGTGCTTGAAAAAAGTTTAAGTCTGTATCATTCCAAAAAGGCAAGTGTATAATTATAATTGAATTCTTTTCCGAGAAATATCTTTCATATTAATAAGTATAATTGGAAGTGTTCATATCCTTTATACAAAGCTTAAGATTTCCTTTCTTCAATCTTGAACGTAGTAAATTAAACATCACTTGGATTGACTACCGACATATTAAATCGTCTTGAATCATTACTGATGTGTTTTGAAAGATCCGTATTTTAATAAGATCCTTCTTAATTGAATAAGAGAGGAAGTTGTAACTTATCTTCAATAATTTTCAGTACATCACGTGTAATTGTTCCAACCCTCGTTCATTTATGTTTGAAACGTGATATTTCTCAATACTTCACGTGTGATTATATTATCCCTTTCTCATATTTTCAGTATTCAATAAGAAGACCTCATGTATCACAACAACCAAATGATGTATATAATACCTCATATCTTAATGTAAGTAAAACATTTTTATTATATATCTAATAAATCTAACCAATCAACAATCTACATTTGTACCACGTGACCGTCCAATATATTCCCGTATTGGATCTAAAAAATATGTATTATTTTCATATTGGACGGTTGCGTACGTGTGCACTAAACGATGTGATAAGAATGGCTGTGATTGCTTAATTGGGGATGATAGCGATGATGATTATTTAAAAATAAACGATAGATATATAATATAAAGGTTATTATACATTTTTTCTGTACAATACGGCATATATTTGGACTCGTACACAACATGAAAAGTCATATTGGACTCGCCTATCAGCTCGTCCAATATGACTTTTCAAGCTGTGTACTCGTCCAAATATATTTCCGTATTGTACAGTGAAATGTATAATAACCTATAAATGATGGATAGTTCAGAGCAAAACTAGTCTAAAAGCAACATTTTTAAGTTGTTAAATAGTTATGCGTTGAAAAGTCTAACTGTCCTGCATTTAATATGTCCCTGAAGCAGTTTGCATTTTAAAATCGAAAAATAGAATGTCCACTTAGCTGTCAACTAGTCAAGATTATATATATTTTGCGGAAATATTACGGCCGCGGAAATCGCTTGATATAAAATCGCACCACAATTCTACAGTATATTGGAGCCGACGCCGTGGTCAACGTGATTTTTTAACCTGGTGTCCAGTATCAATTTCTGAACCTGGATGATCATTTTATAATTCAGCAGTCGATTTTCCCAGTTAACTTTAGAAATGCTTAACTAAGAATCGGTTAATGCAAAATGTCAACGAAATCTAGTTGGATAAGATGGTCACTGTGAAAAAGCAAGTTCACTGAGATATTGCTTACAATTAGTGGTAGGAGAGAGAATGACCAAAGAAAATGTTTCATGACCTAGTTACACTAAAGTATGCCCCGCCTTGCAATGGATCCTACGACCCTTCGATGAGTAGACGTGTGTGCTACGGACTGAGTTACATTTTGTAGCTGGGGACTTTAAATAAAAAAATCAAAATATATACATCGATGGTAATCTGAAGATCTATCGTGTCTAGGTATTTTACTCTTTGCTATCATTTCAGCTTGGTGCAGATCTACAAACAGACATTCCAGTAACATCCTACATTGACATGAAAACTACGCTTTAGTTCTGATGTACATTTAACTCTAAAACTGATATACTCCAACATGGAGATGTTAGCATGCCTTGTCTTCCGTAGCAATCACATACATTTGTTTTGTTATGTGATGGTTTACATGCTATCTCATTGTATGAATGACAATTTACATACAACAACAATGGAAATTAAGACAGGTTTCCAATTACAAGAAACATGAACTAAACAATGGAGAAAATAGGCTACCGTTCATCACGGACCTAAACAGAACAATGGAACTCAAAATGGGCTACCATGGGATTATCCAAAACTATGGCAAAATGGTTGGACTATAATAACTATGGTCATAAACAAAACAATGGAAGCTAAGATGGGCTTCCATTTACAATGGAACTAAACTCACCAGGAATAAAAATTTCGATAATGTGGCATGTATAAAGATACGTTTTCATAAGAATAAAAGTGCCGTTTTCGGTTACTACTATCATCGAAAACTATGGAGTCCAGTAAGGACCACCATTTACATTCACACTGAGCATGCCCATTGTTGCCATCACGAATATATACTACTGGTTGTAAAAGGTACACCACGTGTTATATATGTGCTAATTTTCATGTGTATTTACTTACATAGATGGATGTGTCTTATATGACTTGCCATGGATGTCGGAAGTATGTGTGATAACCATTTTATTTTGTATATTAACTTGTATATATTGTACATTATTTTTACAGATATTTTTCATTGAAATATCATAAATAGTTTTACAATAAAACTGAATATAAAGCTAATAAAGTTTGTCCTGGAAATATTCTATTTTTCCTCATACATTCTATGAAATTGGATTGAATATTATTAGAACTTGTAAACGTATAGGCTAACATATTTACTCATAAATCTCTACGGAAATTTCCCTTACGCCAATTTGCCATGAGTATGGTAAAACTTACATTTAATTTTCGGCCACACCGATATGACTAGCAATACAGACTCTGGGCATGGACTAGATAAAACTTTATTTGTAGCTTTGTAGCCTGTTTAATTACCCTAAACGTTACAAAACGTTCCGTAACGATACATTCGGAACTCCTCGGCCATTCGCTGCGAATAATCTCGGACATATTTAGACGCTATTTTGAAACTACCGGTGTTGAATTAAAAAAATATACGATCGTTTAGGTAATGAATGAGGTTTCTTTCTTAGTCCGTAAATTTTGAAACATCACTCATTGCCTTAACGATCGTATTTTTGTTTATAAGATTAGATTATTCGCAGCGAATGATCGAGGAGTTCCGAATGTATCGTTACGGAACGTTTTGGAACGTTTAGGGTAATTGAACAGGCTACAGGTGTAATATTTATATATACACACATGGTGTGTTTTAAGTTCTAGATGTGTTTATTACACCTTTCTTGAATTTATGTTGATACTTAAGTAAAAGGGACATAATCGAACTATAATATATCTGGAAATGCTAAACGATTATTCCCCTTGGTAACGTAGATCGATGATAGCGGGATCTCGGAAGTCAAGATGACAGCTCTACAGTAAGTATGGTGGAAAACTCAATACATTCGAGGATTGTTATATATTATTGCAGAAAATTAAAAAAGAAGAACTGAATGCAAACTGTATAGTGATACTTATAAAAAGCTTAAAGGTTAACGTTTAAGGGATCCAGGTTTGACGCAAACTACCTTTATTTTATTATTGGTTGAACATCTTTTCTCAAAAACTTGCGATAAAAATCATCGTAAGTCGAAAGCAAGACGCATCCACAATATGGTCATTTCTTTGGCCTATTCATTCCAAAAATTATTTTTTGTACAATATAAAATAATTAAATACTTTCTGAATATCGTTTCATATTTTTTATTATCCTTCGATTTTTAAACTGCAAAATTGTGAAATTGTCTTACGATATTTCTTTCGAAAGAAATTGTGTGAATAGGTCCTCTGAATTTTAAGATTAGTGAAAATGTTGTAAAAACATTTTTTTAATTCACCCGAGCTAGTCTGCAGACAATCAGACTGTTATAATTTTCCCAAATCTTGCATAATCTTAAATTTAAAAATGTTGTTTAAAGTCTGCTTCCATATACAAGTTCAACCGACTTTACAACCTTGTACGATAACGCCTGATCACTGACATCCCTATTAGACAAATGTTCACTAACAGTGACTCATTTAATCATGAATGGAGTGGAGCGATTGTAGATAATTTTCCTGCTCAATGAAATAAGCAGTGTCCCTAGTGGGGGTCGAACTAATAACCATTCGATCCACAAGTGCGCGTCGTACCCCTGGATCACAGCTCCTAATCTGACATTTTGTAGTATTCAAATGTATTAAAAATTCACATACAATAGACAGTAAATTGTTAAAGCTTCTTACATCAATCTCTGTAAACAGAGATCCTGTTCTACTCGCGTTGTCGTACTGGATCTCTACTTAGTCAATGAAAGGTCACGTCGAGATGAACTTTTTGTCGACCAATCAATGCGTAGCTTTCATCTAGACGAAAACACTATTAATCACATTTTGATTTCGTAATTTCTATTTTTAGACCAAGGTTTGCATGCAAATTTAACAGCGGTATTATTCACAGTCTGCAATTGGGTGGCTCATTTCAAATTGCCTGACGTAGACGATGTAAACAAGTTACGTATCATAACAATTTCGTCATCAATATTATGATGAGAAAAGGTCACCTGAACGTGACCTTCGTTTGGAAAAGGCCAGATCTAAATTAGCGAGTATGTGAGCGGTAAAATTTTAGATCGGGTTTTAATCAGATTATTCTTACATTTACCATATATTTTCATCATAAATGTTATATATCGTGAATATGATGACTCATGTATTGACTTCTTGCTTTAAATGGTCAGTCGTTAGTGAAATCTCGTAGGAATCGGCCTCATTTATTATGTGTAATTACACTACAAATTTACTAATGAGGTATCTCATAGGACCATTTAATGTAGACGTGTAATGGTATAATAAATATATATAGCCACTTACAGCCAGACACATTTAAGTATTACGGAAATAATTTACATATTCACATTTACATATCATTGAGAGAAACAAATTTTGTGGTGCTGAAGTGTATTACAATTTCAGTACTGTTCGTATCTTATTTTGTTGTCATTTTTGTTGGATTTAACTCCTAAGCAACACATTGTACAAGTCATATCACAAGGTCAGTCAATCTATCTAGCATTCCTGGAAAGGCTAAATATGTGGATTTTGCTGTAAACCAGCTACTAGGCGCGTTTTCCGTCAATGTCTAACAACCGCGTTACATAATTATAAATTCATTGGTAAGAGAATGATCATTGATGTAGTGGTATCATATGACCTGTGAAATGTGTTGCTACGATGTTAACCCCCTTCCGAGAAATATTGTGTTGGTGACCATATACAAAATAAACATGTTGTTATTGCCTTGACGGAAATATACGAGATGTTGTGATCCATGATTCTCTAGATAATTACACGTACGTTATTTCATGTATTACTCGTAAGTCACAGTCGAATATAAAAAACATCAATTCTATAACGTAGCATTTCAATCGAAACCTTATAATTCTCTTCACTAAAACTAAAATTTCCGGAAGCCTTATAACGTAAGCTACAAAATGAGTTTGTACTTTCTGCTAGAAATTATTTCCATGTAAGATACAATGTCATTCTTATTCTCAGAGGCTATTTCTGAGATTATAGATAACACATCATGTTATTTGATATTGGAATGAATTATTCAACATGGAATTCACTATACTCCTACTGATTCTAAATCTATTATGACAGTTGTCAGTAACAAAGATTAGTATGCACGTTGTAACTTGTTAACAGCTTTAAATCTAGATACTTTCCAGGAACGGCTACATGTAGTAGTTTGACTGACCGCCATGATATAACCTTTACAATTTGTTTCTACGGCGTTAAACCTAACAACACTATATTCATTTAGCTAAGTTTCGTAGAAAGGTCTAACCAATAAAGGTAAGGCTCAAACTAGAAATCCCTCGGGACACTAAATTCGAAAACATGCGCGTGGATGTCTGAGCCACGGACTTGTGTGTCTTTGAACAGTGGACTTTTTATCATTGTCAACCAAAAGACATTACAATGTATTTAGGTAAAAATGTAACCAAAATACTCTACTAATTGCAGGCAATACCTCATCTGGGTTTGTTTATTACTCCGACGAATATAAATTAAATGACAATTGTTCGATGCTAATAAAGCAATGGCCAACTAGCGACGAAAGAAAGTGTTCTTTAACTACAATGTATTACCAATGCATAGAAAACAATTTGAATGCCAATAATTATTGGAATTATACGTCGCATGTCTGGCATCGACTTTAAGAGATAAGGAGACAGTAATAGATTCTGTGTTCGCTTGAATGAAATACGAATACGGCTAAGTTGGAGGAAAATTAGTCCATACTGTTTTAAATACTTAAAAACGACTTTCGTTTTACATCGCATTGAAAACAATAGGTTTATTCAGTTATTTATTTGTAATTTCAATAAAATATGTGGATTTTTATTAGTCAGTAGATAAGTTTTAAGAACTTTTAATACTGGTTCGTTTCGTGCGATCTTTAGCTGTTTCTATGACAATAATAAATTCAAGTAACCCGGACTGGAAAAAATTCGGCTTTTGAAAACAGGAAATGGTGAACGTTGATGATGGAATAAATCTTATCACAAGTGCAGGGGATGATATCAGTTTATACACGGTAAGAAATTTCTTTCAAGCATTTCAAATGATTCAAGTGTATTTTCGCGTAACCAGCTAGCTCAGTGGGTAGCGCGCATTTTACAGATTGAGAAGTCGCCTGTTCAATTCTCGGGCGGGACATACTTAGGGAGACGTTTTTCAAGAAAACATTCTGCAAACATTCTCCCTTCTACAACTGATTTAAAAACAATGTAAGACAGTGGTCTGTCAATGACGAGAGTACGCGTCTGGTTAATAGTAAACAGCTAAAAGATTAAGCATGAATCCAGAGATATTTGCCTTTCCAGGAACAGTGAGTAGATTGACTGACCGTCGTAATATGATATATACAATGTGTTGCTTCGACGTTAATCTCAACCAAAAGTGTACAGCGTGAATTAAGTTTTCGATGATATTATGTAGCAATGCAGAATCTCGCATACTGCTTTATAATGATACAATCAAACTAGATGCATTTTATTTCGTATGAACCAAGTTTGATAGTTTTTTACTCAGAATGCTTAATGTTACTACATGTTACAGTAAAACACGCTCTAATACTCAGGTCACATATTCACGGAAGACGACCACGGAAGATCCACGTGTTAATTACATCGAAGCGCAATTTAAGTTATTTGCTTAGATTATTAATTATCGATTAAGAGTCAATACACACAGGAAAGTATTATATCATTTGGGTAAGCTGGTAAATGATGGTAGTTATTGTTATGTTTTCTACTGTTTACTGTTAACTTAATCTCCCCACTACCCTGGACGGGCGATAAACTCTGGCTTAAGGTTTTTAAGAACAATAAAGTACCAAAAATTGCAAGTTGCAGTCACTTACCCGACTTAATTAATTGTAAATGAGACCAGACAGTACATAAAGATGCTGTTGTTTTTATTGTTGTTTTTTATTGTGTTTAATGCCATACCATCACATTATTTAAGTCATATTACAACGGTCAGTCATCCTACATGTACTCTCCATTCTGGAAAATGTTGAATATCTGAATGTAATGAATACGGAGGGCTTCGTTGTCAATGCTCATATCAAGGGTTGCCAGCAAGACTGTAGTAACTCACTCTTTAACACAATGCACTTACAACAGTCTTGCAGGCAACCCTCGGTATAGTAAACAGTGTTATTTCGTTTCTTTACAGTTCACTGTCGGTTTATTACCACATTACTAGTTCAATTAATCGTAATCAATTAGCACCATCATTTCAAACATTAAGCAGGCAATATAGTCTTCCGTACTATTTATGTGGGGAAATATCTTTTAAGTCTCTTTTCTAATCAAAGAACGACGAAACACACGCATTTATTGCAGTCCATTCTTGTAAATATTTTATTAGTATAATTGCAGTATTGAGAAATACATTTAATAGTATCTTTGATAAAATTGTTCAGAAGAGGGAAATGATGCTATTATTGCTTTGTGTTTTTGTGCTGTAACAATTACAACAAGTGTTTGTCTCAAGAGATGATTACATCAAACATTATGTTGTTGTTGGGTTTATTGTTGTTTGGTTTAACGCCGTAGCAACGCAATGTATAGGTAATATCCGGCGGTCAGTCAACTTATACATGGTTCCTGGAAAGGCTTAATCTCTGGATTTAGCTGCTAACTAACTACTAGGCAATTACTTCCGTCAGAGGCTACCAGCTATTTTTCATGATTTAGAATAACTGGTAGGAGAGAGAATGGCTGTAGAAATTATCTCAAGATCAAACTCCTCGAAAATATGCTGGGAATCAAACCAGCGACCCCTTCAAAACAGTGAATGTGTGAGCTACTGATTGAGCTAGCCAGGGGGACATCAAAACATTAATATTTAGACTACATAAAATTTCAGTAGTTTAAAAAACTTCCTAATTAGGGGGTTTTAGTATCTTTATCGAAGAGTCTTGTATTTGACTATCGAATGAATGTGGTTAAGCAGAAATTACAAAAGTAGTGAAGATATGCTTTAATTTTGTAAGTGTTCCAATGTTGAGGAACCTGTTGAGTACTTGAATGTTTGAAACAACTTTCAACTTAACAATTGTCTCAGTTTGTGTCTTATATAAGGGCACCAGCGTTGACAATCTTGCTAGGTATTGCAGTAATAGTTCTTATAAGATGATAAACTAGTTATGTTGCTGATTACAAAATAAGAAATTCTCACTAAAACGCTATGATTATATATTTTAATTTATATGATAACAATGTACACTTCCATGACTTTATTCATATGTATTAGCATATTTAACAACGGATAACAGCATTATCTTGTCCCAATTTACGGACTGATGTAAATAGATATACATGAATCTTCATACGGCGGCTTTGAGCCAAAACCTTGACTGTTCACATCGAAGGTCTACATTAATTTGATTAAACTAATATGTTTTGGACGAGACGATAACATTGATATTAATTTCACAGCAGCACAAATATTACTTTTATTCAATGATACGACTTCCTGATATAGAAAGTATTGTACTATAAATGATTAATAATTTGAAAACAATATCCAACCACTTACTTTTAAACGTGCGAGTTTTAATAAGATGATTCATACGTAAGTGCAATCACTGTGAACGATGTTCATTCTACAAATCTGTTTGATTGGCATTTTGACGATTTAGCATAATAACTGTCACTGTATCTTTTTATTGTTGTTTCTTTAAAGCCAGACGCGTATCTAGGCCGTTTTAGTGATTACGCACAAATGCTAGGGGTTGGGGCATGTCCCTTACCCGGTAAATTACGACACTCGCAGTTCGTTTCAGAAGTTTCAATGTGCACAAAGATCCATAGTGATTAATTTGTGTATTGCTTTGTATGACTCCTTTAATATGACATTTTCATGGGGTAAAGTTATCACAGTCGTGTCAAATAATGCCCTGGGTTGGGCATCCAATTTTTCATTGTTTTTGGAACTTTTAAATTTTCGATTTCTGGAATCGAGGTTACGCACGTGCGTAAAGTGCGTAATGGTAGATACGCGCCTGTTTAAAGCTGTAAATCAGTGTACAGATCAATCCTTCATGGTCTTAGCGAACTCAGTGAAGTGTATAATTTAGCCAGTTACTCAGATATGTATGCTATATCATAAAAGATGGTGGTAGTAATGCGAGACACTTTTTAGTAATAATCATTTTCATAATAATTTACAACCCTATTACAAGCTAAACACTTTTAACAAAGATATAACATAACATATCTGTTATCATTATAATATATGGATTGAAAACAGATTGATATACAGATTATATTCATTAATAAAGTTACCAGGATTTTTTTTCACACCAAAAATATTAACAATTGCATGTGTATCAAACATTCTTTATTAAAGACGCTAATTAATTCTTTATTCATACTATTTATAGTATTTATGATCATTTTAAAGGGGAGATAAGAAATTACTCCACAATATTTGTCTCCCTTATAACATTAGATATGAGACAGTGGACTATGAATGAAAAGTGGAATATGACCGAGTAAATTCAATTGCGATCATGTGTAACAAGCAGAGCCGACGACAAACAATTGTAAAAGAACGATGAGGAAGTGAATTTCCTACAGAATGATATGAACTTAAAATCGTTCAAAACACAACTTCAAAAACATCTCTCCGTTATACTACGCTACAAGGCATCGCTATACTAATGAAATATCATAACGAAAAGCTAGCTACTATTTCTCATTCAAACACTGACTACATGTATACAATAATTGCATGTTTCCAATATTCTAAGAAAGATTTATGAGTAAAATGAAGGAAAACATGATGAATTATGATTATATTTAATATCAAATTACTTCTTCTTTGTGTTTTTTATCTCCATATGTTTCTTGTGAATCCATATCAAAGATGTGCCTCAGTTTTTTATAATCATAATTTTCTGATACTGAGTTGTTAACATTGGATAATATTAATACACGCATTGGTCATATCATGGTGGCCAGTCATACCCACCGTTCCTGGGAGTGCTAAATCTCCAAATTTAGCTGTTAACTAGTTACTAGGTACATACTTCTATCAGTGACTGACAACTGCCCTTTCAGTGGTAGGAGTGACTCGTTTCAGATTTGAAACAAAAACTCCTATATCAGTTGCGTGCTACCGACTAAACTAGCTGGCAGGCAATGTGAATAAATGGTCACAGGATTTTTTAAAGGGGGGGGGGTCCAAACTTTTTCTAGGGGGGGGGGGCAAACTTTCTAACCACAACCACATTATACACATTTTGCAGAATAATGCAACATATAAATAATAAAAACTACATAACCATGAAATATATGTTAAGCAACGAGAAATATTGCTTCATGCCACTTAAAAATGACTTACAGTAAAGAAAAACACTAATGGGCAGGTACATTTTGGAAATTCCTGGGGGTCCGGACCCCCGCTAGATCCGCCTATGGGTCATACACATTAATCATACAGTTTATTGGGTCATTTTGACTCTTTTTCTTAGCGTAAGATGCGTAACGTGTCATATTGCCAAAGACAATTGTATTCGATTAAATTACCAGAAAACAAAAACGCCACTCAGTCAAAAGTCATCACCGTAATAGAGTTAACTGTCAACCTAATATATGATATAACCTATATAAGAAGTCTGGTTTGTATTACCATAATACATTTAAAGTTGACATTAATACGGTCTTTGATGTGATCATGCTCTGCCAAATTTATTCTGACAGAAATTGCCACAAAGATCAGTTAAGACAGTTGAAGGCCAATTATAGTATCGGAATGTCCCCCATAATGTTTCTCATCCGATTCTGTCTCTTTTTGTTCTTTTATTTGTCCTAAGAGAAAAACCGAAAAACAAACCAACAAAAGCAACACTACGAATTGCCAGCATAATTTGATGGATTCCTTAATTGTTATTTTGGAACAATTCCAAAATATATTTGCTTCATTGTTAGCAAGTTAGTTTATGTTATAAGTAGGAAAACTCGACGAAATCAAATGTCTCAGTCAATTAAATTCATGGCTTACATTTGTATCTTTGGATTCCTTATTCGCAGAAATTCTGCTTCCAGACATCATAGCGCCTATACTACGAAATATATTCCTACGTAAAGAACACATCCTAACTTTAAATTAAATCTAACAAAACCTCAAACACTAGCATGCGTAAGATAAAATAATGATCTCCAGTTAAAATACATTTACTTTAATTATTCTTTCTGCAATGTTTGATATTTCTATCTTAATTAGGAATGTTAGCTAAGACGGAAACTAGGGACATATATTTTTCAATTGCGTTCATTATTACATTTAAAGGAATAAATCCTCTTAAATAAATAAAACTTTAAGATCATAATCTATTCAAAAACATGTGTTTGGGACACACGTTACGTTTCATAGGAGGTTTTGTATAAACTATAGTTAATGTTAAATATGTAAAGAATAAACGTTGACATGTTTTTATCTCCCTTATATGCCAGATTGGCAACATTCAATATTATTATTGGGCATTCGTCCAAAAATAACACGAACCTTTTTTTATGTATTTTAACAATACAACGTTTGTCACTTTACAATGCACTACACAATATTTGTCTCCCTTATTACATTTAGTACGAGACAGTTGACTTTGTCTGAAATGTGGAAACTGATCGAGTAAATCCTACAATCATGAGTTAGGAACAGAGCCGAAGAAAAACAAATGCAGAAGAAAAGTAAGCACGTAGATTATCTAAATAGTACTATAGAACTCTTAAAATTCTTTTAAGAAACTCTCTCCGTTCTACTACACTACAAAACATTGTATTCATCATAAAATATCACAATCTATAGTTCGTACAAAAACAAAATCATGTTCATGTAAACAATACAATAAAATAATTCACGATGAGGGATTCTTGTTGGTGTACTGGTAAAGCGTTCTGCCATTATGAACCCTATTAGGGACTTCCTTCAGTTAACTTTCCCTGATAAAATCTGAAGCAATCCAATTGGAAAGTAGGTCTTTGCAGTTGAAATTCTCGGATTTTATCATTGAAAGGATAACAAAATATTTCACTTAATATCTTTCTTGTTAATGAAGATATTTTCAGTAGTTATGAAATGTAGGTAGTTCTTTACACTAAAAAAACTTAGCTTGCATTTCAAACAAATTAAATGATTTACAAAAAAAGTTATTTAAGATTAATTTGGCAAATTGACATTGAAAAGTAAGGGTAAAATCCGAGTAAACCAACTAATTGGGCCTTACTATTTGAAGAGTATACAAGGGGAAATAACTGACTAAGGCGCCTTATTGACTAATGAATTGGTTCATTATTATACCTACACTAACAAGTTACATCATTTTGTTCCAACTATAAGGCTAGCTACCGTATCTCATACAAACACAGATAACATGTGTACAATAATTACATGTTTTCAATATTCCTAGAGACATTTATGAATAAACCGAAGGAAAACATGAAGATTTATGATTACATTATCAGATTACTGAATTCTGTGTTCTCTTTTCTACTTTTATTTCTTGTAAATTCATATTTAGGACGTGCCTTAGCTTTTGTATATTCCAAGGACCCTTATATAGGATCTATGTGTAATTTTAGTTTTCCAAAACTAAGGTGAGTATCATTGGATAATATAAATATATATATTGGTAATATCACGGAGGTCAGTCATACCCACCGTTCCTAGAAGTGCTTAATCTCTGAATTTAGCTGTTAACTAGTTACCTGGCACATAATTCCATCAGTGACTAAATAATGCCCTGTCAGTATTTTAGATTTGAACCAACGGGCCCTTCATCAGTTGCGTGCTGCCAACTGAACTAGCAAGGCTTGCAATGTAGACAAATGGTAATACTCATTATTCATACACTTTACAGAATCATTTCGACTCTTATTGTTAGCACAAGATGCGAAACGGATCATAATACCGGAGACAATTGTATTCGATTAAATTATTACA
Source organism: Mactra quadrangularis (assembly GCA_025267735.1). Lineage (NCBI taxonomy): Eukaryota > Metazoa > Mollusca > Bivalvia > Venerida > Mactridae > Mactra > Mactra quadrangularis. The sequence continues at coordinate 2,613,422 of CM046297.1, forward strand.
AAAGCAAAAAGATCATTTAGTCAAAAGTCATCACCATTTTGGAGTTAACTGTCAACCTAATATATAATATAACCTAAATCAGAAGTCTGGTTAGTGTGACCATAATATATTTAAAGATGACATTAATACAAACATTGATGTGATCATGCTCTGCCAAATTTATTGTGACAGAAATTGCCACAAAAATCAGTTAAGAAAGTTTAAGGTCTAGTCGCATATCGGAATGTCGTCATTATTGTTTCTCAATCTGTCTTTTTGTTGTTTTATTTGCCCTTAAAGGAAACAGAAAGAGCATGTACTAGAGAGACAGTACGCATTGTCTGCATCCTTTGATTGATTCCTTATTTGTTATTTTGGAACAATTCCAAAATAAATTTGCTTCATTTTTATGTTATAAACAGGAAAACTCGATGAAATCAAAATGTTTCAGTCAATTAAAACAATGGCAAACACTGCCATCATTGGATTTCTTATTCGTTAAAATTCTGTTTCCATAAATCACTTAGATTTACTTTTGAATATTCTCCTATGTAAACAACGCATCAAAATTTCAAATTTAGTCTAACCAAATTTTAAACACTAGCATGCTCAAGACAAACATATGAACGCAGTTACATTGAATGAAATTATTCTGTCCCAGATATGTCCTAATCAGGAATGCTAGCCAAGACCGAAGCTGAGGACAAAGATTAATGATTGCTCTTGTGTCCATTATTACATTAAAAGGAATAATTTCTCTTATGCTAAGGTTCCCATAAATATAAAAATAGCCGTGAGGGCACCGTAGGGGCGCCGTGCGACCAAGCTCCGCAAGGACTCGTACGAACTCTTGTGTACCTATACGGACTGTTACATTTTTACCAGGGTCCATGGATACACGTACCAGTTTAAAGTCAAATCGTGATCACAATCGTGGCCGAGTATGGATCAAACTTGCATATCTTCCAGCTACGGCTCCGTACGGGTATGTTGTTTCGTGCCTTGTGCGTACCGTCACCTTAATACGCAAGGCCTTCCACGGCATACGGCTGTCTGCACGTACGGGTCCGCCTCAAGCCACGATTTTATGGGACTGAGGCATTTGATTAAAAAACGATCCTAATCTATTACAAAACATGTTTGAGACACACGTTACATTCCGTAGGAGGTTTTGTATAGAGTTATGAATATTGTTATCTATGTAATGAATCAATGTTGACAAGTTTTCATTTCCCTTAAGTGCCAGGTTGGCAACATTCAATAGGATCATGAGGCATTCGTCCAAAAATAACATGAACCTTTCTCTGTTGTAAAGTAACAATATAACATTTGTTTGTAGAATGTTACTTTATAATGCAGTCACCACAAATACACACCGCTAGTTTATTTACAATTTGCGAACATCATTTTTTGTAAATAAAGCGTCCAGTTTGGCGTTCCTATCATAACAAATGTTAAAAATCTAAAAACACTTCGCTCTTTGTTGTTTTGGTTTGGTGAAAGGATTGTTTTTACCAGATATGATGTCAAACATTTTTAAGGTACAACTTGTAATTGAAAATAGATTTTAAACATAGACCAGTTATTTGATGACTAGTTTTCAAAATAAAACGTCCATTAATTGTTTGAAAGCATATTTTCCTCCGTAAACAACTCAGACATTTTATTGTCTTTTCCGATCCGTTATTTGTTTTACTTAATGTATCGTTTCCACGAAGTTTCACCAGAGACTATTTAGATCATAGTTTATGAATATACTTAACCAATACAATGAAAATATCCCTATTTTCACACAGACGGTTAAAAGCATTTGCCAAAATTGATAAGCTTTTATGATCTTTAACTATAAAATTTTTAGCATGTTATGAATTATATATACATAAAATGCATCTGAAAACAAACTAGAAGCAGCAACTGTCGAAAAACAGACCTTTTACATAATCAAAAAGCAAAGAGTGACACGTTTTGAGATTTTTGTTTTGTTTGTTTTGAAATGACGCCACGAACAAACAACGTCAAGAAAATAAGAGATTTGGACCATCTTGGAACGGCAATCATTGTTCATCCATATTTAGAATATGACCCCCTTTCGTTCTGCGTTAGTTTTTTGCAGCGGTTGCGTATACATGTAATCATAAGACAATAATTGATCATGCTCTTGCACTAAAGTATGTGTCTAATCAAGCAAACCAGAAAACGTATCATGTCCAATTCAGTAACATTGATCAATAAGGATACACATCAAACACAGAGGATGAACGCACAGTTTGACATTTGTAGTTATGCTGTAAGATGCGAAACATATCATATTGTCAGGGATTATTGTCTTTCATTAAGTTATAAGAAAGCATATACTGCATTCAGTCAATAACCACTACATCAATAGAGTTAACTGTCAGTCTCATAACTATATGATTTAACGTTTTCTGTAAGTCTGGTTTGTTTAACCTATAATACAAGAATACATCAACCGTCGTTAATTTAAAGATGACACTAATACAAAGAAAATATGCCCTTTCAAATTTATTAAGACACAAATTTGTAAGACAGAAATTGCCACGAAATTATTTGAGACAGTTTAAGGTCGACTCGAGTATAAATGTGTCATCTATAATTATTCTGAATATGGTTTTGTCATTGTTTGTTTTATTTCTCTAAAACAAAGAAAAATTACGAAATTGCCATTAACAACAGCGTTTTTACAAATTTTCTGTATAATCTGATGGTTTTATAAACTGCATTTTTGAACTTTTCCACAATTCATTTAATTCTTTGCTTGCGAATAATTCTATGTCGTGAAAGGTTATTATATTTGAATACTTTTCAGCTCCCTTATGAGCCACGGTTTGCCATTAAAGTATTATCACCGGAAAGTTTTCAATCATTACATGGGTGTTCTATGTTGTTGTGTAAAAACCAACGTTGTCCTTAGTGAGTCACTAAACAAACAAGAAGTCTCAAACACATTTCTGTTTATTCTTTTTATTTTTTAGTTATTTGTTAAACATCCTGTAAAACATCTTCTTTTCTGTAAAAAGACTGAAATATGGTTATAACATTCTCGTTCCCCGAGGTATCAATATTCTCGATCTAACAAAAAGCTAGTATTGAGAATCCACCTAGAGTCTGGGTACGCGAATGGGTTATAATTGACCAATTATTAAGAGACATAGCAGATCCTCTTGAGAATTAACAAAGAATAATGTGTATTATAGTGCATAATTATCCTTGTTCTGTTCGATTCAATATAGAATGCATCTGTCAGTAGCACTTGCACATCATTTCTTTACAATCTTAATAACTGCAGGATTGTCTCATTTCTCACAAATAAAGCATGTTCAGCTATTTTAAGAAGCGGTAAGCACGTTTCACTATTAATCCGACAATTTTAGATTAAAATAGTCGAAAGCCTTTATGATTCGAAAATAAGTTATACTGAATTTATACTGAATTTAAGACTTGATTCGTGACTTTCTTGTAAACATTTTGGAATGTCTGAAAACGGTAATGTCTAATTTCCTTCCAGCTAATTAGTATTGTTTAAGATAGCGTCATTTAAATTAGAGTCTGTCGGTTGTACTAAATAAGGGTTTTCAAGTGCGGATTGTTCAGAAAACGTGGATTGAAGGTAAAGTGTCTATCAGCGGTGTTGTTTTAACTCAGACATTTTGATGTTTATTCCAATACAATAATTGTTGACATCAAGAAAGTAGCACATGCTTATTGGTAACGACATGTATCACGCCTTCAGAATTTAACAAAAATAAACCACTTTGCCAATCCTAAGACCAAACCAAACTGGGAATGACCAGCTTGCGACAAGAGAAATTCTTATTTATCTATAACTTAGCTAAGAAACAAGATTCCTGAGCCGATAAATATTGGAAATTTACGTCGCAGAGTTGCATTGTCTTTTAGCGGATAAGAAATGTATTTAAGGTTTGATTGAATGAATGCAACTTAGATGGAAGAAATGAACATGCTTTAATGTTTCAAATAATACTTATTGAATTTAAATTATCAGTGCATTGAGAACAATCTGCGAACGCAGCAAATTATTATTGGATGGATGTAAAACTGTGTGGTATTTAATAGAAAAGTGTACTTATCGTTAATCTAGATCTGGATATAAAGGAAAGGTGAAACATATCACTATCAAAACATAGTTGTGTCGTGAGGACCTTAAATGTTTCTATGCTACAAAATACGGTTTTGAGTTTAAAACTATCTGCAATTTACATTAAGATATTGCATACTTCTTATGGAATAAATTCTTTTTCTGCCGTAGGTGACGCTATTAGTTTAAATGTGGTAAAAACTTTATCTTTATCATTTCCAATATTTTTTGTAAAAAACTCACTAATATTAACATCTTACATGTTGTTTAAATTATTTTTTTTAATTTTATATATAATTTATAAATTCGTGCTCAATAGACGTTTAACATTTTTGTTATACATTTGGCACGAACTTAATTTAAATTACCATCAATACATAACCCACACATGTATGTAAAAACGACGCTTAAATTACTTATTGTTTATTTACTTACGGTTGAGTAAAGTATTACATTTAAAGAAAACGATGTAAATTTGATAAAGATGCAAAATTGATACTTATTTATAATATTTAAAGAAGGGTCCATAATTAAATCGTATGCATTGACATATTTTTTCTAAAAAGACCTTGAGTATTCTACTACCTTAATCTACATCTAGTGAATTTTACTTTGAACCGTTTCTATTGCCACTTTGCATCGTCACCATGATACTTGATATCGACTTACATTGATTAGGGTGCTCTTCTTTCTCTACTCAGTCCATACGATTGTCCAATTGTTTATCCGAAGGACAACATCTTTATTAAAATATGTTTCACATTGATATCTTGTCCATGGTATATGTAAGGTGTCTTCAGTGGGAGCCAGACAAAAGGTCTCATGGACAAAAATTCCCATGTCATTTTTGACAGGGGTGGACAAAAGGTCCCATGTAGTTTTGCTACCCAGGACAAAGATCCCATCTCAGTTTGAAAGGGGTTAGGTTTAGTCTCTAACTAAAGTACGATTTTACATACGTGTTTATTGGAACATTTTCTCGTAAATAATATTATTGGTAATCTTGCAGAATTGGGAAAAAGATCCTGTCCATTAATCAGCTTTTATTACAGCATTACCAAAATTATACAATTATTGCGTGATTTCAATATTGCAGGAGATTTTTATGACGTAAAGAGAAGGAATACATGATAATTTAAGTTGACATTTACGATCCAATGACATTTTCTTTTTGTTCTATTTTCTTCTGTTATTTCATTGTTCATCCATATTTAGAATATGACTTCCATACCTTAACGTAAGGGTTTTGGGGCGGGGGCGTGTTATCGTGGGATAAGAACTAACTATTTTATTACACATACAATTACGTATAACTTATGTCATGGAAAATATATACGAATTATTTCTTATTAGTAATTACCTACTCATCTTTTCGTACATTCTTTCAAATGAATTCGTCTACATTGAAACATCAAACATTATCATCATGAGTTTCCGTTCGGAACATATTTCGTATGCTATTTAAACGATCCATATCAAAGTTTAAAGTAAGGAGACAATCTCACAAAGCTAAGGAGAGTAATTCCTCAGTCCCATCAAATCGTGGTTTGTTACGAACCCGTACGTGCAGACAGTCGTAGGCCGTGGGAAGCCTAGCGAATTAAGGTGACGGTACGCACATGGTACAATACAACACACTCGTACGGAGCCGTAGCCGGAAGATATGCATGTTAAATTCATACTCGGCCACGATTTTGTTCAAGGTTTGACCCTAAAACAAATACGTGTTTCCTGGGTTCATCTCACGGATCCTGGTAAAAACGTTACAGTCCGTACGGGTACGCAAGAGTTCGTACGGGTCCTTGAGGAGCTTGATCGCACGGCGCCCGTACGGTGCCCTTACGGCTATTTTTTTTGTTTATGGGACTGTAGCATTAGAACTCACTCTAGAACACCAGTTATGATATAACCATTCACGGCATTCCAAAGAACACTTATTGTCCAATTCATCTTTTGACAAAAATTCTTCCGAAACATTTTAGCGAAAGTCAATTGCATAATTTTGCTGTTCAAAGTCAGAAGGATAATAAAAATAACTAAGAAATATCTGAATGTCAACTATAATGATTCTTAATCCAGAGGCTTACTGCTATGTGTTATCAGGAAATATATCTGTATAAATATATAGACATTTATCAATTAATCTTTATTGTGTCTGGTTTGTGTGACTTACGATGCAATTATATATTTATAGATAACATTAATACTAACAATGATCTAAATACGACTCTCTTTCAAGATTATGATCGTAATTGAATTCACTAGTGAACATTTCGATCAACTCGTAATTTGAACTAATTGCAATCACCTTAACAAAGTGATTCTCCCCTTAAACCGGATCAGTCACATGGCAGACATTGTCAGGAACTTTTATTGGATGGTTATATATAAGGTATTTCCGGGTCTCAGAGAGCCAAACACTCGTTTAAATAGTCTGAACTTATTTATATACTATCAAGTATTGACATTAGTCTCGTAGTAACACCTAAACCTACACTATGATATTTATGCTGTTTCTGGAGGGTACTGTATACATTGATGACATTATTAATTGATAAGTTTGAATAATTCTAAAATACATATGTATTATGATTGACAAATGCGACTGATAAGAATAAGAAAATATAAAGAGCCATAGACTTATCTTATATAGAAAAGGTCCAATTAGTTTACAATTTAACGCATAATTCGTTATTTTGCTTCTAGAGTTCGTTGTGTGTTTGATATACCCATTTACCCTGTCTGTCTGACATATTCTAATTTAGAATTTTATTTGTCAACACATGTTTGCTCAATTATAGCATTTTGTGAATTAATAAAGTCAAACTGGTATTTATTCTAATGATTTTTTCTACATGTTTTGTAACTCTTTGTTTTGGCATGGGTTAAATAATACATTTCGATTATCTGTTTTAAATATAGACTATTTTGTTATATAGCGTTTCTAGTTAAACATGATCGACTGTTTGATTGCATGTTTCTTCCATCAAAAACATTTATTGTCTTTTCTGATCCAATAATTGGTTTACTTATTATTCCATTTTCACCCAGTGTCTCAATGGACTTTTAATGTCTGTTTGTTCGAGTATGATTAGCAAATACAGAGAAAATATCGATGTGTTATAAGGACAATTATAAGCATGTTTCAATATCTATAGCTTTTTTATGATTTCTATCTTTGTTTGGCATATTTTATCCTTATAGACGCTTTTACTGTTTAAAAATTAGCTCATTTAGATGTTTTATGGATGCACGTTTTACCCGCCGCCATTTAAGCTTACAGTTACAACACCGTATATACACAATAATTATTCTTCTATCAAGAAAAGATTAATTCCGGTAATGTCCGATTACCTTAGTGTCCATTAAAAAGATTTATGAAACATTAATTGATATTTAACACATTCTATAATGATATATGTTCACTAATTGATATTTTATTGAACATAAAATGTAGAAAGCTTGTTCGTGTTAGAGATAACACGAACGAGATTTCTACATTTTATTTAACCACTTATTTGATAAGGAACGACGGTGAAGCTATTAATTTGCATTAGCAGGCCATTCTCTTAATGCTTTAGACGCTCCAATTTTGCTAGCATTACTGCCATTAGTTATTCGCGTCTCGTAGAAGGATAGTAAGTTGTTGTTAAACATGCTTTGTTACTTCAGCCGGCTGTCATTTATAACTAAATGCAATATGGGTTAATAAGCATAAGATATTAACCAATAGACACATTGGTGTTATAGCAGCTATTATTTGTACTCAGTTTGTAAATTAGACGTTTAGAAATTGAGATATTACATAATTGGTCAGGGTTTGATTGTTTTGTTTTATGTCAAATTATTGGTTCATAAGTACACAAAAAATGTATAACTCAAATTTCAAATAAAAACCATTATGATGATTGAAAAAGTTATAATATAACAATAAACTAAGTTGTACTATGTTTTGCATTATCAATTACTATTTGAATAAGTTTTAAACAGTCTTACAAAATAACTGATTCGAAAAAAATACGAATAAAATAATATTTCAAAACAGTCATATGCAATAACGTTTTGGAAATAACAAAAAGCATACTAAATTTGCGTATTTTGAAAATACTCTTGCAATATACATTAGTGCAAATATACAATTGTTGTTGAATTGGATTTTATAAGTACTAAATGATTCTCCTTCTTACTGTGTAAAAAGATATATAAATATCACTTGCATAGTAGTAAACAACAATTTGTCATTCACTAAACCCGTTTAAAAGCAATATTTCTACGTAAAGCTTGTAATTTCCTGCTAACGAAAATACTATTAATATTGTTACATGACATAATTCGCCCAATCTCTGAAACATTGCCAGTTATCTAGAAAGAAACAGAAAGGGGGAAATCAAGGACTATGCTACTAATCAAAAACAATTTGTTGTCATATAAAGGAAATAATATTTCCAGCATTTTTGAGTTTCTTTAGATAGATTGTTTTGGAGTTTTGTCATGTGTAAGCACTCGTTATTAGTTTGTAGCGCCGTTTGTTACAAAAGTTTAAAATCTTAAAACATCTCTCACGTTGCTTTTCGGCTGTGCAAAAAGTCTGTGGCTTTACTGTTGCTGTTTTTATACGTTTTCATTCGCCGCCCGGCTAGCTCAGTTGGTAGCACGCAAGTCTACTGATCGAGGGATCGTGGGTTCGATTCCCGGGCGGGGCATACTTTCGTGAAGCTTGGTCATGAAATTATTTCTACGGCCATTCTCCCTCCTACCAATGATTTTTAATTATGTAGGGCAGTTGTCAGTCACTGACGAAAGTATGTGCTTAGTAGTTGGTTAACAGCTAAATCCAGAGATTTAGCCTTTCCAGGAGGAGTGAGTAGGTTGACTGACCGCCGTTATATGACCTATAAATGTGTTGCTACGGCGTTAAACCCAACAAACAAACAAACAAACAAATTTATACGTTTTCAGACTTATATTAAAATCTTTAAGATAAAATGCTAATATTCACTATTATATCCAAGTAACGAACCTAGTTTGTTCAGTCGGTATCGCATTCATTTGCCATCCTCATGGCACTTGGTTCGTCCTCATGGTAGGTCTTTCATATTGTTGATAAATGGGATCATGGCCATGCTCTACGATCATTCTATACCCTATCATCGTATCAAGTCAGACAATTGACAGGCTTTAGCAACTCTATGTGATTTGTATATCTAGAAATCACTGATAGTTTGTAGGCAGGGCGACCTTCGCAAATTGTCTTATATTGGATCTAATTACCATAAAACAGTCAACATTTTGTACAAATATATTTATTCTGTCTTCTAGTTCAATGTAATGGATATGCTTACGCAACACATCAGTTTGTTAACTTTAATGCACAAACAACATTTTATGACGTAATTACAAAACTACTTAACTACTTGGACAGCAACTTCCATTATCTATATGAGACACAAATGTAAATAATGGGATAATTAAAGTCCACCGTTTTATTGTCTGTTGTCCATCAAGTCGTTAGTTCAAAAATAGTTTAATATTTCACATGGGAATTGTAAGATCAATTTGGAACAATATAATGAGAGCTATTAAGAAGTTTTTATATACTTGCATGGACAATAGCAAGTCATTATCTAAATTTGTAAACATTTTCCCCCCTAATGATCAATGATTGAGTAGTCGTAATTGTTTCTGTTGAATTAGTTTTTCTGTGCATATTTTACACCAGTTATATTCATTCAACACGGAATAGCAACACTATTATTGTTTAGTTTCCAGACATTTTAATACGTGTAGCCGTCACAAACTATCTTATATAAAAAGCCACGGTCGATAGCCAATCTGATTAAAACCCGATCTAAAATTTTACCGCTCGCATACTCGCTAATTTAGATCTGGCCTTTTCCAAACGAAGGTCACGTTCAGGTGACCTTTTCTCATCATAATATTCATGACGAAATTGTTATAATACGTAACTTGTTTACATCGTCTACGTCACGCAATTTGAAATGAGCCACCCAATCGCAGACTGTGAATAATACCGCTGTTAAATTTGCATGCAAACCTTGGTCTAAAAATAGAAATTACGAAATCAAAATGTGATTAAAAGTGTTTTCGTCTAAATGAAAGCTACGCATTTATTGGTCGACACAAAGTTCATCTCGACGTGACCTTGCATTGACTAAGTGGAGATCCAGTACGACAACGCGAGTAGAACAGGATCTCTGTTTACGGAGATTGGGTCGATAGCTTGCATTGCATCGAACAAAGGATAAAGTTAAACCGAATTTCACATGCAACCAGCGTAGTCAAGTAGCTTTACTATGAGACCACTAATAAAATCACTGAATAAGTTATGTTATTTGGTACCCGAGAAATTGTTCTGTTTGAAGGAATTACATGTTCTATTTTCTAGTAGGTGTATCTGTAGTTGTGACATTGCTTACAGTGAAAATCGTGAACTTTATATTGATCGGTGATTCGATTCGATGTGATAATGAAATGTGATATCATACAATGCATCTTATTTCATTTTCTTCTTAGAAGAAAACCACATTGAGACTGAAATAACTACATATCCACGAATGTTTCTCTTCACAATCAAGTTATTATCATGATTGCATTGTGTTATAATAAATTTGTAATAAATATCAAGATGTCAACCACAAGATGCTATTCTGATGGATATTTCCAAAGGATATATTCGGCTTAAGGATTCATTTAGAATTGGTATACAAGTGGTGTCTGATGAAATACTTAGAGCTAAAATCACAAATGTCAATGTCGAAAATATAAAAGTACAACTAAATTTGGATTTAAAATTCAGTGATTGTATCTTTAAGTTTGTAGTTTTAAGTTGGCACTTTCAATAGAGAGCTTGTACTAATTTTTCAAAAACATAATATTTTGAAAATTTAATGTGAATTATTATTTGATATTAAGTGAAAGTTACATTTCATGTACTAGATGACTTTAACAATATGATATCTATAGCAAGCGCTAATCATGTTGCCACGTCTGTCGGGAGGTTTTTATGCCTTACCGCGTTTCAGAAACTTAAAGCCATACACTTTTGTAATTACTCTGACTTCATTTTTACTTAATTTGAACTAAGAGTAAAGAAATCACATTCTGACATTTTATTGTCGTCTTTAATCAAATAATGCTTACTTATTATTCCATTTTACTTAGTGTCTAAAGGCATTATAAATGTCTGTTTCTTCGAAGATACTAACAGCACGAATAAATATTTTGAAACGTACATATCCAAGCGCTTTCGTTAAGATGTCGAAAAAGTTATTATTTACATACACAATTACATGTTACAGCTTGCCAAATCATTCTGAAATTTTCCAATTTCAAAAATGCATATGTTAAAGATTTATGAAACACTAATGGGTATTTAATGTTCAATAATTGAACATAAAATTTAGGGAGTTTGTTTGAATTATCTTGATCCAAATAAATCCTTATAAATTGCATAAGCAAATTCATCCCTTATAAGGCATATAATTTATCTGCGGCCGTGGCGTAGTGGTTAGCACTTCGAATCCGGAGATCGCGGGTTCGAAACCCGGTCGCGGTAGGTCATACCTATACATGAGTTGTCGGCCTCGTGGTAGGGTAAGTTAGAACTGGTGATAGAAAAGTTCTCCAGGAAGCCTATGGTAGGAAGAGCTGGCCGTCGTGTATATGACCTATAAATGTGTTGAATGCGGCGTTAAAAAGGGAATACGAATGTACGTATAATCAATTTTGCAAAGTAAAGTGATAAGCTTCTCGTAAAGGAATAATTTGTGGAAAATTTACTTGAATATGTATGCAGATTTCCATTATAATTCAGTGAAGATAATTATGTTGATAAGCATGCACATATTAATCAATACAAACAATTGCTGCTATTATTAGTACAAAAGCTGGAATTAGACAATGGAATCTTACTTTAGTGGTCGAAGTTTGATTGGTATTGTTTTTATGTGAAACTTTTTAGATCTTGCATACCCATAACTGTATGAATTACTTATTTTTATTTTTTTACTTTTGCTGTTTTATTACGTTTAAGACTGTCCACTTTACATCTTAAAAATATATTATTTAAAAATATTTGTAATATGAAATTATCAAACCTAGTTAACTCAGTCGTTAGCGGCTTCTCATGTCATTCTATAGGTGGGCTGTGCGCCCTTGAGGCAATTATGACAAACGTTTGCTAATTTAGCCATGAATATTCTGCACGACTCTTCTCCATCCTAACGATGCATTAAGTCCAAAAGTTGTCAGGAACTTGCAAAGATAAGTGAATTGTAGGCCGGGATATCTGGGGATAAATGAGTTGGTAGATCGACATTCACAATATGTCTTCAATTGAACCTAAAGTACCATCAAACAGACCGTCACTTACCAAGATGTTTATGTCGTCTACTAATCGATTGTTATATAGCTTACTCAGTGCATTAGCTCTTTTACTGAAATGCACCAACAACATCTTAAGTCTAAATAACAAAACTATTAAACTCGTCTTTGCTAGCCACTTCCATTAACGCAAATGTACTACTGGCATCATGTGTATGTAATGGAATAGTTAAAGTCCACCGTTTAATTGTCTGTTGTCCATCAAGTCGTTGGTTCAAAAATAGTTTAATGTTACACATGGGAATTATAAGATCAATTTAGAACAACATAATAAGAGTAATTTAGAAGGTTTTATATACTCACGTGGACAATAGCAAGTCATTATCTAAATTCGTAAACATTTGTTTACCTAATGATCAATAAATATGACGTCTTACATCTTTCAGTTGAATTGATTTTAAAGGTTTGTTCATCTATTTTTGACAACTTTTCCATTTACCCAACACGGAAATCAGCAATAGTATCATTTAGGTGTCCTACCATGATTAATCCGTTAAGTGCTACTCCTTTTCATTTATAAATAGCCACGATTGATAGTCTTCCTTGAATCCACAACCCTGCAAGAAGAATATAGTAAAAACCAATAAGACTATTGGTATGACCGAATGTGATCTTCGAGACCTCAATTAGATTAGTTCATGAGCTGTATTGTCGAGTTTACTGACTCACAAATGTGTTAAATGACAAAACGAGTTATGTTATTTGTTTCTTGAGAAATTATTGCTTCTATTGGGTGAAACTTTTATTTTCTAAAATCTGAATCTTCTGCTGACTCAATATTTTGAAGTGAAAAACATGATTTTTATGTTAAATTCGTGGTTGGGTTTACTGCCATAGCGACACACATATTATAACGGTCAGTCATCATATCCCATTTCCTAAGCAAGAAACTATATCTTACTAACACAGTACTGGGTGACCAGGAATCGAAAGTGATTATTCTAAAGTGTAAGAACTTTTTTCACAATCAAGAAAAAATAAATAAGTAACTAAACTATCAACCATGCATGTTTGTATATGGACAAATGAAAATTCACTATTTTCATATCAAAATGACAAAATAAATAGCTCTCATAACAGGTTTTCATTAATCTTGAAAATATAATTTGTTTAAAAACTTATTCACAAAGTATAGCATACATGTAATTTGACTACTTATCTTTAAATATATCAATGACCGTGTTTGACATTCTGGAATTGCTACCTTAATGTCACGTTCTGATGTAATCTCTCCTCATATTAAGCAATAACTCAACCAACCAGTATAATCAGTCATGCAACTTGAGTAGAATTGCTTGCAATAATGAATTCTATTAATATAACACGCAACGCATCTATCTTTATCTGTATGTCTTATTTCAATATGATGTATCTAAGTTACAGAAACATAAAAGATTTATAATGCTCAGATGCAGTATTAAAGGAGTTCTTATACGAACATTAGCAATTCAATGGAAGAAATTGCGTTTAGTATTCGAAATAATTGTAAAAATGTACTCAGACGGTGGTAATAACTTAAGCAGTAAATAACTCATAAAAAACAATTACTGATCACGAGAGATACTAAACTGATAACAATTATTGATTAGTAAACTTCGTGGTCAAAACATCTATGTATTAGATCTCCTCCAGGGATATCGTAATGTATCCAAAATATTATGTTTGAGTACGGGATATTCTGATTAGTCGAGACGTGGTGTTTTTTTGGTTGAGTTAAGCACCGTAGCAACACATCGTATAGGTCATATTACGACGATCAGTCAATCTACTCGGCGTTTTAGTAAAGCTAAATACCTCGATAAAGCTGTTTACCAATTACTAAGCATATACTTCCATCGGTGTCTGACAACTGTCCTACATGATTAACAATCAGTTGTAGGACCTAGCATTACCACTAAACTTCATTATGACTAAACATATTTATGCCCTGCCCTGAATCCAATCTCCGTAAACAGATATCCTGTAGAGCGTTGTCGTACAGGATCTCTACTTTCTCTGTGGAAGGTCATGTCGAGATGAACTTTGTTTCGACCAATCAATGTGTAGCTTTCATCTAGACGAAAACACTATTAATCACATTTTGATTTCGTAATTTCTATTTTTAGACCAAATTTTGCATGCTAATTTCACAGCGGTATTATTCACAGTCAGCTATTAGGCGGCTCATTTCAAATTGCGTGACGTAGACGATGTAAACAAGTTACGTATCATAACAATTTCGTCATGAATATTATGATGAGAAAAGGTCGCCTGAACTAGACCTTCGTTTGAAAAAGGCCAGATCTAAATTAGCGAGTATGCGAGGGGAAAATTTTAGATCGGGTTTTAATCAGATTGCCCTGAATCGAACCCATGACCCATCGATCAGTTAACTCGCATGCTACCAACTAAGCTAGCCGGTGGCTTATATACGAAACTTTAAATTAATTCAATGTGATGTTGTTATTTTATATTATACTTTGAATTCCGTTTCATATTTTCTACGAAGACAGTTACACTGAGAATCTAATACCATATACCTTTCTCATTCGCCGCCCGGCTAGCTCAATTGGTAGTACGCAAGTCTACTGATCGAGGGGTCGTGGGTTAGATTCCCGGGCGGGGCATACTTTCGTGGAGCTTGGTCATCAAATTATTTCTATGGCCATTCTCCTTCCTACCAATGAATTTTAATTATGTAGGGCAGTTGTCAGTCAGTGACGAAAGTATGCGCTTAGTAGTTGGTTAACAGTTTAATCCAGAGAGGAGTGAGTAGGTTGACTGACCGCCGTTGTGTGACCTATTCAATGTGTTGCAACGGCATTAAACCAAACAAAAACAAAAACCATCCTCTCTCGGAATGGAATATTTCTCTTCCCAGAAAGCATGTTTTTACTATATTTTTTGATTATGCTAAAATGATATTGAAAAAATTATAACAATGCCAACCACGAGTAGCAAGTCTGGTGTTTTCAATTGTTATAATCAGTTTAAGGTTTCATTTAGGATTGGTTTAGAAGTGTCATCTTATAAATGGTTCAAAGTTGTAGTCATAAATATCAATGTCACAAATATTAAAGTGCAAGGATTTGAAATTTTGAGATTCTTTGTATACAGTACCCACCAAAAGTTTGGAGACAAAAGAATTTTACTACAATTCTTGAATTTTGATGATTATTTTTGTAGAATCATTATTTTTAATACATATATATATGAATGGTTTGTGATAAAATGGGAAAAAACTTCATGAATGCAACATATTTATATAATTCAGCATCTGATATCCTAAAGCCTCCAAAACCATGTTCATTATAATTATTTTTCAAAACATAGCTTTTTGAAATTTGAAATTTGAATTTGAAATTTTGATTTGAAAGTTTAATCTCACATATCTATTAATTTTAAGTTAATGTTGTATTTCTTAACGATGATGACTAATGCAGTATGATGTCTACGGCGAACCATTCTGTACACAAACGGTCTGACTGACCTTTGTACGGGGACGCCGCGCATCATGGGTAAACTGTTTATTTACCTGAAAACACGCGGCGATGTTTACATTCTAACAATTTCCTCCTTCAAGAATACTGAACAAATAGAATATGAATTTTGTGTCTACTCAATAAAATTTGACTATCCAACCAACTATCCTTATTAAATTAAACTTTTTAACCGGTAGTTAAACCTTCATCATGACGTGTTTACATCTGTCATTCTTTACACAGACGTTTGAAATCGAAAGTAGAATACACGGTTTAACTATTCACCTATACCTATAGAGGTTTAAAAGTACTTTGTTTATATAGATTTATATTCCTGTAGCTATAAGTGATCATTTATATTACATTTCAACTACGGTTTTGTAAAAAAACGAAAAAATCCAACGATTTTGTCTTCATGCGCCGCACTATATTCTGTTGCGTACCAAACGCCGAATTTTGGGACGGTTGTGCGTCTTAGTATAGAGGTGATATCTTCACCTTCTATTTATAGAATGAAGGCGAACATTTATCACGTTCAATCCTTTAGATTTACATACATAATGTCAAGGTAATTGATTTTCTTTGAGCCACAGGTGTCATTAGGTGTTTCATCGTGGGCGAATCAAATATTACAATTTCATTAACTTTAAAAAAAACAGTATTACGTAAGATCTTTTGCCATTAAAGGATGTTCGTGATTATTCTTGATAATTTGACATTAAGTATAAGCTTGTCTTTTCACTTATGCCTAAACTTATTTCTTTTTTGAGGCGTATTTCACCTGCTCATCGTTCATAGAGTAGTTATTTCTATTTATGTATATTGGAAGATCTTCGTAATATCGAAGAAGCTTAATATTTCATACCAAAATAAGTAAAATGTTAATATAAATTCTTCTTGAAACACTAATTTGTTTATTGTAAAAAAATAATCATCACTAATAGCTAAGTATGTTTTCAATGTTTTAGTTTTTGTAAACTTGATAGTAAGTGCGTGTAATATTTTATTTATATGAATATGGTAAAATGTACGGAAGCATGGAGGTGACATGGTCGATATTTTTTATAACTTGTTCCCACAACTTAGGAGAGTAGGTATATTTTTTTCTAACTTGTTCCCACAACTTAGGAGAGTAGGTATTTGTTTCTAACTTGTTCCCACAACTTACGTAAGTTGTTCCCTCAAGATAAATTGACCAATCAGAGGGTGTCTTCAAAATCGCGCAAAGTTACATCCAGCCGCCATTCAAAGAGTCTATTCGACTTGAACATTTCAGATCTGTTAGAATTCTTATTATTACGTGGAGTTGATGGAAAAACTTATCACCTTTCCTAAGTTGTGGGAACAAGTTAGAAAAAAATTATCACCTCTCGTAAGTTGTGGGAACAAGTTAGAAAAAATATCGACCATGTCACCTCCATGCTTCCGTAAAATTGTCTATTATAAAAAACTTTTATTACCCACAATCGTAATCTCCATCATTACTACCATTTTGCTACTTATTCTTCAACAAGACATATAAAATGTTGAACAGTGTATTTAATATGCATAGACAGAAAATTACCCCCAGAGGATTTCTACATGCATGTCTATCGATGTAAAAGCCCTACTTAGTTAGTTATATAAAATTTGTTTCTCTTACTTGGGACTTATTTGTTACCCTTAATGTCTTACTCATAGCTTAGATATATAATGTTGTACCTTATACGAGTAAATTGAAGATTATCCTCATTGTATATATATATGTTATTGGCAATTTGTATATTTAGGCAATTTGTAAAATATTTAAAAAGTTCAGGCATTTTGTAAATTGCCTAAAAGAGTCAGACATTTTGTAAAATGCCTGAAAATATCTAGGTATTCAACAAATTGACTTAAATTTTAAATTTTAAGGGCTTTAAGTGTCAGGAACATATTATTTAAATTAATATAGTTATGTAAATCTTAATGCATATTGATGAGTTGAACATTTTTTTATCCAAATAATATTGCCATGTATTGAAAACATTCACAATCAAGTCTTACATTTTAATTGGCGTAATCCAACATATTATACTGCGGTCAAAAACAATTGGCCCGTGAGAGCCTGATATTGACCTTAAGCATGGTAAACGGTGTCATCCTTAATTTCTATAGCAGATATAATTACAAATGAATGAAAGTTGGCAGAAATCTCTACGCTTCTTGTTTTTTGTTACTTGTTTGTGACGTCTATTTTTTTAACAAGTTTAAAACTCTGAAGCATATCCCTCTTTGCTGTTTGGCTGTGTAGAGAGCCTGTGTTATTACTATCGCGTATGATATTTTTTCAGACGTCCTTTTTGTAAAACAGGGTATAAGAATGTAGTAGATGGAACAATCGTCTAAATGGACATATGTGGTACTTAAAGATTGCATTAAATTAAACATAAAACATGTTTCACATCGATGCAACCTTTCCCTGTATGATTGTATAACCCAGGTCGTTACCGAAATTGGTAGCGCGCCAGGATTTCGAATCTTATGCCCCGAAGGAGGTACCGTCTCGAGTTCTACCCGGGGAGGTAATACCCTTCCATAAAAATTGGACAATAATGTCAATTTTCCTCCATTAATAAGGTATATGGAGAAATTTCCGGCCTTGTGGAAGGGTAGGTGAGTGCTGATTATAGACAAGGGACCAGGAAAGTTATGTTAGTTGCCGTGCTCTGTCCGTAAAATAACCAAAATGTGTTGACACGGCGTTAAACCAAGTAAAAATATGTTTGTATATATTTTCAGGTACAGAAGAAATGTTCACATGCTATCTTCTGTTGATAGATGACGTCTTATCTTAATGTGACATCTACTGATAGCGACAATAAAACAGTGTCGTCGTTACTATGGTTACCGTATGTAGTAATAACTGCCGTCTGCTTAGCTGGTCTAGTAGCTAACTTCTGCTGTTACCACAGGTTAGTAAACATTAAAATGTGGTTTGAAGTCTGCTTCTATATACATGGTCAGCCAATATCCGTAAACAGATATCCTGTAGAGCGTTGTCGCACAGGATCTCTACTGTCTCCGTGGAAGGTCACGTCGAGATGAACTTTGTGTCGACCAATCAATGCGTAGCTTTCATCTAGACGAAAACACCAATTATCACGTTTTGATTTCGTAATTTCTATTTTTAGACCAAGGTTTGCATGCTAATTGAACAGCGGTATTATTCACAGTCTGTGATTGGGCGGCTTATTTCAAATTGCGTGACGTAGACGTAAACAAGTAAACAACTTCGTCATAAATATTATAATGAGAAAAGGTCACCTGAACGTGACCTTCGTTTGAAAAAGGCCAGATCTAAATTAGCGAGTATGCGAGCGGAAATTTTAGATCGGGTTTTAATCAGATTGATGGTCAGCCGACGTTGCACATTTAAACCCCTAATCATTGAAATCACCAGATAGTAGGCGATCAGTCACAGTACCAATTTACACCTGAGTGGAGAGAAACAACTGTAGATACAGTTCTGCTCAAGGAAATGAGCAGTGCCCCTATTGCCAAAAACTAGTAGGGTTCAAACCCGGGACATCTTGATCCCTAAATGCTCGTTCTACCAACGGATCACTGCTCCTTTAATAAAATATGTACTTTAACAAATCACAATCAAGATGTTCAAAATTTCATAAGGAAGTTTAAAGCCCCTATATCCAAAGTAACATTGTTTTTTTACTGCAAAGAAAATAGATATTTATCTATTTCAATCACCTCTTATGAATAAGATTTTTTTCAGATAAATGCAAATAGTGCTTAGATATGTTCATGTTATTTATTGTATTTAAAAGTGAAAGTAGATCGAAACCAAAAGTAGAATTCGAATGTCAATACTCGAAACAATATTTTTGATTACAGTATGTTAAAGATGAAGTCTTATTAGAGAAGAAACTTACGCAGAATAACATAATTAAGCTTTTAAACTATTTTGGATCAGGTATGAATTAAATGAATATAGTGTGCTCTTATAAAAGTATCCCACTTTTTTAAGAATTTGACACTTTGACAAACTCAAATTAAGAAAGCAGAATGGTTTGAACTTTTAATTGTGTCTTTAATGTATGCCATATTTTGATAACTTCATGATTGTAAAACAGTTTTCAAGTCTACTGTTAATGAATATATCTTGATATAGTGGCTTTAATGTATGATGGCAATTTTTATACAATCCATGTGAACTAGTACATGTACAATTTAAATGAGTTTATTTTTAAGCTATAAAGAACAAATTGACTGTCTATAAACATACGCAAATAACCGGAAAGAAGATGACGTTAAGATCGTATATGATTATATTATTATTATATACCGCAATTGTATAGCGCTCTTTTCATACTGAATAGATGTAGGTGCGTGAAGTTAGCTGCCAGTTGCCAGTTGCCAGTTGCCAATTCAATCGGCAACTGGCAACTGGCAGCCAACTTCACACCCAGCTGCCGATTCATTTTTTTTGTCAGCAAGCACTACGTACAGGCACTGCGACGAACGTTCCGCGTGGGTGTTTTGAATCGGCAACTGGCAACTGGCAGCCAACTTCACACCCAGCTGCCGATTCAATTTTTTTTGTTAGCAAGCACTATGTACAGGCACTGCGACGAACGTTCCGCGCGGGTGTTTTGAATCGGCAACTGGCAACTGGCAGCCAACTTCACGCCTCAGCTGCCAATTCGATTTTTTTAGATTTCGGCGCAGATACGTCGCCCTATGCACATGTACTACGATGAACGTCCTGCTCGGGTGTTTTGAATCGGCAACTGGCAATTGGCAGCCAACTTCACACCCAGCTGCCAATTCGATTTTTTTAGATTTCAGCGCAGATACGTCGCCCTATGCACAGGAACTGCGATGAACGTTCTACACGGGTGTTTTGAATCGGCAACTGGCAACTGGCAGCCAACTTCACACCCAGCTGCCAATTCATTTTTTTTTGTTAGCAAGCACTATGTACAGGCACTGCGACGAACGTTCCGCGTGGGTGTTTTGAATCGGCAACTGGCAACTGGCAGCCAACTTCACACCCAGCTGCCGATTCAATTTTTTTTGTTAGCAAGCACTATGTACAGGCACTGCGACGAACGTTCCGCGCGGGTGTTTTGAATCGGCAACTGGCAACTGGCAGCCAACTTCACGCCTCAGCTGCCAATTCGATTTTTTTAGATTTCGGCGCAGATACGTCGCCATATGCACAGGTAATGCCACGAACGTTCCGCGCGGGTGTTTTGAATCGGCAACTGGCAACTGGCAGCCAACTTCACGCCTCAGCTGCCAATTCGATTTTTTTAGATTTCGGCGCAGATACGTCGCTATATGCACAGGTACTGCGACGAACGTTCCGCGCGGGTGTTTTGAATCGGCAACTGGCAACTGGCAGCCAACTTCACGCCTCAGCTGCCAATTCGATTTTTTTAGATTTCGGCGCAGATACGTCGCCCTATGCACATGTGCTACGATGAACGTCCTGCTCGGGTGTTTTGAATCGGCAACTGGCAACTGGCAGCCAGCTTCACGCCTCAGCTGCCAATTCGATTTTTTTAGATTTTGGCGCAGATACGTCGCCCTATGCACATGTACTGCGATGAACGTCCTGCTAGGGTGTTTTGAATCGGCAACTGGCAACTGGCAGCCAACTTCACGCCTCAGCTGCCAATTCGATTTTTTTTAAATTTCGGCGCAAATACGTCGCCCTATGCACAGGTACTGCGACGAACGTTCCGCGCGGGTGTTTTGAATCGGCAACTGGCAACTGGCAGCCAACTTCACGCCTCAGCTGCCAATTCGATTTTTTGAGATTTCGGCGCAGATACGTCGCCCTATGCACATGTACTACGATGAACGTCCTGCTCGGGTGTTTTGAATCGGCAACTGGCAACTGGCAGCCAGCTTCACGCCTCAGCTGCCAATTCGATTTTTTTAGATTTTGGCGCAGATACGTCGCCCTATGCACATGTACTGCGATGAACGTCCTGCTAGGGTGTTTTGAATCGGCAACTGGCAACTGGCAGCCAACTTCACGCCTCAGCTGCCAATTCGATTTTTTTAGATTTCGGCGCAAATACGTCGCCCTATGCACAGGTACTGCGACGAACGTTCCGCGCGGGTGTTTTGAATCGGCAACTGGCAACTGGCAGCCAACTTCACGCCTCAGCTGCCAATTCGATTTTTTTAGATTTCGGCGCAGATACGTCGCCCTATGCACATGTACTACGATGAACGTCCTGCTCGGGTGTTTTGAATCGGCAACTGGCAACTGGCAGCCAGCTTCACGCCTCAGCTGCCAATTCGATTTTTTTAGATTTTGGCGCAGATACGTCGCCCTATGCACATGTACTGCGATGAACGTCCTGCTAGGGTGTTTTGAATCGGCAACTGGCAACTGGCAGCCAACTTCACGCCTCAGCTGCCAATTCGATTTTTTTAGATTTTGGCGCAGATACGTCGCCCTATGCACATGTACTACGATGAACGTCCTACTAGGGTGTTTTGAATCGGCAACTGGCAACTGGCAGCCAACTTCACACCCAGCTGCCGATTCGATTTTTTTTGTTAGCAAGCACTATGTACAGGCACTGCGACGAACGTTCCGCGCGGGTGTTTTGAATCGGCAACTGGCAACTGGCAGCCAACTTCACGCCTCAGCTGCCAATTCGATGTTTTGAGATTTCGGCGCAAATACGTCGCCCTATGCACAGGTACTGCTACGAACGTTCCGCGCGGGTGTTTTGAATCGGCAACTGGCAACTGGCAGCCAACTTCACGCCTCAGCTGCCAATTCGATTTTTTTAGATTTCGGCGCAGATACGTCGCCATATGCACAGGTAATGCCACGAACGTTCCGCGCGGGTGTTTTGAATCGGCAACTGGCAACTGGCAGCCAACTTCACGCCTCAGCTGCCAATTCGATTTTTTTAGATTTCGGCGCAGATACGTCGCTATATGCACAGGTACTGCGACGAACGTTCCGCGCGGGTGTTTTGAATCGGCAACTGGCAACTGGCAGCCAACTTCACGCCTCAGCTGCCAATTCGATTTTTTTAGATTTCGGCGCAGATACGTCGCCCTATGCACATGTGCTACGATGAACGTCCTGCTCGGGTGTTTTGAATCGGCAACTGGCAACTGGCAGCCAGCTTCACGCCTCAGCTGCCAATTCGATTTTTTTAGATTTTGGCGCAGATACGTCGCCCTATGCACATGTACTGCGATGAACGTCCTGCTAGGGTGTTTTGAATCGGCAACTGGCAACTGGCAGCCAACTTCACGCCTCAGCTGCCAATTCGATTTTTTTAAATTTCGGCGCAAATACGTCGCCCTATGCACAGGTACTGCGACGAACGTTCCGCGCGGGTGTTTTGAATCGGCAACTGGCAACTGGCAGCCAACTTCACGCCTCAGCTGCCAATTCGATTTTTTTAGATTTCGGCGCAGATACGTCGCCCTATGCACATGTACTACGATGAACGTCCTGCTCGGGTGTTTTGAATCGGCAACTGGCAACTGGCAGCCAGCTTCACGCCTCAGCTGCCAATTCGATTTTTTTAGATTTTGGCGCAGATACGTCGCCCTATGCACATGTACTGCGATGAACGTCCTGCTAGGGTGTTTTGAATCGGCAACTGGCAACTGGCAGCCAACTTCACGCCTCAGCTGCCAATTCGGTTTTTTTAGATTTCGGCGCAAATACGTCGCCCTATGCACAGGTACTGCGACGAACGTTTCGCGCGGGTGTTTTGAATCGGCAACTGGCAACTGGCAGCCAACTTCACGCCTCAGCTGCCAATTCGATTTTTTTAGATTTCGGCGCAGATACGTCGCCCTATGCACATGTACTACGATGAACGTCCTGCTCGGGTGTTTTGAATCGGCAACTGGCAACTGGCAGCCAGCTTCACGCCTCAGCTGCCAATTCGATTTTTTTAGATTTTGGCGCAGATACGTCGCCCTATGCACATGTACTGCGATGAACGTCCTGCTAGGGTGTTTTGAATCGGCAACTGGCAACTGGCAGCCAACTTCACGCCTCAGCTGCCAATTCGATTTTTTTAGATTTTGGCGCAGATACGTCGCCCTATGCACATGTACTACGATGAACGTCCTACTAGGGTGTTTTGAATCGGCAACTGGCAACTGGCAGCCAACTTCACACCTCAGCTGCCAATTCGATTTTTTTAGATTTTGGCGCAGATACGTCGCCCTATGCACTGGTAATGCGACGAACGTTCCGAGCGGGTGTTTTGAATCGGCAACTGGCAACTGGCAGCAAACTTCACGCATCAGCTGCCAATTCGATTTTTTGAGATTTCGGCGCAAATACGTCGCCCTATGCACAGGTACTGCGACGAACGTTCCGCGCGGGTGTTTTGAATCGGCAACTGGCAACTGGCAGCCAACTTCACGCCTCAGCTGCCAATTCGATTTTTTTAGATTTCGGCACAGATACGTCGCCATATGCACAGGTAATGCCACGAACGTTCCGCGCGGGTGTTTTGAATCGGCAACTGGCAACTGGCAGCCAACTTCACGCCCCAGCTGCCAATTCGATTTTTTTAGATTTCGGCGCAAATACGTAGCCCTATGCACAGGTACTGCGACGAACGTTCCGCGCGGGTGTTTTGAATCGGCAACTGGCAACTGGCAGCCAACTTCACGCCTCAGCTGCCAATTCGATTTTTTTAGATTTCGGCGCAGATACGTCGCTATATGCACAGGTAATGCCACGAACGTTCCGCGCGGGTGTTTTGAATCGGCAACTGGCAACTGGCAGCCAACTTCACGCCTCAGCTGCCAATTCGATTTTTTTAGATTTCGGCGCAAATACGTCGCCCTATGCACAGGTGCTGCGACGAACGTTCCGCGCGGGTGTTTTGAATCGGCAACTGGCAACTGGCAGCCAACTTCACGCATCAGCTGCCAATTCGTTTTATTTAGGTTTCGGCGCAGATACGTCGCCATATGCACAGGTAATGCCACGAACGTTCCGAGCGGGTGTTTTGAATCGGCAACTGGCAACTGGCAGCAAACTTCACGCATCAGCTGCCAATTCGATTTTTTTAGATTTTGGCGCAGATACGTCGCCCTATGCACTGGTAATGCGACGAACGTTCCGAGCGGGTGTTTTGAATCGGCAACTGGCATCTGGCAGCCAACTTCTCACTCCAGCTGCCAATTCGATTTTTTTAGATTTCAGCGCAGATACGTCGCTCTATGCACATGTACTACGATGAACGTCCTTCTAGGGTGTTTTGAATCGGCAACTGGCAACTGGCAGCCAACTTCACGCCTCAGCTGCCAATTCGATTTTTTGAGATTTTGGCGCAGATACGTCGCCCTATGCACATGTACTACGATGAACGTCCTGCTAGGGTGTTTTGAATCGGCAACTGGCAACTGGCAGCCAACTTCACGCCTCAGCTGCCAATTCGATTTTTTTAGATTTCGGCGCAGATACGTCGCCCTATGCACAGGTACTGCGACAAACGTTCCGCGCGGGTGTTTTGAATCGGCAACTGGCAACTGGCAGCCAACTTCACGCCTCAGCTGCCAATTCGATTTTTTGAGATTTCGGCGCAAATACGTCGCCCTATGCACAGGTACTACGATGAACGTCCTGCTAGGGTGTTTTGAATCGGCAACTGGCAACTGGCAGCCAACTTCACGCCTCAGCTGCCAATTCGATTTTTTTAGATTTTGGCGCAGATACGTCGCCCTATGCACTGGTAATGCGACGAACGTTCCGAGCGGGTGTTTTGAATCGGCAACTGGCAACTGGCAGCCAACTTCACACTCCAGCTGCCAATTCGATTTTTTTAGATTTCAGCGCAGATACGTCGCTCTATGCACATGTACTACGATGAACGTCCTTCTAGGGTGTTTTGAATCGGCAACTGGCAATTCGCAGATAACTTCACGCCTAAGCTGCCAATTCGATTTTTTTAGATACCAGCGCGGATACGTCGCCCTATGCACAGGTAATGCGATGACGATAAGCGGCGTCGATAAGCTACGGGGTGTTGCGCTCTCTGAACGTGGCACTCAACTACCTTTACATCTTAGCTGCCGATTCAATTTTTTTAGATTTCAGCGCGGATACCATGCGCTTTGTACAGGTACTGTGAGGAACGCACTATACAGGTACTATGACTAACGTACTATATACGGGCACTGAAAGGAGTGTTTCATAAAGGTATTTTGAATCGGCACCTGGCAACTGGCAGCTTACTTCATACCCCACTCCGATTCGATTTGTTTAGAATTCTGATCGGATACCACGCACAGGCACTGTGTTGTGCATTCAGGACGGGTGTTTTGAATTGGCGACTGGCAGCTAGCTTCAGATTCTATCTCTGCTACATTTCAGCGCTGATCCTAAGCGATATGTGCAGATCTTGTGCAGAACGATACGAAACATCGTCTCTGTAAGATATTTCGATTCGGCATCTGTCAAATGGCTGCCAATACGTTGTACTGATGAAATACTGCGTCAATACTTTCTTATTTTATAGGAGCTCGGTATTCTGGTGCTCCGTTCGACAATTGGAAAATAGCTTCATATTCACTGGAATACAGTACTAATACTAGGGACGCTCTTGTGAACGTTAAGAAACATCGTTTCTTGATGAATGCTACAACGCCTAATGTGCAGGCGCTCCGATAAAGGTTTTCATATAAATATTTAGGGATAGGCAATTACTCACACAGGATTTATTTCTGATACTTAACCCAGTATATAGGCATTCTCATGGTCTAATGGTCAGAGTCTGGAATAATTGGATCGAAAGGTTTTCATCACTTTCGAATAATCTCTCAATACAGAGAAACAAGCTAAACTGCAAGTCTTACGTAAGTAGCCGAAGGAGCACATATTCCTCATTGTACAAGGGCAGCACTGACACATAAATCAAAACAGGTTTTTAAATTAATATCATTTTAATCAACAAACATAATGGATCTCTACCTGAGCAACTGGTAAAACACAAGGCAAAAAGTACAACAAAGTTAGATTAACAATTATGTACGCACATCATAGTCTAGGCACAGACCATAATGGGTAATTGGACGGACAAACTTTTTGTGGTCTATATCACTGTATCATGGACGCTAGATCCTGAAATATTGCACTTAACCAAATTTGCATGTTCATTGTGACTAGGACCTTGACTGGTTTCAAAACCAGGCAATATATTTCCAGCTCATGCGGCGGGAGATCAGGAATACTTTTAACAGATATATATTAAGACATATATTGATATGATTTTTACTCGATAATTTCCTGTTCTGGACCAGGTAACGAAAATATACCCAACAAACAAATTAAAGGGTCAAGAACACCATTTTTGATTCTCTGCATAAATGTCAATTGTGTTTGTTGTCGGAAATTTTGACACAAATTGTTCAGAATGGTCTATAAGATTTATATGATTTTGATGAAAATTTTGAATTTGAAAATTTTCAATGGCACAAAAAACATGCATTTCTGGAAGTACCGATAAGCCATGTGGCTGTGGTCAAATGCAGCATTGCAGGGATTGATATGAACACAGGACGTTGTTGCTGTAAAAAATTCAGTCGTGCATGCAAAAATAGAAGCTTTCCTTCATTAACAAAAAATCTTTTCTGGGAAATTCCAGGAATTTGGCTTTTCTGCGGAATTACCTGCGAGATCAATGCCAAAACCTGTTTCAATGCTATGAATAGCATGTTAAACAACACCAAAGTGTTAATTCAATACTATCTTTTGCTATTGCTGATTTACAGTTAGCTAATTTTAGCATGACCCTTTAATATTTTTGTTGAGTATATTTTGGTTTTTTAAATTGTCTCACTCAAATGTTAAAATGTACAACAGATACATTGAATAAAAATATCAACATGAGGGACATGAGCTATTAGGACAACAATAATAAAGTATCAAAACAATTTAACAGTACAACAAAGATGAAAAATAAATATATAAATAAAAAAAAAGTATAACAAAGGAAATAAAATTTAGAAACAAAATTATGAACAAGAATGTCACTGGAAGATGACATTGCCCCAGATGGAATATGGGACAGAGATCTACAAGCAATTAAAATAATGGGTCATAAAACAATCAATCACAGTGTAATGTATGGAATTTTGACAGATATATCCTGGTCACCAATACAAACATGTACAAATGTAGCCTATCATATTGACAGCCAAGTTTTGAGACATAAGCACCCTACAACTCCTTTTAATGCTGAGAGAAGCTGTCTAGATGATGAAGCCATTATCTGTTGAACAGAGACATGCATTGCAGCAAGATTGTCATAATATCTTTGGCAAAGAGCAAGAGCCAGATACTTATGAAGTTCAGAGCTGAGGCGTGAAGTTAGCTGCCAGTTGCCAGTTGCCGATTCAAAACACCCGCGCGGAACGTTCGTCGCAGTACCTGTGCATAGGGCGACGTATTTGCGCCAAAATCTAAAAAAATCGAATTGGCAGCTTAGGCGTGAAGTTGGCTGCCAGTTGCCAGTTGCCGATTCAAAACACCCGCGCGGAACGTTCGTCGCAGTACCTGTGCATAGGGCGACGTATTTGCGCCGAAATCTAAAAAAATCGAATTGGCAGCTGAGGCGTAAAGTTGGCTGCCAGTTGCCAGTTGCCGATTCAAAACACCCGCGCGGAACGTTCGTGGCATTACCTGTGCATATGGCGACGTATCTGCGCCGAAATCTAAAAAAATCGAATTGGCAGCTGAGGCGTGAAGTTGGCTGCCAGTTGCCAGTTGCCGATTCAAAACACCCGCGCGAAACGTTCGTCGCAGTACATGTGCATAGGGCGACGTATTTGCGCCGAAATCTAAAAAAATCGAATTGGCAGCTGAGACGTAAAGTTGGCTGCCAGTTGCCAGTTGCCGATTCAAAACACCCGAACAGGACATTCATCGTAGTACATGTGCATAGGGCGACGTATCTGCGCCGAAATCTAAAAAAATCGAATTGGCAGCTGAGGTGTGAAGTTGGCTGCCAGTTGCCAGTTGCCGATTCAAAACACCCGCGCGGAACGTTCGTCGCAGTACCTGTGCATAGGGCGACGTATCTGCGCCGAAATCTAAAAAAATCGAATTGGCAGCTGAGGTGTGAAGTTGGCTGCCAGTTGCCAGTTGCCAGTTGCCGATTCAAAACACCCGCGCGGAACGTTCGTCGCAGTACCTGTGCATATGGCGACGTATCTGCGCCGAAATCTAAAAAAATCGAATTGGCAGCTGAGGCGTGAAGTTGGCTGCCAGTTGCCAGTTGCCGATTCAAAACACCCGCGCGGAACGTTCGTCGCAGTACCTGTGCATATGGCGACGTATCTGCGCCGAAATCTAAAAAAATCGAATTGGCAGCTGAGGCGTGAAGTTGGCTGCCAGTTGCCAGTTGCCGATTCAAAACACCCTAGCAGGACGTTCGTCGCAGTACCTGTGCATAGGGCGACGTATCTGCGCCAAAATCTAAAAAAATCGAATTGGCAGCTGAGGCGTGAAGTTGGCTGCCAGTTGCCAGTTGCCGATTCAAAACACCCTAGCAGGACGTTCATCGTAGTACATGTGCATAGGGCGACGTATCTGCGCCAAATCTAAAAAAATCGAATTGGCAGCTGAGGCGTGAAGTTGGCTGCCAGTTGCCAGTTGCCGATTCAAAACACCCGCGCGGAACGTTCGTCGCAGTACCTGTGCATAGGGCGACGTATCTGCGCCGAAATCTAAAAAAAATCGAATTGGCAGCTGATGCGTGAAATTAGCTGCCAGTTGCCAGTTGCCGATTCAAAACACCCGCTCGGAACGTTCGTGGCATTACCTGTGCATATGGCGACGTATTTGCGCCGAAATCTAAAAAAATCGAATTGGCAGCTGAGGCGTGAAGTTGGCTGCCAGTTGCCAGTTGCCGATTCAAAACACCCTAGCAGGACGTTCATCGTAGTACATGTGCATAGGGAGACATATCTGCGCCAAAATCTAAAAAAATCGAATTGGCAGCTGAGGCGTGAAGTTGGCTGCCAGTTGCCGATTCAAAACACCCTAGCAGGACGTTCATCGTAGTGCATGTGCATAGGGCGAAACGTTCGTCGCAGTACCTGTGCATAGGGCGCCGTATTTGCGCCGAAATCTAAAAAAATCGAATTGGCAGCTGAGGCGTGAAGTTGGCTGCCAGTTGCCAGTTGCCGATTCAAAACACCCGAACAGGACATTCATCGTAGTACATGTGCATAGGGCGACGTATCTGCGCCGAAATCTAAAAAAATCGAATTGGCAGCTGAGGTGTGAAGTTGGCTGCCAGTTGCCAGTTGCCGATTCAAAACACCCGCGCGGAACGTTCGTCGCAGTACCTTTGCATATGGCGACGTATCTGCGCCGAAATCTAAAAAAATCGAATTGGCAGCTGAGGCGTGAAGTTGGCTGCCAGTTGCCAGTTGCCGATTCAAAACACCCGAGCAGGACGTTCATCGTAGTACATGTGCATAGGGCGACGTATCTGCGCCGAAATCTAAAAAAATCGAATTGGCAGCTGAGGTGTGAAGTTGGCTGCCAGTTGCCAGTTGCCGATTCAAAACACCCGCGCGGAACGTTCGTCGCAGTACCTGTGCATAGGGCGACGTATCTGCGCCGAAATCTAAAAAAATCGAATTGGCAGCTGAGGCGTGAAGTTGGCTGCCAGTTGCCAGTTGCCGATTCAAAATACCCGCGCGGAACGTTCGTCGCAGTTCCTGCGCATAGGGCGACGTATCTGCGCCAAAATCTAAAAAAATCGAATTGGCAGCTGAGGCGTGAAGTTGGCTGCCAGTTGCCAGTTGCCGATTCAAAACACCCTAGCAGGACGTTCATCGTAGTACATGTGCATAGGGCGACGTATCTGCGCCAAATCTAAAAAAATCGAATTGGCAGCTGAGACGTAAAGTTGGCTGCCAGTTGCCAGTTGCCGATTCAAAACACCCGAACAGGACATTCATCGTAGTACATGTGCGTAGGGCGACGTATCTGCGCCGAAATCTAAAAAAATCGAATTGGCAGCTGAGGTGTGAAGTTAGCTGCCAGTTGCCAGTTGCCGATTCAAAACACCCGCGCGGAACGTTCGTCGCAGTACCTGTGCATAGGGCGACGTATCTGCGCCGAAATCTAAAAAAATCGAATTGGCAGCTGAGGTGTGAAGTTGGCTGCCAGTTGCCAGGTGCCGATTCAAAACACCCGCGCGGAACGTTCGTCGCAGTACCTGTGCATATGGCGACGTATCTGCGCCGAAATCTAAAAAAATCGAATTGGCAGCTGAGGCGTGAAGTTGGCTGCCAGTTGCCAGTTGCCGATTCAAAACACCCGCGCGGAACGTTCGTCGCAGTACCTGTGCATATGGCGACGTATCTGCGCCGAAATCTAAAAAAATCGAATTGGCAGCTGAGGCGTGAAGTTGGCTGCCAGTTGCCAGTTGCCGATTCAAAACACCCTAGCAGGACGTTCGTCGCAGTACCTGTGCATAGGGCGACGTATCTGCGCCAAAATCTAAAAAAATCGAATTGGCAGCTGAGGCGTGAAGTTGGCTGCCAGTTGCCAGTTGCCGATTCAAAACACCCTAGCAGGACGTTCATCGTAGTACATGTGCATAGGGCGACGTATCTGCGCCAAATCTAAAAAAATCGAATTGGCAGCTGAGGCGTGAAGTTGGCTGCCAGTTGCCAGTTGCCGATTCAAAACACCCGCGCGGAACGTTCGTCGCAGTACCTGTGCATAGGGCGACGTATCTGCGCCGAAATCTAAAAAAATCGAATTGGCAGCTGAGGCGTGAAGTTGGCTGCCAGTTGCCAGTTGCCGATTCAAAACACCCGAACAGGACATTCATCGTAGTACATGTGCATAGGGTGACGTATCTGCGCCGAAATCTATAAAAATCGAATCGGCAGCTGGAGTGTGAAGTTGGCTGCCAGTTGCCAGTTGCCGATTCAAAACACCCGCGCGGAACGTTCGTCGCAGTGCCTGTACATAGTGCTTGCTAACAAAAAAAATTGAATCGGCAGCTGAGGTGTGAAGTTGGCTGCCAGTTGCCAGTTGCCGATTGAATTGGCAACTGGCAACTGGCAACTGGCAGCTAACTTCACGCACCTAATAGATGTTCAAAAGCGCTTTACAATCATATGCATAATTAGGAAAAACGATTTTAAATGAAAACGAAAATGAAAATGATTAAAAGATGATAAAATAAAAAAACATAAACTGAAGAATAATATAAAACTAAAAATGTGTGATCAATTAAATGCTCTTAGTAGTTTAAAAACGACAACAACAACAAAGCAAGTGAATTTTCAACTGTAAAATATAGTGAATGAGAGATAATGGATTGTTGGTAGAACGGCAGCCGAGTGGTCAATGGGGAATCAGGTCAAATGCCCCAAAAATCCATGATTGCAAGGTGCAAAGGATTAACTAGATGAAACAAAACTAAACTATATTCTATGTAAACAATGGTTCATGCTATCCTAGACGAGCTATACATGTTTCGTTATTTTGATGTTTTATGAAACTTGTTGCAAAATATTTTTCTTATTATGAATCTTAAGGCTGTCTGTCATAAAACGTTAAGTCGTCATCCTGAACAGCTAAAGCATACATCGATTAAATGCATGTGTCTCTGTCATTGAGTCACTGTATTGAAATCTTACACCTCGCACTTCAATATTTTCATCAATTATAACAACAATTCTGGCATTTATCTATTTTATGGCGCCACACCCTAGTTATCAATGACATTAACTAAAATATGTGTTGTTAGGGCGTTAAACCCAACAAAAAACCCAGTCAATTTCAGCGAGGAGGTGACTATATAAATTTCCTCTTACATTCATATGAATGTTTTCTGATCACACATGATTATTTTCATTATACCGCAACTGTGTTTAACTTCTCTTTCGTGGCTCATAACACAAAATAGGCAAAAATATAAGAAAATTCATGACACAAGTAATGTCTAAGACGTATATTTTTATACCATTAGTATCACTAGTGACAATGATTTCAAGGCTATGTATGCTTTATCTGTTCAAGATGTAGCTTAGGTTCAAAGAGTTTAGCTTTTTTGTGTAAAAAAATAAATGAACAAGGAGATATTGTACCAGGTCAACATTGTGAACTAATTCAATGTGATGGAGTCATTAACTCTGGAAACTGTGACATTCAATGTCATATTCCTGATGGTGCTGTGATACACAGTCCCCCTATAGGTGGTGATGGGAACATTATACCTGCACAATTATATAGTAATAATGATGAAAATACGTATGTTAAAGACGTTTACAGTGCCGATGAATATACCGTCCTAAACAATTCAGATATTAACGACGATCCATTTCTGTCTGTATATACAAAATTAGTTTCATGGTTCCGAGACTTACCAGAAGGTATGTTTATATCAAGACTAATGCGTGAATATGAATCAGAAACAGACCTGTGTGAAACCCGTCAGTTACTTTTTGATGCATTGAAAGCTTATGATGATTTTCCCTTTGATCTTGACTCTGAGCTAAAACGGCGAGTTGGCACTCGTAAGATTAAATTAGCAGTGAAACTAGCAACTGACATTTATAAACTTGTAGGAGTTCTTGAAGGTGAAGAGTTTCACTCAATTAAGGAACTATTAAGCAATGCTAGATCTAAAAGTTTGTCACAAACACCGAAAGCTAGAATTTGTTCTGCTGTCAGTGATACTGAGTTTCAAATGCTAAAGGACACTGTTATTAATCTCCAGGTTGAAATGCTGAACGTAAAACAAGCTTTAAGTGCGTCTGAAAAACTTCGTAAAGACCAAATGAAGGTTATACATAAATCTGTTGAGGATATTAAGTCTGATATTCAGCAGTGTGCAAGCACAGTAATGGACTCGACACATAATGCTAGAGTGGTATGTAGTGCGTTGATTGATACTTTAAAACGTGTCAGCGACCTAGAAGCTCGACTTAATAATGACCAGCACGACAGTTTAAATACTCCAAAAGTCCAAGAGACAATAATAAATGATAGCTTGTATACAGCAACTCGTGTAGGCAGCGACATTGGTTTGGTTGAAAATACGACACATTCGATTTCGCCGCCCGTTATTAGGACGTCACATATCGTGCTGACGTCACAACAACCCAGTGCCGACAGCAATGTCAACATACAATCCATACAGCCGGATACTGGAAGAAATAAGATCCCTGTTATCATACAGGATCGCTCTATAGTAAACAAAATGCCTACTGATGATGAAGGATTCCGTGCCTTCAAACGTCGTAAAGCAAAACGCCTTTTCATTGGAGGCTATACTGACTCATTATGTGTGGATGAGTTAACAGCGTATGTTAATAGCTGTGGTCCAACTGTCACTCATGTCCGTATATTCCCATTGCGAAAAACACGAAATAAAGTCATTGTACGGATTAATGTTGAAGACAATGCTCTTGCAGACACTATTCTCCAAACCCAGTTATGGCCTGAAGGTGTAATCTGTAAGCCTTGGCTTTCTCGCGAGGCCCGCAGGAAGCCTCGTAACAACAACAGTGATCGATACCATCGTAGAAATACTAGGAGACCTACACAGGGATACATAGCCCCAAGGTTTCAAGACAGGGATATCAGTGGATATACCCAGTCTCCAGTATACAGGAGACAATTGACAAATAACACGCATATTCAAAGTGGGTTTACACCAAACAGATTTGATCATTTAGTGAACAATGTATATAGCAGTAGCCATGACCTTATGGTTGATTAACGTTAAAACTTTGAATCACTATAAACGTAACTATGGATAAAACACTTACACTGCTTTTTAGTATTATAATTATGAGTATTACTATTGCTACTTGGAACGCGACTGGCATTATATCTAGTGCGGCGTATTTGTGTGACTTTCTTAACGATAGAGCTATTGACGTGTGTGGAATCTCTGAACATTACCTATATCCGAGCAATGTACATTTTATGTCTACTCTTCACTCAGAATATCGTGTTCATGTAAGTTGTGATAGAGACTTGTTAATTCCAAGCTCTAGAAGAGTAGGTAAAGGTGGTGTTGGTCTCATCTGGCATAAACGCTTTGATAACTACATAGTACCATTGCAAATAGATGATGACCGAATAATTGGTATACAGCTTCAACTATCACCTGGTGAATTTACATTTATATTTCAAGTATATTTACCATGTGTTAACTCGCCAATCAATAAATACAAACAATATATAGATAAAATCTATGATATATGGCATATGTATTCTGTATGTGGCAGTGTATTGTTTCTTGGAGATTTTAACTCTAAATATGATTGCTATAGCACCCGTACTCGTGATATACTAATGTATCAACTTCTTTATAACACTAATATGGTGCCTGTAAATACACTACCAGTGTGCAGTGGGGCAAAGTTTTCTTATGTCTCATATGATGATAAATATCAAACTTTAATTGACTTTATATGTGTGCCTAGTGACATGTTGCATTCTGTCTATTCATGTGAGATTATTGATGATAATTGCTTGAATGTATCCAGGCATCGTCCTGTTGTAGTAACATTAACGTTACCTCCTATTACTGTTGACCATACAAACATAGACGATTACCAAGGTGTTCATTGGAGGAAAGTAACTCACCAGAATATTGAAACTTATAATAGTCTATTAATGTCTGATCATGATCTCTGTAACCTTACAAACTCTGGAAATAACACTGTTGAATACATTGACAAGACGTATGATTTACTGTCCAGTAAGGTTATACAATATGCTAGAGAGTCTTTTCCTGGTAAAAAGTATGTTACCTATCTGAAACCATACTGGAATAAAGACTTAACTACAGCTAATAAGAATATGAAACAATTAAGATGGCGATGGTGCTGCGCTGGTCGTCCACGTGAGTCAGAAAATGAATTTTACAAACAGTATAAATCAGCTAAATGCGAGTTTAGAAGTCTCCATAGAAAGGCTGTCAACAAATATCTTCAATCATTAAATGATGACATTGATCGTTGTGCTGAAATAGATTCGTGCAGGTTCTGGAAGCTTGTTAATGCTAGAAGAAACAATGGTAAATCCAAACATGGTGCCGGTATTAACTTTAATGGAACGGTTACTCGAGACAGGGATCAATTAACTAAACATTGGTTTGAATATTTTAAAAATATTTACACACCAACACTTGAAAATAGTTATAACCAGGAATGGTGTGAATTTGTCACTACTAAAGTTGATCAAACATTCCATGATATGTCACCAGATCCTACAGCAATAGTTTTACCTAATGCTGTCAGCACTGCTATCAAGAACTGTCCCAGAGGTAAAGCTGGTGGTTTTGATAAATTACAATACGAGCATCTAATCTACTGCATAGACTTTATATCCCCAATATTGGCTAATATGTTTACTAAAATGTTAAGAACTGGCTACGTACCTACTCAACTTAAACGTGGTGTTATTATTACTATACACAAAGGTGGTAACAAAAGTAAAGACAATCCAGATCATTACCGCGCTATCACCCTAACTTCTGTAATCTTGAAAGTGTTTGAATCAATTCTACTGCAACGATTTAAAGAACCACTCCTGTCGTCCATTAGTCAACAACAAGGAGGGTTCCAAGACGGACTCTCCTGTATGATGACGTCTTTTATTTTAAGAGAGTCAATCCATTTTTCAAGTGAAAATAATTCTAAGGTATATGTTTGCTTCATGGACGGACGCAAGGCGTTCGATGTTGTTTGGCACAATGGCCTTATGTATAAACTTTTACATGATACTGATATCGATATAACTTCTATACTGGCTTTAAAGGCCCTATATACTAACATGTCTAGTTGTGTTAACTATATGGGAAAATACTCAGATTGGTTTCACATACATCAAGGTACAAGACAAGGGGGTATAACCTCGCCTATCCTGTACCTGTTATTTATAAACGGTCTTATTCGTGAATTAGAACAAAGTGGATTTGGTCTGTGTGTATATAACTTATCTATGGGATGCCCAACTGTTGCAGATGACATGGTGCTGCTTTCTTATTCTGTGAACGGTCTAAACGCCATGCTAGACTTATGTAATAATTATGCAAATAGGTGGAGATATAGTTACAATTCTTCTAAGTGTGCAGTCATTGTTTTCAATGAAAATCAATCTAATCAAATTACAAAAAGACAATTTAAACTTGGTGATAATATTATATCTGAAGCTAAAGAGTATGTCCATCTTGGTATTAAATGTGATAAATATCTCTCAATGAAAACAAACATCACAGAAGCATGTACCAAACTTCGTGGAACTTTGTTAAGTATCAATGGTAGTGGCGTGTCCATAAAATCGTTGAACCCGCTGTCATCCAGATCAATATACCTCTCTATAGTTATTCCTAAAGCCCTGTATGGCTGCGAGTTATGGTCAATGCTTACAACTACTGATATCCAGCTACTCGAGCGCTCACATAGATTTTGTGTGAAATTCATTCAGTCATTACATCAAAACAGCTCTACTGATATCGCACTTAGTGCATTGGACATCACCTGTGTTGAGTGCATTATTGACCAGCGTAAATTATTATTCTTGGGCCAATTGTGTAGACTGTCTAATTTTTATTTGGCTAAACACATGTTCAACCAAAGACTCACTAGATTCTTAAGCTATGACAGTCAGCATAACGGTTTCGTCCCCGACATATACCGGATACTTCTTAAGTACGGTCTAACGGACTTTATTAGCAGCTATGTAACCACTGGAACTTTCCCGTCTAAAATAATATGGAAGGCCATTATAAATAAACATGTAATCATGTACGATAAATTTATAAGATACGACAATATTGTTAAGGTTATGCAAAGTGATCTGAGATCTAATATACTTGAGATTGACTCTCCATGTAAAATATGGAATATGGCCAAAACTCATTACAGCTGCTTACCTATTTGTAAAAACCTATTTATTATTATAGTTAAACTTTACTCTAGGGATTTTCTAAGAACATGTGAAAAATGCTCTCTTCTTACTTACGACATTGTTACTCATTGGCTTTGTTATTGTACAAGTAATGAGTCATTGCGATATACAATTATTGACCATTGTATAAATATTCTAGGTATACATTATTATATGAACACCATGTTCAGTGTTCCTAGACGCCGCTGTGAGTCACTGCTGTCTCTAGCTACTACTACATGTCAAACCACTGGTAGTCTTAAATATTTAGAACTTGCAAAGATCATTTGTAAAATGTGTTCATCATCTCTAAATCCGTTGTATGGTGATTTACCATGAATGTATTTTATATACTGAATATTTTAAATCTGTATGATATACTGAAATATTACTGTAAATCAACTTGAGGGAATTTGAACTATAGAAGTACATGATGTTGTTTGCATTTATTTATGTTTACATGTACCTGTAAATTGTCTTTTTGCTATGTAACTTTGTGTTTACTATCTTTGTAGTTATATCTTGTAATGTTTCTTTGCTCTCCTATATTGTGGAGGAATAAAAGTATTATTATTATTATTATTATTATTTGAATAATAATTTGTTGGAAACGCCTTGTAAAGAATCGTACATGTAAATTACTAAATGTAATTGAAACAAACGCAAATGTGTCACAAGATAGTGCTTTTTTCTAGGGCTGCAACGGTTCAGCGAACTACCGTGAAACCCGAACCGAAGGTGGCCGGTACGAGTGTACCGTACCGTGACCTAAAAATCCGAGTGAACCGCGGTCTTTATAAATATTGTCTAACATATATTCCTTTTGGTCATTAAGAACGAATTTTAAATCAAAATCTCATGTCAAGACGACGACAAACACAAGTTAATCAATTTAACACAAATTAGATAAATTAGTCGTGATAATCATTTACTTTAAGCCATTCGTATATGTGTGAAAATCATATTAATTTTCTGTGGTAATCCTAAATTGATAACAAACAAACTGCCATGTACACCGGGTACATTAACCTTTTGTTTGATGACGAACATGTGTTTGTAATTTTGAATTGAAACTGGTGTAAACAATTTAATATATGTGTCGGCATTTTTCACAGTTCGTCGATATTTGATAGCCTAATAATACAATGTCATAATTGCTATGTCTCATCGTGTAATCATAGACGCTTCTATAATTTAATTGTTACTTTAAATATTTTTTAAAACAAGTGTGACCTAGTTTTTTAATTGTTGACTCCATACGCTAAATTATAGGCAGGTTTTGAAAAGATACACAATCGACGATCGCAGGAAATAGATTTTTTTAGACTAACGTAAAATTAACTATGACTCCCGTTATTTTATCATTTTATTTTTAGAAAATTCAAACATTACTTTTTTCCGTTCGTATTATTTTTTTCCGTTCGTATTTTTCTGGAAAAAAAACCCAAACAAACTATTTTTCAACGAATTTTCGTATTTTACCGATGCAAGTGTAATCAAAATGTCGTTTGCTAATCGTGAAAGAAATAAAAGCGTTATGTTGTGTATTGATATTGATGGATTAAAATGCGTTGGTGTTTTTAAGACGTGCAATTGTACGATTAACGCTTACAATTTAAAATGGCGCTAATTTTCGGCACATACGCCCAAAACTCCCAACACGTGAATCTTATTAAATCATAAACAGAACTTTAAAACTCAACAAAAGTAATTGTCTAAACAAATTTCATTGTCGTCATTTTACAACCTAATTATGTCTTAATTAGTAATATTTTTCGTAAAAACTAATCCCTATGGTCATATGGATATAGTCTAAATGTAATATTTTTTCGCGACCCCGCTATCGCATATTAAACTGAAACATTTTAAAATTTACATTAGTAATGTAAAAAGCTTATAAATTGTTCTTCCTAATATAACAAAAATGCTTCAGGAACCAACAAATTCAAACAAAAGTCACAATTTTCGGGCACACGAAGTTGAAACAAATCTTCTAACAACTGACGTTTTTTGTCGATATTGACAATTGTAATGGTAAAATTATATGCATATTGCATATTCATGTAGTTTATGAATTCAATTAAAAATTCTTATGATGCTATCAAAGCTACACTGTATTTATCAAAACTATTGTATTATTGTGGTAATCATTGACAAACAGTTAAGATAACTACACCTGCTAGTATGCATGACTTTATGAAAATGTTCAGTTTGTTGTTTAATGAGTATTTTAAATAGGCAAAGTTCTAACAGACAAGATGTTTGTATAAACTTGTTAGCAAATTAAAATACTGTTATGGTTACTAGTTGATTTATTAAACACAATTATACAAAGGCATCTTTATTATAAATAATATTACCATATTGAACCTAGGTACGTATTGTGAACCTTAACTGCCGTACCTAGGTACGTACCGTACCGCAACTTGGCTCAAGGTACGCAGCCCTACTTTTTTCACAGCAGGGTTTTCACGAACTTAAGACTCGAGTATTTATTTAAAAATCTGATTTTTTGAACCTTGTAAATGAGATACAAGAAATATACTAAGTTTAAAATAGTTTTCACATGATCTAAAATGTTAAACTTACTCTGGTAAGCTTGTGAATTATTGACTGCAGTTTCATTCTGTAAACCATAAAGCATCATGTGTCTGCCTTGCTAGCTCAGTCGATAGCATGCAGGTCTACTGATCGAGGGACCGAAAGTTAGATTCCCAAGTTGGGCATGCTTTCTTGGAGTTTGGTTATGAACTAATTTCTACAGACAGTCTCCCTTCTACCGCTATTTTTTATCATATTGGGCAGTTGTCAGTCACTGACGAACATATGCGCTTAGTGACTGGTTTACTGCTAAATCCAGAGATTTAGCTTTACTAAAATCGAGGAGTAGGTAGACTGACCACCGTACCAGTGTTGCTACCTAGATATATTGATACTGGATACAATGTGATGCTACGGTGTTAACCCCGAACCTTAAAAAGAGACATAACGGTTCGACTTGTTAGGAGATTCCGTAGTTTAATATAAATACATTACAATATCCCTGGAGAAAATCTAATACATAGATGTTTTGGCCACGAAGTTTACTAATCAATAATTGTTATCAATTTAGTACCTCTCGTGATTAGTAATTGTTTTTTATGAGGTATTTACTGCTTAAGTTATTACCACCGTCTGAGTACCTATTTACAATTATTTCGTTTACGGTACGCAATTTCGTCCATTGAATTGTTTAAGTTTATGCTTGTTAACACAATTATTATTCATACATGGCTAATATTCTATTGTTATAGAAAAATATAAACGTTGCAGTGCAGTTCAGGTCTGCTTTCTTATACATGTTCAGCTGACTTTGCAATGTTGTACGATGGCCCTTGATAGTTAAACCACCTTCAGGAAGGTGATCCCACACAGTGCCCATTTTTATACACCTGGGTGGATTTGAACAACATAAGATTTATTACCAAACTCCCCGCAGCGGTTATTTTATTAAATCAATAACCACTGCCACCACAAGTAAATTCGTCCCTCAGAGAGCCGAATATTTTTTTATCTTTTCTGTTACATTTCAATATTTTCTACAAATTGAGTCTTCTTCTAGTAAATTATGATGTTCAAAGTACATATAGACAAAAAAGTTTGAATTAATAATTTGTAAACATAACAAAGCGTGACGTAAGCACTGTGAGACGTTTGGGCATTCTATAAATAGATGGTATTACTAGCGTCACGTGATTTACGTGTTGGCAGTGATTAAAGTAGCAAAGCGTGACGTAAGCACTGTGAGGATTTTGATTAATTTCTTGATTAACGTAATTAGCAATGCCCCTAGTGCGGATCGAGCCGGGGACCTCTCGATCCCTAAGCGCTTCCTACCTAAGGACCCCTGCTCCGACATTTCTACTAAAGTACAAATATCCTTTTTTATTTCAGGAAACGGCGAATGAAATATCTCAGAAAAGTTGAAGTCATGGAAACAAGAGAACGTGTAATAGAACGTCGAATAGTTCT
This sequence comes from Mactra quadrangularis, assembly GCA_025267735.1. Taxonomy (NCBI): domain Eukaryota; kingdom Metazoa; phylum Mollusca; class Bivalvia; order Venerida; family Mactridae; genus Mactra; species Mactra quadrangularis. The sequence goes on from CM046297.1 coordinate 2,655,324, forward strand.
TAATCTTATTAAAGCTAAATATAGAACTTGTTTAGTAGACGAAGAAACTTGGAATAAAAACACTAAGACAAACGTGATGACACTGTCACAACAACAGATTCGTACTTCAAACAGTGACTCGGGCATTGCACATTTGTGATAGTCAGAGAGTTTAGAGTGATTCTCTATGAATTATGGGTAATATTTGTATAAAGTCAAGGTCCATAGTCACGTGATCTACAACAACTGCTGATTAAGTAAAACATACACTTGTTTTTCGCTGATGTCTCTTTCCAGACAAGCTATTGATTGACGTGACATTGCACATAAAATAACTGCTACTTACCTGTGACCCAAATTTGTCTATTGCCGAGGTGAATTTTAATCAAGTTGTAATCTTTTAAGCCACTACGCAAAAAATGATGATTCAAAGTGAAAAATTACAATTTACTGGCTCTTGTGAGCATTTTAAGTAAAAAAGAAACACTTGTTTTATTCGATTATTAATTTTGCCTGGTTCAAGAAATGGACGACAAACAAGTGTTTGTTTACTTATACTAGGAGATCGCTTGACTTTATACCCTTGAAATGTGATAAAGATGTGTTTTAAGTGCGTATATAAGTTCAAAATGGTAGGATTTTAGATCAGACATAAATGAGTGACCCGGGGATAGCACTTTTTCTATATGTGAGTGCTTGCCATCAAAATATGCGTGATTTGATGGGCAGGGCTTACATATGCAATGGAGAATTTTAGACGATTTGAACGAAAAAGAGCAGTCATTGGCCGAGATGTGTTTTAAAAAAGAAAATTGTGTTCATATGATTCGATGTAAAGGTTTGAGTTGTTATTGCCTTTTTAGACTAAAATTAGAAGTATGTCGGCTTAAATATGAGCAGTAGTATGTCTAAAAGAAGCTATCTAACCAACAGATTGTTTTTGTATTAATATGACATGCGCATTATCTTTGAAAAAATGAAAGTGTTGTTAGAGCCTGATAATAAATGTAAGAAATAACTATGTAAAATACACTTATTTAACTTAATTACAATTAATAGACCGATTGTTTGAATTGTGAACATTTACTCTCTAATGCTCGCTGAATAGATCTAACTTGCAGTTTCACTTGTGGTTTTCAATATTTACGAGTGCAAATATCTAACTTTATGGAGTGCTGACGTTTTCAAGTTTTATCGCTTATTATTGAATTATTTAGATATTCAAATATTCACTGATATTGCTGCTGCATTTTATTGTTCTGTTTATTCAATAAATAGACTTTTACAACCTACATGAAATATGGCATACGTAATGTATTATTTACGGGGGCGGTCTCAGAATATTTCTGGTAAAATCAAATAGTGAAGAAAGTATAGCATGTTTTATTGAAGACAAAATCTAAAAAAGTCATAATAGATCCATTTTGAAATGATCTTGAATATATATCATGAATTAATGAATAAGAGTAAGACTGGCGTCCATTTATTCAAGAAAAACGTACATCTACATCCATGCAGTGTACCAACATAAAATTTTTGATAGTCTCCGTTCATCCATTCGTCTTCTATTAACTTTATCTATTTACCATCATTCGGTGTATTAATGTAATTATTCAATACGTTTTATTTGTTCATTAGATATACAAGAAAGCAGAACATCTCTACACCAGTAAGGTTCTTGCCTATGGACTCTGAAAGCCATAGCCCTCTTACAGGAACGCTTTGAACACAAACCCCCTCTGCGTTCAAGATGCCGTATAGTACAGGATCACTGTTTTGGTACGCTACATATAATTATATATACAATATATATTATGTATGTTTATTTGTTTTCTCCTGGTTTTCACTGTGATACTTTAAATGTCATATCAGGACCACAAAGAGCATGTTTTTTGTTGGTTTATTTTTGGAAACGTCAATATATATTTTATTGTTAAAGTATGTTCAGCAGTCAGTAGCGAAAACATTAACCTCGATGATCTAAATACTCGATAAATGCTTAATATTCTCCGTTCAAAGATACGGATAACTATTTTATCGATGGTAAGTAAACAGTTCTGTAATGTGTATTTAAATCAGCGGGGTTAATGTAATGATTACTGACAGTTGTATAAACATTTAACAATAGTTCAGCACGACGTTTATAAATCTAGCACTATGGCTTGTTAATAAAATCACCGAAGTTTGAAGTATGTTCATTTTTGTTATTGCAACGATTTTTAATATATTATATAAATGTTAAATACAATATAAATTCTACTTGACTTACTAGCACTGCCCTGCGTTCAGTTACCGCGAACGTTGCAAAACGTTCCGTAACGATACATTCGGAACTCCTCGGCCATTCCCTGCGAATAATCTCGGACATATTTAGACGCTATTTTGAAACTACCGGTGTTAAAGTAAACAAATATATGATCGTTTAGGCATTGAGTGATGTTTCGCTTTTAGTCCGTACATTTTGAAACATCACTCATTGCCTTAACGATCTCATATTTGTGTATTAGATTAGGTTATTTGCAGCGAATGGCCGAGGAGTTCCGAATGTATCGTTATGTAACGTTCTGTAACGTTTTGTGTGATTGAACACGCTACTGGTTTATTGGAATACACTTTATGTTCCTGTAAGTGCGCTGCAACAAACAATGCAAGACAATTGACAATATGTTTGGTCAAAATGAACGAACTAATCACGCTTTAAAGTCAAAATTATAATTATGTGTTCATTGTTCTTGAATATTCAATTATTTGTTTGTTAGTTTATATTGAAATGTATTCACATTATTGTAATGCATATATAATAATAAAATGTATTAAAAGCGATGAGTTTCTGTGATTTTTTTTTTACTTTTACTAGATTTAACGCCGTGTCAACACAATTTAGGTCATTTTACGGCGTCAAGCGAACCTAACCAATCTTTCCTGGACCATTGTCTATAACCAGTACTCACCTACCCTTCCACAAGGTTGGAAACTTTTCCATATTATCTCATCAATGGAGGAAAATCAACATTATTGTCAAATTTTCATGGAAGGGTATTACCTCCCCGGGTGGGATTCGAACACGCGCCCCCTCGGGCACGAGATTCCAAATCCCAGCGCGCTATCAACTGCGCTATTGACCCGGGTTATGTATTTATTCAATAAGAACTGGAAATCCAACACCTTTCATAGTTAAATTATATTCAACTCTCATTGGCGGCGCATTCATTGACCCGACTGATTTCAATTATCACAATAGTGTTCCTGTATTCACTATTGATAATAAAAGGTATCGGTATCTATGTTTTAAATTATCACTATAGTGTTCCTGTATTCACTATTGATAATAAAAGGTATCGGTATCTATGTTTTAAATTATCACTATAGTGTTCCTGTATTCACTATTGATAATAAAAGGTATCGGTATCTATGTTTTAAATTATCACTATAGTGTTCCTGTATTTACTATTGATAATAAAAGGTATCGGTATCTATGTTTTAAATTATCACTATAGTGTTCCTGTATTCACTATTGATAATAAAAGGTATCGGCATCTATGTTTTAAATTATCACTATAGTGTTCCTGTATTCACTATTGATAATAAAAGGTATCGGTATCTATGTTTTAAATTATCACTATAGTGTTCCTGTATTCACTATTGATAATAAAAGGTATCGGCATCTATGTTTTAAATTATCACTATAGTGTTCCTGTATTCACTATTGATAATAAAAGGTATCGGTATCTATGTTTTAAATTATCACTATAGTGTTCCTGTATTCACTACTGATAATAAAAGGTATCGGTATCTATGTACGAGGATTAACGAACAGAACATTATTGAATTTTAAATCAGCGGGGTTAACGAATGCGCCACTGACATTTAGGCCTATATAAAATTTAACAATGTTATAATACAGAGACAATCATCTATTAATCGGTCTGTCGCTGTAAAATACAGCCGTCCGGCTAGCTCAGTTGGTAGCACGCAAGTCTACTGATCGAGGGGTCGTGGGTTCGATTCCCGGACGAGGCATACTTTCGTGGAGCTTGGTCATGAAATTATTTCTACGGCCATTCTCCCTCCTACCAATGATTTTTAATTATGTAAGGCAGTTGTCAGTCACTGACGAAAGTACGCGCTTAGTAGTTGGTTAACAGCTAAATCCAGAGATTTAGCCTTTCCAGGAGGAGTGAGTAGGTTGACTGACCGCCGTTACATGACCTATATAATGTGTTGCTACGGCATTAAACCCAACAAACAAACAAACAAAACTGTAAAATACAAAAGTAAGTTAAAACAGTGGGGAGTTTACGCTCAGTTAGTTATGTCAAGTGTTGTTGTGCTCACATACATGTCCTGGAATAGAATATCTTAAGTGTAACAAGGGATACATCTTAGCCAAATGACAATATGCGTATCTTATCCAAAACAGATGATTTGATTCCCGGCAAAATGACAAATGTTAATCTTTACCAAACTTTGTATAAGTATGTATCAATGAAAGCCAAACTTATAAATATGTTCACATATTTATTATATGGTGTGTTTTAGTGACAGTTGTTTGGCAACTTATTATTTAATCAATTCTGGAAGAAAAAACGTTTTTGAACAATTTCAGATGTACCCCTACAAGAACTGGCTTAGTATAATTAATCTTTAAAAACGAACATATAAAAGCTGCAGTCCTGTCGTAGGACGCGCGTAGGGATGGAGAAATCCCAGATTCGAAACCCTACATGTGACACTGCTAATTTCCCTGAGCAAGAGCTTAACCTACGATTGTTCCAGGCCACCCAGGTGTAAATGGGTAGTGTAAGGGTTTACCTGCCTTAAACTGATTTCATTGATTATTGATTTTAAAAAGTAGTCGTCTAAACACATATATGGAAGCAAACTGTAGACCGCACTTTAACTTGAACGATGAACTAATTTAAAGAATTTCAGCTATCTTTTTAGAAGTCCTAGCAACGCATAATTTTTCCTTATAAGATACAACAGCATACTTTGTACAAAATCAATATTACAGCTACTTTATCGAGTTAAAGGTATCACGTGTCTATCTCCACCCAATTAATTGAAGCCTTCTGCCAAATGTAATAAAGCAGTCATCCGTCATTTTCAAGAATAATTCTACGTAAGTATATATCATATTCAACCACTAATTTTGGAACTAAAGAACATACAAAGTCTGATTTTCTACGATTCGACCAATATTCTTATATTTGTAAAAAAACATTGACATTGTAAAACATACAAAATGATTGTAAAAAACATGTTTATTTCAAGAATAAGTGAATGTCTTATTAAGCAGTTATGATGACAATTCGAAAGGTTTGATATTCATAATTTAATATTTCATACACATGAAACAAATGGGCTTACTGGTCGATGAATATTATAAATGAGATAGTATGCACTTTTACTAGAAAAAGACCAAATCTTACTTTTGATATAAAGCATTGATTTAAGATTAAATAGTTGCATTCCATGATTGATAATACAGCAAAATGGAATTAAAATTTAACCCGAGTTTTCATCATTAATGGTAAAAATATTATTTGAAATAGTTTACAGATAGCCAAATTACAACATGCAACACATACAAAGAACATTTCTAATCCCAGCATACGGCAAGATAATATGACAAGCACGCCAAATCAAGGGATAGCACAAAATATATGGCAAGCCAATTTTTCCGTAGTATTTACTTGTTTCATTGCGATAAGGTTATACACGTATTGACAAGCGTCTGGTGCACATGCTGTTTAAATTTCGGCAAGATAGATCAGCCCGTAATTGAGGTACAGTCGTTAGTCATCAAATGCAGTCTATTTAAGGACGATTAGTTACCAGTAGCCTGTTCAATTACCCCCAAACGTTTCAAAACGTTCCGTAACGATACATTTGGAACTCCTCGGCCATTCGCTGTGAATAGGGTAATTAAACAGGCTACTGGTGGTTGTTGAAACTTTTTAATAACATAGGTTGTATTGGTGTTTCCTTCTGATAAGGTTTAAACAAAGATTTATATGTATTAGATTTCTTTACGAAATACAATTAAACAAATTCAAGTCAATTACAATAAACATTGAGCATAGAGAATTTGTAACACAATATAAAAATGTGACTGAAGTAATCTGCCTTGAACGGTTAAATTATTTAATATAGGTAGCCGCAGCGGATTTTGAATTTTGCACTTAATGACAAAGCGACTTTAGTGCTTGTAAATAAATTGACCGTTTTATAATTTTATTTTTTATAAATAGTTCAGTCAAAATAAAGTTTTAGGTCAAACAAATTGCAACAGAAACTTTTCTGCGATGTATTGCCAGACAACAATATCCTAAACCACGTACAAAAAGTCCTCAAAAAAAATGCGTGTAATAAGCTTGTAAATCAAGTCTAAAATTTTCATATAACGTGGATGTAGAAATGCTACAAAAAGGTGAGCTATTTATTTGTATTTGGTATTTCAAAAAAGATGTTATTAGATGAATTGTCACTTTGATGGGTTCAATTTTTTTTAATATTAACAAAAACTAGATATAACCTCTATGTCTATTAAAACGTACGAAAACGACACACACTCATAATTTATTTAGCTAACTGAAGTAATGGTTTTCGATTGTTCTTAAATTCCACATGTGCTGAGTATTTAAATTTTGTAAAGTTGCCAAGTGTTTCCCTACTCAACATCGAGAACAGAAATATGTCAGGTTATATCAATCATAATTATATAAAAACATTATATATGGTACTAAATAGGTTTACTCTAAAGAAAAATAATAATACGCCGCTTTTGAGATATAAAATGTCTAAGAATATATCCACCAGCTGGTGCCCACGAATATGATATCATTCAGACTAGGTTACTTGTTGTATCTTTGAAAATGGCATTTGGAACTACCTCGATCTTCTACGCAGATAAACCTCGGATATCATAAGGTGGAAAAGTAGATCTAGGAATTTTGGTTTCTGTGGTAATATAGTCTGAACTACACTGAAGTACGACGCGTGAGACATTGTACTGACGAAATGATGTGATAAAGCGCGTAACAATGTTATTATAAAATGTTGGCATGAAAATTACAGTCGCCGGACCTCATAACTTTGTAGTATTCCTACTTCGTCCGATTTCCGAGGTATATCTTCGTAGATGATCGCCGAGTTCGGTCCGAATGTGAAGATGGCAAACTAGGTTTCAATATATAAAAGATAGTTGTTTATTTCGCTTGAGAAAAACTTCGTTAGAATATTTGCTTATATTGGTTGAGATACAGAAGTTATGAACCCCATCCAATATCTACCCCGTTGATTTCATGAGCAAGAAACTTTATCCCACTAACTCAGTACGGTGGGACTAGGAAGTGGACTCGAAAGTGATTAATCTAAGTTAAAAGAAATTGTTTTATAAGTGAGCTCAAATAAATTTGTATAAAGTGATGAAAGAGACTGCATGAACATAATTTATGAACGCTTCTTGTGACAAACTTGTAAGAGTATAAATGTTTACGTCTCAAGGTATTATGAATGCCATACTGCACAAAATCAAACTTAAACTTAAACATTTTCATTTGATTAAACGCCTATTTCTATATTACATATTCAATGGCGTTGTACAAAAAGATAGATTATAAAAAATAAATAAATGAAAACCCTCCACCATAAATACATAATGTATACAATAACACAAAACAAAATAAAATTTATCACACATGATGTAATATAGTGTGTAAGTGTATTTTTTATTATACCTACACATTCAAAGTTCATGATCCTACTTAATTTTATATTTTTATCACTAATTTTACATTTTTTTTTATTAATTTGATATTAAAAGTTGGTGTCCTGAACAGTATTACATGATGCTACTGTTAACCGGACATGTCCTGAACAATGTAACATAACGCCACTGTTAACCAGACGTTTCCCTAAAGGTGTCGAAACATCACCTTTAAAGGACCCTTAATACATCCCCAAAGGTGTCTAACCATCACCTTTAAAGGGACAATTTATTTTATAGCTGTAATACAGTCATATGAAACAAGGTGGAAAATGACAGATTCTCATTCTCCCGTCATAATGCACTCACTCAATCACTTAGTATGTTTACCGCAATTGTAAGGTGAGGCATTTACTAGCCATGTCAATTCTAGAATAGATCATAAAAAATAGAGAAATAGTGAGTTTTCAATCGTTTTTTGAAAACATCCAAGGTAGGGGATAATTTGATATCACATGGTAGCTTATTCCATAGCATGGGGCCAACTGTACTAAAGCTTCTGTCACTGAATGTTTTTTTCTTATTAGCCTTAATACCAGTTTTGCACACATGTTTTGAATTCGCTGAAATTTGCTAAGATCACATTTTGAAATTCCATACAAGATCAGATTGCAGTAATCGATGTGGGACATGACCAAAGATAGGACTAGTGTTTTCGTTGAATCTTTATCCAGATACTTTCTTATACTTTTAATACGTAAATAATTGTACATGGCAGTTCTACTTTTTGTTTTGATGTGATCTTTAAAGCTTAAGTTTTCATCAAGAAAAGCCCCTAAACAGCGAATTGTCTTCACAGATTTTATAGTTTCACCAGCAATATTAATTGACTGGGTTAAACATTTTTCAACTGTGCTCTGCTTCCAAACATGATAAACTCAGTCTTTGAGTTGCTCATTTTCAAATTATTTTCATTCATCCATGAATTTATTGTTAGGGCACAATCTTCAAGATCAGAAATGACATTTGCTTCTTTATTCTGATTGTTAGGACAGAATCTTTTATTAGCAGTGTGGTCGTCAGCAAAACCATGCACTGATATATCAGATGGAATGACATCGAATAAGGTTCCTGCATAAGTAAGATATAGCCACGGACCCAAACAACTACCTTGTGGAACACTGCAATCTAATGAAAGTACAGATGATGAACTAGTATTTACGTTGACTCGACATGCACGTGGGGCGAAGATATGAGTCAATCCAGCGAAGTGTACTATTCTGTAGTCCATATTGATTATTAAGTACTTCTTATAAAATGTCATGACCAACAGCGTCAAATGCAGCACTCAGATCAATAGCTATTAACGCAGTAACTTCTAATTTCTCCATACCACACAGTAGGTCATTAACTAATCTAAGGAGGGCTGATTCACATGAGTGAAAACGTCTATATGCAGACTGATTTTTGGAAGAAGATTATTCTTTTCAACATGAGTATTCAGTCTATTCAATGCAGCCTTTTCAATTACCTTTGATAGAAAAAATCAAAAGATGATTTATGATCATGGCAAATTTCCAATACAAACTTCTTTACGTAACAGATAAACTCTATTCATAAATGTATTTTTTGCTAAATGCACAGGTATATCAAAATATAGTTTAAAGGTTCAGGTTTTAACATATCTACATGTATATCAAAATTTACATCCAAACGTACTTTTATACATTCATTTACATTTAAAGCCACTATATGAAGATATATTCATCAACAGTAGACTTGAAAACTGTTATACAACCATGAAGTTATCAATTTGACAAAGTGTCGAATTCTAAAAAAGTGGGGTACTTTTATAAAAGCACACTATATTCATTTTATTCATACCTGATCGAAAATAGTTTTAAAGCTTAATTATGTTATTCTGAGTAAGGTTCTTCTCTAATAAGACTTCATCTTTAACATACTGTGGTCAAAACTATTGTTTCGAGCATTGACATCCGAATTCTACTTTCGGTTTCGATCTACTTTCACTTTTAAATACAATAGATAACATGAACATATCTAAGCAATATTAGCATTTATCTAAAACAATCTTGTTCATTAGAGGTGTTTGAAATAGATAAATGTCTATTTTCTTTGCTGCCAAAAACAATGTTACTTTTGATATAGGGGCTTTTAATGTACTTCTACAGATAGAAAATTGAAAAGGTGTATTAGGTTAAAACCCTCGCAATTTATTAATCTCTTCGTAAGAAATTGAGGGAGATGAAATATAAATTGATGTTTACTTATAAATGTCAAGATGTCAAACACAGAATGGCGTTATTTTTTGTTATCGTAAGATATCAGCTTGAGGCTTTAGTAACAATACAGTAAAACTCGTATTGCAATATATTGCAATATTCTAAACCTGTACTGCAATATATTGCAATATTCAAAACCCATATTGCAATATATTGCAATATTCAAAACCCGTATTGCAATATATTGCAATACATATCAGTTTTTAGTAGACATGCAAAGCATGAATTAATGCACACGCATTGCATTCGTTACACGCATATGTGTAATTTCATATCCAAATATTTGAATGACTTGCGTAAAATATGTTAGACAAGAAGCGCCGCAATGCGACGAAACCAGGGTTTCAACGACCAAGTTTTGATGTGACAGGAATGAGAAATGAAAGATGGCAGTGGAGAAAAATGATGCTGTTAAAAAACAACATGGATACAAAGCATTCATTTGAAAGCAACAAAATCAATACATGCAAAATGAAGCAATTACGTGGAAACTGAATTTCTATTTTAGCAACAGTGGCCCTGACCTTGATCACAGACAATGGATAGCAATCCAAAGCTGCCTCTTGATATCAGCTACCAATACACCAAGTTTGGTGTCAATAGGTCAAAGCAAACTAAAGTTATTGAGCGGAAACTGAATTTCTATTTTTAGTGTCACTGACCTTGACCTTGATCACAGACACCTGGATAGCAACCCTAAGCTGCCTCTTGATATGAGCTACCTATACACTAAGTTTGGTGTCAATAGGCCAAAGCAAACTAAAGTTATTGAGCGGAAACAAAAAGTTGACGCCCGCCCGCTCGCCCGCTCGCCCGCTCGCCCGCCTGCCCGCCGACTTCGGCATTACAATAACCCGGTTTTCGTTGAAAACCTGGTTAAAAATGCATATTTTGAAGCTGACTTTTGAACATAATTATTCTCTCATTTGACGAAATGTTTAACATTTTAATGCACAATAAGATTATTTCAAGTTATTTCAAGTTAACATTATTGAAATATTTAAATTTCTGATTCTGATATCCATCAGTACTGCACAAACGGCAAAAACCAGTTTAGGACAAAACGAACCAGTTAAAATCAGTCATAATTCATATTGCATTATCAATTATTATTTTATTATTTATTATTTATTATTATTTTATCTATGAAAACATTGTTAGAATAAGTATACATTTATTGCTTGACTTTACTTATAATTACATCATATAGATGTTAACATATATGTGTATATATATGTATGCATGTATAACACCTTGTCTTACATGTTCACATAGATTTCGTTTGACACTGCATTCCTGTGAATCTGAATGCTAGTTGTAATTTGCTATGTTTATTTTTATATTTATTATGTTATATTTGCTGTAAATAATTGTATGATCTTCAAACTTTTGGAGGAAATAAACTATATATATATATATATATATATATATATATGTATCACTATTTATATGAAGAGGCGAATAAATAAAAATGAATGTAAGGACGATTTAAGCTATCCGAAAACAAAATTGAGGTTTGAATGCAAAATAAAAGAAAACAAATTAGGTTATGTGGAATCTATCAGTGAATTTTGAAACGCAACGAAATGCAGAATTTAAATCAGAAAATAATAATTTAACTTTACAGTGATAGCCTCGAAAATCCAGCCATTTGGCTGCTCACTAATGAGTCATGAAGCTTTGCCTGCAGGGTGATTTTGTTTTGTTTTTTAAACTCAACACATATTACATCAACCTCTTTTTGATGAAGTTTCGTTCCCTGCTTGTAAAAAGATAGCACGAGAACATCGTGTATTGATTTTTAATGTGTTTGTGTGATGTGTATTATTATAAGTCATTGCTAAAAGATTGTACATGTATTACATCATACTATTAATGATTTACAAGTTACCGGTTTAAAATTGACATATTTAACAGCGTAGCTATGAAACAATGATATAGTCAAAACTTAATACCAGACTTAAGTCAGGAACCGATAAGATTGTCTTAAGTTTTTTTTTCGAAAAACTGACTTAGTAATAACTTGAGTTCATCATAACTTTTAACTTAAATCCAAGCTTATGTCTTGACTTACGAAAAAACTTCCCGTGGTCTTTATTCATTTACAACATATGAGAAATAAAATTATTAATTCACTTCAAATACAGTATTCGTGTACATGTATATTTATTTTATAATTATGCTATACAGACTATTGAAACCACACAACAGGTAGTCTAGCTACTTAAGCGACTTGCTAAAAACGCCTTTAGGTGAGAAAATTGAAATCCATTGATTGATCGTTTTTTTGTGAATGGCTGAATTGAGATTGCATAAAATTCTTAATATTATTCATTCGACGTGAAGACGTGAAAGTTTAAAGTTTGTTAAAAGAAATATTACGTTATACAATAATGTTTTTTTTAAAACAAACGCGTTCTGTTCAAGTACAAGTAGTAACCTTTTTGCTTCTGACAGCGTTTGTCCTGATAACATGTGTTTCTTTAGGATTTAAAGTTAGTGTAATTACTACAAATATTAGTACACATAGGTCATATAAAAAGAAAGCTATGAATTCAACATTACATCGCAAGAACTATCATCTAAACTTGCACCAAAATGTGAAATCTTCCAATGACAATCTTGGAAAGAATACATCAGATAAGAGAACTTTAAATTCGACATCTCAACGCAATTGCTATCATTTACATTGGAATCAAAGTGCTATAACACCTAAAGTTATCGCTAAATGTGGATTTATACAGTTAAATAGAACACAACATCAAGGTGATTCAGGCAATCAAATGTTTCAAGTTGCGGCTCTGTTTGGCATCGCTCATTCGTTAGATTTGATTCCTGTTATAAGTGAAACATTACCATTGCTTAAATATTACAATTTGCCTAATGTTATAAACATAAAATTGATGAACGCTGAACAATGTCCCGAAGAAAAAACATGGCAGAAGTACACGACTTGCGAACGATCATTTTCACGAGTAGTAAATATGACTCTCACCGGTTATCGACAATCTTGGAAATACTTCACAAATATAAAACGAGACGTTGCCAGTATATTTCAATGGCAAATGAAGGGACAACCTGTGACGAATGCAAACAATTTTATGAAGAATTTACCAAACAATTCGGTAAACATTGGAATTCACGTAAGAAGAACGGATAAGCTAAAACATATTCAATCAAACGGATTTAAAACAGCTGGAAAAGACTATTACTTTGATGCCATGTCATTTTTTAAAGCATTTTATAACAAGATTAATTTTATTGTTATGAGCGACGATATGAACTGGGTCAAGAAAAATCTCGTGGCTGATAATATTTTCTACAGTCCTTTTACAAACAAAACTGATGATTTAGCTTTGATGTCACTTTGTGAACATATGATATTAACATACGGATCATTTGGATGGTGGGGTGCCTTCATGGCTGGTGGGACAACGATCAATTTTGACCATTGGTACAAAAGTCCTAGAAGAGTCAATTCATACGTGGATGATGACTTTTTCCTCCCCGGATCATTCCTAATTGGTCAAAAAGAAGTTGAAAATGTTTAATTTATTAAAGCAGAACTATGTTCTAGAGACTTTGTAATGTCTCAAAAACTATTTAACGATAAAAATACTGCGAGAACTTTTCGAAAGAACAAGAGGAAAACCACACTCGATTTCATATCGACTTTAAATTCTGGAAATTAATTGAGCGACAGGATTATATTTTACGATAACGATTACCTCCCCTGATTATCTCTCGGACAAATAGAATCTTTAATTATTATAAGTATTCAAATATGAAATTAAAAGGTTTGATATTTATTTCTTCATATATTTTTTCCTGTTCCAATTACACTATTAGCTTTGGGAAGACTGTAACTTTATCGTGCTAAATTAATAATTAGGATAAAACCTACTATGACAATGACACAGATTTCGGCAAATAAAAAGCTATCCTGATATCAATTATGTTAAGTTTTTTTATAAATTTATTAAATTTAAACTTAAAAAACATTAATCTTTAAAAAGATATTCGTCGCTGTTCAGGGTTCATTTTGTTTCAAGAATTAATACATGCTATTAAATATGACTTAAACTGCTATAAAATCTTATTTTCACAAAATGTTTCTGCCTATTGAAAATTTGGGACCGTAAACTAAACTTTTTTCGAGATATCCAATGATATCATATGTGTAAAAATATGTATATTTTAAGATATTACCTTGGTGTGCATAAATAAACTTCTACATCAGTCATACAAGGTGATATAGGTTTATTAAATTTGTTTGTTTGGGTTTTACGGCGCACCACGGTTTATTAAAACCTCACATTAGACTAAAATTATCCATGTATAGGTTATGGAAACGTTTTATCCATATGCTAGATAGTAGACTTACAAAACATAGTTTTAATTATGATTTTAAACAAGAAATATCTTTAAAAAGATATTCGGCGCTCTACTGGATTTTCAACGGTTTGAAGTATAAATGTTGGTCATGCACGGCGTTCATGTATTAACTATAAGTCAAATGTAGTTTGTCCGAAATTGCAATTCAGCCTTAACTGACAATTTTTGTCCGAATATACTGCCACTTCGCTGATTTGTCAATTTGGAAAATCTGTCCGATTCTAAAATTAAAAACATCCTTATTAACAATGCCATGGATTTTTGATTAAAAATCACTTTTTCCAGAATGACCAAACGATATATGTTACTTTTTTGGCGAACATAAAACAATTTGATAGAAATGCTCAATGGCGGCCTACATAATTAGGACAAAATGAAAACCCATTCCGAGTCATATTCGCCGTTTAGTTATACCGCAAGGGGCGTACCACGACGAATGTGTGATCAATCAGCATTGTGAGTTACTCATAATACACAGAGTAAATAGTCAGCAGCTACTGTACGTGCTACGCACCTGTTTATCACAAATAGCCAATGGTGTCATGTGTTTTATCCATTTCTTTATACCGTAAAGGATTTTTTTTGGACAAACAGCTATGGTAGAGCAAATTGTATTGGTTAAAATATAGGTCAAAAGTTGGCTTAGACAGCTACGCCGAAAAATGTAAAAATAATTGGTCTCATGATATAAAACAGATTTTTCGTGAAATTATTAAGGGAGATAACTTTTTAAATTAAACTATTTTCGGTAATAAAAGTTCATTTACACGTATGTGTATGTGTGTTTGTGTTGTGAGTTGCGTGACAGATACCAAATCTGTCTAAAACTAAAGCAATGTTCATATCCACATCTGCAAATAATAATAGAGTTTTAGCTCCCACAAATATAAATCCTTGACAAATGAAGGACCAAAATTTGATGTACTCTACTACTGAAAAGCTGTTAGGGGTAAATGTGGACCATAATCTTAACTAGAAGTCTCAAGTTGAAAAAAAACCACTTAAAATATGTAATTTTAATTTAAATCTTCTACTACGTATTAAAACTTTCCATAGTATTCAGTAAATTATTTTTAAATGCATATATTCTACCCCATCTAGACTACTGCTGCACTATTTGGGGAAACTGCGGTACTGAACTTTTAGATTTTGTTATCAAATTTCAAAAAAGAGCAGCAAGAGTTATCTTAGATCAAGATTTCACAACTCCTTCAGCTGACCTCTTTAAGGAGCTTAAATGGATGCTTTTCCCAGATGCTTAACTCCCTGTATTTACTCCATGCTAAAATGTGTATCACATTGGTTTATATCAATTTTCGAGTAAGAACTTTATTATTAATTTAATCATTATTTCAAATGAAATGATAAATTCACATATTTCATGAAATTTCTGCTGGTATGACACTAAATAACCTCTCTTGTATGTTTATATATCTATACTCTTAATTTGCTTGTTAATTTCAGTATGTATATCATTCACCAAATTGTGTTCTCTTTGTTATTGTTATTATGTATGTACATTGTAAATATCTGTGTGGAACATATTGAAAATTGGTTTACACCAAATATGTTATCCACAATAAATAATTAATAAATAGCTGCCGCGACATGTAATCGGCGGTTTTTATGAAAGTCATTCAGTCTTTAACCATGTCACAAAATATGAATACAAAAAATATGACAATTAAGAGACAACACATTTCTCGATTTTCACCCCTTTTTTACTTTTCAAATAGAAATCATTACATTCCTATCTTGTCATTAAAGGATGTATGAGTACTACTATAACCTGTCTAGTGTAAGTACATTGTATACAAATGTCTGTGTCATATTCAGCCATTCAATTGTTATTTTTCAATTTCTCTATATCATTTTAATGTTTACCACTGTCCCCATTACACCACGATAATCGTCTTTATATGGTCTTAATTTTTTAACAACATATACAATGTATTTACAAAATGTAAACTGTGAAAAAAAAATGTTCTGTTCTATTCTGCTCTTCTAATGCCACGGATTTTCATATTCGGATTAAATCGTGAAAAAGACAATCAATTATAATTCTTTAATCAAACACAATTCTGGCAATCTTATCAATATAATCAAATATCAATGTCACCATCCATTGGAGTTGTAATGAGTTACTATGGTAATATTTTGATCCAAAATTAAAAATTTGAAATGTAATTTATCCAGCGAGTTTTTTATTCTATTTATATTTTTATTTATTGGATTTAACGCCGTATCAACACATTTTAGGTCATTTCACGGCGTCCAGCGCACCTAACCTAGCTTTCCTGGACCCTTGTCTATAACCTGTACTCACCTACCCTTCCACAAGGCCGGAAACTTCTCCATATTATCTAATCAATAGAGGAAAATTGACATTGTCTAATTTTCATGGAAGGGTATAACATCCCCGGGTGGGATTCGAACCCGTACCCCCCTCGGGACACGAGATTCCGAATCCCGGCGCGCTACCAATTGCGCTATCGACCCGGGTTCCAGCGGGTTTATGATTATGCAGGATAGGATTTTTAATTCAACACATTTTTCTGCATTTGTAAACAAAGGAAATGCAATGACCAATGTGTAACTAGTTTATAACTTGATATATAAATACATGTACATCGAATACAATTTGTAGTTTTTGTTTATTTAGAACAAACCATACTATTGGCTATCATTATTTTAAAAAATATATAAAGTTTGTACGTGTTTTTAAAAAAAATACCAGCAACATTCCAAGTGTTAAAGCATTTTAATAGCTAATTACATTTATGCATACTTCAATGATTATATATACCGCATTTGTATAGCGCTCTTTTCATATTGAAAATGTGTTTAAAAGCGCTTTTCAATCATATGCATAATAAGGAAATACGAGTTTAAATAGGAAGAGAAAATGAAAAAGATTAAGAGATGATAAAATGTAAAATCATAAACTGAAGACTAATATCACACCAGGTAACCCGCTAAATCGGGCGCGCGAGGCTAGTTCGGGCGATATCCAATACGATACATTTTTTTTTATCACAATCAGTGTAAGATTTTCGTTAATTATTCTTTCTTTATTT
This sequence comes from Mactra quadrangularis, assembly GCA_025267735.1. Lineage (NCBI taxonomy): Eukaryota > Metazoa > Mollusca > Bivalvia > Venerida > Mactridae > Mactra > Mactra quadrangularis. The sequence continues at coordinate 2,672,789 of CM046297.1, forward strand.
ACTTTTATGTTATTAAAGTGACACGGATCTGTCGGGCAGATTGCTTTATACTTTCCAAAAATGAAAAATTAAGAAAGAAAACGCGAGTTAACGACAACGGAACCATCCAAAACCTGTTTTTTGAAGTTTAAGGTCATTATTTACCTACATTTTTTGTAACCAACGGTGTAACGTTTGTGTTTGTCTTGTAGACATTATTGTGGAAAAGGGACAGCTCTACAAGACAAACACAAAAGTAACACCGTTGGTTACAAAAATGTAGGTAAAAAATTAACCTTAATCTTCAAAAAACGGGTTTTGGATGGTTCCGTTGTCGTTAACTCGCGTTTTCTTTCTTATTTTTGGAAACTATAAAGCAATGTGCTGAATCGCCAAGCCCAGCCCGACAGATCCGTGCCACTTTTATAACATAAAAGCAAATATATAAAGAATAATTAACGAAAATCTTACACTGACTGAGATTAAAAAGTGTATCGTATTGGATATCGCCCGAATTAGTCTCGCTCGCCCGATTTAGCGGGTTACCTGGTGTGAATATAAAACTATGTTTAAGTGATCAATAAGGTGCTCATAGTAGTTTAAAAAAACATAACCAGTGGATTTTTAACTGGAAAAGATAGTAAATTAGTGATTATGGATTGTTGGTAGAACGGCAGCCAAATGGAAATGAGGAATCAGGCTAGATACCATGAAAATCCATGATTGTAAGGTGCAAAATTGGATTCTAATCCAAGGCGGCCGCCTGAACATCCATCATCACCAGTCCCCGCGCGTCCCACCATCATGCATTATATAGTGGTCAGATAAAGTAAAATTGATAAAATGAATTTATAACAGTCTATTTTGCAGCGGTATTCACCTCTTTATGTACAGATAAATCATTTCTGCTGGTAAATATCTTGTATATTTTGTTTATGACATTTAAAACAAAAATTCTATTTTCAACCAACTTCAGTTTCTGTTGTTTTTTGGCCTTATTCCATACTTGTAGACATCAGTGATGGACATTCGGAACACTTCGACCTTTCATGAATGAATAATCTCGGAAGGATTCGTGGGGGGTCTACCCTGTTGGCTTGGGATTTTTCTACCCACGCGATGCGAGGCGCGTAACGGTTATGCAAAATAGTTATTGTAGTATACACACAGATCTTTGTCAAAACACAATTCTCTGTTATATATTGAACCAAATATTGTTCAGCAATATCATTGAACTGTGTAATTTCAAATCTACGGACTAAAAACGAAACATTACTCATCGCCTAAACGATCCTGTATTTGTTTACCTCATCACCAGTAGTTTTAAAATGGCGCCTAAGTATGTCCGAGGTTATTCGTGAGCGAATGGCCGAGGAGTTCCGAAAGCAGTGATGGATAGAACATACATGTATATAAGTAATTTGTACAAAACTGAAATGTTATAAACATCTCTACTATTTGTTTTCATATAATCTTGCGTAAATGAGTTATGGACAAAAACAAGAGATCATGATTTTGTTCAATACTATAAACACAAACAAGACTGTAATTATTGCATACTTTAAAAGTGTAACAATCATATGTTTGATAGATAATCATGCAACATATAAACACTGATTTATATAGTTATGACGCTACGTATAGCAAACATCGACACAGCACTTGCGATAAGTCTGGAAGGAAATTAATAGCTTTCTAATTGATTGGAATTACAGACGTTTTAACTCTTGAAGGTTAAATGTAGATTTCAATACAATTACATACAGTCAATGACAAATGCATACAGCTTTGATAAATGATATGAAATATGTATTACAAGTTAATTGAATTGAGACTTTGGCAATTGTTCCTATTCTAGCCTATTAACCTCTGCCATTTTTCAATGGTGCTACTCTGTGCACATCTACTCATCGATAGATTTACAACCAGTATCCAAATGTCATAAAATCACCCTAAAAGGATGGTGTTTTCTATTTGTTGTCAAAGACATGTTAAGTAGGCATTTCGGACAATAAGTTTATATTTGTTTATCTTAATGTGTGGTGTTGAGCTATCTATGATAAAAATATGTCATGGTGAACAAAAGACAAAATCCTTATCTACAGCAATCACATGGTATACCTAGGATGTCAATATTTGATAGAAAACTTAAGATAAACTAATGTGTAAACGCTATCACACAATTTGTTGACTTTGGTAAATGTTGGCAATTGATTACTATTTGTCTCCGATTATAATGTGTGAACAGCAACACATAGCTGTAGACAGAATAATAGGCTGAGGAAATAGTAATCGTTTTGCTGAGCTGACCATATGATTGCTTAAATTTACTCATGAAAGAATAATATTTTACGTTGATGGTAAAGCTTATGAATAATGATATTTATTTGGTGTTTTATGCTACCATATGCGCTGTTCATTATTCCATGACCTTAATATTCGAACGCCTTAACAACGTGTGCACCTTTACACAAAATGTTTCTCGAAAAAAATTATCGTAAGTCAATTTCCTTATTTTGAAGTACTAAATCAGAAGGACAAAAATAATAACTACGATTTGATATTCAAAGGGTATACAAAAAACTACATAATTCAATAATATTTGTAATTGATTGGCCAAAAAAAATGATAGTATTACTTTTTTTCTTGATTTAGGCTTACGATGAATTTTATCGTAAGATTTTTTGTGAAAAGCGCCATTGGTTTTCAGAAGCCCCTGAATACTCTATTAAAACTATTAAAGATTGTATGATAGATTTATATTATTTCAGAGTGATTTCTTTCAAGAACCAAAGAACGTGTTAAATAGTTTCAGTATAATAGAAATAGTGTTCATTCATCTATTGAATCTAGAGTCTATTGATATTTTTCTCTTATTATGAGCTACTGACACTGACGCATAAACACGAAGTACAAATTATTTATATAAGATTGATATCAAGTGACACAATTTACATTTTGTATGATTTAATTAAATTGTACAGAGTTACGTCTTAAAAAGAAGTTTGCTTAAGATTGGTAGCTGCAGACTAAACGGAAAAAAGGATATACATTTGTAACTCTATTCGAAAATGCGATTTTACGTATTTTTTATTCTATCAAATTAGAAACATACATTTATCTTTTAACAACACATTATAGAACAAGCCCCAGTTTCACAAACAAACTTAGGTACAAACTCAATAAAAGACTCAACTGTTTTTGGTCTCTAGAAAGCATGTAAATGTAGTTGGAATGACTGTTATTAGATGACCACAATAATGAAAATATATAGAATGATTCAACATAAATTATCATGGGTTTGATTATAAACTTAAAGCCACAAACTCAATTTTATTTTGAGACTAAACTCAATGTTTCATTAACAGACTCAAATCAATACAATTAAATTAAACCTTATCCAAACATGTTACAACTTACAAGTCAGTTTTATTTTGTATAAAATAACTTTTAAATCACTATTTGGGGTTTCTAATGATACTACATTTGTTGTAAGATTGATTAGATAAGTAAAATTAATGATCAAAACATAAGATTGAGTTTGAGAAGAAAGTTGAGTTTTTTCGTGAAACCGGGGCCAGAACATTTTATACCAAAATATCTAAGTGTTGTAGATTGCTGTGGTGTATCATGCTAATTCAATTCTAAATTTAATTCGACTTATGCATCTTCAAGTTACGGGAAAACCTTTAAAACACTCATTCGATGTTTTGTTCACCAACTGTATTTTCCCGTCGACGTTTTTTGTTAATTTCTCCTCGATGGACATTGATGGAAAATGTTTGAACATAAACAGAATCGGAAACAAGAGAAGATGTTGGCGGCTTAACATTTTTTAATTGGATTTAACGCTGTTTCAACACATTTTAGGTCATTTTACGGCGTCCAGCGCACCTAACCTAGCTTTCCTGGACCCTTGTCTACAACCAGTACTCACCTACCCTTCCACAAGGCCGGAAACGTCTCAATATTATCTTATCAATGGAGGAAAATCGACAAATTGTCAAATTTTCATGGAAGGGTATAACCTCCCCGGGTGGGATTCGAACCTGTAACCCTTCGGGACACGAGATTCCGAATCCCAAACATATTATATGTTGGTAGTGTTTTATATTCAATAGACAGAGAAAAGTACAGCACATGTAATACTGATACTATTTGTTACTTGAGTTTTTTTATCCTACTTAATAAAATCGAGAACATCAAATATATAGAATATTTTGAATTCAACTGAGATGTTTTGGGTGTAGAGAATAACTGATTGAAGATTGATTGATTTGAATCACATATTAAATATAATACGTACATTTATTAAATGTAAAATTTTCTTGTGTATATTTCTAATATTAAACATATCAAGGAATAAGCTTTTTGTTACTTTTGTATCACCGAAGTACAGTCGAGATTTACAGGCAAATAGAATTTTATAACATTTCATTGAAAATGAGTAATGAGCATGAATCACGCTATAAAATTGATGGGATATAAGTCTTTAAAATGCAAAAATGAATTCAATGAACGATCTTGATCTTGAATGATCAAGTTCTTTTCATTAATGTGATTTAATAAAACTCAAACTACTTCAATACATCAATGCAAATACTTTACACATATAACGATCAATCATAGAGAGACCTAACAAACATGACGATTTTCACCGGCTTTTAAAACCAAAAGTAGAATAACAGAACAGAACAGATATTTTATTACAGTAACGTATACAAAGGTATCTTTATACAAACAAATGAATATAAACAATGTATCTGTCACGCAACACACAACACAAACACACACTGACACTTACACACTCACACTCATGTGACGTTGTGATTAAAGCATTTGTTGCAAAAATAAGTAGAAGCAGACTTTGATTGACTTATGTTAAATTAATTTTGAACAGATCAGATGCTGAGTGTCACAAGAAATTAATTAAGAACTGGAAAGAATCTACAAAATTAAATTTACAAGAAAATTACATACATAACCCAAAATCACAACGTCAGCGCAACGTAATATTAACGTTGTTGTTTTGAAGGTAATTTTACTTTGAAAGCGATATTGTGAGAAACTGAGAACGTTCACTTTCCTTTTTTATTTCATTAAAATGACACAAAAAGTGTGTAGTTTTCAAAAATCGCGATAAGAATTTGACCATCGTTCTGCATTAATTTGAAAATAAACGTTATAACTCGGCAATTGGTGAAACCTTTTAGACGTGAACAGATAATCTGAACAAAATAATTATTATGTGTATGCCACAACATTTCAGAAACATTTTGGTATAATAATCATTGTCCTCGGACATTCAATACTTTAAATATGTGGGTTTAATGTACTTGCATGCCTGTTTTAAGCGCGAACCATTGTGACGTCCGTGACGTCGTGACAAAAACGACAACGTCGCTAAGGTTACCAAGAAAACAAACAAGAAGCATGCAGGTATCTGCTAGCTTACTTTTATCATAATCGGTGAACATAATATTTTTTTCGTTTTCCCCTCCGAGTAAGGTACCGACCCACCTTAAACAGTGTTGCAAGATCTTTTTAAAGCAAATAAACAAGACTTAAACATTACAAAAACATCACGAACTCGCATTCTTCATTTGCTAATTTTGTTAGAGTCAGTGAATATCACCGTATTCCTAAAATTAACGATGCTCTTTTAGATTCATCGAATGTGTATAGCCTCTTTATTTCTATGTGACAAATTAATAGGTATTATTCACAATCAAGTCTAAAATAGCAGATAGCATTGACTTGACATTCATATATTTGAAGCAAACTACAACCATGACAAATGCACTAAATATTCATTGACAGTAACAAGTAAATCTGTGAGCTAATGCTCACTAGTGATACCCCCGCAAAAATCTAAAAATATGCGACAAACAGGAAGTAGATGAGCAAGGAGCATGAAATCGCTTTACACCACATGGGACTATGGGATTAAGCAATATGCAAAGTTTTAGGCTGCTGCATGTTATAGTTGCTGAGAAAACTGCGACGGAAATTTTGTAACGGACAGACGGACGGACGGATGCACGCACGCACGCACGCACGCACGCACGCACGCACGGACAAGCGTAAAACAGTATACCCCCCTCTTCTTCGAAGCGGGGGTATAATTACTCCCTCGTGATATCATTGGCAAGTGTCTATCAGTCGGAGTTGAAGATGGAATATAAAATGGTTATAAGATACAAAGATTTATTAAGTAATATAGGCATCTGGCCAAAATAACATACTGTATATGCATTATACAAACAATTTCAATTAATTGGATACTTCGTTCAATACATAAAAACAAATGTACATAAAATTACATAGACATATTTATAAAAGCAAAAGTTCATGCAACAAAATTAAATGAAGGTTTAGTTTTACAGTAAATATATGCATATAGAAGATCACAAATTAATTAATCCAGTTTTTTTTCTAAAAAACATCACTGAATGAATATAATTGGGTATTCCAGTATACAGTGTTAATTTTTTTAATAATAAACTTTTTTCATAAAGAGATGTATTTTAAAGAAGACGGATTGCTATTGAGATAACTAGGTAACTATTGCTTCCTAATTGAATTTAGTTTCGTAAAAAATAAAATGAAATGCATTTCGTGATCTAGTGTAGATTTACAGAGAGGAAAAAGTCTATTTTCAGGTAAGGTATTGATAAAATACCCAGTATTATATTCTAAGGGTAATAAACACCCTCTTAGCTTAACAATTATTGATCTATGATACGTATTTGTCATATTGTCAATATATGCTTCACAAGAGAAAAATGATTTAATAATACACTAATTTTTGAATCTGCTTGAAGAATGTAGCGATTTTTGCCTCATCTGCATGTCAATATCAGCAATACGTTGGAAGAAGTCTGCAAAAAATAATTTCTTGTTTCCTAGACCCTGAATTAACAAAACATGTTCGTATCCATCATTAACTAAAAATGTCCAATATAGTGAGCCTAGCAAGTTTTGCTTATGTTTGAAAAGTTCAAGAAACAGAAAATGTTAATATCTAAATTTGTGATTTTTTAGCCATCGGCCTGGTTTTTCCATGGGGTGTCACAAATTATTACTTCATTTTTTCTAGAAATTAAAGCAATAAATCATTACTAAAGAGGGGGATGTGGAGCTAATTCTCATTGGCCAAATGAAGTAAAAAGATAATCACTAAATTGATCTATTGATAAAAAACAAAAGGGGTCATTGTTTTGCCGCAAGCAAACATTAAATGTCCTTTCGTACTAAAGAATGTACGACTTATGAAGCATTACTTGTCTTTAAAAATCTTAAAGGTTCGATGTTGTCACTTTTGATGTACGTTTACGATGAATAGCGCATTCTCTTTAACACCCAAAGTTGTTTAACATAATGACTTTAATACAAAATATTTACAACTGCTTGGAGCTATAAAATGTTTTGATGAGAACAATATAACTATTGATTTAACAAATTCATTTTCTAAAATTATAAATAAACCAACTAACAGACTCACTCACGTGCACTTATCCAGCCATTCATATACTCACAAACTTTTAACAACATCTCACACTGACAAAATAAACAAAACATAATGGTCATATATGTATAACATAATGTTCTTGTTGAAAACGATAGTAGGACACTGAGGGAATCATCAAGCTATCTATATATTTATTTGTCGTACTTGCTGAAATTAAACATTTTCATTGGTCGCTTCTAGTCTTTTCATTATACTTAGGCGGTTAGGATATCTTTTTGATTGAATTATACTAATATTGCACAATAACAAGCTCTAGTATCTTCTCATCAGTAATTGCATAATGTAACACTAATCATTTTTAGCTAACATGACTTACGTGTGTCTTGTTAGGAATCACCTCTAATATAAAGAGAAAATAATAATCATTTAATAGTTTTTTAGGCATAACGAAGTCTCTAGAACGTAGTTCTGCTATTATAAATCAAAATTTTTCTCATTTTTGACCAATTAGGAATGACCCAGGGAGGAAAAAGTCATGCTCCATGTATGAATTGATTCTTCCAGGATTTTTGTACCAATGGTCAAAATTGATCGTTGTCCCACCAGCCATGAAGGCACCCCACCATCCAAATGATCCGTATGTTAATATCATGTGTTTACAAAGTGACATCAAAGCTAAATCATCAGTTTTGTTTGTAAAAGGACTGTAGAAAATATTATCAGCCACGAGATTTTCCTTGACCCATTTCATATCGTCGCTCATAACTATAAAATTAATCTTGTTATAAAATGCTTTAAAAAATGTCATGGCATCAAAGTAATAGTCCTTTCCAGCTGTTTTAAATCCGTTTGATTGAATATTTTCTAGCTTATCCGTTCTTCTTACGTGAATCCCAATGTTTACCGAATTGTTTGGTAAATTCTTCATAAAATTGTTTGCATTCTTCACAGCTTGTCCCTTCATTTGCCATTGAAATATACTGGCAACGTCTCGTTTTATATTTGTGAAGTATTTCCAAGATTGTCGATAACCGGTGAGAGTCATATTTACTACTCGTGAAAATGATCGTTCGCAAGTCGTGTACTTCTGCCATTGTTGTTCTTCAGGACATTGCTCAGCGTTCATCAATTTTATGTTTATAACATTAGGCAAATTGTAATATTTTAGCAATGGTAATGTTTCACTTATAACAGGAATCAAATCTAACGAATGAGCGATGCCAAACAGTGCCGCAACTTGAAACATTTGATTGCCTGAATCACCTTGATGTTGTGTTCTATTTAACTGTATAAATCCACACTTAGCGATAACTTTAGGTGTTATAGCACTTTGATTCCAATGTAAATGATAGCATTCGCGTTGAGATGTCGAATTTAAAATTCTCTTATTAGAGGTTATCTCTCCAAGACTGTCATTGGAAGATTTCACATTTTGGTGCAAGTTTAGGAGATAGTTCTTGCGATGTAACGTTGAATCTTCACGAGTGTCACTTGCGCTTGCTGTAACTTCGACTGTAGTACGTTTACTAATATTTGTAGTAATTGCGCTAACTTTAAATCCTAAAGAAAAACATGTTATCAGGACAAACGCTGTCAGAAGCAAAAAGGTTACTACTTGAACAGAACGCGTTTGTTTTAAATAAGGCATTATTGTATAACGTAATATTTCTTTTTAACAAACTTTAAACTTTCACGTCTTCACGTCGAATAAATATTATAGAGAATTTTATGCAATCTAGATTCATCCATCCACAATAAAACGATCAATCAATGGATATCGATTTTCTCACCTAAAGTTGTTTTAGCAAGTCACTTAAGTAGTTAGACTACCTGTTTTTTTGTTTTCCTCGCTGTGCATTGATATCATGTACATGTATTTCACACATTCAATCGGGTAATACGTTTCAACATGAAGATAATAACTGTAATGCTGAGTGCAAAATTGGATCAACTCAGGTTTTCATGATTTGGCGCAGTTTGGCTTCACAGGTTCTATGAGTGAATCTTCAAGCAGAATGTACCATTTTACAAATCTCGTCGACACCATTCCTTACTGATTGATTAAAGAGTCTAAAACGTTTTAAATGGACATCCCTCCTGCTACACAAAGACGCACGAATCTGACAATCGATCTGAAAAGTGAAATAATTTTTGTAAGTTACTACAATAGTTTGTACAGCATAATTATGTAATATGTATACATGTACACGAATACTGTATTTGAATGGAAATGAATATGTGTATTTCTCATATGTTGTAAACGAATAAAGAGCACTGGAGCCACTTTCACAAAAATTCTTAAGTATTTTCGTAAGTCAAAACTTAAGCTTGGACTTAAGTTAAAAGTTATGATAAACTTAAGTTTTTACTAAGTCAGTTTCTCGAAAAAAAACTTTAGACAATCTTATCTGTTCCTGACTGAAGTATGGTCTTAAGTTTTGACTATATCATTGCTTCATAGCTACGCTGTTTAATATTTCAATTTTAAATCGGTAACGTGTAAATCATCAATAGTATGATGTAATACATGTACTATCTTTTAGCAATGACTTATAATTATACACATCACACAAACACATTAAAAATCAATACACGATGTTCTCGTGCTATCTTTGTACAAGCAGGGAATGAAACTTCATCAAAAAGAGGTTGATGTAATATGTGTAGAGTTAAAAAAAATCACCCTGTCGGCAAAGCTTTCATGACTCATTAGTAAGCAGCCAAATGACAGGATTTGCGAGGCTATCCCTAAAAATGTAAATAAATATTTAATTTAAATTCTACATTTCGTTGCTTTTTTTGCTTTTTAAAATTCACTGATACATAAATTAATTGGTTTGCTTTTATTTTGGATTCAAACCTCAATTTTGTTTTCGGATAGCTTTAATCGTCTTTACATGCATTTTTATTTATTCGACTCTTCATAGAAATAGCGATCGATACATTTATGTATTTAAATGTCATTTATTCGAACTATGAGTCATGCAATTTGAATTCTAGTATAACTACCAGTAGCATAGAACTTTAATGCAACAAGAACTATTATGTAAACTGGCAAACTATATGACCTGCTTGTAAGTCGCACTAAGTGGTCTTGCAGGACTGGATAACCTGTACATATTTATTAAGTATTGGTCGTCAAACATTTCTAATGTGTTAAATATATTCTAATTATTCGCGACCTACTCAAATGACATTTTTGAATTAAAACATTGGGCGCAGCCATATTGAAATTTATAACTTAAAACACCTATTTTAGACTTAAGTCTAGGAAAGTGGCCCAAGTTCCCTTGAATTAACTCTATTCTATTTCACAGGCTTGTTACAAGTATTCTTGCAGTATGAATACGTAGGTACTTATGTGTGACGCCACCAAGTACTAGAATCTGATTCCAAAATGTACATTGTCGGAAGAACTCATTACGCAGACATATGCATTATATAACGACAATTTTCCTGGGAACGAACAATGTCCTTATATCCGGACCTGACTGTACTACTTTCCTTAACCTGGGAAGGTACCACAGTTGGTAGCGCGCCGTAATTTCGAATAGTGGATGTCAAACCCTTCCATGAAAAGGTAGGTAGATATTTATTTTACTTCAATATATACAATTAAAACCACTAAACGAAGACAAAATCGTTATCATCAAAGTAAAAACAATTAATACTATCTAAAAGACAATATAATATAACCGCCTTGGGATTATAAAAACTCTCCCTAGCGGGTTCCATCGGTGGGGTCAAGTTCTTCAGAATATCAGTTTCTTGTAAAAATGGGGTACTTTTATAACATGTAAATAAGACTACAGAGATACTCTCTCAGACAATTAAATTGCTTGAAAAGTGTTTGATAAAACTTACACGACAATGTAAGGTGTTGGATATATCAAATCGTTTTCAAGTGATTCACTCGAGAAACAAGTGCATGCAAGTTTTGAGTACGTAAATATCTTACTGATGCTTAAACGAAATGTCTTATTTCAACTAGGTACATAATTTCCGTGATCAGAATATCATAAGAAAGCATTAATGTTGTTAGCCTGTAAGAAGTCCTTGGTGACGTGTGCAACGTGAGGTCTGTCGTTTTATGCCGATAGACAAGTATTGACGTTGCCAGAATATAGCGGGCATAATAGCTGGTCAATGTGATGTGTCCACGAGATTACCTTGGAAAACAACGAGTTGCGACTGAAACTCGATTTAAGACAGTAATAAGTCTTAAGGCGTTACATAAGTCGAACAACGACTCATCACTGAACTCTCAACACCATGATGATACGAGGGTAGAGATAGACGTCGGTGACGGTGGCATAACTTAGAACTATAGTCCGCGGTACGGTTAACGACAAACAAGTAGTTTTTCCATTGTTTGTCGACTTATTTTGGCGTACCCGGTTATCCTTAAAATTACTATACGTGACGTAGATTCTGCCGTGAAAATCTGTTACGCGAATGAAGTTGGCGTTTACATAAATTTTGTAGTTGTCTTGTCTTACTCACGTTACACCCGTTCTATCTGACATTTTGACATTTATAAGTAAACATCAAATTATATTTCATCTCCCTCAATTTCTTAAGAAGAGATTAATAAATCGAAAGGGTGTTAACTTAATATACCTCGTACAATAAGAGCGGGTTTAATGCTTTTCCTACTTTTATGATCTATTCTAAAATTGACGTGGCTAGTTAATGCCTTAACAATTGTAAACGTATTAAGTAAATTCATTGTGACGTGGGATGAGAGGACTGCCTCTCTCTCTCTCTGCAAAAACATACTTTGCTTTTTATGATTGCATTACTGCTTAAAATAATGGGTCCCTTTAATGGTGATGTTTCGACACCTTTGGGAATGTATTAAGGGCCCTTTAAAGGTGATGTTCGACACCTTTAGGGAATTGTCTGGTTAACAGTGGCGTCATGTTATACTGTTCAGGACAACAACTTTAAATATCAAATTAATTAAAACAAATGTAAAAATAAAGTCAAATCATAAACTAAGATTAATGAAGGTCCTATAAACTTGATGTATGAAAAACAAAATGCACAATCACGCTATATAACATCATGTGTGATAAATTTTATTTTGTTTTAAACTTAAACTTAAACTTTTTCATTTGATTAAACGCCTATTTCTATATTACATGTTCAATGGCGTTGTACAAAAATGTTATAAAAAATAAATACATGTGAGTAAAAACCCTCCACCATAAAAACATAATGTATATACAATAACACAAAAAAAAAAATTAAAAAAAAAGCTTTTATATTTCATATTTTTGGACCTACATCCTTCACAGATCATGATTAGACTTAATTTTACATTTTCATCACTAATTTCTTATTTATTTATATTTATTTATTGAAAACTGGTGTCCTGAACAGTATAACATGATGCTACTGTTAACCGGACATGTCCTGAACAGTGTAACATATCGCCACTGTTAACCAGACATTTCCCCAAAGGTGTCGAAACATCACCTTTAAAGGGCCCTTAATACATCCCCAAAGGTGTCGAAACATCACCTTTAAAGGGACAATTTATTTAGTTTGTTTTATGTTATTGTATATATTTTGGGTGGAGGGTTTTTACTTATTTTTTATTGTTATTATTAATCTTTTTGATCAACGCCATTGAATATGTAATATAGAAATAGGCGTTTAATCAAATGAATAAATTTATGTTTGAGTTTAATGCCGTGTAAACACAAATAAGGATATTTTACGACGTGCAGCTTACCTAGACAAGCTGTATTTGTATATATTGTGATGTCATTTAAAGCCCCATTACTAAATCACACGCTGCTAATTGTCAAGAATCGTGTTTTGCTTTAAACTTATGCAAACATTAAACTAAAATATAAAACGCATTCCAGGCCCAAAAATCTCAAGTATTTTCTCCGAAATTTATACTAATACAATTTTGAAATTCGCGATTAAATCGAAAGTAAAGACTACGGAAAAATCACGGAACTCAACGAACGATGTCGGAATATCCCGTCGAGGCTAGAACTAAACACAACTTCAATTCGGGAGTAAACAAATTTTCCACTTTTCGTATGGTGAATTTCGTGCGAAAGCTAATTAAAATTCATGAAACTCATGTAAATAGTTTATAAAATTACACATGAACATATACTGACGAGAAAAGGAAACGCATCAATTAAAAGAAACGTTTGCTGATAAGCCACGTACAGATAGTACGGGTGTAACGTGAGTAAGACAAGATAACTACAAAATTTATGTAAACGCCAACTTCATTCGCGTAACAGATTTTCACGGCAGAATCTACGTCACGTATAGTAATTTTAAGCATAACCGGGTACGCCAAATAAGTCGACAAACAATAGGAAAGCTACTTGTTTGTCGTTAACCGCACCGCGGACTATAGTTCTAAGTTATGCAACCGTCCCCGACGTCTATCTCTACCCTCGTATCATCACGGCCATGGTAATGGGAGTTCAGTGATGAGTCGTGTTTCGACTTATGTAACGCCTTAAGACATATAAGTGTCTTAAATCGAGATTCAGTCAAAACTCGTTGTTTGCCAAGGTAATCTCGTGGACACATCACATTGACCAGCTATTATGCTTTGTGAGTATCGCTATATTCTGTGTACGTCAATACTTGTTTATCGGCATAAAACGACAGACCTCACGTTGCACACGTCACCAAGGACTTCTTACAGGCTAACAACATTAATGTTTTCTCTTGATATTCTGATCACGGAAATTATGTACCTATTTGAAATGAGACGCTTCTTTTTAGCATGAGTTTAGATATTTGCGTTCTTAAAACTTGCACGCACTGGTTTCTGGAGTATATCACTGGAAAACGATTTGATATATCCAACACCTTACATTGTCGTGTAAGTTTTATCAAACACTTTTCAAGCAATTTAATTGTCTGAGAGAGTATCTCCGTAGTATCTACCTGCGCAGTTAGCAAAAAAAAAAGAAATTTATGAATATAAATTGTCTGTTATGTAAAATAGTTTGTATACGAAGTTTACCATGATCATAAATACTCTTTTGAATTTATGCAGTGTGGCATTCATCATGAGACGTAAACGTTAATATTCTTACAATTTTGTCAAAAGAAGCGGCCATTCATTTATGCAGTCTCTTTCATCACTTTATACAAATTAATTTGAGTTCACTTACGAAACAATTTCTTATAATTTAAATTAATCACTTTAGATATTGGATGGGGTTCATAACTTCTGTATCTCAACCAATATAAGCAGCTATTCTAACGAAGTTTTTCTCACGCGACATAAACAACTATCTTTTATATATTGAAACCTAGTTTGCCATTTTCATAGATACAACAAGTAACCTAGTCTGAATGATATCATATTCGTAATTAATTTGTATTTTTTACTCTTAGTGAATCTGTTCCGGGTGTACACAATCTGATTGGAATAATTTGGTTTAATTGCTTTCGCTATACTTCCTAAAAAACTTGCATCAAAGTTTGCATTTGTAAAATAATTTTACAAATGCAAACTTTGATGCAAGTTTTGTTAATTTCAATTATTGCGACTACACCTATTTTAAAGCCATGAAGGACATTCGTGAATAACATCCTTAATGTTTATTTCTCAAATTATTTTTACAAATTTTTACCTCACTGCTCAAAATCAAAAGAAGATTCATGATCATAACAAACTTACAATACAAACTCTTTTACATTACAGATAAATTATATTTATGTATTTCTTTGAAAAATGCACTGGTGCATTAAAATATGGCTTAATGGTATAGGCTTTAACGTATATCAAAATGTACATCCATACGTAACTTCTCCATATTATCCAACCAATCGAGGAAAATCGTGGGCGAATCTCTTTTATTCCATTAATTTACTAAAACACACTCGTGTGATAGTATTCATCATTGCTGACTCTCTTTGACATTTAAGCATCGATTATAAGCTTGACATTTTAAAGTTGTCTAATTAGGGACTTTAGTCAGTTATCTTTCCCTGATAAAATCTGAAGCAATCCAATTGGTAAGTAGGTCCTTACAGTTGGAATCCTTGGATTTTATCATTGAATTCCTATGTAAGGATAACAAACTATTTCATCTAATATCTTTTTTGTTAATTAAGATATTAACAGAAGTGATGTAATTTAGATAGTTCTTTACCCAAAAAATACTTAGCTTGAATTTCAAACAAATTAAATGATTAACAAAAATATTATTCAAGGTTAAATTTTGCAAATTGACATTAAAATGTAAGGGTAAAATCCGAGTAATCCAACTAGTAAGACCTACCTATTTGAAGAGTATAATAGGGGAAATAACTGACTAAAGTCCCTTATTATACGACCGAAGTGAAACTTCAGACGTATAATGGTATGGCCTCCGTCCGTCTGTCCGTCCGTCCGTCTGTTCGTCTGTCTGTCCGTCCGTTAGTCACATCATGTCCGCTTAATATCTTGAAAAGTTTCTCAGTGACAGTCATGGTACTTGGTAGAAAGATTGGTCAAACTCAGTAGATGAGCCCTATGAATTTTAAGAGCACAAGATCAAAGGTCAAGGTCACAGTAGCATTTAATGCAAAAACAATGTCCGCTCAATATTTTTAAATATGAAAATCTTGTCCGTACAATAACTCAAGAAAGACTGTACCTAGGTTCATTAAATTTTATTTGTGGATAGCCCTTGGGTCATGAATGTGCCCTATTGATTTTGAGACCCCAAGGTCAAAGGTCAATGTCACTTGGACTTTAAATATGACAACTTTGTCCGGACGATAACTCAACAAAGACTGTACATAGGTTTACCTAATTTTATCTGTTGATAGCCCTTTGGTCAAGGATGTGCTCTATTGATTTTGAGACTCAAAGGTTAAGGTCACTGGGAATATAAATATGAAAACTTTTCTGGACGATAACTTACCAAAGACTGTACCTACGTTCGCCAAATGTTATGTGTAGATAGCCCTTTGGTAGAGGGTGAGCACTAATGATTTTAAGACCCCAAGGTCAAAGGTCAAGGTCACTAGGACATAAAATATGAAAACTTTGCATGGGCAATATCTCAACAACCACTTTACCTAGGTTCACCAAATGTTTATGTAGATAGCCTTTGTGTAAAGTGTCCTACTGGTTTGGGAGCTCGCGGTCAAAGGTCAAGGTCACTGGGATTCATATTAGAAATGGACAATAACTCGACAACAGATTCACTTAGGTTCATCAAATCTAAGTGTGGATAGCCTTTGTGTTAACTGTGTGCCTTTTGGGTTCTGAGGTTACGGGGTCAAAGGTCATTGTGACTTAGACTTAATATGGAAAAACATTGTCTAGACGACAACTCAACAGGTGATTTACTTAGGTTTACCAAACTTTAAATGTGTATAGCCCATGTGTCAAGTATGTGCTCTATTGAATCTGTGGCCCATTGGTCAAAGGTTAAGGTCACTGGGACACAAAATAGAAAACAATTTTGGTCGTTAACTCAACAACATCTTCACCCAGGTTTACCAAATTTTATGTGTAGATAGCTCTTTGGTCAGGGATGTGCCCTATTGGTTCTGAGACCCTGGTGTCAAAGGTCAAGGTCATTGGAAGTTCATGTTAGAATTTTTATGCCGGTGATAACTTGCCAATGGCTGTACCTAGGTTCATGAAATCTTTGCTTTGGATAGCCCTCCAGTCAAGGATGTGACCCATTTTTTGGAGTTCCCAGGGTCATAGGTCAAGGCCACCGATACTTCGGGCGTATAATGTCCCGCCCAGTGGAGCTCTTGTTTTATTATCTGATAGTGAAGATTCTTAATAAGAATGAAAATATTCCTAAATAAGCCTTAGAACGACAATAACGTCTTAGTATCGCAGTGATTAGATATTAAACAGCAGCAAATACATACAACACATATTAAGTAAAGGTGTTCTTACAGACATTTAATCAAAATCACTTGTCCTGCGAGCAAAGTGATCTAGAGCTAAGTATGGAAAATGTTCTTATCAAATTAAGCATTTGCGACATTTGAAATCGCATCATGTTGCAAAACCAAGATGGTGTTTTTAAAGGAAAATCACTTTAAATTTAATATGTAACTTAATTAAAAACCTGTATCAGCCAGCGGTTACCTGCATGGTAAAAACATAAAGAGCAAGTTAATCAATTAAATAATATTAGGCTTAAAACGATACGGAACAAATATATCTAATATAGATGAATTGAGAATTACAGTTTGAGTCCTCGGTTTTATCAATGAATTCCTATGTAAGGATAAAAGTACAAAATATTTCATCATATATCTTTCTTGTTAATGAAGATATTTACAAAGTGATAAGATAATTCTTTACCCTAAAAGTAATTACCTTGAATTTCAAATAAATTAAATTATTTACAAAAAAAGTTATCTTAGATTAATTTCGGCAATTTGACATTCATAGGAAAGGGTAAAATCCGAGTAATTCAACTAATTTGAACTACCTATTTGAAGAGTATTCAAGGAAATATTGTTATGCTAAGAAATTGACTTGTTATTCTTTCGTTTTTAATGTCAGTTACCCCATCCACTTCGTATTTTAGTTTAATATTAATTTCTTCAATAATAGACTTTAAATTGATGAAATCTAACCTGATTATTGTGAATCCATATTATAAATGTTGTTTAACACAAGTTATATCCAAGTGCACTTATTTGAATACATTTATTTACATGTTAAACTTAGACTGTATTTCAGCCATGCTTTAAATAACACTGTTGCAAATTGATTTTGCTAAAGAAAATATTATACTAAACATACATACATTAAAATTAACTTTGTGAAATTTGTCATTTACTGTGTGTATAGTGTATTTTGCGTGTTAGTATATGACGTCTTAAAGCCACTAAACGAAGGCAAAATCTTATCATCAATCCAAAAATAAGTAATACTATCATAAAGACTATAGAATAGAAACGCCTTTGGGTTATAATAACTCTCTAAAGCGGGTTCCCTTGTAGGGGTCAAGTTCTTCAAAATATCAGTTTCTTATAAAAGTGGGGTACTTTTATAACATGCAACTTAGACTACGGAGATACTCTCTCAGCCAATCAAATTGCTTGAAAAGTGTTTGATAAAACTTACACGACTATGTTAAGTGTTTGATATATCATATCGTTTTCTAGTGATTTACTCCAGAAACCACTGCGAGCAAGTTTTGAGTTTTCAAATATCTAAACTGATGCTAAAAAGAAACGTCTCATTTCAACTAGGTACATAATTTCCGTGATCAGAATAACAAGAGAAAACATTAATGTTGTTAGCCTGTAAGAAGTCCTTGGTGACGTGTGCAACGTGAGGTCTGTCGTTTTCATGCTGATAGAAAAAGTATTGACGTTGCAAAAATACGAAAATACGTTGCCAGCGATACTCACATGGCATAATAGCTGGTCAATGTGATGTGTCCACGAGATTACCTCAGCAAACAACGATTTGTGACTGAAACTCGTTTTAAGACACTTATGAGTCTAAGTGTGTTACATAAGTCGAAACACGACTCATCTCTGAACTCCCAACACCATGGCCACGATGATACAATGGTAGAGATAGACGTCGGTGGCGGTGGCATAACTTAGAACTATAGTCCGCTGTACGGTTTACACCAAACAAGTAGGTCTCCTCATTGTTTGTTGACTTATTTGGCGTAAACTGTCACCATTTCACTATACATGACGTAGATACTGCCGTGAAAATCTGTTACGCGAATGACGTTGGTGTTTACATAAATTTTGTAGTTGTCTCGTCTTACCTACGTTTCACCCGTTCTATCTAAACGTGGCCTATCAGCAAACGTTTCTGTATATTTAAAGACTTAATCGATGCGTTTCTTTTTCTGTCAGTATAAGTTCATGTATGATTTTTAAAAACTATTTTCATGAGTTTCGTGAATTTTAATTAGCTTTCGCACGAAATTCACTATACAAAACGTGTATTTATCAAAGCAGAAAATGTGTTTACTTCCGAATTGAAGTTGTGGTTATTTTTTGCCACGACGGGTTATTCCGACCTTGTTCGTCGAGTTCCGTGATTTTCCGTTGAGTCTTTACTTTCGGTTTTAATGGCGAACTTTAAAATAGAAATAGTATAAATTCTGGAGAAAATACTTGAGAATTTTGTGTCTGGGATGCGTTTTTTATATTTGTTTAATGTTTGCAAAAGTTTTAAGCAAAAGCATGATACTTGACCATTATCATTTTTTATATCATATTTTATCACATTATATCATATTTTCTTTTGTCAAGCCAATTTTTTTATAATAGACTGACGTCAAAAGGTAATAAACTTTCCTAAATATGTTTATAATATGGATGTTAGAAACATACACTTAATATAAAAATTATTGACATTTGTGCCATATAAAACGAGTGTGTTATAACAAACACAAGGTGTATTATACCTGCTAATAATACATTTACTATAAAACTCGGTTATAACATACTCGCTGGGCCAAAGAAAAAAGGTATGTTATAACCGAGGTATGTTATATCCATATAGCATACTAAGTATGTTACATACAAAATATGAAGAATGGGCCAGAAAAAATGGTATGTTGTAACCGAGTGTATGTTATAACCGAGTATGTTATAACCAAGTTTTACTGTATGTATTTTGTGGTTTATTTCATTGGTTTCAACGGTTAACAAGATTTGCCCTCCTAAAAAAATCTCAACTCATTGACAAAATGATTTTGAGTTTCAAATATTTCCTTGAAGCTATGTTTGTCTTAAACAGTGTTACAAGATCTATTTTAACGCAAATGAACAAGACTTAAACATTACAAAAACATCACGGACTCACATTCTTCATTTTGCTAATTTTGTTTGGGTCAGTTAATATCACTGTATTTATAAAATTAACCATACTCTTTTAGATTCATCGAATGTGTATAGCCTCTATATTTCTTTGTTACAAATTTATAGGTAATGTCTTCAACCAAGTCCAAAATAGCAGATAGCATTGACTTGACATACATTTATTTGAAGCAAACTACAACCATGAAAAATGTACTAAATATTCATTGGCAGTAATTACTCCCTCGTGATATCCTTGGCAAGTGTCTATCAGTCGGAGTTGAAGATGGAATATAAAATGGTGACAAGATACAAAGATTTATTAAGTAATATAGGTCTCTGGCCCAAATAACATATATGCATTATACAAACAATGTCAATTCATCGGATACTTCGTTCAATACATAAAAACAAATGTACATAAAATTACATAGACATAGTTATAAAAGCAAAAGTTCATGCAACTAAATTAAATGAAGGTTTAGTTTTACAGTAAATATATGAATATAGAAGATCACAAATTAATTAATCCATTTTTTCTAATTAACATCGCTGAATGAGTATAATTGGCAATTGCAGTATATAGTGTTAAATCAAACTTTTTCCATAAAGAGATGTATTTCAAAGAAGACGGATGTCTATTAAGATAACTAGGTAAATATTGCTTCCTAATAGAATTTAGTTTCGAAAAAAATAAAATGAAATTAATTCCGTTATCTAGTGTAGATTTACAGAGAGGACAAAGTCTATTTTCAGGTAAGGTATTGTGAAAATACCCAGTATTATATTAAACACCCTCTTAGAATAACAGTTAAGGATCTATGAAACATATTTGTCATATTGTCAATATATGCTTCACAAGAGAAAAATGATTTAATAATGCAATAATCTTTTAGTCTGCTTGAAGAATGTAGCGATTTTTGCCACATCTGCATGTCAATATCAGCAATACGTTGGAAGAAGTCTGCAAAAAATAATTTCTCGTTTCCTACACCCTGATTTAACCAAACATGTTCGTATCCATCATTAACTAAAATGTCCAATATAGTGAGCCCAGCAAGTTTTGCTGATGTTTGAAAAGTTCCAGATTCAGAAATGTTAATATCTAAATTTATGATTTTTTAGCCATCGGCCTGGTTTTTCCATGGAGTGTCACAAATTATTACTACATTTTTTTCTAGAAAATAAAACACTAAATCATTACTAAAGAGGGGGAGGTGGAGCTAATTCTCATTGGCCAATTGAAATAAAAAGATAATCACTAAATTGATCTATTGATAAAAACAAAAGGGGTCATTGTTTTGCCCCAAGCAAACATTAAATGTCCTTTCGTACTAAAGAATGTACGACTTATGAAGCATTACTTGTCTTTAAAAATCTTAAAGGTTCGATGTTGTCACTTTTGATGTACGTTTACGATGAATAGCGCATTCTCTTTAACACCCAAAGTTGTTTTACATAATGACTTTAATACAAAATATTTACAACTGCTTGGAACTATAAAATGTTTTGATGAGAACAATATAACCATTGATTTAACAAATTCATTTTATAAAATTATTCATTAACCAACTGACAGTATATTGCCAAATTTTACATAAAATTTGCCGCATAAAAAACAAACAAGAGAATACATAAATAATGAAGTAATTCAAATATATTAAAGGGATATACAGGCAAATGACTGTGCCAAAAATATAGAACAGAACGGAACAGATAATTTATTTCAGTAACGAATGTATGTTTCTTGTAACAAATAAAGGAATATAAACAATTCATCTGTCACGCAGCACACAACACCAAACACACACACACGCACCCCCGCACGCACGCACACACACCCCCACCCCCACACCTACACACACACTCATTCCGCCTCACTCACGTGCATTCATCCAGCCATTCATATACTCACAAACTTTTAACAACATCTCACACTGACAAAATAAACAAAACATATGGTCATATAATTATGTATAACATAAAGTTCTTGTTGAAAACGATAGTAGGACACTGAGGGAATCACCAAGCTATCTATATATACTCGGCGTCAATAAAAACTTACCACCCTACCAACCCTCGCTTTATAATAATAGAATTGAAGTGCAGTGAAAAGTTTACAATAACACATTTTAGCTAACACATGTAGTCACTGCTGCCAAAAGAATCTAAAATCGATTTACGATGTTCGAGTCCCGGACTGCACGTGCAAAATAAGATTTTTTGTAAGGACGACATTTATCCAGTAGTTTGTGTAAATCATTTGTCTCTAGCGAGAGTTAGTCGACAGGTTAAGAAAAAAACCCTCGTATTTTCAACTATTGCTATTCAAATGCCAAGTTTAGGAGACACTCAAACGTCACCGAGTTCTCGGCATTGCTGACGCCGGGCTTTCATTTTGTGAGATTGCTCGTCGCATGGGCTGCTTCCATCAGACAATCTTGAATCTGGTAAGGAGACATGAACAGACAGGCTCAATGAGAGGTAGGTCACGCCTAGGTCGTGAAAAGGTGACGTCAGGACGTACCGATCGTCAAATTCTCTTGTTGCACGCCGGGGTGGAGATAGTGTCATTGTGTGGGAAGGCATTTCCTTGAGGCACAAGACCCCCACTTATTGTATTGCCTGGAACACTTACTGCTCATCGTTACAATGATAATGTGCCGAGGTCAGTAGTTCTTTCCTTTATTCAGACTGACGCTGACGTCAACCTTCTCCAGCAAGACAGTGCACGGCCCAACTCGGCTCGCGTTACACACGATTTCCTGCAGGATAATAATGTCCACACATCGTCTTAACCAGCATTCAGTCCCGATTTAAACCCTATAAAGCATCTTTGGGACCAACTTGGCCGAAGGGTTTATGACGGCAGACGTCACGTCAATAATTTGCAGCAACATATACAAACACTGACTGAGGTGTGGGATGCAAAACCAAAGTACAGAATCCTGCGTCAGATACAAAGTATGAGACGTAGATGTCAAGCTGAGCTTCATGCAGAGGGAGGACTTACCCGCTACTGAGATCCGTAAGTTTTATTTTCGAGGTGGTCGTATTGGTTTGCGGAGTTGATCCGTTTATGCTTAGATTCCTTACTTGCAAAGAAAAATCCTATTTTCTAATATAATATTTAAAATGATGTAAAATCTTCATATTTGTAAGTGTTTTCATTTTTTTAAAAATTAGGTTCATGTAAGTGGTAAGTCTTCATTGACGCCGAGTACTTGCTGAAATTAAACATTTTCATCGGTCGCATCTTGTCTTTTCAATATTCTTAAGCGGTTAGGATATCTTTTTGATAGAATTATACTAATGTTGCACAATAACAAGCTCTAGTATCTTCTCATCAGCAATTGCATAATGTAACACTAATTTATTTTTAGCTAATATGACTTACGTGTGTCTAGTTAGGAATCACCCCTAATATAAAGAGAAAATAATAATCATTTAATAGTTTTTTAGGCATAACAAAGTCTCTAGAACAAAGTTCTGCTACTTTAAATCAAAGTTTTTCAACTTTTTGACCAATTAGAATTGATCCAGGGAGCAAAAAGTCATGCTTCTTTACTGCATTATTTTGTCCAGGATTTTTGTACCAAAGGTCAAAAGTGATCGTTGTCCCACCAGCCATGAAGGCACCCCACCATCCAAATGATCCGTATGTTAATATCATGTGTTTACAAAGTGACATCAACGCTAAATCATCAGTTTTGTTTGTAAAAGGACTGTAGAAAATATTATCAGCCACGAGATTTTTCTTGACCCATTTCATATCGTCGCTCATAACTATAAAATTAATCTTGTTATAAAATGCTTTAAAATATGTCATGGCATCAAAGTAATAGTCCTTTCCAGCTGTTTTAAATCCGTTTGATTTAATAGCTTTTAGCTTATCCGTTCTTCTTACGTGAATCCCAATGTTTACCGAATTGTTTGGTAAATTCTTCATAAAAGTGTTTGCATTCTTCACAGCTTGTCCCTTCATTTGCCATTGGAATATACTGGCAACGTCTCGTTTTATATTTGTGAAGTATTTCCAAGATTGTCGATAACCGGTGAGAGTCATATTTACTACTCGTGAAAATGATCGTTTGCAAGTCTTGTACTTCTGCCATTGTTTTTCTTCGGGACATTGCTCGGCGTTCATCAATTTTATGTTTATAACATTAGGCAAATTGTAATATTTTAGCAATGGTAATGTTTCACTTATAACAGGAATCAAATCTAACGAATGAGCGATGCCAAACAGTGCCGCAACTTGAAACATTTGATTGCCTGAATCACCTTGATGTCGTGTTCTATTTAACTGTATAAATCCACATTTAGCGATAACTTTGGGTGTTATAGCACTTTGATTCCAATGTAAATGATAGCATTTGTGTTGAGATGTCGAATTTAAAATTCTCTTTTCAGATGTATTCTTTCCAAGACTGTCATTGGAAGATTTCACATTTTGGTGCAAGTTTAGATGATAGTACTTGCGATGTAATGTTGAATTCATAGCTTTCTTTTCATATGACCTATCTTCACGTGTGTCACTGGTGCTTGCCGTAACTTCGAGTGTAGAAAGTTTACTAATATTTGTAGTAATTGCGCCAACTTTAAGTCCTAAGAAAAAACATGTTATCAGGACAAACGCTGTCAGAAGCAAAAAGGTTACTACTTGAACAGAACGCGTTTGTTTTAAATAAGGCATTATTATATAACGTAATATTTCTTTTTAACAAACTTTAAACTTTCACGTCTTCACGTCGAATAAATATTATAGAGAATTTAATGTAATCTAGATTCATCCATCCACAATAAAACGATCAATCAATGGATATAGATTTTCTCACCTAAAGTTGTTTTAGCAAGTCGCTTAAGTAGTTAGACTACCTGTTTTTTTGTTTTCCTCGCTGTGCATTGATATCATGTACATGTATTTCACACATTCAATCGGGTAATACGTTTCAACATGAAGATAATAACTGTAATGCTGAGTGCAAAATTGGATCAACTCAGGTTTTCATGATTTGGCGCAGTTTGGCTTCACAGGTTCTATGAGTGAATCTTCAAGCAGAATGTACCATTTTACAAATCTCGTCGACACCATTCCTTACTGATTGATTAAAGAGTCTAAAACGTTTTAAATGGACATCCCTCCTGCTACACAAAGACGCACGAATCTCACAATCGATCTGAAAAGTGAAATAATTTCTGTAAGTTGCTGCAATAGTCTGTACAGCATAATTATGTGATATGTATACATGTACACGAATACTGTTCTTGAATGAAAATGAATATGTGTATTTCTCATATGTTGTAAACGAATAAAGACCACTGGGGCCACTGTTACAATAATTCTTAAGTGTTTTCGTAAGTCAAAACTTAAGCTTGGACTTAAGTTAAAAGTTATGATAAACTTAAGTTTTTACTAAGTCAGTTTCTCGAAAAAATCTTAAGACAATCTTATCTGTTCCTGACTGAAGTATGGTCTTAAGTTTTGACTATATCATTGTTTCATAGCTACGCTGTTTAATATTTCAATTTTAAATCGGTAACGTGTAAATAATTAATAGTATGATGTAATACATGTACAATCTTTTAGCAATGACTTATAATTATACACATCACACAAACACATTAAAAATCAACACACGATGTTCTCGTGCTATCTTTGTACAAGCAGGGAACGAAACTTCATCAAAAAGAGGTTGATGTAATATGTATAGAGTTAAAAAAATCACCCTGCCGGCAAAGCTTTCATGACTCATTAGTAAGCAGCCAAATGACAGGATTTGCGAGGCTATCACTAAAAATGTAAATAAATATTTAATTTAAATTCTACATTTCGTTGTATTTTTGCTTTTTAAAATTCACTGATACATAATTAAATTGGTTTGCTTTTATTTTGGATTCAAACCTCAATTTTGTTTTCGGATAGCTTTAATCGTCTTTACATGCATTTTTATTTATTCGACTCTTCATAGAAATAGCGATCGATACATTTATGTATTTAACTGTCATTTATTCGAACTATGAGTCATGCAATTTGAATTCTAGTATAACTACCAGTAGCATAGAACTTTAATGCAACAAGAACTATCATGTAAACTGGCAAACTTTATGACCTGCTTGTAAGTCGCACTAAGTGGTCTCGCAGTAACTTGCTGGACTGGATAACCTGTACATATTTATTAAGTATTGGTCGTCAAACATTTCTAATGTGTTAAATATATTCTAATTATTCGCGACCTACTCAAATGACATTTTTGAATTAAAACATTGGGCGCAGCCATATTGAAATTTCTGACTTAAATCACCTGTTTTAGACTTCAGTCTAGAAAAGTGGCCCCAGTTCCCTTGAATATACTCTATTTCACATGCTTGTTACAAGTATTCTTGCATTATGAATACGTAGGTACTTATGCGTGACGCCACCAAATACTAGAAACTGATTCCAAAATGTACATTGTCGGACGAACTCATTACGCGGACATATGCATTATAACGACATTTTTTCTGAGAACGAACAATGTCCTTATATCCGGACCTGACTGTACTACTTTCCTTAACCAAGGACGGTACCACAGTTGGTAGCGCGCCGTAATTTCGAATCATGGATGTTAAATCCTTCCATGAAAAGGTAGGTAGAAATTTATTTTACTTCAATATATACAATGAAAGTCACTAAACGAAGACAGAATCGTTATCATCAAAATAAAAACAATTAATACTATCTAAAAGTAGGGAAAGCATTAAACCCGCTCTAATCGTACGAGGTATATTAAGTTAACACCCTTTCGATTTATTAATCTCTTCTTAAGAAATTGAGGGGGATGAAATATAATTGGATGTTTACTTATAAATGTCAAGATGTCAGATAGAACGGGTGTAACGTGAGTAAGACAAGACAACTACAAAATTTATGTAAACGCCAACTTCATTCGCGTAACTGATTTTCACGGCAGAATCTACACCACATATAGTCAAAGGATAACCGTGTACGCCAAAAAAGTCGACAAACAATAGGAAAACTACTTGTTTGTCGTTAACCGCACCGCGGACTATAGTTCTAAGTTATGCCACCGTCCCCGACGTCTATCTCTACCCTCGTATCATCACGGCCATGGTGATGGGAGTTCAGTGATGAGTCGTGTTTCGACTTATGTAACGCCTTAAGACATATAAGTGTCTTAAATCGAGATTCAGTCAAAACTCGTTGTTTGCCAAGGTAATCTCGTGGACACATCACATTGACCAGCTATTATGCTTTGTGAGTGTCGCTATATTCTGTCAACGTCTATACTTGTTTATCGGCATAAAACGACAGACCTCACGTTGCACACGTCACCAAGGACTTCTTACAGGCTAACAACATTAATGTTTTCTCTTGGTATTCTGATCACGGAAATTATGTACCTATTTGAAATGAGACGCTTCTTTTTAGCATGAGTTTAGATATTTGCGTACTCAAAACTTGCATGCACTTGTTTCTCGAGTAAATCACTGGAAAACGATTTGATATATCCAACACTTTACATCGTCGTGTAAGTTTTATCAAACACTTTTCAAGCAATTTAATTGTCTGAGAGAGTATCTCTGTAGTCTTATTTACATGATATAAAGTACCCCACTTTTACAAGAAACTGATATTCTGAAGAACTTGACCCCTCCGATGGAACCCGCTAGGGAGAGTTTTTATAATCCCAAGGCGGTTATATTATATAGTCTTTTAGATAGTATTAATTGTTTTTAGATTGATGATAAAGATTTTGTCTTCGTTTAGTGGTTTTAAACTAAATCTTGATATACCTGCGCAGTTAGCAAAAAAACTCAACATTTATGAATATAAATTATCTGTTATGTAAAATAGTTTGTATTCGAAGTTTACCATGATCATAAATACTAGGGCTCTACACCGGTATACGATATATATCGAATACCGGTATTGTAGGTTCGATAGATATATCGGATCGAACGTTTCCGTATCGAACAAAATATCGATCAATGACAGTCATACAAATAAAATCCATGGCCTGCAAATCAGTGGATATATTGTATCGCCTAATCAGCCTCCTACTGCTTCTGTTTCGATGTGGACGAACAATCACATAATATGGCACTCCTTTACGCAAACATCTTACACCGGTTACATCATGTATTGTTCTTTTCAAAGGGAAGTAACTGTTGCGGTTATAATGTCCTTTATATGTACTTGAGGTTTCAATTAGTCTGGGATTCAACAATCAGTATTTAGCATTCGGAACTCCTGTGTCATTCACTAGGAATAACTTCGGACATGTTTAGACGCCATTTTGAAACTACCTTTGGGTCACACTCCCAAACAAAATACTTCAACTGGTGTCGAAGTAAACAAATCCACGGATAAATTTCTCTTTTTAGTCCATAATTTGAAATTATATGCACGATTAAATATCTGCTGAACAATATAAAGTCACACATATAGTAAAAGAAATTTATTTACAAAGCTTTATGTCTTTACGACAAGAGCTATTTTGCATTACTGTTACGTGCTTCGCTTCGCGTATGTAGAATAAACCCAGTAATGTTAGTGGACCCCCACGAATCCTTCCGAAATTATTCATTCAATTAATGTTCGAGATGTTCCAAATGCGGAATTTAGTAAATAATATTTAGTATATCAATTCAGGGAACTATAGACACTCGGATTTGTTCGGGCAGATCCTCAATGTAAAGATAATTTGCTTGTACATAAAGAGAAATGCCAAAATATCATTTTCCTTTGCTTTTTACAAAGGAAACCGATACAGACTCCCACATTTGTACACATTAGCTGCTAAACAGTTAATAGCTCAGGCCATTTCAGTAGCTTCTGAATAGATATTTTCAACCTCAGGAGACAACCAGTGAACATAAAGATCATGCCTAGACCCAGACTTACTGCATGGATGCAATGATATTTGTTTAAAAAATGTAAACGTCAAAGACTTTAACATTTAAAATGTTAATAAGACAATGCATTTAGTAGTGTGGTGCTACTTCAATGAAAATAAATGAATAAAACAACAATGTTTTGTTGTATTATAAAAAATCTATATTAATAAAAGTATCATATGATATATCGAATATCGATCATTTTGTATCGATACGAATATCGTATCGATCATTCTGATCGATATAGAGCCCTAATAAATACTCTTTTGAATTTGTGCAGTGTGGCATTCATCATACCGTGAGACGTATACGTTAATATTCTTACAATTTTGACAAAAGAAGCGGCCATTCATTCATGCAGTCTCTTTCATCACTTTATACAAATTCATTTGAGTTAACTTATGAAACAATATCTTATAATTTAAATTAATCACTTTAGATATTGGATGGGGTTCATAACTTCTGTATCTCAACCAATATAAGCAGCTATTCTAACGAAGTTTTTCTCACGCGAAATAAACAACTGTCTTCTATATAAATTATTGAAACCTAGTTTGCCATTTTCATAGATACAACAAGTAACCTAGTCTGAATGATATCATATTCGTAATTAATTTGTATTTTTTACTCTTAGTGAATCTGTTCCGGGGTGTACACAATCTGATTGAAATAATTTGGTTTAATTGCTTTCGCTATACTTCCTAAAAAACTTGCATCAAAGTTTGCATTTTTAAAACATTTTTCACTTTTTCATAAAATAAATATTACTAAACCACTTTTTTGATATTTTTTCTTGTTAAATATTTTTTTCGTTCATTATGATTAAAATGAAAACTAAAATTTATGAAATGTATTTGTTAATTTCAATTAATGCGACCACATCTATTTTAAAGCCATGAAGGAAATTCGTGAATGACATAGTGCTTAATGTTTATTTCTCAAGGTATTACAAATACCTCACTGCACAAAATCAAAAGATTTTTTATGATCATGCCAAACTTACAATACAAACTCTTTTACATTACAGATAAATTATATTTATGTAATTTGGGCAAAATGCACAGGTAATCAAAATATAGCTTAATAATATAGGTTTTAACGTATATCAAAATTTACATCCAAACGTGTTTTTATACATTATACAGATACAAAATTGTACAAAGTATATTTAGTTTACGCCCTTTCCATTAATTAAGTACTTCCTCAGCTATTGAGCGAGATGAAATATAATTAGATGTTTACTTATAAATTTCAAGATGTCAAACACAGAATGGCGTAATTTTTTGTTATCGATAGATATCATCTCGAAGCTTCATTTCAGCTCTCATACTATTCAATTAAACGACTTTTTAAGATTTTTAGCGTATATTTTATGAGACAGTGATACACAATAAGATATTTAGAACTTTAGAACTCATTCCCTCCAATTTTGCTTTCTAAAGACTTATTTGTTGTTCCTGAAGCCACAAAGCGTTTGTAGGTTTATCGTGATAAGTTTTTTATTAAGACTTATTTGTATACATATGTCTTGATGTCACAAGGTTAACAGATTTTTTTTACTGGATTTGAAGCCGTGTAAACACAATTAAGGTCATTTTACGGCGTCCAGCGCACTTAACCTAGCTTTCCTGGACCATTGTCTATAACCAGTACTCACCTACCCTTCCACAAGGCCGGAAACTTCTCCATATTATCTAACCAATGGAGGAAAATCGTAGGCGAATCTTTTTTTTCCATTTAATTTACTAATACACACTCGTGTGATAGTATTCATTATTGCTGACACTCTTTGACATTTAAGCATTGATTATAAGCTTGACATTTTAAAGTTGTCTAATTATACGCCCGAAGTGAAACTTCGGACGTATTATGATATGGCCTCCGTCCGTCCGTCCGTCCGTCCTTCCGTCTGTCTGTCCGTACGTCCGTCTGTCCGTCCGTTAGCCACATCATGTCCGCTCAATATCTTGAAAAAATTTTGAATGACAGTCATGGTACTTGGTAGGAAGATTGGTCATACTCAGTATATGACCTCTATACATTTTGATGTCACTAGGTCAAATGTCAAGGTCACAGTAGCATTTAATGCAAAACCATGTTTACTCAATATCTTGAAGAAAAGTTTTTGAGTGACAGTCATGGTACTTAGTGGGAAGATTGGCCATACTCACTAGATGACCCCTATACATTTTGAGGTCACTAAGTATAAGGTCACAGGAGCATTTAATGCAAAAACCATGTCCGCTCAATATCTTAAAAAGTTTCTGAGTGACAGTCATGGTACTTGGTGGGAAGATTGGTCAGACTCATTAGATGACCCCTATGAATTTTGAGAGCACAAGATCAAAGGTCAAGGTCACAGTTGCATTTAATGCAAATACAGTGTCCGCTCAATATCTTTAAATATGAAAATCTTCTCCGTACAATAACTCAAGAAAGACCGTACCTAGGTTTACCAAATTTTATTTGTGGATAGCCCTTGGGACAAGGATGTGCCCTATTGATTTTGAGACCCCAAGGTCAAAGGTCAAGGTCACTTTGACTTTAGATATGAAAACTTTGTCCGGACGATAACTCAATAAAGACTGTACCTAGGTTCATCAAATTTTATCTGTGGATAGCCCTTTGGTCAAGAATGTGCTCTATTGATTTTTAGACTCAAAGGTCAAAGGTCAAGGTCACTTTGACTTTAGATATGAAAACTTTGTCCGGACGATAACTCAATAAAGACTGTACCTAGGTTCATCAAATTTTATCTGTGGATAGCCCTTTGGTCAAGAATGTGCTCTATTGATTTTTAGACTCAAAGGTCAAAGGTCAAGGTCACTTTGACTTTAGATATGAAAACTTTGTCCGGACGAAAACTCAATAAAGACTGTACCTAGGTTCACCAAATTTTATCTGTGGATAGCCCTTTGGTCAAGAATGTGCTCTATTGATTTTTAGACTCCAGGGTCAAAGGTCAATGTCACTTGGATATAAGATATGAAGACCATGCCCGGGCAATAACTCACAACCACTTTACTTAGGTTCACCAAATTTTTGTGTTGATCGCCTTTGTGTAAAATGTCCTTCTGGTTTGGGAGCTCGCGGTCAAAGGTCAATGTCACTGGGATTCATATTAGAAAAAAAATTCCCGGACAATAACTCGACAACAGATTCACTTAGATTCATCAATTCTAAGTGTGGATAGCCTTTGTGTTAACGGTGTGCCCTTTGGGTTCTGAGGTTCCGGGGTTTAAGGTCATTGTGGCTTAGACTTGATATGGAAAAACATTGTCTAGACGACAACTCAACAGGTGATTTACTTAGGTTCACCAAACTATAAATGTGTATAGCCCATGTGTCAAGTATGTGCTCTATTGAATCTGTGGCCCAGGGGTCAAAGGTTGAGGTCACTGGGACACAAAATAGAAAACATTTTTGGTCGTTAACTCAACAACATCTTCACCCAGGTTCACCAAATTTTATGTGTGGATAGCTCTTTGGTCAGGGATGTGCCCTATTGGTTCTGAGACCCTGGTGTCAAAGGTCAAGGTCATTGGAAGTTCATGTTAGAATTTTTATGCCGGTGATAACTTGCCAATGGCTGTACCTAGATTCATGAAATCTTTGCTTTGGATAGCCCTCCAGTCAAGGATATGACCCATTTATTTTGAGTTCACAGGGTCATAGGTCAAGGCCACCGATACTTCGGGCGTATAATGTCCCGCCCAGTGGAGCTGTTGTTTTATTATCTGATAGTAAAGATTCTTAATAAGAATGAAAATATTTCATAAAAAGCCTTAGAACGACAATAACATCTTAGTATCGCAGTGATTAGATATTAAAAAGCAGCAAATACATACAACACATATTAAGTAAAGGTGTTCTTACAGACATTTAATCAAAATCAATTGTCCTGCGAGCAAAGTGATCTAGATCTAAGTATGGAAAATGTTCTTATCAAATTAAGCATTTGCGACATTTGAAATCGCATCATTTTGCAAAACCAATATGGTGTTTTAAAGGAAAGTCACTTTACTTCTAATATGTAACCTAATTAAAAACTTGTATCAGCCATCGGTTACCTGCATGGTAAAAACATGAAGAGTGAGTTAATCATTTCAATAATATAGGGCTTAAAACGATACAGAAGAAAAATCTAATAAAGATGAATTGAGAATTACAGTTGAAATCCTCGGATTTTATCAATGAATTTCTATGTAAGGATAACAAAATAGTTCATCATATATCTATCTTGTTAATGAAGATATTTACTGAGTGATAAAATTTAGATAGTTCTTTACCCTTAAAAATTAAAATAATTAGCTTGAATTTAAATTAAATTATTTACAAAAAAGTTATCTAAGATTAATTTTGGCAAATTGACATTGATAAGAAAGGGTAAAATCCGAGTAATTCAACTAATTGGACCTACCTATTTGAAGAGTATACAAGGGGATAGTATTATGCCAAGTCATTGACTTGTTATTCTTTTGTTTTTAATGGCCGTTACCCCACCCACTTTATATTTAAGTTAAATATCCATTTCTTCAAAAATAGACTTTAAATTGATTAAATATAACCTGATTATTGTAAATCCATATTATATATGTTGTTTAACACAATCTAAATTCTGCATCGATCAGCAGTTTAATCAAGAATGATGGGTGTTCATATATCACTCAATGTTTTGTTTATAATTACAAAACAGCAAACATATAAATGATCTATAGCGTATCTTGAAATATACTGACATGCAAACAACTATACACTCATGCCCAATTTCTTTACATTACCCAAGTGTTGTATCGTGAGTTAACACGAGATATAACACCCGTAATGTAAAGTTCTTTAAATCTTTAAATTCTTTAATAAAATAGTTTAATCAGGTCATTGTACATCAATATCTGTAATGACTACCACGTCTACGAATGAAGACAAACAAACATAAACGTATAGACCTGCCGTAACGTCAAATGACGTCGATGGGATTATTAGTCTATTTCCTTTGTTAATACAAACACAGAAAACCAAGGACGTCTGCAACTTTTACTTTTCGCCCCTCTGCCTTTAAACGTAAATTATGTTTAAGATATTAACTGAAATTTACTGAAATTTAGCAGATATGTGGCAAATTGATTTTGCTAAAGAATGATACCAAACATACCTACATTGAATGTAACTTTGTGAAATTTGTTATTTACTGAGTGTACAGTGTTTTTTGCGTGTCAGTATTTGACGTTTTAACTCAATAAAACAACTACTGCCAATAAAAGGGTGTTATTATTGGCGATGTCATGGTTATCCTCTTTTAATTCTATAGCGTCATCTTCGGAACAATTTTGATACGTAATTCTCGTATATAAATTTTCGTCAGTAAAATCTAATTAATACGTCCGTGAATCACACGTTAAACTTGTATTCAGAAACCACAAGTCAAAAATTGTATCTAGGAATCATAAATCAAAATCTAGTCTTTCACTGTGCTTTTGTTCCATGTCTAATGTTTTCACTAACGCATATACGGTGATGTCTTCTGAATAAATCCACATATTTCTTGTGTGCAGTTACTAGTATACTAAACTACTTTAGCTTGATTGTGAAAAAAGTTCTTACAAATTTAATTTATCACTTTCGATTCCGCTTCCTTATTCCCCAGTACTGAGCTAGTAGAATCAATTCCTTGCTCAAGGAAACAATCGGATAGGTTTAAATTGGGTATATATTTAATGATTACCAGTCCAACGTAGTAACCGCTCGGCCACGCCCTCACATATTTCTTCATGAAAATTAAGTTAAGACTTTGTGTCCAGAGAGTCTACCATTATTTCATTAACAATGCCCTCTTTTATACTTTCATCTTTTAACTAATCGTCTAACAAACCTTTAGTTTGTTAACTTTATCCAGACAAGTACGTTTGTTACGGCGCCAAAAACAATATAACAGATGGCATTTAGGCGCTTTGTTAAAGTACTTTCCAGACATTGTCGTTAAGTTTTGTAAAACGAGAATCTTCATTATGTTCTATTATTATGTCCATATACGAGTTTAATATAATTACTAATCAAAACTTCATTCTATTTACTTTGTAATTGTTTACTTTTGCCATACATGAGTTAAATATTGTGTAAACATTTCAGCATTGTCAGATTAGAACTATTTTATGCCAATAGCAGTAGCCATTCAATTGTACTTCTCAATAAAGACAATCAAAGATCTATGGTAGGTTTCTAGTCAGTATCGTGGTATTAAGACTTTAATGTTTTCTTGAACACCATCTTGATTATTATCACAAAACCTTTCAAAAATACATCAAAAGTCGAAACACATAACTCAAAAACTAAACATGGCATGAAATTGAAAATAACATTTAATTGGACTATCACGATACTTATGACGAATTCCTCGTTTAAAGAGGGTTCTTAAATTAATCAAAATGCTTACTCCTTAGTGTTTCATATTGACGTAATCAAGTTCCATGAACTATTGCATTGTAAGATGTACCATAAAGCATTCGAAAAGGTAACATTATATCCAGTATCAAATGGAGAAAACCCGTTTGATTACAATTGGTTCTTTGTACCTAACATTCAGGGATATTAAACTTTAATTTGAATTGCTGAATTAAAATGTAATTAGTGCAAATATGTTGCAATTTTAGATAATAACGTACGGAAACTCTGAGAACTAACTCTTAATCTTATTTTCTAAAACAGAATAGTGACCTTGATACTTGATTATTTTAGAAGCAAATTATTTCTCAGACACTTGTGGTAATTGATATTTGTTTCCTATACATCTTGTTTTAGATTTAGTATCATGGTACGACTGTAAACTAAGATACTGTCTCGACAGTCAATATAAATATTCCGATCAAGGTTATATTTGGTGATACAGAATTAGGGACTTTAGTCAGTTATCTTTCCCTGATAAAATATGAAGCAATCCAATTGGTAAGTAGGTCCTTACAGTTGGAATCCTCGGATTTTATCACTGAATTCCATGTAAGGGTAACAAAATATTTCATCTTATATCTTTCTTGTTAATGAAGATATTAACAGAAGTGATAGAATTTAGATAGTTCTTTAAGTTAAAAAAATAGCTTGAATTTCAAACAAATTAAATGATATACAAAAAAAGTTATTTAAAATTAAATTTGGCAAATTAACATTAAAAAGTAAGGGTAAATCCGAGTAATCCAACTAATTAGACCTACCTGTTTTGAAGAGTATACAAGGGGAAATAACTGACTAAAGTCCCTTATTGCGATGCATATATTTTGGTTTCGCCTTCATACGTGTAACAACAAACCTATTGGATAGGGTTCTTGATTTAGTATGAATTATTCTTCGTAGGAATGATCTGCTTTGTTATGAAATTTCCTTATATTGTTAAGAGTGCAGCTATTAAAAATTCAATGTTACATATTACTGAGAACGTGTCATTATTCAAGTATTAAAAAGAATTTAAAATTGGACTGATCGGGACGTAGTATGTACTTAGTACTAGAATTCAGTGCGTCTGTCTTTGTTGAATTGGTTATCGATATATTTGCAACAATAGACTGTGAATCAGTCACATTACATAGATTGATTGACAAATACATTAAGAACCATTTAACTCTTCGCTAGTACACACATTACGCAACACAAATGTAAAAAATAACATAAATAGCATCAGGCAGTTAAGCAGGTGTTTTTTTTCTTTTGTTTTAAAGATTACGGTTTAATTGTTTGTTGTCCATCAAGCTGTTAGTTCAGAAATGGTATAATGTTTCACATGGGAATTATAAGATCAATTTGGAACAATAAAATGAGTCATTGAGAAGGTTTTATATACTCTCGTGGACAATTATACGCGTATAACAATGCTATTAAATGACAGTAAATATTTTTCCGCTGTTTGCAAAGAAATAAAAGTTTGTCGTTTGAAATGTTGAATAAGACGAAAATTACTTTCCCTTGGTTGAAAGCTCCGATAGGTGGCGTAAGTGTACCACGAGTTTTCGCACTAAACCGATGAAGCGGTTTGGTCATTCAGCTTTGGGACATTTAACGTTAAACACCTGCAAGTTTTATTTAGTTACTTTTTATTGTTTTATGTGAACGGGGTTGTAGTTTCAATGTTAAGTTTGTAAAGATACACGCATGATGTCATTAAAATGCATTATATAGTAAGAATTAAGTGAATAATTTCACTTTAATGTTTGTGTATGTATTCGTGACATATCAAAATACTTAGTATGTAAATTACACGGTAGCAGGTCGTTGGTCCCCAAAGGCATGTAACCCCAGCAGGTCGTTGGTTCCCGAAGCTTGTAACCTAAAAATATATAAATTATTTTTGTTTGTTGTTTACTGCGGAAGTAAGGACCTATCGCAGGTGATGGTTATCAAGTGAAGATGAATTTTAATGTATACTTAGAAGTTCACTTGATTAAAAAGAGATCTACATGTATATGAAGAGCAGGAGAATAAAATGCAATTGGGTTAAGATTGACTATTATTTCTTCTCATATATACTGCTTTACTCTGACATGTGTTTAGAACCTTAACAAGCCTATATACTTGAATGTTCAATTCAACTTATGACATAGACACAGTATGCTTAGATGAAGGTTTGGGAGCAAAACATCAAAACTTTGCTATGTACAATCAAGATTAGAAAAAAGACATATGAACATCAGTCGATATTGGAACTTTTTCAAACGTTGCAAGCAAACATATTTGGTTCATCAACAGTGTAAAGAAAGTACTTCCACGCAGCTAAAACGTGAAGAGTGAGATCTTTTTGAATTTATAACTTTCGGTACAATAGGAATGCCGAAAACATTTAACGCCTATGAAAGGACAGTGGTAATGGAGTCTAAACCAAATTAAAATCGTACGTTTTTTATTCTCAGAACAAAATGTTTTACCTTTCTGTCTGCATATGTTATAATTTGTGACATCATAATTGTCATTTATTTTATCTTAAATATTGATTGACACTTTAACATTGAGACATGAAATTGACATTTGAAAACACACAACTTTTAAATATCCCCAGGGTCAATGCTGAATAATGAATGTGCTATTGACATAATGTAAAATGAAACACCACTACACTAATTTGTTTAGTGTAAAAACCATACTTTTCTAATCCAATTTAAATATGATATCACTTATTTAAGATGTTTATTTGCTTCAAGGAAGAGGACACCTTACTGAGATACTGAAATTAAATAACCTGTTTTTTATGAATGCATCTGCATTCCTTTCATGAGGCATCACGTATGATTAAAGGTGTGTTATGCGCATATTTTGCACATATAGAACTACGCATCCCGTAAGCTAAAATCAACATAATAGCTTTATAAAACATCCCAAACAAACGTCATTGAGCTACAATTAAATTCCCTTTACCAACGCTGTCATATAAATAAAACGGTTTTAAATTCTATTTTCTTACATGTAAAAAACAGGGACTTTATATAACAGGGATTTGTTACGATGAGTAAGTGTAATAGATTTTCGTCAAATTTCACTGTCGTCGCTATTATTTCGGCCAATACGGAAAACAATTATAACAAGTTTAAATAAAGATATTCACATGAATGTTTGCACCAGCACCATTCAAATTGACATAAATGTTAGGAAAAATGTGTTTCTAGGTGATTTTGAGGAAAATTACGTTCACAGACTGTTTCACAAAATAATGCATTTTCCCGTCGATCTGCCATTACTAGCCCCATTTTACATAACCTTAAGTCATATTTTCGGTCATAATTGCAACAATTTTTTGTCAGAAACTTCAGAAACATTCACAATTTGCATGGAAGACATGTACAAAAACATAAATCAAGTTAAACTCTGGAATAGCTTGTCGTCCTGCTTCAGCCAGCTATAGACAGTGACGACCGAGAAAATTAAAAAACAAGCACTTTGTTACAAATCCCTGTCATATAGAACCTGAAAAAACTGCCAGTTTTTTTAAGCCGACCGGAGATAATGGTGGAAAATCGATAGAGAAAGTAAAGAGAGCATCAGTCAAAAGGAACGGAACTTGCGACATTTAAGCGACGAAAACAAATATACAATATAAACTTCGGGTCATCTAGAGTGCATATATTTGTGAGGAATGCGTGAGATAACATGAGTTTGAGCTGTCAATGGCCTTGTAGACGGATGAAATCTAACAAAATCGTTGCTTGAGAATGAGAGGTAAGGCTCCGTAGAATCGAATTTTAACTAAGAATTTGGCTAATCAACTGTTAACATCATTGTGCCGTTAGTGGTTCTGTATAATAATGTTAAGTTTTGACGTTTGTTCTGCTTATATTATATAAAGTTTACAAAACGGCTTTATTGTAGATCGTTTAAATCATGGCGCTTCGTTCCATGACATTTCGACCCCGTCATTGATTACCACTTAGAGAATTTGGATGGCATGTCTATCTCTTTTTATGTGTTGCAGTACGTGTTCTTTCAATATAATATTTCTAAATGTGAAAGATTAACAAATGTTTATGGCAGTATTAAACAAAACTATACATGGACTTATAAATATTCACAAACAACCATTGATTGACCAGTTTACTGTCAACTTGTCAAGAGACGTACGAGGTTAGTTTTAATGATTTTTACTATATCATGAGTCTGTTAAATAATGCCCAAGACTACTTGCTGCGTACCTTTTTTTCTCAAAAAGGTAAACACTTGTTTCCCAAGGATGAGAAAAGATGTAATGCTAGGGTTCACGCCATAAGAAGGGAAAAATCAAAGTATTATGACGTGTGGAAACCATCAGCCTACTCGTACCTCTGTGGAAATCATTTCTCGGAGGATGATTATCATTTTCAGTACACATATGGTGTTGTTAAAATACATTTATGTAAACTTGATTTATTATCGCCAGTTTTATGTACAATACTATAATAACTTTGATAATAAAAGCGTAATTGGTCGAATAATAGACAATAGTCAACTTGGTATTACATTAGTATATATTGTGTTTCATTATTTATAAATATATTTGTATACATGTACATATTTTATGAGGAAATTAATTACATAGTTAAAAAACGTGCATCTCTCTAGTTGAATAGTTGATCAATTACAAACTAAGCTAACAATTATTTACATTGTTCATCAATCCATTCACTGACTTCTCACGTTTTCAATACAAATTAATTGCGATTCAATATTAAAATGCTTGCAATGTTTAAATTATGGAATATTTACATATATTTTAGTCACAATTTCTGGGATAAATGATTCTTCTAATTTGTCTCTTGGTGCATCTTATAGGGTGTCAAGGGGTTAAGGGACCTTACCATCCCTGACTATTAAAGTAAATTATATGCAGAAACAAGTAGATCGAAAAGTTTAAATGATTGCTTCAGTGGTTATAACTATTATTTGTTGACAGTAAGTATTCCTGGAAGTGCATTTTTTCATGTAACAAAACATTAAGTATGATTTTTTTCATTTATTTTGTTATATTTTATTTCATTTACATGTTGTTGTGTTTAAGTGCTTATTAATCGATGGTACAGTGCAAATGGGGTACATACACACATTCTTAAGAAGTTCTTATAAACATACCATACATTTTTCATGATTTCGTTTTGAGGGAAGATTCAATACATAATTCAGTTATCATTTTACACAATTTGACAATTTTTCTAAGTATGGACAGCATTTGACATCATTGTCCATATAAAAGAATGGCTATGAATTGTCACGGTCTGGGGTCAAACCAGATTGGCCCGAGTGCGAACTCAAATAAACTTACGACCTAACCAATTTTGTGGCTTTAGGTCAAATCTTTATTGAAACGTCCAATGCATATGCGCCTTCACAGACTTAACAGCTAAACCCATTGCTATATATCAAATAAATAGATGTACAGTTAAAATATATAACTTTAACTGTCAGATATGCATAAATTAACCCTTCTTATTTGAATACTCTCTACAATACATCTGTACTAATGGGTAATTCAAATCAGTTGGGTAAATATGTTCCACAAAGAGTTGAATTAAATTAAACAATATAAGACAGTATCACAAGTGCAAAGATCACAATCATTCTATTCATGTCAAAATTGCATTAACACAAGGATTTAGTATGTATCAATGATTTATCAATTGCATTAAAATTGTCGTAAATATCAAATAACAAGTATATCTGTACAAAAACTTGAAATTCCAAATTGTAATACCCTATTGTTATGGTCGTAAAAATGAAAATATTGAGATATTAATGGGAAAAATCATTTTTTTGAAGCGCATTAAGCTGTATGTTGTTAATGATGTTTCATGAACAATTTAATGGTAAGAATCATTTTAATAAATGTATACATGAGTATGAATATGAATGAACATTCGGACAACAGTTGATAGTCACATGGTAAAAACACACTCTGTGTTGATTTCGTCCAGTTTCACCATGCCGCGTTTAAACAAAAATGAGCGAAATATGGCCATCGGCATATTCCTTGCCGGAAGTGCCAAAAACGCTATAGCAAGGGGCTTGGGTGTCACCATTCGACAATTTCTTCACTTGTGGCCAGATATAGGAAACAAATATCCCTGCATAGTCTACCTTTATCGTTATCGTTGGAACATCATCTGAAATGTGCATTTAATTCTCGTACCCAGAGTTTAGTTGGGTTTATTGTTCATTTTTTTAAGCTGTCAAAGTTTGAATAATTTCACGGTGAATGATTACACACTATCCCAATATCTCGAGTGCTAGAGAAAGAGCACATAGTCACCGTGAAATTATTCATGTTTTGACAGTTGAGAAAAAAACGAACAATAGTATTGAGAATCTTACTAGACTCTGGGAACGAGAATTGCGCATGTATACAATCTATTTCGGTCATTTGTGGAAATAAAAACAAACCAATGACACAACCTTCGTGAATACGTTTTTTTATTGACTATTATGGGTGAATTTTATAAATTAAGACTGTGTGCGTGTTTTATGCGTTCATATTATGTGTATTTTATGTGTGCATTGTGTGTTTACATTATGTGTGCGTTTTATTTGTTTATTGTCCGTTTTTTTCTCAACTGTCAAAGCTTGAATAATTTCATGGTGACTGAATGCATTGGTTTTGTACTGGCGGTCTAATTTTTATCTAAAAATATTGACTAAAACATATCATACGGCATGAGAAGCTTTAATCAATACACACTTTCAGAAACTCATGGATGTATTTCGACAATGATTGGAACGAACGCTTTCTCCGTGAAATTTTTCATGTTTTGACAGTTGGAAAAAAAACGAACAATAAACTATTTGCATATTTGGTGTGTTATTTTATGTGCATGTTTTTTTGCACTCACCGGTATATCATGCGTGTATTTTATTTGTGTATTTTGTTTTGTTATTGTATTATGTATGTATTTTATGTGCTTATGTTGTTTGTGTGTTTTTTTGTGTTTATATTTTATATGTGATTAATGTAAGTAAATGCATGTTAAGCATTCAAATCATGCGTGTACTTTATTTGTGAGTATTGAATGTGCGTATTATATTTGTTAACATTATACGTGTATTTTATTTGTTTGTATACCGTGTGTATCTTATGTGCGTATTCTATATGAAGTATCTATGAATATGTTTTCACATTTTGTGTGAATATTATGTGCGCATTTCATACGTCCATTGCACGTGAGTAGTGAATATGTTGATGTGTGTATTTTACGTGTGTATATTTATCCATCTATTAGAAAAACTGTCAATGGTTAAAACAAAAACAATTGTATTTACAATGGATATCCACCACGTTAGGAATTATAGTTGTCGTCCTATCAGTAAATATTGATATCCCTATGATATTACAAAAAGGTCGTATTCTAGGTCATGCGTGTAATTGTACTTTAAACAATGGACATGCCAACAAAATATGTGACTCAGGTAATGCATGAACATCATTTACTGATTAAAACAGACCATTTTTAAGTGAAAGATTTCTTTAATATAATGTGTATGCACATTGTAATTTTTTCAAAATAACGTGTTTATAAAATAAGTGTAAGCTAACTAAGCCACACAAAAGGATGTCGTACAGGTCATTTTCTAGGTCATGTGTGTTGTTGTACTTTAAAGAATGAACTTGCTTACCAAATAGGTGAATAAGCTAATGCATGAACAGCATTTTAATTATATAAACATACCCCTTCGATATTTGACATTTAGTTTAGAAAGTGTATATGCTCACTATAAATTTTTATAATCATGTGTTTATAAATAAAGTGTAAATTGACTAAATTATAAATTTGTACAAAAAATCACCCATAAATATTGGTGTGTAATGAAACAGCCAATGTTTATATACGCAATGTTTACGTGGACGACCTGTACCATCCGATTGATCAGTGTTTTTGCGTTGCGTATTTACAAAATATTTCATTGTGAAAATGTAAAATATTGTCTTGTATTTAAGTGTCAGTAAAAGAGTCTATATTTCTCAGTTCTCACAAAGAAAGTAAGAAATATTTAAGACAGAATGTCAACTTCGTATATCCTTAGAGGGATATTATCCATGTCTCTAGTGATGTTTATTGAGGCTACGTTTAGCCAGCATCCATCAGTAATAGTAGGTGGTTTGTATCGACATATCCGTACTGCATATCTATCAGTCCATGAACATTCCACACGTTGAAATATAACCCCAGAGGCGTCCAGTTGTAGTGCCATGCCATAATAAGCTGTAACATAATACAGGTATATATAATCTTACTTTGATATTTTAGTGAGCGAGTGAGAGACCGAGCGAACGTACGGACGCACGAACGAACGGACAAACGAACGAACAAACTAAATAATGAATAACGAGTGAATAAATAAAAGAACTGACGATCGAATGAACGAATGAGCGAAAATATGAACGAAGAAAGATCAAACGAACAAACAATCGCCCGAATATAATAATAAACGAACGAACGAATAAACATATGAGCGAATGAATGAATAAACGAATGAATGAATGGCGAGAAATGATCTCTAATTTGAAAACAGAATTATCTGATTCATTGAACATTACCTCGGGCAATGCCATTATTCTGCTTCGCCTGACGCATTTTTACGCATCGATGTACGAATGGGGACCAGACAAGCGTACTGATTTCCATTGGTATTTGTTATTTTATCCATTTGATGTTAAAATTATAAGATGTAAAAGTAAAACTGTTATATTATAGTAATTACAAGTATTTTGTAATATGTATTTGAAGTACATGCTTTTGTCTATAATTCAATTTGTCTATACATGATAAAATTAAGTAAAATTTCGACAAAATTTTTCTTGGCAATGAAAAATGACTTCTGTCAAAAATAATATGACTCGTTGGCAATGTCAAAGATATTAGCATTCCTTACATGCATGTACGACAATAATTCCTGAAACTGGCCATGCAGTCTCACCGAAGTCGATATTCCACCAGGCACCATTACCTGTACCTTCAAAAAATGTGTAAATATCCCCATCTACAGCATGAGACAAAACAGTGGTCGCAGTTTCACCATACGAAGAAAATACAGCACCATTCTGTGCAAGGTGGTCTAAAATTAAGATTACATGTACTCATTTAAAGAATAAAAATCGCGACCGTAGGGTAGCAGTTAAGTTAGCATTCTTACTTCAAATCCGGAGATCACGGGTTCGAGTCCGGTTGCGGTAGGTCATACCCTATACATGAGTTGTCGGCATCGTTGTAGGGAAAGTTAGTACTGGCGGTAGAAGTGTCTAAAAAAGCTATAGTAGAAAGAGCTGACCGTCGTATAT
Source organism: Mactra quadrangularis (assembly GCA_025267735.1). Lineage (NCBI taxonomy): Eukaryota > Metazoa > Mollusca > Bivalvia > Venerida > Mactridae > Mactra > Mactra quadrangularis. The sequence goes on from CM046297.1 coordinate 2,717,701, forward strand.
ATGACCTGAATATGAGTTTGATACGACGTTAAAAAACATCAACCCAAAAAATGTTCAAAGACTGTAAGTTAAACCCTGGTCGGTGGTGCAATAGGTGATGAGAGTACTGGTTAAAGATAGAGGTCTAGAAAAACTAGTTCAGATGAGCTGGTCATGCAATGAGCATAAATTCATGATTTTCCAGAAGCGCGTTGACTTGAAAAAAGAACTCTCTTGTGTACTGAAGGTTTTTCTTTACATCCAAAGAAATACAAATACTGTAAAAGGGATATTGAGTCAATCTAGCCGATGTTTGCGACAAGAACATTTGGTGCTTTTCACAAAAATTCTTTTAAAAAAATTCAAGTCAAAAGCAAGAAACATTAATGATACGCTCATAATTCTCAATATAATACAAATTGTGTAGAATTGTGTATACCTTTTGAATATCATATCATAGTTATGCTTATTTCTAGGGGTGTAACGGTTAACCGATATAGGTGCGTGAAGTTAGCTGCCAGTTGCCAGTTGCCAGTTGCCAATTCAATCGGCAACTGGCAACTGGCAGCCAACTTCACACCCAGCTGCCGATTCAATTTTTTTTGTTAGCAAGCACTATGTACAGGCACTGCGACGAACGTTCCGCGCGGGTGTATTGAATCGGCAACTGGCAACTGGCAGCCAACTTCACACTCCAGCTGCCGATTCGATTTTTTTAGATTTCGGCGCAGATACGTCACCCTATGCACATGTACTACGATGAACGTCCTGCTCGTGTGTTTTGAATCGGCAACTGGCAACTGGCAGCCAACTTCACGCCTCAGCTGCCAATTCGTTTTTTTTTAGATTTCGGCGCAGATACGTCGCCCTATGCACATGTACTACGATGAACGTCCTGCTCGGTTGTTTTGAATCGGCAACTGGCAACTGGCAGCCAACTTCACGCCTTAGCTGCCAATTCGATTTTTTTAGATTTCGGCGTAGATACGTCGCCCTATGCACAGGTACTGCGACGAACGTTCCGCGCGGGTGTTTTGAATCGGCAACTGGCAACTGGCAGCCAACTTCACGCCTCAGCTGCCAATTCGATTTTTTGAGATTTCGGCGCAAATACGTCGCCCTATGCACAGGTACTGCGACGAACGTTCCGCGCGGGTGTTTTGAATCGGCAACTGGCAATTGGCAGCCAACTTCACGCCTCAGCTGCCAATTCGATTTTTTTAGATTTCGGCGCAGATACGTCGCCCTATGCACAGGTACTGCGACGAACGTTCGGCGCGGGTGTTTTGAATCGGCAGCTGGCAACTGGCAGCCAACTTCACGCCTCAGCTGCCAATTCGATTTTTTGAGATTTCGGCGCAAATACGTCGCCCTAAGCACAGGTACTGCGACGAACGTTCCGCGCGGGTGTTTTGAATCGGCAACTGGCAACTGGCAGCCAACTTCACGCCTCAGCTGCCATTTCGATTTTTTTAGATTTCGGCGCAGATACGTCGCCCTATGCACTGGTAATGCGACGAACGTTCCGAGCGGGTGTTTTGAATCAGCAACTGGCAACTGGCAGCCAACTTCACGCCTCAGCTGCCAATTCGATTTTTTGAGATTTCGGCGCAAATACGTCGCCCTATGCACAGGTACTGCGAAGAACATTCCACGCGGATGTTTTGAATCGGCAACTGGCAACTGGCAGCCAACTTCACGCCTCAGCTGCCAATTCGATTTTTTTAGATTTCGGCGCAGATACGTCGCCATATGCACAGGTAATGCCACGAACGTTCCGCGCGGGTGTTTTGAATCGGCAACTGGCAACTGGCAGCCAATTTCACGCCTCAGCTGCCAATTCGATTTTTTAGATTTTGGCGCAGATACGTCGCCCTATGCACATGTACTACGATGAACCACCTGCTAGGGTGTTTTGAATCGGCAACTGGCAACTGGCAGCCAACTTCACGCCTCAGCTGCCAATTCGATTTTTTTAGATTTCGGCGCAGATACGTCGCCATATGCACAGGTAATGCCACGAACGTTCCGCGCGGGTGTTTTGAATCGGCAACTGGCAACTGGCAGCCAACTTCACGCCTCAGCTGCCAATTCGATTTTTTTAGATTTTGGCGCAGATACGTCGCCCTATGCACATGTACTACGATGAACGTCCTGCTAGGGTGTTTTGAATCGGCAACTGGCAACTGGCAGCCAACTTCACGCCTCAGCTGCCAATTCGATTTTTTTAGATTTTGGCGCAGATACGTCGCCCTATGCACTGGTAATGCGACGAACGTTCCGCGCGGGTGTTTTGAATCGGCAACTGGCAACTGACAGCCAACTTCACGCCTCAGCTGCCAATTCGATTTTTTGAGATTTCGGCGCAAATACGTCGCCCTATGCACAGGTACTGCGACGAACGTTCCGCGCGGGTGTTTTGAATCGGCAACTGGCAACTGGCAGCCAACTTCACGCCTCAGCTGCCAATTCGATTTTTTTAGATTTCGGCGCAAATACGTCGCCCTATGCACAGGTACTGCGACGAACGTTCCGCGCGGGTGTTTTGAATCGGCAACTGGCAACTGGCAGCCAACTTCACGCCTCAGCTGCCAATTCGATTTTTTTAGATTTCGGCGCAGATACGTCGCCATATGCACAGGTAATGCCACGAACGTTCCGCGCGGGTGTTTTGAATCGGCAACTGGCAACTGGCAGCCAACTTCACGCCTCAGCTGCCAATTCGATTTTTTTAGATTTCGGCGCAGATACGTCGCCCTATGCACATGTACTATGATGAATGTCCTGTTCGGGTGTTTTGAATCGGCAACTGGCAACTGGCAGCCAACTTCACGCCTCAGCTGCCAATTCGATTTTTTTAGATTTCGGCGCAAATACGTCGCCCTATGCATAGGTACTGCGACGAACGTTCCGCGCGGGTGTTTTGAATCGGCAACTGGCAACTGGCAGCCAACTTCACGCCTCAGCTGCCAATTCGACTTTTTTAGATTTCGGCGCAGATACGTCGCCCTATGCACAGGTACTGCGACGAACGTTCCGCGCGGGTGTTTTGAAACGGCAACTGGCAACTGGCAGCCAACTTCACGCCTCAGCTGCCAATTCGATTTTTTTTAGATTTTGGCGCAGATACGTCGCCCTATGCACATGTACTACGATGAACGTCCTGCTAGGGTGTTTTGAATCGGCAACTGGCAACTGGCAGCCAACTTCACGCCTCAGCTGCCAATTCGATTTTTTAGATTTTGGCGCAGATACGTCGCCCTATGCACTGGTAATGCGACGAACGTTCCGAGCGGGTGTTTTGAATCGGCAACTGGCAACTGGCAGCCAACTTCACGCCTCAGCTGCCAATTCGATTTTTTGAGATTTCGGCGCAAATACGTCGCCCTATGCACAGCTACTGCGACGAACGTTCCGCGCGGGTGTTTTGAATCGGCAACTGGCAACTGGCAGCCAACTTCACGCCTCAGCTGCCAATTCGATTTGTTTAGATTTCGGCGCAGATACTTCGCCTTATGGACATGTACTACGATGAACGTCCTGCTCGGGTGTTTTGAATCGGCAACTGGCAATTGGCAGCCAACTTCACACTTCAGCTGCCAATTCGATTTTTTTAGATTTCAGCGCTGATACGTCGCCCTACGCACAGGTACTGCGATGAACGTCCTACACGGGTGTTTCGAATCGGCAACTGGCAACTGGCAGCCAACTTTACACCCAGCTGCCTATTCGATATTTTTAGATTCAGCGCGGATATGTCGCTCTATGTGCAGGTACTTTTATGAACGCCGATATTTCTCTTTAGCTACTAAGATGCATTCGGACGAGAACAACTTGTAAACGGTAATTTTGATCGTTGACATCGTTTGACATTTTGACTACCAAATATGGCTGCTGGTTGTGGAAGAAATTCGATAGAAAAGTTATGTTGGCGGGGTTTACTGTAAGGTAAGAATATGTTTACAACATTTTGTACATAATGAGTATAACTGCTCAAGTAAAATCAAATTCGATCACTCCATAGTGTGGCCATTATTTAACCCTCGCGAGTGTACAAGCTGGCGAGACTGTCCAGAATAAGCCCGATGCTTTCAGTCCAAGGTGTGTTCAAGATAGCCTTATGAATGAATCCAGTTCATAAGAAATGGATGTCCTGTATATCTAGAAATTCGAACCCCTAGATCTAAAGCTATTTTTTTCAAATATGGGTAGATTCTATGCAAAAAATCTAATAGGCAATTTTGAAAATTCCGAAACCAATAATTGTGGATAGAAGGTAATTTACATTGGCAAAGTAGGCCTTAAATGTGTAGGCCTAATGTTTGATTCACAGAAGGCTAATCACGCGCTCCAAGTTATCATTTGGTGTAACAGGTCCGTCGATTGTGGCTGCCTGGTGCGCCTTGTATATTGACCTTAATGACCAAAGGAAGCTATTTGTACATATTACTGATCGGATATCATTATCTGAAAGACTACTTTAACTTGGTACTTTAAAAGTGTGTTATTTATATTTTTATTTGCTAAGGAACTAAAACTATTGATGAAACATGACGTCATGTCTCCTTACTAAATTTACCTATGGTAAAAGTAGTGTAATTTTAGCCATATTTTTGTGTGGAAAGATGCAGCTTATGGAAGATCAAAACGTGGTTTTGGGGCCGGACAGTCATCTGGCATTATTTAGTGGAAGTTCGCATTAACCAGACTTTTTTGAAAGTTTGTGATACAAACAATTTGATCCGCACTTGATTATTTATCAGATAACATTTTACTGTTACCAATCTAAATGTTGCATCGATGAAAAGGTCCAGCACTACCTATCAAAATAGGCGTGAAAGTGTGTTTTTTTGGCTCATTATTTAATGGCCTGAATTACCAGCAACACTGTTCAGCAAATATGTAAAATTTAAGTCTGAATATTTGTACTCTTTTATTAGGGAACAGCCTTACTGAATTGGTATCTGACAAATCCACCGGGAATTGATTGGACGACACCCGCCAATAGTATGCCTGCAAACTTATGATTTATTGGAAAAATTAGGGTTTCCTAAGGACATCAGGGCATACAAAGGAAATGTTAACATTTTGAATAAACAATATCGATTGCTCGGGGGGACTTTATACTGAACAGGACATTACACCGGAGCAATGAAAACAGGCAAACATGGTTGGGTGTTTTATGATGGCTTGAAATAGAAGCTGACTAAATACAGTGACAACCTGGCAGCAAATTATGTGCCAACTCATTTGATGTTTGTCATTTGTGAATAGCATTATGATATGGCATAGCAGATTACAATTCATGATTACCTGACTGCCATATAATTATATGTCAACTCAATGGATGCTCGCCATAATGGCAATAGTGTTATTTTAATATGTAGCATTGTTTTGAACTTGGCTTGGCTACAATGTATAGGTCCATTAATTTGATTCCCCTCATTTGCTAATACATTGTAATGTTGTTATATGCTGTACTTTGCCTGGCTGCCATTATTTATGTCTCATAAATAGGTTTTGAAACCAGTCAAGGTCCTAGTCACAATGAACATGCAATTTGGTTAAGTGCAATATTTCTGGATCTAGCGTCCATGATACAGTGGTATAGACCACAAGAAGTTTGTCCGTCCAATTACCCATTATGGTCTGTGCCTAGACTCTGATGTACGTACATAATTGTTTATCTAACTTTCTTGTACTTTTTGCCTTGTGTTTAACCAGTTGCTCAGGTAGAGATCAATTGTTTGTTGATTAAAATGATATTAATTTAAAAACCTGTTTTGATTTATGTGTCAGTGCTGCCCTTGTACAATGAGGAACGTGTGCTCCTTCGGCTACTTACGTAAGACTTGCAGTTTAGCTTGTTTCTCTGTATTGAGAGATTATTCGAAAGTGATGAAAATCTTTCGATCCAAGTATTCCAGACTCTGACCATTAGACCATGAGAATGCCTATATACTGGGTAAAGTATCAGAAATAAATCCTGTATGAGTAATCGCCTATCCCTAAATATTTATATGAAAACCTTTATCGGAGTGCCTGCACATTAGGCGTTGTATCATTCAAGCATTCATCAAGAAACGATGCTTCTTAACGTTCACAATAGCGTCTGCACATTGGACCTGGTATTAGTACTGTATTCCAGTGAATATGAAGCTATATTCCAATTGTCCAACGGATTGTCCAGAATACCGAGCTCCTATACAATAAGAAAGTATTGACGCAGTATTTCAACAGTACAACGTATTGGCAGCCATTTGACTGATGCCAAACAAAATATCTTACAGAGACGATATTTCGTATCGTTCTGCAGAAGATCTGCACATATCGCATAGGATCAGCGCTGAAATGCGCTGAATAGCAGAGATCGAATCTGAAGCTAGCTGCCACTCGCCAATTCAAAACACCCGTCCGGGATACACAACACAGTGCCTGTGCGTGGTATCCGATCAGAATTCTAAACAAATCGAATCGGTGTGGGGTTTGAAGTACGCTGCCAGTTGCCAGGTGCCGATTCAAAATACCTTTATGAAACACTTCTCTCAGTGCCTGTATATAGTACGTTAGTCATAGTACCTGTATAGTGCGTTCCTCACAGTACCTGTACAAAGCGCATGGTATCCGCGCTGAAATCTAAAAAAAATAAATCGGCAGCTAAGTGGTGAGGGTAGTTGAGTGCCGCGTTCAGAGACAGCAACACCTCGTAGCTTATCGTCGCCGCTTATCGTCATCGCATTACCTGAACATAGGGCGACGTATCCGCGCTGATATCTAAAAAATCAAATTGGCCGCTGGAGTGTGAAGTTGGCTGCCAATTGCCAGTTGCCGATTCAAAACACTAGTGCGGAACGTTCATCGCACTACCTGTGCATAAGGCGACGTATCTGCGCTGATATCTAAAAATATCGAATCGGCAGCTGGGTGTGAAGTTGGCTGCCAGTTGCCATTTGCCGATTCAAAACACCCGCACGGAACGTTCGTCACAGTGCCTATACATAGTGCTTGCTAACAAAAAAAATTGAATCGGCAGCTGGGTGTGAAGTTGGCTGCCAGTTGCCAGTTGCCGATTCCAAACACCCGCGCGGAACGTTCGTCGCATTACCTGTGCAGAGGGCGACGTATTTGCGCCGAAATCTAAAAAAATCGAATTGGCAGCTGAGGCGTGAAGTTGGCTGCCAGTTGCCAGTTGCCGATTCAAAACACCCGCGCGGAACGTTCGTCGCAGTACCTGTGCATATGGCGATGTATCTGCGCCGAAATCTAAAAAAATCGAATTGGCAGCTGAGGCGTGAAGTTGGCTGCCAGTTGCCAGTTGCCGATTCAAAACACCCGCGCGGAACGTTCGTGGCATTACCTGTGCATATGGCGACGTATCTGCGCCGAAATCTAAAAAAATCGAATTGGCAGCTGAGGCGTGAAGTTGGCTGCCAGTTGCCAGTTGCCGATTCAAAACATCCGCGCGGATCGTTCGTCGCAGTACCTGTGCATAGGGCGACGTATTTTCGCCGAAATCTAAAAAAATCGAATTGGCAGCTGAGGCGTGAAGTTGGCTGCCAGTTGCCAGTTGCCGATTCAAAACACCCGTGTAGAACGTTCATCGCAGTTCCTGTGCATAGGGCGACGTATCTGCGCTGAAATCTAAAAAAATCGAATTGGCAGCTGAGGCGTGAAGTTGGCTGCCAATTGCCAGTTGCCGATTCAAAACACCCGAGCAGGACGTTCATCGTAGTGCATGTGTTTAGGGCGACGTATCTGCGCCGCAATCTAAAAAAATCGAATTGGCAGCTGAGGCGTGAAGTTGGCTGCCAGTTGCCAGTTGCCGATTCAAAACACCCAAGCGGAACGTTCGTCGCAGTGCCTGTACATAGTGCTTGCTAACAAAAAAAATTGAATCGGCAGCTGGGTGTGAAGTTGGCTGCCAGTTGCCAGTTGCCGATTCAAAACACCCACGCGGAACGTTCGTCGCAGTGCCTGTACATAGTGCTTGCTAACAAAAAAAAAATGAATCGGCAGCTGGGTGTGAAGTTGGCTGCCAGTTGCCAGTTGCCGATTGAATTGGCAACTGGCAACTGGCAACTGGCAGCTAACTTCACGCACCTAACCGATATACCGGTTAATATTGCAATACGATTTCTGACGGTTTTTAACCGGTTCGTTTTTTTCTGAACCGGGTTTTCTAGTTATATTCCATACTGATTGTTTTTATCAGAGTCTGAAATTTAAATGTTAAAATGTTTTCGGAACTTGAAATATTTTTCGTGAAGTGAGAGAATAATCATCTTTAAAAGTGCATTCAAAACCTTTTTTATAACTTATTCAAACATTTGCGTAATACGTGTAGATCATTTGAAAATACAAATATCTATGTACAATGTTGATAAAATTAAGACGATGCACGTGCATTAATTTATTATATGCATGTACGCGCAAAGAACAATATGTTTTGCAATATATTGCAATACGGGTTTTGTGTATTGCAATATATTGCGATACGGTTTTTACCGCATTGTTACACCCCTACTTATTTCTGTCTGCATTTGAAGTGCTTATCATATACTAATAGACAAAAGAAACTAAACATCTGTATAAACCTAAACTTTTATGTTTTAACTTTTAAGAAATGGAAACTTCATACAAATTCGGTATAAAATTGGAGGGAACATAAAATACTTTACATTTATAACAATATAATTATATACTTTATATAATAATATACACTAAATGATATTTGATAATCCTATTGAACGTAAGACATGTTTGCAAATCAACTGCAACAGATGAATTTAATTTCAAAGGTAAATTCTGGTCAATCAAGTCGAGTAGAATATAGTCAACTCGCTATTCTTTGTGTCTATAGTCTAATAACGAGTGTGACCACCTCGCTGACTTCTTTAAGTTGCCATTCATTAACGCATTTACCGCACGTACTTAAAAACATCGGAATTTGGTTTCTTTTGTCTATGAAGAATTTGTGAAAAACACCATAGAATAGAACGCATCCGATCACAGCGAAATTATTCAAGTTTTAAAAGTTGAGAAAAAAATCAAACTTTAACAGATGTTAAATTACCGCAATTATTTAAAATACTTACTGCTTATATCAACTGGACTTCTCTTGTACACTATCCGCTGAGGAGCATCAACAAACACTTCACATTCACTTGTACTTATCAACAAACAATTACCAGATGTTGCGGAAAAGTCTGCATAACCACAATAAAATTCTGTATTGCAGAGAGCCACACACGTGACTTTGTTCAGAACCGTTTTAGAGAAAAATGCGACATTGTCCAATTTTTTGTCAGTATACCATTCATATTTACCTGGAAACGCTCCATGAACAGAAACAATTGCAATATTAATTCCCGAAAATCCAAAAATTACACGTACCCAAATTGACAAAGTCATGTTTGCTTGTGAAATAACAAAATGAAATTAAAAAACAAACAAATATAAATGAAATATATTTCTGTGAACAGTTGTTGACTATCTCAAATTCTAAGTTATTTAATAAACACAAATATATATATAGTCTAACTATGAAGCTAATCAATATGTAAATTAAGCAAGACCAATAATCTCACTGAGGTCTATGGAAAAAAAATTAATTCTCAATAGACCCAATGATTATAAATGATACTATAATAAAGATTAGAAGCAATGATTCAATCACGATATGCACATCAAATATTTACTATTTTGAATTTTATCACTTCAACAGTTTAAATATTTGAAATAAGGGATGGGTACTGCAGGAAATGTTGTATTGCGATATATATTGGGAATTAGAACATACATTTTTTTAGCACTCATGCATGGTTTTTACTAACAATATGAACATTCAAAATAATTATACACTGAAAAAGCTTTATTTAAGTTATTGCAAACATTTAAGACTCAACTTTTGTCCAGTAAGGTAAGTATTATTACCAGTCTTACTTTAAATCCAATGTTCCTTCGCGACACCATGCTGATATACTGATCGTGTCGGCATGCCAATTGTGAATTACATATTAAGCATCAACCCATTGCCACATAGAGCTTCCACTGATTTGCTTACTACCAAATGATAGGTAATTCATCCACTGCAGTACACTGTTTACATGGAGATGTACTCTGAAGTGTGCAAGGAATGCAAGAAACTTGACACCTACATAGTTTTATAACGGTTAAGAATGATTTGTAGCAATTTGTTTATAATACCACAATAACAAAAGATGTCGGAAACAAATTTCCTTTTCAGTCATATATTTCTTATACAACTTATTGAAACAATTAAAAAAACTCAAAGGGTGTGTTAAAAACATTGCGGAAGATTTTCATAGATTCTCATAGCTGGCATTTGTTTAAGAGACTACGTGTATAAGTGCCGCTATTTCATTTGTTGTCCTATTAGATGGTAAAGCTCTTAAATACATGTGTCTATAGATGGTCATCATTGATAAGTCTTTGAAATTGGCCCCTAATTTGACTCCTGAAACAATCACATATGGGGTCATACACCACTGGGAGAGCCTTGGTGTTAAGATGTCTTGATAGTAACCTGCTTCGTCAGGCTGATTGCATTATTACCCAATTAACGACTTGGTAGTTTATTACGCACATACATAATTCTGAAGTTACGGATTAATTTATACATCATTTGAAATGAAAAGCAGTCAGTCAAAATGTAAGCCAAAAATGCTTCCAAACATTGGACTTTCCCTTGTATTTTAATTTCATCACATTTGTTAATATTTTTTTTTAACAAGAAAGATATTAGATGAAATATTTTGTTATCTCTTCATAGGAATTTAATGATAAAATCCGAGAATTTCAACTGTAAAGAACTACTTACCAATTGCATTGCTTCATATTTTATCAAGAAAAAATAACTGACTAAAGTCCCTTATTGGGATTGAGACAACTCAACCCGCAAGTAGGGACAACTCAATCCGCAAGTAGGGACAACTCAACCCGCACGAAGAAACATGTCAAGCCGAGGACAACTCATCCATTTGAAGTTATAAATCATAAAAATTGTACTTTGACTGTTAAATTTGATCATTTGATAAAAATTAGTTTATAAAAGGTATAACCGTATGTATAAAATGAATGATTCCTAGATGTTAATATTTTTTCAAAATGAAAAAATACGATTCATTAACATTAATATCAATTCTTTTTTACGGGTTGAGTTGTCCACGGGTGAAGTGGTCCCAACTTACAGGTTGAGTTGTCCCAACTTTGGGTTGAGTTGTCTAATTTATGGTTTTAAACTGTTATGTTTCCAATTAAACACAACATTCGTATTTATAGTCTTAACAACTATGACAAGAACTTACGCAGTCAGTTCTTGTATGCTGGGAGTGTGTGGCTTACAAAGTCAAGAAACAACACTGGTTTAACATTAGCACAGTTTTATAGAGATACAAAGCTGTTTATATTTACCTTAATACGATTTAAATTATCTTCAACATTCGCCCCTACACTTTTTCCACAAGCGGCAGTAGTAGTTTGTTTTGATAAAGCACTCTTTCAAGTAGAAATATTTCATCTCTTACTACCACAGCATCCTTTTCCTCCCACACCGTCAAACAGGGCTCACTCTAGCACGCCTCACAAGACTTGATGAGTTGGAACTAGAATCCATGTCCTAGAATTTCAATAACAATACTTTATCATTGTCCAGTAAATATGACAATGCGTTTAGACAATTTCTATATTTCAGTCCGATAGCCAAGGCTTTGGTGTAGTGGTTAGCATGTCTTTTTTCGAATCCAGAGATCCCAGGTTCGAGTCCCGGTCGCAGTAGGACATTTCATGATTTGCGGCCTCGTTGTTGGGTAATTAGAACTGGTGATAGAAAATTGTCCAAGAAACCTATAATAGGATGAGCTATCCAATGTATATATGACCTGAATATGAGTTGAATAGGGTGGTAAAAAATTCAGTTCGTCAAAATATACCTTTAAGTTGTCACTTGAATAGAACTTTCAGAGTTAGATTACTATTAACTGACCAACTTGCCCAGGGGAATCCACCAAGTGCTTATTTCTAACACTATAGTTGAAACTGAACATTAATATGCATTACCTGTTACTGCTACTGTCATCACAAATAAGATTTAAAAAACATTTTACTAAGTAGCTACACATGTTTGTTTATCATGTGCAGCAGTTAAAGAAATTTCTCCATGCCACTGCATCTTGTGTTACAAATTATAGGCCTACAGTGCGTTCGTTACGAACCCTAAATGCAACGGACAGACATAACAGGAAGCTCATTACTAGATACACATTTTTTAAACCTCAATGATAATGTGACACTTATTCGTTCACAACTGTGATCATTGCAAAAGAACTAAATTTACAAGCTTCATTCAACTTCAAGGGCATTATGTCGTATACGCGTATTCGATTTTGTACACCTTACTTCAGCATAACTTACGACAAAACTGAGTTTTCTTTAATCAGTAGACAACAAATTATGTTATGATAAACGAAATATCACGAACACACAATAAAATAATTAGCTTTACTAACATAATCTATCAAGAATCGATAGGTGAACGTCTCTTCCGTCAACGTTTTGTTTACTTGTTATGAAATTCTCGCTTACCGGGTGACCTACCCGTGGCGACCTCTCGTGACCTCTCGTCACATGCATATATTAAGCATCAGGTAATGTCGGTAATTAGAGAGGGAGTCAAAATGCGCTATTTTCAGTCGCTCGTAACTCGGCTTTCTGCGGCCTGTTGACACCCATTATATTTTGATCGGCTACATTATGTAATAGTAAATACGTGGGAAATAAAAGCAAATCAGGTTTATTTTGATATTGGATGCTCATAAGCCATCTTTAAATAACAGTAAATAGTTTCCGCTGTTTGCAAAGAAATAAAATTTTCGTCGTTTGAAATGTTGAATAAGACGAAAATAACTTTCCCTTGGTTGAAAGCTCCGATAGGTGGCGTAAGTGTAGCACTAGTTTTCGCACTAAACCGATGAAGCGGTTTGGTCATTCAACCTTGGGACGTTTAACGTTAAACACCTGCAAGTTTTATTTATTTACTTTTTATTGTTTTTTTGTGAACGGGGTTGTAGTATCAATGTTAAGTTTGTAAAGATACATGCATGATATCATTAAAATGCATTATAGTAAGAATTAATTGAATAATTTCACTTTTATGTTTGTGTATGTATTATCAACATATCAAAATATTTTGTATGTTAATACACGGTAGCATGTCGTTGGTCCCCAAAGGAGGTTAGCCCCAGCAGGTCGTTGGTCCCCGAAAGCTTGTTACCAAAAAATATATCAATTATTTTTGTTTGTTGTTTACTGCGGAAGTAAGGACCTATCGGAGGTGATGGTTATCAAGGGAAGATAAATTTTAAAGTACACCTTGATTATAAAAAGATCTACATGTATATGTAGACCAGGGGAACAAAATAAATTGGATTAAGATTGACGATTATTTCTTCTCATATATACTGCTTTACTTTGACATGTGTTAAGAACCTTAGCAAGCATATATACTTGAATGCTTAATTCAACTAATGACAAAGACACAGTATGACTTGATGATGGATTGGGAACCAAACATCAAAACTTTGCTATGTACAATCAAGATTAGATAAAGAAACTTGGACATCAATCGATATTGGAACTTTTTCAAAAGTTGCAAGCAAAGATATTCGGTTCATCAACAGTGTAAAGAAAGTACTTCCACGCAGCAAAAAACATGAAGAGTGAGATCTTTTTGGATTTATAACTTTCGTTAAAATAGGGATGCCGCAAACATTTAACATTTAATGCCTTCGAAAGGACAGCGGTAAATTAAATGCCAAATGGAGTTTAAACCAAGTTAAAAGCGTACGGTTTTTTATTCTCAGAACAAAATGTTTTACGTTTCTGTCTGCATATGTTATAACTTGTGACATCATTTTTGTCATTCATTTTATCTAAAAATATTGATTGACACTTTAACATTGAGACATGAAATTAACATTTGAAAACACACTGCCTTTAAATATCCCCAGGTTCAATGCTGCATAATGAATGTGTTTTTGACATAATGTGAAATGAAACACCACTACACTAATTTTGTTAGTGTAAAAGCCATACTTTTCTAATCCAATTTAAATATGATATCACTTATTTAAAATGTTTATTTGCTTCAAGGAAGAGGACACCATACTGAGATACTGAAATTAAATAACTTGCTTTTTATGAATGCATCTGCATTCCTTTCACGAGACATCACGAATGATTAAAGATGTGTTATGCGCAAATTTTGCACATTTAGAACTACGCACCCCGTACGCTAAAATCAACATAATAGCTTTATAAAACATCCCAAACAAACGTCATTGAGCTACAATTTACCTTTACCAACGCTGTCATATAAATAAAACGGTTTTAAATTTTATTTTCTTAAAAAAAAACAGGGACTTTATAAAACAGGGATTTGTAACGATAAGTAAGTGTAACAGATTTTAATCAAATTTCACTGTCGTCGCTATTATTTCGGCCAATACGAAAAACAAGTATAACAAGTTTAAATAAAGATATTCACATGAAATTTTGTACCAGTACCATTCAAATTGACATACATGTTAGGGAAAATGTGTTTCTAGATGATTACGAGGAAAATTACGTTCACAGACTGCTTCACAAAATAATGCATTTTCCCGTCGATCTGCCATTTCTAGCCCCGTTTTACATCACCTAAAGTCATATTTTCGGTCATAATTGCAACAATTTTTTGTCAATAACTTCAAAAATATTCACATGTTATGTGGAAGACATGTACAAAAACATAAATCAAGGTAAAGGTCTGGGATAGTTTGTACAGTCTGCTTCAGTCAGTTATTGACAGTGACGACAGTGAAAATTAAAAAAAAGAAATCGTTACGAATCCCTGTTATACAGAATCCCTGTTCAAATGCAGCTCATTGCGTATTTTTTAAATTCTATTTTATAGTTTTGCAATAATATACATTAACGATAAAATCAAAGAAATATAAAACCACGATATAACAATGAGAGTAGTAGCTGATTAAACCGACACTGTATCCGCTAAATTAATATTGAAGTTAACATCGTATTAGAAATGTCTATCAACATTAACTTGCAGTGATATTGTTCTAAATTATAAGTGAAAACTTAAATATATCCTATCCCATTGCTCATTACATGTTATCAGACGACAGGTAGCCTGTTCAATTACCCCGAACGTTCCATAACGTTTCGTAATGTAAGCGTCGAAACAGCTTAACCTAAAGAGAACTTAACCCAAGACAATTCAATCCACAGCTAACGGATTGAGTTGTCACAACTTTGAGTTTAGTTATTCACGGGTTGAGTTGTCTTCGGGTTGAGTTTTCCCGTATCCTTAACGTTAGCTAACATTCGTTACTGAACACGCTGCAGGTACGTGTATAGACACGTGATCCTCTGAAGATAAACACACATCTATTTCCGTCGATTTTTTTCAGAGATTCTAATTTTATGTACCAAACGTATGTCGAAAAAAATACCGCAGACGACAAATTGTACTTTTTATTTTCCAAAAACGCCAACATCGCCCTTATAATTGTAAATGCAATTCTGTGCACAAAATACATTCGAGCATGACATTTTGATTCATTGTTTGTGCAGAATATTTATTATTAACGATCAGAACATATCAATCTCCGTAAACATATATTCTGTACAGCATTGTCGTACAGGATCTCTACTGTCTCTGTGGAAGGTCACGTCGAGATGACCTTTATGTCGACTAATCAATGCGTAGCTTTCATCTAGACGAAACACTATTGATAACATTTTGATGTTTCTATTTTAGACCAATGTTTGCAAACTAATTTAACAGCGGTATAATTCATAATCTGCAATTGCACGTCTCATTTCAAATTGCGTGACATAGACGATGTAAACAAGTTACGTACCGTAACAATTTCGTCATTATTTCATTGAAATTACAACTAATTAAAGTACTATTATTATGATGAGAAAATGTCACTGAACGTGACCCTCGTTTGAAAAAGGTTAGATATAAATTAGCGAGCGGAAAATTTTAGATCAGGTTTTAATAAGATTAAGCACATATTGGATTAATAAGAAAATTTCGGACAGACTAAGGAGGTAGAAATCCAATGCGTTATTTAATGACATTCAATTATTTGCTTTGGAAGAGAAATAGCAAAAAAGCATGTTTATGGTTTCAACAGTGATTGTTGTTGTATCACGTGACTATAGACCCTGGATTAGTTTGTTGAATCATTGAGTGCACGCTGAAGCCTACAATCTTTCCTTATGCAGTTTTAGATTTGACCATATGGTAGGAGGACTTGTACGCCTCACGCAACACCGTGAAACATGTTATGCAGAAATGTCAGTTAAAAATATAGTACATTGAATATATCTAGGTTTATTGTACTACATGGATTTTCTTACGAAGGTCGTACATGTAGTTAGTCTGGACTACCTGCCACTTACCACTATCGTAAATGGGTCAGACAAAGCGCAAAAATTGCGTCACCCAGACAAAGCATCTCCAGCTTACTTTTTACTTAAACTTTGCAATATAGTCTGACGATGGTCGATTTGGTAGGAGTTCAGTACTCAATAGACCATTCGAACTCGATTTTTCTATGTGAACTTTAAGCCTAACAAACGATTAACCAAAAAAGCAGTCTTCAAAGAAGACACGATTCGGACGTTAATCATTCCTGGTTAGAATTTCAGATAGTTAATAAAACATAAATGTAACACACCTGCGGTACGACTGGGAACCAGACAAGGTCATTGTTATTTGACATTTCTACACTAAATGTTTAGTAAATGTGAACTATTTATCCAGTAGTATTACAATTATTGTACATGTACATGTACATATACTGTTTAAGTTGCCGGCTCTTGTAGAAGGTTACTATATAAGCGAGTGCTGCTACGCGTAGAAATACACCGAGTAGGCACGGTGTTAAGAATGTTGAAAGGAACTTTACTAGACGAAACTTCTTAGTACAATGTACATGTACCCCAATTTCAATAATATTGGAAATTTCATTTTTAACATGTTTGTTCGATCGTTAATGAAAATGTGTGTAGGACTATACTGTCGTCTGATTGCATAGTTTCACGCTTATTAATTGATCCAAAATTGGTGCTGTCTTGCATGTGCTGAAAAGCGGAAATGGGCACGAGTTTCTCGTGCAAAAATCACACGTGTTCGGTTTTGGTGAAAATCATTAGTGCGTTAATATGCACAAGAAAATAAAGAAATTACTCGAATGTCGCTTTAAGGACGACAAATTGCCATAGGTATTTCGCAAGGTGGTGCGTCACCTGCAGGGATGTGGCGTTTTTTACTGGTAACAATCATGCATCCTATTACTTTCCGGTAGTTTCTTTACGCTAGTAATACTGCTTTAGGAACATATTGAAATAATAGAATATTAGATAAATATAATTATATGTATAAATGAACAAACAGGTTGTTTTGCCGAATCAACCTAATTAACGGAATCTACCTATCTAAGGGATAATTCTTGGAAAAACTTTTCTACCTAAAACCAAAATATTTAGGATCGGTAAAGGGCAAACAATGTATTTTTTAGTTCAGGCCTAATAAAATATTGTATCTTCTCTATCGCATCTACATCTGGAAACAAACAAGTTTAGATCAAATTCTAAATGTTTTTCTGTTTACCAATCAAAGCTACACATACAATGCCACCCTTAAATACATTTCCATTTTTTGTTAAATAATTTTGATTTGTTTTTGAACTTTTACAAATACTTTAGAATTTTATTTGTTTGTTTGTTTGTTGGGTTTAACGCCGTAGCAACACATATAAGGTCATATAACGGCGGTCAGTCAACCTACTCACTCCTCCCGGAAAGGCTAAAACTCGGGATTTATCTGTTAACCGACTACTAAGCGCATACTTTCGTCAGTGACTGACAACTGCCCTACATAATTAAATATCATTCATTTGGTAGGAGGGGGAATGGCTGTAGAAATAATTTCATGACCAAGCTCCACGAAAGTGTGCCCCTCCCGGGAATCAAACCCATGACCTTTCGATCAGTAGACTTGCGTGCTACCAACTGAGCTAGCCGGGTGGCTTTTTTTAGAATTAAAAAGAAAAAATTCTTTCGATATGAATTGTTCACATGTTTGACTTAAGATTGTATAAAATATCATTACTCCACTTTCAAATGTTACAATCTATTCTAGATGTGGGTTGACCGTAAAGTTACGATGTTGGACTTGTAATTGTTGGATAGTCAGCTCCTTGTTGGTTCAAATCCCATTAAAAACATCCTCTTGTTTCTTTGACTCAAAAGTGATAAATCTACAGTAAAACTTGGATATAACATAATCGCTGGGCCAAAGAAAAAAGGTATGTTATAACCGAGGTATGTTATATCCATATAGTATACTAAGTATGTTATATACAAAATATGAAAATTGGGCCAGGAAAAATGGTATGTTATAACCGAGTGTATGTAATAACCGAGTATGTTATAACCAAGTTCAACTGTAAATCTTAAGAACTTGTTTCACAATTGAACTAAAATATATATATTGGAATGTCCAGTTAGATGATGTTGTTTTATATATTTTTAAGTGATGCTGATTAAGTGCATGTAGTCTTGTAGAAAAACAAAATATGAAAAATGTCTCAATAAGCCTTCTTTTTATTGATTAAAGAGGGACAACTCAAATTGTTTTTGTGACTTGAAATTATCTCCCCTTATTGTGTAAATTACTTTGGCCACAGTAGACACCTTTTGTCTATTGCTTTTACATGAAAGCATTCAAATAATATACCGCATAGATATGATTTTTGTTTCATTGTAGTATTATTTTGTTAGAAAATAATACTGATCATGTTGTTATAATCAAAAGTCTCTTTGCAGTATTATTTATTTTTTCTTATGTATTTTTTTTGGAATTGTAAATTTTGATTAAACTTTTTAAGTCTTTGCCTTTTATTTTTACAATTACTTGCTCTTATATACAAAATTCGAAACTCCTAGTTTATGGGTTCTTGAACTTCTAACTTCAAATTATCCTTGTTGTAAAATGATATGTTTTACAAAAGTTTGTACAGGTTGTATTGACAGTACTTGTAAATGTTTATGTGTTATGCATCTCACAACTTTAGTGGATTATCTCCCGTATTAGTAAATATAGGGGGCGCTGTAGTCGAATAGGTCTATCATGCGGATGCCGTCGGATTTTATCTGTCGAAACGCCATTGTTATCTACAAATCAAGATAAATGAGTCTGTTAAATCATGCCCAATACTACTCGCTGCGTACCTTTTTGTTATTAAAAAAGGTAAACACTTGTTTCCCAAGGATGAGAAAAGACGTAATGCTAAGGTTCACGCCATAAGAAGGGGAAAATCAAAGTATAATGACGTGTGGAAACCATCAGCCTACTCGTACCTCTGTGGAAATCACTTCCCGGAGGATGATTATCATTTTCAGTACACATATGGTGGTAAGTGTTAAAATACATTAATGTAAGCTTGATTAATTCTCGCCAGTTTTATGTACAATACTAATAACTTTGATAATAAAAACGTAATTTGGTCGAATATTAGACGATCCGTCCCTAGTCACATTCGACCTTTGACGAGATCGTCCTTAAAAAGTTCGGGAAGATTCGACCCCTCTTGTGAGTAGGCTGTAGCCCTTAAAGTCAATAAGTCAACTTGGTATTACATGAGTATATATTGTGTTTCATAATTTATAAATACATTTGTATACATGTACATATTTTATGAGGAAATTAATTAGACAGTTAAAAAAACGTGCATCTATCTAGTTGAATAGTTGATCAATTTCAAACTAAACTAACAATTATTTACATTGTTCAACAATCCATTCACTGACTTCTCACGTTTTCAATACAAATTAATTGCGATTCAATATTAAAATGCTTGCAATATTTAAATTATGGAATATTTACATATATTTTAGTCACAATTACTGAGATAAATAGTGCTTCTAATTTGTCTCTTGGTGCATCTTATAGGGTGTCAAGGGGTTAAGGGACCTTACCATCCCTGACTATTAGAATGAATTATAGGCAGAAACAAGTAGATCGGAAATTTCAAATGATTGCTTCAGTGGTTATAACTATTATTTATTGATAGTAAGTATTCCTGTAAGTGCATTTTTACATGTAACAAAACATTAAGTATGATTTGTTTCATTTGTTTTATTATATTTTATTTCATTTACATGTTGTTGTGTTTAAGTGCTTATTAATCGATGGTACAGTGAAAATGGGGTACATACACACATTCTTAAGAAGTTCTTATAAACATACCATACATTTTTCATGATTTCGTTTTGAGGGAAGATTCAATACATAATTCAGTTATCATTTTACACAATTTGACAATTTTTCTAAGTATGGACAGCATTTGACATCATTGTCCATATAAAAGAATGGCTATGAATTGTCACGGTCTGGGGTCAAACCAGATTGGCCCGAGTGCGAACTCAAATGAACTTACGACCTGACCAATTTTGTGGCTTAAGGTGAAATCTTTATTGAAACGTCCAAGTTTCATGCATATGCGCCTTCACAGACTTAACAGCTAAACGCATTGTTATATATCAAATAAATAGATGTACAGTTAAATTATATAACTTTAACTATCAGTAATGCATAAATTAACCCTTCTTATTTGAATACTCACTACAGTACATCTGTACTAATGGGTAATTTAAATCAGGTGGGTAAATATGTTCCACAGAGCGTTGAATTAAATTAAACAATATAAGACAGTATCACAAGTGCAAAGATCACATTCTATTTATGTCAAAATTGCATTAACACAAGGATTTAGTATGTATATACGATTTATCAATTGCATTAAAATTGTCGTAAATATCAAATAACAAGTATATCTGTACAAAAACTTGAAATTCCAAATTGTAATACCCTATTGTTATGGTCGTAAAAATGAAAATATTGAGATATTAATGGGAAAAATCATTTTTTTGAAGCGCATTAAGCTGTATGTTGTTAATGATGTTTCATGAACAATTTAATGGTAAGAATCATTTTAATAAATGTATACATGAGTATGAATATGAATGAACATTCGGACAACAGTTGATAGTCACATGGTAAAAACACACTCTGTGTTGATTTCGTCCAGTTTCACCATGCCGCGTTTAAACAAAAATGAGCGAAATATGGCCATCGGCATATTCCTTGCCGGAAGTGCCAAAAACGCTATAGCAAGGGGCTTGGGTGTCACCATTCGACAATTTCTTCACTTGTGGCCAGATATAGGAAACAAATATCCCTGCATAGTCTACCTTTATCGTTATCGTTGGAACATCATCTGAAATGTGCATTTAATTCTCGTACCCAGAGTTTAGTTGGGTTTATTGTTCATTTTTTTAAGCTGTCAAAGTTTGAATAATTTCACGGTGAATGATTACACACTATCCCAATATCTCGAGTGCTAGAGAAAGAGCACATAGTCACCGTGAAATTATTCATGTTTTGACAGTTGAGAAAAAAACGAACAATAGTATTGAGAATCTTACTAGACTCTGGGAACGAGAATTGCGCATGTATACAATCTATTTCGGTCATTTGTGAAAATAAAAACAAACCAATGACACAACCTTCGTGAATACGTTTTTTTATTGACTATTATGGGTGAATCTTATAAATTAAGACTATGTGCGTGTTTTATGCGTTCATATTATGTGTTTTTTATTTGTGCATTGTGTTTATACATTATGTGTGAGTTTTATTTGTTTATAGTCCGTTTTTTCTCAACTGTCAAAGCTTAAATAATTTCATGGTGACTGGATGTATTGTTTTTGTTTATGTACTGGCAGTCTAATTTTTATTTAAAAAATCTTGACTAATCATATCATACGGCTTGAGAAGCTTTAATCAATACACACTTTCAGAACTCATGGATGTATTTCGACAATGATTTTAACGAACGCATTCTCCGTGAAATTATTCATTTTTGACAGTTGAAAAAAAAACGAACACTGAACTATGTGCATATTTGGTGTGTTTTTTATGTGCATGCTTTTTGCACTTACCGGTATATTATGCGTGTATTTTATTTGTGTATTTTGTTTTGTTATTTTATTATGTATGTATTTTATGTGTTTATGTTGTTTGTGTGTTTTATGTGTTTATATTTTATATGTGATTAATGTAAACTTAAACTTAAACTTTTTCATTTGATTAAACGCCTATTTCTATGTTACATATTCAATGGCGTTGTACAAAAATGTTATAAAGAAAATAATAATAAATACATGTAAGTAAAAACCCTCCACCATAAAAACATATGTATATACAATAACACAAATAAATAAAAAGCCTTTATAATTCATATTTTTTGGACATACATCCTTCACAGTTCATGATTCCACCTAAGTTTACATTTTTTATCACTAATTTCTTATTTATTTCTATTTATTTTACATTGAAAATTGGTGTCCTGAACAGTATAACATAATGCTACTGTTAACCGGACATGTCCTGAACAGTGTAACATAATGCCACTGTTAACCAGACAATTCCCCAAAGGTGTCGAAACATCACCTTTAAAGGGCCCTTAATACATCCCCAAAGGTGTCGAAACATCACCTTTAAAGGGACAATTTATTTAGGTTGTCATTGCAGTCATATGAAACAAGGTATTAAATGACCGAGAGCGAGGCAATCCTCATTCCCATGTCACAATGCACTCACTCAATCACTTAGTATGTTTACCGTAATTGTAAGGTGAGGCATTAGCAAGCCATGTCAGTTTTAGAATAGATCATAGAAAGTAGAGAAATAATGAGTTTTCAATTGTTTTTTGAATACATCCAAAGTAGGTGATAATTTGATATCATCTGGTAGCTTATTCCATAGCATGGGACCAACTGTACTGAAGCTTCTGTCACTGAATGTTTTTTTCTTATTTATTGGTATCAAATAATTGAGGTCTTTGGATTTTGCAGATCTAAGACCAGATCTGCTTTGTACAGGCTTTTGAAGAATTTCAGTCAGGTATGCAGGTGCAGTTCCAGAAAAACAGTTGTACATGAAAGTACATATTTTAAAGTTGATTCTTGCTTTGACTGGTAACCAGTGCAGTGAGTACAAAGCATCCTTTGAACTGTCTGATTTTTTTAGCCTTAATACCAGTTTGGCACACATGTTTTGAATTCGCTGCAATTTGTTAAGATCACATTTTGAGATTCCATACAAGATTAGATTACAGTAATCAATGTGGGACATGACCAAAGATAGGACTAGTGTTTCTGTTGCTTCTTTGTCCAAATATTTTCTAATACTTTTGATACGTAAATAGTTGAACATAGCAGTTCTACTTTTTGTTTTGATGTGATCTTTAAAGCTTAACTTTTCATCAAGAAAGGCCCCTAAATAGCGAATTGTCTTCACAGAATACAGTTTCACCAGCAATATTGATTGACTGGGTTAAGCATTTTTTCAACTGTGCTCTGCTTCCAAACATTATAAACTCCGTCTTTTTATGTAAGTATAGTAAGTATAGTAAGATTTCTTTCACCTTACGAAGGTCACGGCGCTTACCTTTGTAAATATGGGCTAAACCATTATAAAAGAGGTTGTTACACCCGATTTCAAAGAATTTAGCAACATTATAAATAATTTCTTTACATTTTTGACAATTTTTCGCTTGCTTACACGTTTCAGACATGATGACCTAACTAACACTTTAAAGACATTTGGGTCGTTATATACACTCTTTGTGTGCACGAGATTCACGAGGGAGAAAAATTTGTATAATTTATATAATACTGACACCATATTATAAATAAGATGAAAAAAAAACGTAGCAAGGTTTTAGTCTGAAAAAGTATTATGCTACTGGGATTTGAACCTTTAACCAGTTACCACTGGGCTAAGGATATCTGTTAGTGAGATGCGTCAAAGTAATTGTAATTAACGCTTGCTAGTATTGTATTGCACACCTGTTCACCGCATTCGGATCTTCTTCATGAATATTCAATGCACTTTGACCTTCGTAAGGTGAAAGAAATCTTACTATAAATGTATCTTATGTATTCAAATCATGCGTGTATTTTATTTGTGAGTATTGAATGTGCGTATTATATGAATGTGCGTATTATATTTGTTAACATTATACGTGTATTTTAATTGTTTGTATACTGTGTGTATCTTATGTGCGTATTCTATATAAAGTATCTATGTACATGTTTTCACATTTTGTTTGAATATTATGTGCGCATTTTATACGTGCATTCCACGTGAGTAGTGTATATGTTGATGTGTGAATTTTACGTGTGTATATTTATCCATCTATTAGAAAAACTGTCAATGGTTAAAACAAAAACAATTGTATTTACAATGGATATCCACCACGTTAGAAATTGTAGTTGTCGTCCTATCAGTAAATATTGATATCCCTGTGATATTACAAAAAGGTCGTATTCTAGGTCATGCGTGTAATTGTACTTTAAACAATGGACATGCCAACAAAATATGTGAATCAGCTAATGCATGAACAGCATTTACTGATTAGAACAGACCATTTTTATGTGTTAGATTTCTTCTAGATAGTGTGTATGCACATTGTAACTTTTAAAAAATGACATGTTTATAAAATAAGTGTAAACTAACTAAGCTTCAAAAAAGGAGGTCGTACAGGTCGTATTCTAGGTCATGTGTGTTATTGTACTTTAAAGAATGGACTTTCTTACCAAACAGGTGAATAAGCTAATGCATGAACAGCATTTTAATTATATAAACATACCCCTTCGATATTTGACATTTAGTTTAGAAAGTGTATATGCTCACTATACATTTTATATAATCATGTGTTTATAAATAAAGTGTAAATTGACTAAATTATAAATTTGTACAAAAAATCACCCATAAATATTGGTGTGTAATGAAACAGCCAATGTTTATATACGCAATGTTTACGTGGACGACCTGTACCATCCGATTGATCAGTGTTTTTGCGTTGCGTATTTACAAAATATTTCATTGTGAAAATGTAAAATATTGTCTTGTATTTAAGTGTCAGTAAAAGAGTCTATATTTCTCAGTTCTCACAAAGAAAGTAAGAAATATTTAAGACAGAATGTCAACTTCGTATATCCTTAGAGGGATATTATCCATGTCTCTAGTGATGTTTATTGAGGCTACGTTTAGCCAGCATCCATCAGTAATAGTAGGTGGCTTGTATCGACATATCCTTACTTCATATCTATCAGTCCATGAACATTCCACACGTTGAAATATAACCCCAGAGGCGTTCAGTTGTAGTGCCATGCCATAATAAGCTGTAACATAATACAGGTAAATATAATCTTACTTTGATATTTTAGTGAGCGAGTGAGAGACCGAGCGAACGTACGGACGCACGAACGAGCGGACAAACGAACGAACAAACGAAATAATGAACAAACGAACGAGTGAATAAATAAAAGAACTGACGATCGAATGAACGAATGAGCGAAAATATGAACGAAGAAAGATCAAACGAACAAACAATCGCCCGAATATAATAATAAACGAACGAACGAATAAACATATGAGCGAATGAATGAATAAACGAATGAATGAATGGCGAGAAATGATCTCTAATTTGAAAACAGAATTATCTGATTCATTGAACATTACCTCGGTCAATGCCATTATTCTGCTTCGCCTGACGCATTTTTACGCATCGATGTACGAATGGGGACCAGACAAGCGTACTGATTTCCATTGGTATTTGTTATTTTATCCATTTGATGTTAAAATTATAAGATGTAAAAGTAAAACTTTTATATTATAGTAATTACAAGTATTTTGTAATATGTATTTGAAGTACATGCTTTTGTCTATAATTCCATTTGTCTATACATGATAAAATTAAGTAAAATTTCGACAAAATTGTTCTTGGCAATGAAAAATGACTTCTGTCAAAAATAATATGACTCGTTGGCAATGTCAAAGATATTAGCATTCCTTACATGCATGTACGACAATAATTCCTGAAACTGGCCATGCAGTCTCACCGAAGTCGATATTCCACCAGGCACCATTACCTTTACCGTTAAAAAATGTGTAAACATCCCCATCTACTGCATGAGACAAAACAGTGGTCGCAGTTTCACCATACGAAGAAAATACAGCACCATTCTGTGCAAGGTGGTCTAAAATTAAGATTACATGTACTCATTTAAAGAATAAAAATCGCGACCGTAGCGTAGCAGTTAAGTTAGCATGTCTTACTTCAAATCCGGAGATCACGGGTTCGAGTCCGGTTGCGGTAGGTCATACCCTATACATGAGTTGTCGGCATCGTTGTAGGGAAAGTTAGTACTGGCGGTAGAAAAGTGTCCAAAAAAGCTATAGTAGAAAGAGCTGACCGTCGTATATATGACCTGAATATGAGTTTGATACGACGTTAAAAAACATCAACCCAAAAAATGTTCAAAGACTTTAAGTTAAACCCTGGTCGGTGGTGCAATAGGTGATGAGAGTACTGGTTAAAGATAGAGGTCTAGAAAAACTAGTTCAGATGAGCTGGTCATTCAATGAGCATAAATTCATGATTTTCCAGAAGCGCGTTGACTTGAAAAAAGAACTCTCTTGTGTACTGAAGGTTTTTCTTTACATCCAAAGAAATACAAATACTGTAAAAGGGATATTGAGTCAATCTAGCCGATGTTTGCGACAAGAACATTTGGTGCTTTTCACAAAAATTCTTATAAAAAAATTCAAGTCAAAAGCAAGAAACATTAATGATACGCTCATAATTCTCAATATAATACAAATTGTGTAGAATTGTGTATACCTTTTGAATATCATATCATTGTTATGCTTATTTCTGTCTGACTTTGAAGTGCTAATCATATACTAATAGACAAAAGAAACTGCACATCTGTATAAACCTAAACTTTTATGTTTATGAAATGGAAACTACATATAAATTCAGTATCAAATTGGAGGGAACATAAAATACTTTACATTTATAACAATATAATTATATACATTATATACTAATATACAATAAATAATATTTGAAAATCCTATTGAACATAAGACATGTTTTTTAAAGTTGCAAATCAACTGCAACAGATGAATTTGATTTTAAAGGTATTTTCTGGTCAATCAAGTCGAGTAGAATATAGCCAAATCGCTATTCATTGTGTCTATAGTCTAATAACGAGTGTGACCACCTCGCTGACTTCTTTAAGTAGCCATACATTAACGCATATACCGCACGTTCTTTAAAACATCGGAATTTGGAAGCCGTTTCCATTCCTCCAACAAAGTAATGTAGACCACAGCCGGTCCCTTTCGTGCAATAAATAACACTAGGTCAGGTTGTAAAATTTTGTCAACATATTCGTGAACGTCAAGATTGCCATTTATAATGCAAATGACGTCCAGAAAGCAATATTCACGATCGTCTATGTCGCCGATGAAGCTTCTGTCCAAAGAATGAACGCCTATGACGTATGGGTCGAGCATTATTTTTAGACATTGTTGTACCGTCTTGTATGAGATCCCATATTGTCGAGCAGTTGCAGTCGCCGTGCGGAACGGATTTCAGACGTGAGCCAACGTAAAAGCTCGGTCAGTTCTGACGTTCGCAATGTTTGGTCGACCAGACATAGCTTTGTCATTTATCGACCCAGTGGTGTCAATCTACTCACTGATATTTATTTCAGTCTCTATGTTGCAGTTAAACGTACGATCAACGTCTACTGCGCTTTGCCCGGACGCCAAGAGCATCAGACCTCGGATATGATCAGTTTCATTTACGTTTCGCATATTTCATGCGGATGAAATGGTTTTGATTTTTCACGAAAGTCGTGTTGAAAGTCTAATCAAAATGCGACGTCAACACAATGACATGTATATTTTCTCAACATGTCTAGAGAAAAAAAGTGTTTTTCAACAAAAGCGCTTAATATTGAAATCGGTTGAGTGTTTAGTCGCAACATCGTGAGTAAGTTCATTCTCGTTCCCAGAGTCTAGCTAGTATTGAGAATCCTACTAGACTCCGGAAACGAGAATGGAGAAAGTTTAGTAGCACATGATAAGACACTTGTGAATAAATTTCATTTCAAAGGGTTTTCTAACTGTAAAAATATTATACAAAATGTAAATGTCCAGTTTCTTTTGTCTATGAAGAATTTTTGTGAAAAACACCATAGAATAGAACGCATCCGACCACAGCGAAATTATTGAAGTTTTAAAAGTTGAAAAAAAATCAAACTTTAACAGATGTTAAATTACCGCAATTATTTAAAATACTTACTGCTTATATCAACTTGACTTCTCTTGTACACTATCCGCTGAGGAGCATCAACAAACACTCCACATTCACTTGTACTTATTAACAAACAATTACCAGATATTGTGGAAAATTCTGCATAACCACAATAAAATTCAGTATTGCAGAGAGCCACACACGTGACTTTGTTTAGAACCGTTTTAGAGAAAAATGCGACATTGTCCAATTTCTTGTCAGTGTACCATTCATATTTACCTGGAAACGCTCCATGAACAGAAACAATTGCAATATTAATTCCCGAAAATCCCAAAATTACCCAAATTGACAAAGTCATGTTTGCTTTTGAAATTACAAAATGAAATAACAAAAAAAAACAAATATAAATGAAATATATTTCTGTGAACAGTTGTTGACTATCTCAAATTCCAAGTTATTTAATGAACCCAAATATATATAGTTTAACTATGATGCTGATCAATAATAAAAAAATTATGTAAATTAAGCAAGATCAATAATCTCGATGAGATCTATCAAAATATTTTAATTCTCATTAGACCCAATGGTTATAAATGATACAATAATAACGATAAGCAATGATGCAATCACGATACGCACATCAAATATTTATTATTTTGAATTTTATCACTTCAACAGTTTAAAAATTTGAAATTTGGGATGGGTATTGCAGTAAATGTTGTATTGCGATATATTGGGAATTAGAACATACATTTTTTTAGCACTCATGCATGGTTTTTACTGACAATATGAAAATTCAAAATAATTATACACTGAAAAAGCTTTATTTAAGTTATTGCAAACATTTAAGACTCAACTTTTGTCCAGTAAGGTAAGTATTATTACCAATCTTACTTTAAATCCAATGTTCCTTCGCGACACCATGCTGATATACTGATCGTGTCGGCATGCCAATTGTGAATTACATATTAAGCATCAACCCATTGCCACATAGAGCTTCCACTGATTTGCTTACTACCAAATGATAGGTAATTCATCCACTGCAGTACACTGTTTACATGGAGATGTACTCTGAAGTGTGCAAGGAATGCAAGAAACTTGACACCTACATAGTTTTATAACGGTTTAGAATGATTTGTAGCAATTTGTTTATAATACCACAATAACAAAAGATGTCAGAAACAAATTTCCTTTTCAGTCATATATTTCTTATACAACTTATTGAAACAATTAAAAAAACTCGAAGGGTGTGTTAAAAACATTGCGGAAGATTTTCATAGATTCTCATAGCTGGCATTTGTTTAAGAGACTACGTGTATAAGTGCCGCTATTTCATTTGTTGTCCTATTAGATGGTAAAGCTCTTAAATACATGTGTCTATAGATGGTCATCACTGATAAGTCTTTGTAATTGGCCCCTAATTTGACTCCTGAAACAATCACATATGGGGTCATACACCACTGGGAGAGCCTTGGTGTTCAGATGTCTTGATAGTAACCTGCTTCGTCAGGCTGATTACATTATTACCCAATTAACGACTTGGTAGTTTATTATGCACATACATAATTCTGAAGTTACGGATTAATTTATACATCATTTGAAATGAAAAGCAGTCAGTCAAAATGTAAGCCAAAATGCTTCCAAACATTGGACTTTCCCTTGTATTTTAATTTCATCACTTTTGTTAATAATCTTTTTTAACAAGAAAGATATTAGATGAAATATTTTGTTATCTCTTCATAGGAATTCAATGATAAAATTCAATGATTTCCTCCCACACCGTCTCACAGGGCTCACTCTAGCACGCCTCACAAGACTTGATGAGTTGGAACTAGAATCCATGTCCTAGAATTTCAATAACAATACTTTATCATTGTCCAGTAAGTATGACAATGCGTTAAGACAATTTCTATATTTCAGTCCGATAGCCAAGGCTTTGGCGTAGTGGTTAGCATGTCTTATTTCGAATCCAGAGATCCCAGGTTCGAGTCCCGGTCGCAGTAGGACATTTCATGATTTGCGGCCTCGTTGTTGGGTAATTAGTACTGGTGATAGAAAATTGTCCAAGAAACCTATAATAGGATGAGCTATCCAATGTATATATGACCTGAATATGAGTTGAATAGGGTGGTAAAAAAATTCAGTTCGTCAAAATATACCTCTAAGTTATCACTTGAATAGAACTTTCAGAGTTAGATTACTATTAACTGACCAACTTGCCCAGGGGAATCCACCAAGTGCTTATTTCTAACACTATAGTTGAGACTAAACATTAATATTCATAACCTGTTACTGCTACTGTCATCACAAATAAAATTTAAAAAACATTTTACTAAGTAGCTCTATAATGTTTGTTTATCATGTGCAGCAGATAAAGAAATTTCTCCATGCCACTGCATCTTGTGTTACAAACTATAGGCCTACAGTGCGTTTGTTACGAACCCTAAATGCAACGGACAGACATAACAGGAAGCTCATTACTAGATACACCTATTTTAAACCTAAATGATAATGTGACACTTATTCGTTCACAACTGTGATCATTGCAAAAGAACTAAATTTAAAAGTTTCATTCAAGGGCATTATGTCGTATACGCGTATTCGATTTTGTACACCTTACTTCAGCATAATTAACGACAAAACTGAGTTTTCTTTAATCAGCAGACAACAAATTATGTTATGATAAACGAAATATCACGAACACACAATAAAATAATTAGCTTTATTTACATGATCTATCAAGAATCGATAGGTGAACGTCTCTACCGTCAACGTTTTGTTTACTTGTCATGAAATTCTCGCTTACCGCGTGACCTACCCGTGGCGACCTCTCGTGACATCTCGTCACATGCATAAATTAAGCATCGGGTAATGTCGGTGATTTGAGAGGGAGTCAAATGCGCTATTTTCAGTCGCTCGTAACTCGGCTTTCTGCGGCCTGTTGACACCCATTATATTTTGATCGGCTACATTATGTAATACTAAATACGTGGGAAATAAAAGCATATCAGGTTTATTTTGATATTGGATGCGCATAAGCCATCTTTAAATGTGAAGTGCTGTTAAGTTCTAAATGTCAACCACAAACAGCTATTCTTGTGTTTTCGATCGATAACAATCAGGTTTGGACTACCATCCGGATTTGGAATTGGCAGGCAATGATAACTTGTAAACTCAAAGTTAAACCATGTGCAATATGTATTAACTCATAAGTTTTACAAAAAAAGGCAAAAACAATAATAATATCATATTGATCTTACCAAAATCATTTTTTAAAGTTCTTCTTTCTATCAATTATCAAACTTTTGTTTGTTCCTGGAAGCAAAAAATAGTTACTAGATGTTTTATATTAGGTTTAGTTATGTGTATCAGATTGTCATCCACAAATCGTTCTCTACATGACCAACTTACCTCTAAGCTACATACAGAAGTAGTTTGTAATTGGCTTACTATGAGAGCATTGAACTAATAGCATAACCCTACGGATATGTAATGATTGTTCATGGACATGATGACAAAATATCATTATGGCTATAATGAATACTTGATAGTTATAGAAAAACACTTTGATTTCCTGAACCTTTTAAAATTGTCAAATGTGTCATTTAAGATGAGTATATTTAAATATTTTATTTTACAATGAGCAACATAGACTTGTAATATTGACTGTATGTTTCTTATTAAACTTGTCACACTGAGTTGGTGTCAGCTTCCTATGATATTAATAAATAACTTAAAACGATTTCGTTCTGTTTATGAAATCGAATTTTGCTTCCTTGTTTCGTAAGTACAAATGCTTTTAAAAATGAAAGTTGACTAATTTAATATCATACAGGTACATCCTTTGTTCTGTGTATTTTTATCGTAAATAACAAATGAGTAATCGATGATTTGTCTCACAGACAAACTCAATGGTTGGTGTTTTCCTAACTAATTTCCATTTTGCATTCAATTGACAGACTTCTCCTTTGAAAGTAAAACTAAATTACTCATTCAATTAGACAATTGTAGGCCATTCAACGCGGTGTGATTAAAGTTAACATGAATTAACTTAGAATTGTTTCTCATAAATTACAAGAAATGTTATTCCATCATTGAATTAGCGAACTCAAAATTATCCATCGATATCTGTTGCATGGCAGCTATCGAAAAACATACTGAAAAATATTTCAGTATGCAAGCAATTGTATGGGAAAACCAAGAAACTAGCTTTGTTCAAGGTTTAGAATTTGAATGTCTTATCACAAACAGTAATATAGATCATAAAGGCAACTTATGTATATTAGGTAATATATTATGTAGTCCATTCTTTTACATAAACCCTTGTTGAATGAAAGATACACATTACTCGTTCTGATTGCCACGATTGATATGCTTTTATATTCCATCTTTAATTTCGACTGAGAGGAAGACGCCATAAATCTCACATGGGAGTCATGACTGTCAATGAATATTTAGTACATGTTTCATGATTGTATTAAAGCTTTAACTAAAAGTATGCCAAGTCGATGCTATTTCGGGCTTGATTTTAGATACCAAAGATTATTCTGTCACGAAATACTAGTACCATATTATTAATATACATGTACTATGGACGTTATCAATGCGACAAACATTAATAAATTCACAAAACCTGTTAAACACATATGCTTAACACATAAGATGGATATAAAGAGCATCGTTAATTTTTAATACAATGATGTTCACTGACAAAAACTAAATTAGCAAAATGAAGAATGTTTAAGGCATACCTGATGTTGTTGTCATGTTTTAGTGATGTTTATCTGCAATAAAAGTGATCCTGAAACACCGTTTAAGACAAACATGGCTTACAGGGAATATTTAAAACTATGCATTAGTGTCTCTAGTGTGAGATGTTTTAGAAGGACACATGTTGTTTACCGTTGAAACAAATGAAATAAACCACACAATACATAAACGAATCATTAGAATACGTAACTGAACTGTTAACAGGTACAATACACCTCGTATTTATGATAACACAATTGTTATATATGACACCAATGTCAATCATTGCGATGTAAGGAATATGTTTCTAACATAGAAACAAATATCGAAAAGTTTATTACCTTTTGACGTCAGCCTACTACAAGAACAGATGTTTTGATAAAAGTAAAAATATCAAACCTTCTATTTTTCTTAAGCATTATAAGATATGACAACCAAACACTGTGTGATACTACTTTTGTAGGTTTTCACAAAATGTTTTCTTCAAATCATCATTGTTCAGTACAGTTCCCTGTATTATAATTATAAAAAAAACGTTAGTCTTAATAGCAGAATGGTCCTAATAAAATGTCAGTGGTTCGGTCTTGCACATAGACTAAAATGATAAAAGGATACAATTGTTGCATAAGCGACATACATGAGACAAAGTGATACTGCTACTGTTTCCCAATACTGATAGGAACTGTCAGTCAAATATAAGTACGAAAGATCCATTTTAGTTTCAGAGTATTGTTCGTAAAATGTTCATCGTTTATTGTATGTTGTCCATCAAGTAGTTATTGCAGAAATGCTTTAATATTTCACGTGGGATTTATAAGATCAATTTGGAACAATATAAAGAGAGTTTTTGAGGAGGTTGTACAATAAAAAATCTTAAAATTAAAATTATCTTAATACATTCTCATTAATGTTTAGTAATAGTCGACCAGTGATTTATCTATGCTAGTTAATTAATATAGATAATATCAATTCATTACCGACATAATTATTGTAGACGTGTAAACCATCTTTCGGTTTGTAGTTATTAATATTGTATTAGCAGGGAGAAATCCTTTTTCTGTAAACAATGCGCTATTAAGGGGGGTTAGCTTCGTTCAATTTCTGCAATGGTTACATCCAATTTAAATTCGCATTGGATGTGGTTAAGATTGCTACATGTCATACAGGAGTAATACACGTACGATGGACGGGGATAAAGCGATATCTGTTATCATTTCATATATTTTGAACAAATGAACTTGATGTTTCACAAATTGTTTTCCCGACTAGCTAAATTCAGAGTATTTTGCCTAATCCCATAGTATTTTGTTGTATTTATGTTGGTTAGAAATGTCACTATAACCAAGTATCGATGTTGACTACCATATCTTAATTGTCATTAAGTTCTACGTATTGAAAAAGCTTAAGATGACATTAGAATGTTAATTGAGAGTGATACGTTCCAAAAAGATAATTGACAGGTGACATTACAAAACATATTTATATTCAATCAAATAACATATTGTATTAACATGTCCGATTTAACTTTAAGAATCCAAACACGTTACTTAATATTTGTTGTAAGATATGACATTACAAAGCTTGCTTATATCCAATTATTTTCCAAGTCATAAAAACATTCACCAATTTAAATATTCAATGGCAGGAAATTGGTCTCCGAGGATTTTCACGTTGTCTTCCAGTATCTTCAGATTCAATGATAAAGCAGTTTTTTATTCTCAAAACTAAATGCTTGACATTTCTTTCTGCACATGTCACAACGTGTGACATCATTATTGTCATTTATTTTATCTGAAAACATTGATTGACACTTTAACATTCAAACATAAAATTGACATTTGTAAAACACAGCTTTTAAATATCCCCAGGTTCAATGCTGCATAATGAATATGTTATTGGCATAATGTGGAATGAAACTTTACTAGAATTTATCTGTTTTCGTTAGTATAAAACCATACTTTTCTAATCCAATTTAAATATGATATCATTTATTCAAAATGTTTCTCTGCTTCTAGGAAAAGCACACATTCCTGAGATACAACGAATATTCTTTGCACAGATAGATATTCTTACGTTTTCAATCGATAACAATACGTTTTGGACTGCCGTCCGGATTTGAAATTTACAGACAATGAAAACTTGTAAACTCAAAGTTAAACGATGTGCAATATATGCCAACTCGGGAAATGCAAAAAAACCTAGCTTTGTTCATGGTTTAGAGCTTTGATGCCATATCTCAAACAGCAATATATATCATTTAGGCCACTTAAGTATATTGGGTGATATATTATGTAGTCGTTTCTTTTACATTAACCCCTTGTTGAATGAAAGAAACACATTACTTGTTCTGATTGCCACGATTGATATTAAATGTAATCATTGTATAGTCCATCTTCAATTTCAACTGATAGAAAGACGCTATAAATCCCACAATGGAGTAATTACTGTCAATGAATATTTAGTACATTTATCATGATTGTATTTTGCTTCCACTAAAAGTGTGTCAATGCTATCTGCTATATCGGATTTGATTGTAGATACTCAAAATTATTCTGTCAAAAAGAAATGTTAGTACTACATAATTAATATACTATGGACGTTATTAATGCGACAAACATTAATAAATTAAAAAAACCTGTTAACACATAGGCTAAACACATAAGATGGATATAAAGAGCATCGTTAATTTTAATACAATGATGTTCACTGACAGAAATTAAATTAGCAAAGTGAAGAATGTTTAAGGAGTATATGATGCTGTTGTCATGTTTAAGTTTTGTTGATTTGCTATAAAAGTGATCTTGCAACACTGTTTAAGACAAACATGGCTTATAAGAAATATTTGAAACTCAATATGCACTTGTGTCAATGGTGTGATATTCTTAAGGAGAGCCCATGTTGTTAATCGTTGAAACAAATGAAATAAACCACAAAATATGTATATTCATGAATTATTAGAAGGTACAATATACCCCGTATTTGTAATAACACAATTGTTATATATGACACTAATGTCAATTATAGCAATATTAGGAGTATGTTTCTAACATTAATGTG
Source organism: Mactra quadrangularis (assembly GCA_025267735.1). Lineage (NCBI taxonomy): Eukaryota > Metazoa > Mollusca > Bivalvia > Venerida > Mactridae > Mactra > Mactra quadrangularis. The sequence continues at coordinate 2,753,757 of CM046297.1, forward strand.
GTATGGTACATCTGACTTTTTTTAGATTTCCATATAAGTTTTGGTACCGTTGTAAACTTGAAGATATTTCTGATTCGGATCTACACTTCATTTGACATCATTATTGCTAATAACGTTACCATGACGTCGTGAACATGACGACCGCATGTACTTTTTACGTCAGCCGACAACGGAAAAAAACTTCTATAATGTGTTGCTAAATCTTTATTTTCCGCGCCACAACAAGAAATTATACGTCATTTTAAAGCTTACATCATTATCTACCACTTGAATAGTGTAAATATACATTTTCTCTTAAAACTTTGAAAAGAGACAAAAAATTCCGATTTGGCAACATCAGAAAAAATCCAGAAAAATTGCCTTCAAACCGGTTTTATGAAAAATCTGCCCGATAAATTTTTGCTAAGTTTTGATATGATCTAAAGCATTGTATATACTTTCATACAGCAGAATTTGAGAAAAGTTGTCTGCACGGTTTTTCCGCTATATGCGTTCAAGTACCATCGGTATGACGTCAAAAACGTCATTCTGACGTCAAGATAAAGGATTGTTTTTGTCATAACCACCAATACTTGGTCATGTTTTTTCTATGCAAAATGCTCAGGAACATCAAAATATATAAAAATTGTATAACTTTAAAATACGTATCAAAATCGTAACATAGATTCAAACAAACAGTTTTATATAAAGTAAGCCTTTGTACATCCGTAGATACATTTATAAACAGTCTAACACATTCAATTTGGAACTTAAATTTGTGGGTGTTTCTGTCCATGCACAGGTGGTCAAAACAAAGTGTCTTGCACATTATTGCTGGAAAACACGCACTACCGATTAAACTGTATCGTTCTTTGTGGTCTGATGATGCTCAACAAAATAGACAACTCTGTACATCTTTAATGATTGTGCCGCTGAATTCCATTATATTATTTTATATAGACGTGTCTTTGAGGTCGCCTTCAAACGGAAATTATTTATGTCTTGCATATTATAAACTGTATCAAATCAGCAGTTATAACTTTCTACACATATTGATATGTCATATATATTATGCATACATACTATTTTTAAAGGTTGAAAACACATGGAAAAAAAACACATGGAAAATAGTGAGTTTTCTTTTGCTACATGCGTTCAAGTGTTATCGGTATCGTCAAAAAAGTCATTCTGACGTCAAGATGTAGTACATTCGGAACCCCTCGGCCATTCGCTACGAATAACCTCGGACATATTTAGACGCCATTTGGTAAAAAAGTGTTGAAGTTAACAAATACACGTTCGTTTAGGTGATGACTGAATTTTCGCTTTTAGTCCGTAAATTTGAAATTACATAGTTCAATGATATCGATGAACAATATTTATGTTTAAAACAAAGAAATAAGTTATGGCAAAGATCTGTGTGTATGCTGCGATAACTATTTTGTATAACCGTTACGTGCTTCGCCTCGTGTAGGTAGTAAAATCACAAAAATCCAGTGAAGAACCCCCCCCCACTAAATCCTTCCGAGATTATTCATTTATGAAAGGTCGATGTGTTCCGAATGGATGTAGTACTGTAGTATAACACTAGGCATTGGATAAAAAGACTTCCTCTTGAACTTTGCCGATTTGAATATTACTTAAATTGCAGACGTTCTAATAGCTAGCAAAATAAATGCCACCTAGATGAAATTAAAACTATTTACCTTGATATAGAAACAAAACAACTTGGGTACGGTGCCAAATTTTAAAAAAATGACGATGCGTCCAATCGTAACTTCACCGCTAGACGGAAAGTATCAGCAAATGCCGGTTTGAATGTATATGTTCTAAATGGAACAAGGTTGCAATGTAAAAATGCTTAAGAATTTGACACATTTTATCCAAATGAATTACTTTCCTTGTTTATTGACTGAATGGACACATGGCCAGGTAACATAAAAATCTTTATGCACACAACAGTCTCAGATTTGACTTTCCAATTCTGTATAATTAAACTGCAAGATTTCATTTGATTGATAAGTGATTGGTGGTAACTTGTTGATGATTAAAGCCATGCAGCGAGCTAAATTTCACATACACTGATAGTTCGAGGATGACCTGAATAGAGGGGAAATATGCCTCGCATGAAAAAAACACACTAACCAAAATCATTGAAATCGTCAAGGAAAATGGGCTATATGTGACGCGAATCACCAGGACCGTAAATACACCTCGGTTTTTGTAAAACCTCGGGAATTCTGAGGCGAAAATGTTTCAACTAGAGAGAGTATTTGTTAATTCTCATTCATTAGTCATTATATACGATATTTGACTTCAAATTCAAGGCTGATATGATGTTCACTACGGCATCATGATGAAATACTCTGCCACTATAGAAAAAACACGGACTTAACAAAATACCTCGGTTATAATAATTATCTGATTGGTTCTGAATCTCATAATTGCCGAGTTTCTCATAAAGGCTATGTTTTTTACAGATAAAATGCCGTTTAGAATTTTGGTAAAATATTTGTGTTTTCGATTTTTAACCCTTACGTAATATGTTTTATCTATTGTACTAATTATTTCAGGCTAAAATGACTGTTTTCAGCCAAATAAAACAACCCATAATAAAAACGATTAATCATTAACATTATATTAACTTCATTACTTTCTTTCATGTAACTGTTCGAAAAAAAAAGATTTTTACGTTGTTACGCTGATAATGGATAAATCTTGCATATTCCATGTAATTTTCATACTTTTGCATAAGAGTATGTATACATCAATGTGTGTATAAAGTTTATAAATGCTGATTTAATACATTTTAATAATTTTCTAGGCATAAACTATACAGTTTTTATATATTTTGATGTTCCTGGACATTTTGCCTAAAACTATATAAAAATATGACCAAGTATTTGTGGCTTGGGCAAACAGAACAATCCTTTATCTTGACGTCAGAATGACGTTTTTGACGTCATACCAATGGTACTTGAACGCATATAGCGGAAAAACCGTGCAGACAACTTTTCTCAAATTCTGCTGTATAAAAGTATATACAATGCTTTAGATCATATCAAAACTTAGCAAAAGTTTATCGGGCAGATTTTTCATAAAACCTGTATGAAGGCAATTTTTCTGGATTTTTTCTGATGTTGCCAAATTGGAATTTTTTGTCTCTTTTCAAAGTTTTAAGAGAAAATGTATATTTACACTATTCAAGTGGTAGATAATGATGTAAGCTTTAAAATGACGTATAATTTCTTGTTGTGGCGCGGAAAATAAAGATTTAGCAACACATTATAGAAGTTTTTTTCCGTTGTCGGCTGACGTAAAAAGTGCACGCGGTCGTCATGTTCACGACGTCATGGTAACGTTATTAGCAATAATGACGTCAAATGAAGTGTAGATTCGAATCAGAAATATCTTCAAGTTTACAACGGTACCAAAACTTATATGGAAATCTAAAAAAAGTCAGATGTACCATACCACCTTAATATAAAGAAACTCGTCTCAAAAAGTAAAAAGATCATCGTTTATTGTCTGTTGTCCATCAAGTAGATATTGCAGAAATGCTTTAATATTTCACGTGGGATCACGAGATCAATTTGGAACAATATAATGAGAGTTATTGAGAAGGTTATATATACACGTTTGAACAATAACAGCTCATTATCTTAATTCATTCACATTTTATGTTTAGTATTAATCGACTAGTGATTTATCTATACTAGTTTATTAATATAGATTACATCAATACATTACCGACCTAATTATTGTAACCGTGAAAATTCATCTATCGGTTTGTAGTAATTAATATTGTATTAGCATGAAAAAAATATGTTTTTATGTAAAATAATGCGCTCTAAAGGGATGGAGGTTCCGGATTCGTTCCATTCCCGCAAAGGTTACTCCCAATTTAGGTACGCATTGGATGCGCTTAAGATTGCTCCATGGCATACAGGAGTAATAGACGTACGACGAATGAAACATAATGCAATATCCGTTATCATTTTATCATTTCATATATTTTTTACAAATGAACTTGATGTTTCATATTTCTTTCCCAACTAGCTGAATTCACAGTATTTTGCCCAATCCCATAGTATTTTGTTGTATTTATGTTAGTTAGAAATGTCACAATAAACAAGTATTGATGTTGACCCCCGTTACTAAATTGTCTTTGTTACAGACATATGATAAATATTCTCCACAAACCGTTGCCTGATTACACCAATATTACAAAGTAAGGAACAACAAAAACAGAAGCATAAGAGCAAGGACGATACATGTTTTTGAATTTGTTTGCTCTCTGTAGACATTTGTTCGTAGTTGACATGTTATTTATCAAAACTATGAAAAATAGTATCTTATAGCAACATTGAAATCTATATTAATCAATTGTGTCAAGAAGTTTTAAGAAGTGGATACGTTCTACGTATTAAAAAAGCTTAAGATGACATTAGAATGTTGAGAATGATACGTTCCAAATACATTGTTAACAGGTGACAATACAAAACTTATTTGTATTTAATCAAATTCCATTTTGCTATAACATTTTCCTATTTTACTTCAATAATCCAAACACGTTACTTAATATGTGTAATAACATGTGACATTACAAAGCTTGCTAATATTCAATCATTTTCCAAGTCATAAAAACATTTACCAATTTAAATATTCATGGGCAGGAAATTGGTCTCCTGGGCTTTCCACGTCGTTTTCCAGTAACTTCAGATTCGGGGATAAAGCGGTTATTTATTCTCAAAACAAAAAGCTTACCATTTCTTTCTGCACATGTCACAATGTATCACATCATTACTGTCTGTCATTATTTTATCTGAAAGCATTGATAGACACTTTGACATTGAGGCATGAAATTGACATTTGAAAACACACAGCTTTTTAATATCCCCAGGTTCAATGTTGCATAATGAATATGTTTTTGGCATAATGTGGAATGAAACACCACTAGAACTTATCTGTTTTCGTTAGTTTTGAACCATACTGTTCTAATCCTATTTTAATATAACATCATTTATTTGAAAAGTTTCTCTGCTTTTAGGAAGAGCACATCATACTGAGATACTGAATTTTCATGAATGCATATGCATTCCTTTTCCAAGAACTCAAGTATGATTAAATGTGAAGTGTTGTTAAGTTATAAATGTCAATTTGTCAACCACAGATAGCTATTCTGGTGTTTTCAATCGATGACAATTTGTTTAAGACTACAATCAGGATTGATTTTCAAATCGACAAGTAATGATGGCTTGTAAAGTAATACGTTGATGCTTTGGCTACACATTCCTACAAAACAAGACAACAACATCATATTAACATTATATTGAAAAATTATTATTGAGATCATTATTAAAAGTTCTCTTTGCTCACAATTATCAAAATTGTTTAATCCTCGAAGCAACAAATGTTACCAGGTGTGTTATATTTTTTGTTATTTGTATCAAATTGTCATTAACAAATCGTTCTCGAAATGACCAAACTTGCTTTAGGCTTCATACAGAAGTGGTTTGTTATTTGCTTACTATGAGAGCATTTAACTGATAGTCTTACCTTAAGGAAATGTGTTAATTGTTTATGAAGGAGATGACAAAATATCAAAATGATTGTTATATATCGATAAGTTATGAGAAGTTTTTAGGTCAAGCTTTTTTATCTTGTTCATTTGATATTTTTGTAGTCATTAAGGTTGTCAGATTTATCATAGAAAATGGGTCTCTTTTAACATTTTCTTGATAAATAGGCAATGTTGCCTTAAATTGAGCAATGATGGTCCATAGTTCGTTTTTGTGTTATTTTAAGGTTGATTGTAGATTTGATTATTGCACTAGCCGAACTGTCTGTTGTTGGTCTTTAAAAAACTCTAGATTAGTTTCCGTTCATGACTAAGAATTTGCTTCCTTGTTTTGTAATGACAGTGCTAATAAAACTACCGTAAAAGTTCATGCGATATTCTGTCTATACTGTTAGTATATCAATTGCGTAATCGATGTTTGTCTCGCAAACAAGTTCTTGAAAACGTACAACACGATGTCTTATATTGAAGTCAATAAAACTGGTTGGCGTTTTTCCTTACTTAATCTCACCTTTGCATTAAATTTACAGGCTGCTAAATTGAAAATAACAGGAAATTACCTTATTCCAGTAGAATATTGTACACTATTATACGGTGAGTCTATAGTATACTTGTATTAACTTAAAATACAAGCGGGAAGTGTACATACAGCAATATTTTCTTTTCTAGGAAAGTATTTAAAAAAGAAAAAAAATATTCATAAATTACAAAATGTTTCAATCCATCATTGAATTTTACAATTTATCTTTGACTTGTCAAATTGACAATAAGATTATACATCGATGTCTGTGAAAAAGCAGCTATCAAAAAGCATGGAATATTTTAGTTTTGTATGCAAGCAACTGTACGGAAAAGACAAGAAACTCGCTTTGTTCAAGAGTTTTGATCTGTTATCTACGAACAGTAATATATACCACTTATGTATATGTGGTTATACATTATATAGTAGTTCCTTATACATAAGTCCCATGTTGAATGAAAGAAACACATTACTTGATTTGATTGCTACGATTGATAGAAGAATGTAACCATTTTATATTCCATCTTCAATTCCGACTGATAGACAGACGCCATGGATATCACGAGGGAGTAATTATTGTCAATGAATATTTAGTACATTTTTCGAGGTTGTAGTTTGCTTCAAATAAATGTATGTCAAGTCAATGCTATCTGCTTTTTTACTTGATTGTGAATAATACCTATTAATTTGTCACAAAGAAATGAATAGGCTATACAAATTCGGTGGATATAAAGAGCATCGTTATTTTTGTTAATACAATAATGTTCACTGACAGAAACTAAATTAGCAAACTGAAGAATGTTAAAGGAACCTGTGATGTTGCTGTCATATTTACGTGTTGTTTATTTGCTATAAAAGTGATCTTGAAACACTGTTTAAGGCAAACATGGCTTATAGGGAATATTTGAAACTCAATGTGCATTTGTGTCAATGGTGTGAGAGTTTTTAGAAGGGTCCATGTTGTTAACCGTTGAAACAAATGAATTACCACAAAATACATAAATGAATTATTAAAATACGTAACTGAACTGTTAACAGGTACAATACACCTCCTATTTATAATAACACAGTAGTTATATATGACACAAATGTCAATTATTTTGATATTAAGTGTGTGTTTCTAACTTCCGAATTTAGAAGCATATTTAGGAATGTTTTTTACCATTGACGTCAGCCTGCTACAATAAAATTTGGCTTCACAAAAGTAAATATGGAATTTTCTATTATTCTCAAAAAAGATAATATATGACAAATAAACACTGTTTGATACTATTTTCGTAGGGTTTTATGAATTGTCTACTTTAAATAATCTTTGTACAGTAAAGTTTACTGTTTAAGAACCATCAAATTTGTTAGTCTTAATAGCAGAATGGTCTTAATACAATGTCTTTATGAAATGGTTCTGCATTTAACGACTCAAACTAAAATGATAAAAAGGATGCAATTGTTGCATAAGCAGCATACATGAGACGAATTGATATTATTACCTAATGCTCTATATAAATATCAATTTGCTATTTTTAACTGTTTTTCAACTATTCTGAGTGAAACCGGATTAAACCTGTTATGTTTTACTGCGCAACGCCACTGCGCATGAAACAGTTTTGACTGTTGGCCTCGCGTGCGAACTGTTGCCAGGTGAAGTGCCAAGGGAAGTAACCGCATTAAAAAAACTCCAAGCGTCCAATGAGCGAGATCATTGCAAGCGTCTTTAGAGTTAACAAACGAAAAGTAGAAAAAAGTAAATCCTGTAGAAAATATCTACGATATGTCGCGGTTTGAAGACATTGAAGAACATTAGGTAATAAAACACTTATTGCATGGGTGTTTGGGGAACAGTCAAAACTATTATCCCTCGGTATCAGGGACAACATTTAGAACTGTTGCCCTCGGCCTAACGGCCTCGGGCAATAGTTCTTAAGTTGTCCCTGATACCTCGGGAAAATAGTTTTGACTGTTCCCCCAAACACCCATGAAATAAGTGTATACTGCTACTCCTTCCCAAATTCAGATAGAAACTATCAGTAAAATATAAGTATGAAATATTCATTTTAGTTTCAGAAAAAAACATCGTAAAAAGATCACCATTGATATTCATCAAGTAGTTAGTTCAGAAATAGTTTAATGTTTCACATGGGAATTATAAGATCAATTTGGAACAATATAACAATATAATGACAGTTAATAAGAAGGTTCTATATACACGTATGAACAATAACAAATCATTATCTCAATTCATTCACATATTTGTTTAGTAATAATCGACTAGTGAATTTTCTATACTAGTACATTAACATAGATTTTACCAATTCATTACCTACATAACACTTGTAGGCGTGCAAAAGACTTTTTTGTTAGTATTTATTGATATTGCCTCACCAGGGAGAACTCATTTTTGCGTAGAACAACGCGCTATTAGGGTTTTAAATGTCCGGGATTTAATCAACTCCTGAAATGGTTACTACCGTTAAGCATTGAATGTGATTAAGATTGCTCTGTGTCAAACAGTAGTATTATACTTACTATGGACGGACAATAGTGCGATATCCCTTATCATTTCTGATATTTTAACAGTTGAAATAACTTGTCATTTCACATTTTACTTTCACAATTAGATTTGTTTAGAATGTTTGTTGCATTTATGTTTGTGTAACTGACAACTGATTCCAATACTTTCTGCAAACTGTTGCCTGTTTACTCCAATATTACAAAGTAAGCAACAACAAAGACAGGAACGTAAAAGCATGGACGATACATGTATTTTAATTTGTTCTGCTCTCTCTAGACATTTGTGTGTAGTTTTACATGTCATTTATCAAAAATGAGTAACAGTACCTTATAGTAGCAGTGAATTTTATATCAATATATTGTGTCAAAAAGTTTTAAGAAATGGATAAGATCTACGTATTGAAATAGCTTAAGACGACATTAGATTGTGGAGAGTGATACGTTCAAAATAAATTGTTGACAGGTGACATTACAAACCATATTTATATTCAATCAAAGTCCATATTGTAATAACACATCATATTTTACTTCAAGAAACCTTATACGTTACTTTATAGTTTGTTGTAACATGTGACATTATTAAGCTCGCTAATATTCAATCATTTTCCAAGTCATAAAAAATTCACCAATTTAATTATTCAGTGACAGGAAATTGCTCTCCGATGAATTTTATGTCGTCGTCCAGTAATTTGTGATTTGGGGATGACATAAAAGGACAGTAAAGTATTTTTCAAATGTGTCTTTTAGATTAGAAAATCCATGATCAGAGACATGTGTGTTACATGTATGATGTTTAACATGTAAACATTTGATTTTTGGAATATGCGATACTCATAGTGCTGCATCAAATTAATTAAAACATTTTGCTATACCTCTTAAAACAATTAAGGATTCTTCGAAAGCACATGCATGCGATATAATTTTGATATTTGACTTTGAAAACATCTTCTTTGTTAGATTTCTGTTACATTCTCCATTTGTGAGAATTTCAGTTATGTTATCTAAGTATGTTATTGTATATATTTTCTTCTGGGGTCAAGTGTTTCACCTTTTGCTTCTGTTGATAAATGATGCCTCATCTAGATGTGACGCTAATGTGAAAATAGTGGCATCGTTGCTGTAGTAACCGATGTAACCAAGAAATAGTATGTTAAGCCAGTATATAATATTGTTTTGTCGTCAAACGTCAGGCCATTTACACCTACTAGATGTGTCTAGGAAAAACAAATCACAATTACGTGATAGTACTGTCAAAAGATTTCACGTAGATACATTCATTTCTAGTTAGTTGGTAATTTGATAGATTATCGTGTGGTGTATAAAATTGTTTAATTGACATCCAGTATTAACTTATCTAGAAAAGAATATTGACTTATTCGTTAGTTTTTAGCTTAAACTAGTAGAAATACATTCTTTATGTATCGTGCATCTGTCAATTATGCGTAGAATTTGCGTCTTTCGCACAGCTCAATATTTTATATGAAGTAAAAACAATAACAAAACAATTAACTTGTTTACTAAAGTCAAGTACTGTCGTTGTTATCACGTCAGAACGATATAAATCAGTATTTAGATAAGGTACTACCCTTATGTAATTGTTTTGGTAGAAATTCAATAATTTCAGGCTTGTCTTTGCTAAGTTATAAACAAATCGATGTCGGAAGTTAACGTCTGTTGCCTTTTTTATTTTGCATGAAGAATGTCTTTGATTTGTGATCTTAACTATATAATAATTTTATTATACGTACTTATTACTTATTGCATTAACTTTGTTTACAAATGTAGACAATAAAGTGTTGATTACATATCACGAATTTAGCTTTATTCTTTCTGAAGAAATTAAGATTTAAAGTTTAATTTGGGAATTACATTGTTACCAGGGAATATAAGTTTTATAAAGACTTAGCCTTGTTGGACATACTATTAAGATACATATATCTAGTAAATACGTTAATAAGCTTAATTGCTTTCAGAGCAGTAATGTAATAAAACCAATTCACAATAATTATATACATGTATTCGGATATAGCTTACTGCTAATGAGATTTACATACCTTCAAAGACAAGTAAAGTGTTTGTTAATCATTTTCACTTTATTTCAAAGTAATGATTTCTGCTAAATGCAATTGTTCATGCATATTTACGTTGGATGCTTGTTACAATTTCATTTAAATACCGATACATTGACTCCACTGCTCAGATTTTGATTTTGTAAGGCAATATGACAAAATGACAATCTGTTAGGAACACAGTTTAGAGTGCTCTCTATCTAGAATCATTCGACAATGTTGATAATGTCCTCATATATGGAAGTGTTATCTTTTACAATGAGGTAGGCGAGTACTTGTAAATTGCCAAGGAAAAGTTAGCAAAGTGTTCCAAACGCCGTAAAATGACAGTACAAAGAGCTGATTATAGCAATAGAATGAATTTCAATGCATTTAGCACATAATACAATAATGTCTAAATGGTTCTACTATTAAAACAAATTGTGTCAGTTTAGCAATTGTTACTTCGACAATTCAAAAAATATGTTCTTTGAATATTCAAGAACAAATAAAACTAAATTAGGACTAGCATCGGTTTTTAAAATGAAAATATGTTCTGTATAAGTTTGCAATGTCAATTTTGTTAGGCTGACACTACATTGGAGCATGCAAAAAAACAAGATCGAGAGTTCAAGGGCAATGCTAAATTAGATATAATAGCACCATTTCTTATATTGACAAGTCTGAAATATCTTCTATGTTCGGTTTTAATGTCAGTTCTAATCAAAATTGACACGATAAAAGAAATAATATATTATATTATTGTAGAATGCATATTTTGTCAGCAAACATTTGTCGGAGAATGTAAATTTAACTATAATTGTTTAAATTGACAAGAATGTCAATTATGCCATTAAATTTTAACGCTTTTGTAACAATTGTTAGTCATCCTGCTGGTTGTCAAAACATATTTTCAATTGAAGAGTAGATGTTCAGGAGTTTGTCTAAGTGTATTAATGCCTTAAGGGCCACAATGGAAATAAGGGAATTGTATTTACTATTTTGTCATCCTTTGCGTATAATATATGAATGGCATAATTTTAGTATCTTATATCTTTATTTATTTATTAGAGTTAACGCCGTATCAACACAATTTAGAGTAGTCAGGGCTGTTACTCTAGACCAGATTTTTTGAGTAAATTTTCGAAATCGCTCGTGCGTGACGCGAGTTATTTTTAGCGCGGGAGCAGACGACGCTTTTCCGCCTTAGAATTTGAATTTTCCAATATCCCGCCAACCTTCCGCTCTATGGACGCCGCCATCTTGGTGGCTTACCTGCGGTTGCTTAGCAGACGCTCCGATAATTTTGAAGATGTGTGCAGGTTAGTAAATTATTCGTGTTGCCCATTTGTTCATCTCATTCCTGATACAGACACAGAGCGGTACACATCGTATTTAAACATACAGTATCAGAATTAACCACTGCATAAACGCTTCATTTTACAACCAGAAAAATCTCCAGTTTTATTGGTAAGTTTTTCTTTCATTTTGAGACCAAATTGTCAATCGACCAATCAGAAATCAGCAGGTTTATAAAATATTGGGAAATTTAATCAGTTATCGTGTAGCCTTTGGAGAGTTAACATCGATATATGAATAATAGTACAGGCAAATAAAGCAAGTGTTAACCTTCTGTGTCCAACAAGTAAAGTTTAAACTTCGCCGTTAGTACAGGTTGTGTACATTTTACATTCGCTCTTCAGAGTAGGTTTAAAGAAGAACAAACGCCGTAGTACAATATGTACAAATTTATTTACAATAGTTTACAAATACAACACATAAACATAGTGAACATAACATATTTACAAATGTATCAGTTTAAATCGCTTGCGTTAACCCAGCTGTTGAATTTTTTTGGATAATGTTTCCATTTTACAAAATATTGCTTATTACGCCCTTTACCACGGATTTTTAACACTTTGTCAATTTTAAACTCCTGGTTAGGATCATAGTCTATTTTCTGCAGTTCACTTTGATAAAACGTTCCTTTAATATCTTCATCTTGTAAATCTCTGAGTATGTAGATAGGTAACGCGCCCCTATGGTAGCGTTTATGAATTTTAAACACTTCTCCGGAGTACGTTTGATCGTACGCGCGGGTGAACACTGTTTTCTTATGACTAATGCGAACATACGCGCCAATTTTAAACTTAAAGGGTTTGAGTTTATTATCCGTTGGCCTGTTCTTTGGGTTTTGAGAAAAATATGTAGATAATCTCACTTCCTCCTGATTGGTATCTTTAACATCAATGGGTCTCATTCCTATTGTTCTATGATAAGTACGGTTGTAGCTATCGGCAATATCTTGTAATACAGATAGATAGGTCGCCGAGTCTACGTAGGTTAAATAACGCATGATGCGTGTTTTGATGGTTAAAATCGCTCTCTCTGACGTTGATGCTTTCGTTTCATTTTGAGTCGGAAAATAATGAATGTTTTCTTTCTTCATGAGAGCTTGTACTTTCTTCGCTTTAAACTCTTGACCTGAAATAATAAAATAGTTGTGTAGTAGCTGTACTTTATTAAACATGAAATAATAAATAATTTTAAATAACATAAATAGATACCTTTATCGGTGATGAGTTTAACCGGTGATCGTTGGGTACTGTTGAATATCTTCTGGAATGCTGTAGCAACCTCTTCGCCTGTTTTGTATTTAAGTGATTGTAACCACACATATTTGATGAATGTATCTATGACCAACAAAATATATTTAAATCCATTGTTCCAATCAGCATACTTGACCATGTCAATTAAATCGGCCATCCATAAATCGTCTTTTTACGCGCTTACAACATGGTTTCGCTGAAACCGTCGCCTGACTGGTTTATGTAAACTGTATGATTCCTGATTATGCAAGAACTGGCGTATTCTATGCATACCGATTTTGAATTTCCCTTCATGTTTAACCACTTTGTATAATTTTTGTGGACCAGCAAATGCAGCTGGGTGTTTTGGATCAAAATAAATTGATTTTAAATAATCCTCCCACGGTGCCATGTTTACTCGTTAGTGTCCTAAGCAGAAATGAATAGAAAAAAAGATACCAACCTATTTATGTGGTTTCGTCCTCACTGACGTATTCATCTTCGTCTTCTTCATCACTGTTCTCTTCATCAGTGTAAACTATATCGAATAAGTCTTGAAACGAGTTCTTATGTTTTTTCAATACTTTTTTCACGGCCGAGGTAGTACTATGTCCTTTTGACAAGAGCTTGTCTATTTGTTTCATGATTTTCTGATGAAGTTTGCTATGGCTAAGTGGCAAAATAAAGTCGTCAATTAACATTGAATAGTTTTTTATGAACACATTTTCGTTGTAAGGTTGTAATCGTTCTTCCGCCATTTCTTGTGCTTCATCACTTTCCTCTCCGTCATCAATTAATTTGTTGTATATTTTGTTATATTTTTCATTGTTTGAATCTCTGGCTCTTTTCCATATATTTACATAAGCCTCGTTATCTTCTTTAGACTCTTCTTCTTGATCGCTATCACCTATATCTTCATGTTTCCGTTTCTTTTGCTCTCTATGTTCTGGGCACCAGCCATTTTTGACATGTCTTTGTACGTCGTGAACAGTGTCAAATAACTGACCACAATCGTCACAAGCTTGTCCTTTATTTTCCATGATGTCCTCAGAAATAATTTCTGGATTATTTTCTGAATTTCCTTCTATTTTATCTGGTGCTGGCTCCACGATGTTATCCGTTTGAGTTCTAACTGCAGAATGAGACACTACAGGCAAAACATATGTTTTTATAGGTTCTGTAGGAGTCACGTGACCCGTATATTCTGAATGATTTTGACTACTACATCTTAACCTCTGATTCTCTGGTGTAAATGGTTTGAAATCCATCAATAAATGTCCGTATGGGTATTTTGTAGCTTTTGAAAATTGTTTTAAAAGTATATCACATTGTCCAGGATACATTTGCCTAGCCAGTGTCATGATCGATTGTTTATCTACTGGATTATTAAACAACACCATATAATGACAATTTCTTCTCTGTGTAGGGTCCTTGGTACCAAACAAGTTTTGGTTGATAGATATCACAGATAACGATCTGTGGTGGGAACCCTCTGTGAACAAATCTGTAATGCGTTTATCTTTGCTAGATTCAGAGAATAAGTCATCCAAAATCAGTAAATTATTCATTCTAACATCAAAGAAATCATCTTCATCCAAATCGGTGGGAATACCCTGTATAAATTCTACTCGAGGATTCACGGTTCTTTCAATATTAGTGTATAATGGTTGCCATCGTTTGTATAGCCACACGATTCTGTGAATACTAGGCTGTATCTTTGAACTATGATTCTGCAATACATCTTTCACAAAAGTAGTTTTTCCACAAGCTGAAGAAAAAAAGAGAAATTATTTTAGTAGTGTTAGATAAAATGAGATAAAAAATAACAAAACTTGAACTATTTCGGGTAAAAATGTACTAAAATGTTCTAAATTTATAATAAATTGTACTAAATGTGTACTTAAATAGCACAAAAAAAAACAACAAAATAAATACTAAAAAAATACTGACAATCTTAATGTATAAACAAAAAGCAAAAGGCAAAATTTGTGCTAAAATAAATACCTGTGGGACCAGAAACCATCATAGTGAATGGGTGGTGATACACCATGTTTGTTTCTTGTGGTGGTGGTGCTCCTTGTCCTTGTGGTTGTGGAGGAGGAGGAGGAGGAGGCACTTCCACTCCCAAATGCATCCCTTGAGGAGGAGTAGGCACTCCCAAATGCATCCCTTGAGGAGGAGTAGGCACTCCCAAATGCATCCCTTGATGATGATGAGGAGGAGGAGGAGGAGGAGGAGGAGGCACTCCCACTCCCAAATGCATTCCTTGAGGAGGAGTAGGCACTCCCAAATGAATTCCACTGTGCACATGTTTTAAATGTCTAATCATATTATCCCTCCTTGAAAAATCACGTTGGCATTCTGGGCACTTTTCCATGTTGACTCTCCGACGGCAAACTAACAACTGTCATTAAGGCACTTGGTTCTTCTATTTATACATGTGCTGAACTCACATTGACCAATCAAAATCACTCATCTGGACAGTTATATACACCTTTTCTACTAAATCCTTAGTTACAGTCTGGATACTGTGTAGAATATATGTTAACTCTCCGACGGCTAGCACACGAATGACAGATGTGTCATGAAACGCATTCATTTTTGTTTTGTTTTTTGATATCTATAACATTGGCCAATCAAATTCCCTCATCTAGACAGTTCTACACATGCGCAGATTTTGCTATATAAATGTCAGAAAAATCAAGCTTCAGTTCATTTCCAAGTTGTATTTCCATGAGTATAACCATTGTGCGTAAGGATTTTTATATTATAAGGTATGTTTGCTTTTGGTGTCTCGCCTGGCTATTCTTAGTCTCGCTTGGCTTTTTTATATCTCGCCTGGCTGTTCTACATGTTATTTCAGTTTAATTTTAATCAAAAATAATTATATACTTCACGACTTATTTCAGTTTTATATTTTACAAACATAATTATAGTAAATCAAATAATCTGCTTTCTGACACTTTTATATTTATCGAGACTAATTCATACTCTATTTTTTTTTCAGATCATAAGATGGCCAAGTACGATTGTGAAGAATGTGGGGGCAATTTCTCGAAGTTAAGCCAGCTACTTCAACACCGACGGACCATGAATCACTGGAAGAAATACACGTGTTCCAGTTGTAAGAAAGTGTTTAATAGGAAGCAGAATTTAGACAGACATATGCAGAAACATGAGAGTGACAACAGTCACCACTGCCCGGACTGTCTTAAGGCTTTTATGAGTGATGATGCGCTTGAGCGACACATGCAACAACATCATGGTCAGATAGGTGGGGCGATGAAACGCCCTTCGACGGAACAAGACGGTTACTATGAAAAGAAGCGTCCAAAGTTGACGAAAACCGACGATGCCAACAAGTTCTACACTATCGATAAAGTGAGCGAAAAGAAGATTGAAAAATTTAAGTCAACGGCTACCTATTACAAGATAACAGTGAAAGATCTAGAAGTGAGGGACCTACCAACTATTTTGAAATCCCTGAAAATCTTATTTCAGTCTATTCTTGACAAAATCACTTCAGATATTCCATCTACAGACTTAGTTAGAGTGTCTATGGATAACCCGGAACTGGACTTCCCGATTGTGTTGCCTTTCATGCGGAAATCATCTTTGACCGTAGAACGCATGCTAGCGGAAATAGAGCGTGTGCTTCAGTCTTACGAAGAACTTGTAATAGACGAGACATTTGGAATTGATTTGGTTCATATTCAGACTCCGTCAGGTTCCGGATACAAGAAAAATTTTGTTGACATTACGAAGATGATGGAGAAAAAGCAAAGTATAATCCAAATCAAAAACCGAGATGACCTATGCTGTGCCCGTGCGCTGGTAACGGCCATTGCAGGTGTTGACAAAGATCCTAGATGGAATAGCATTCGACAAGGACGAGATATTCAGAGGGAGCTTGCGGTGAAATTACATGAGCGAGCCAGTGTACCACTTGGAGAATGCGCTATTGAAGATATCAAACGCTTTCAAGAAGTATTGCCGGGATACCAAATCCACGTTTTGTCAAAAGAACTCTTCAATGCCATCGTATATAGCGGAACAGAAGGAGGAATACCAGTTTACCTATATTGTCACGACAACCATTTTGATGTCATCACATCAATGACTGGGTTCCTCAACCGAAGCTATTATTGTACGAAGTGTCAGAAAGGCTATCAACATAAAGAAAGGCATATCTGTAATGAACCCTGTCATCACTGTAGATGCCTTCATACGGATAAAGAAGAGGCCTGGAAACACTGTCTGCAATGCAATTGCAAATTCGTCAATGATGAATGTTTTAATCTTCATTTAAAGAAAAGTGCCAATGGCAAATCTATCTGCGATATGTACTACCGGTGTCAAGACTGTGGACAGCTTATCAACAAATCAAAACATAAGTCAGCTCATGTATGCGGCGATCTTACTGTCAAACATGCAAGGAATACTTTCCTGACGGACACAAGTGCTATATGCAGCCGGTTGAAGACGACAATAATACTACATGTACATCCAAAAAATCCAGGACCGACCC
This sequence comes from Mactra quadrangularis, assembly GCA_025267735.1. Lineage (NCBI taxonomy): Eukaryota > Metazoa > Mollusca > Bivalvia > Venerida > Mactridae > Mactra > Mactra quadrangularis. Next base: position 2,771,509 of record CM046297.1, read on the forward strand.
GAAGTCAACATATGTGTTCTTTGACTTTGAGTGTACGCAAGACACTCTACATGAATGTGAGCAGGGCTATCTTCCTGGTGTACATAGTAAATGTGTGAACTGTAAAAAGGCATCGTGTGGGTCGTTTGAGCATGTACCAAACTTTTGTGTGGTACATAAAGTATGTACAGAATGTATGAATAACGAATTCAATAATTCTTCACACTGTCAACACTGTGGATTCAACGAAAGAGTATTCTCTGGTTCTAATACAACAACTTTGTTCTGCCAGTGGCTTTTTTCCGGCGAGAACAACAATGCGACAGTCATCTGTCATAACTTCAAGGGTTATGACAGTTATCCGATTCTGAAATACCTTCATAATAATGCCATTTTGCCCGAGGTGATTACTACAGGATCCAAAAACATGTCCATAACCGTACCGCAGTGCAAAATGCGATTCATTGATTCTCTAAACTTTATCCCTATGGCATTAGCCGACATGCCAGATGCCTTTGGGGAATCAGAGCTATGTAAAGGCTACTTTCCCCATCTTTACAATAGGGACGGAAATCAACAGGCTGTACTATCCCATCTTCCGGACATAAAGTACTACAATTCGGATGGAATGAAGCCAAGTGACAGAGCAAAGTTTTTGTCTTGGTACAAAGAACATTTCAATGATGAATTTGATTTTAAAGCAGAGTTATTAAGATACTGTAGGTCGGATGTCGACATACTTCGAAAATGTTGCCTGAAATTTAGAGACTTATTTATGGCCTTAACAAAGAAGGATGGTAATCATGGTATTGACCCTTTTGCAAAATGCATCACCATTGCCTCGGCGTGCAATCTGGTGTTCAGAACTCTTTTTCTTGAACGCGAAAGTATCGGTATCATACCACCGCATGGCTATAGACCTGAAGAGAAACAATCCACTTTGGCTTACCAATGGTTGTCCTTTCTTGCACATTCGGAAAATATCAAAATCCAACATGGTCGAAATATGGGAGAAAAGCAAATTGGCCCATACAAAGTGGATGGGTTTTACCAGCTTGGTGGACAACAAACTGTGTTAGAATTCCATGGGTGCTTTTGGCACGGCTGTCCCAAATGTTACGCCAAATCCACCGTTAATCCAGTGGTTGAAATGTCTATGTCTGATTTGTATGATAGGACCTTAGAGAAACGCAGATATTTAGAGTCGGAAGGGTTTACGTACGTGTGTATGTGGGAATGCGACTTTAAGCAACAATTATCAGAAAACGCGACAATGAAATATTTCGTAGACTCCCTTGAAATAGTGTCACCATTGGAACCTAGGGATGCATTCTTTGGTGGACGAACGGAAGCATTTAAGCTCTATGATGAAGCCACCGAAAACAAACATCAAATATTTTGATGTAACATCATTGTACCCGTGGGTCAACAAAACGGGGAAAATACCAATGGGTCATCCGGACATCACAACTGAAAATTTCAAAGACCTAAAACAGTATGAAGGCTTAGTAAAATGTAAAGTACTACCTCCACGTGGATTATACATACCGGTTTTACCAACAAAATGCAACGGCAAATTGTTATTCAGTCTTTGCCGAACATGCGGTGAAACTTACCAGAAATCAAACTGTCAACATTCGGTACAAGATAGGGCAATAACGGGGACATGGGTCACAGATGAGCTTAAAATGGCTGTTTCTCAAGGGTACGAAATACTTAAAATGTATGAGGTCTGGCATTTCAGTGAGATATCGCAATATGATACGGCGACCAAAACGGGCGGTCTGTTTACGGAATACATTAATAATTTCCTGAAAATCAAACAGGAAGCCAGTGGCTGGCCGGACTGGTGTGTACATGAGGATGCCAAACAACGTTATATACAAGACTATTATGATACTGAAGGTATTATGTAAGAATATGATAGCATTAGGGAAAACCCGGGCTTACGATCATTAGCTAAACTCATGTTAAATTCTTTCTGGGGGAAATTTGGACAACGAACCAATTTGACACAAACCACCTTTGTTACCCAACCAATGCAGTACTTTGACATGATGACCAGTGATGAACATGATGTAAAGAACGTACGGTTTATCAATAATGAATCCTTGCAAATAGACTGGGCTTACCGCGACAATTTTATTCAGGCATCTTCACGAACCAACGTTGTTATCGCGGCATATACGACCGCGCAGGCACGTCTGAAACTGTACAGTTATTTACAACCATTAGGAGACCGCGTGTTGTACTGTGATACAGATTCTGTCGTATTTACATCAAACCAGGGTCAATGGGAACCTCCACTCGGTGATTACTTGGGAGAGCTTACCGACGAAGTGCCTGGCAATGCAATCGCACACTTTGTGACAGGAGGTCCCAAAAATTACGCGTATACTTTGGAAAAACCAAACAAAAAAGGACAATCATCAATTTGCAAAGTGAGGGGGATAACATTGAATTTCAAAAATACATTGGACATCAACTTTGACACATTACACCGCATGGTCACAAACCAGGATACGAATGAGCCTGTCAAGGTGGTAGATGAGAATTAAATCACAAGAAATCCTGAAACATGCAGCGTCATCACTAAAACTGAAACAAAAGAGTACAAAATCGTCTTCGATAAACGCGTGATTACACATGATTACCAAACTCAGCCGTATGGGTACTAAATATCATACTGTTGTTGTCTTTGCGCTAACGGGAATTGTATATTTATCTATGCTATCTTACATATTGTGAATAATTATGCTTCATTATAATTGTATATGTTTATTTCTATGGATTGATTTTCATAAATGCATGTATATTGTACATAGTATGTAATAAAAGTATTATACTGATGTACAATGCCTTTTTCATTTATATATTAAGTTATACACATGAACACCCGGATTTATGAATCGTTATTTACATTCCGGTGTGATGGGATGAAACGGTGGCCTCGAATGGCATGGCCTGACAGAGTTTTTCAACAAGGAAAAGAGGTTCCTAAATACTATCAGACAAGCCGTATACCTCTACATGATATTACCGCCACTATACATGTATATTTTACCTACGAGTTAAAACTTGATACGACACCACTGGTCAAATGACACCCATGTCGTCTGCTACAAAATCTGGTTCAAATCCTATCGTCTGCTATCATTCAAAACGAGCCAACCAATTGGCGATGCCCTATACTTAAAGTACAAAATGGCGGAAAAATATATATCGGATAAACTATTAACAATGGCAGGCTAACCCACCAGCAACGGAGTTCTCCATTTCATCTGATCAATACATTGCTCCGACCGTACAAGCACCCATTGTATTCATTGTGTCCATAGAACAATGGCATGATACAATGTTCAAAAAAAAAATTATGCAAATGAATGCATTAGCTGCCAAACCCACCAGTCATAGGGTGATCGATTGCTGGCTGGTGGGTTAGGTAACCTAACCCACCTGACATATACTCTTTATTATATAACCCACCAAAAAACAAAATGGCGGCGCCGATGCAGTGGCGGGATATTGGAAAATTCAAATTCTAAGGCGGAAAAGCGTCGTCTGCTCCCGCGCTAAAAATAACTCGCGTCACGCACGAGCGAGTTCGAAAATTTACTAAAAAAATCTGGTCTAGAGTAACAGCCTTGACTACTATTTAGGTCATTTCACGGCGTCCAGCTCACCTAACCTAGCTTTCCTGGACCATTGTCTATATCCAGTACTCACCTACCCTTCCACAAGGCCGGAAACCTCTCCATGTTGTCTAATCAATGGAGGAAAATCGACTTTATTGTCAAATTTTCATGGAAGGGTATATCCTCCCCGGGTGGGATTCGAACCCGCACCCCCTCGGGCACGAGTATCCAAATCCCGGCGCGCTACCAACTGCGCTATCGACCCGGGTTAAATAATTTTAGTATCCATTTTTATCTAATTACATGTACAGTAGTTTTATGTTAACTTCGTATAATTTATACTGAATTTAATATATCTATTTATATACATGTAATGCATTCAATACATTTTTATTATCGAATGATAAATAAACACCGATGGCTGGACTCTGTTTCCGACCAGAACTTATCAAATAAAAGTTGCGAAGAGGTTGTTATGTATTTTGAATAACAGTTGAATTGATTGGTTTTTCAGTAGAACAAAACGACCCTGTACTAAGATTCAATATACTATACAAAGATTTTGGGGGGTGAATTAGATATATGTTTCTCATTTGTGAAATAATACTTATTCATTTCCGCAAAGAAACATTTTTCTAATTTCCGTTCTGTCTACGTCGAAAAATCTTAAACATTTTAATTGAAAGAAATTCTATACAATGTAATTAAATTCTGTAAATTGTTTATCAAAATCACGTTATATGAATCTTATATGAACAAGTTTTTTGTTATATTTCGGCGCCAGTGTCTGTGTAGTAAATATAAATTGCGCTCTTGTAAATAGATAAAGTAACTTCAGTATGTAAAACTAGCTCTAAAACTTCTTTTTTTATCTAAAAACAAGACTTCAGTCGCTTATCATCAAAATAAATACTATACAGTTATTGTGAACTATACATTTATGTGAGTATGAGTACTTAGAAAAAAATTATTATTCCTTGCGTTTAGACAATTTAATTTTTTTCATAATTCAATTATCTTTTATACAAGTAAAGATTATCAAATGTTTTTAGAGCACGTTCTAATGTTCTGTAATTATGAGACTCAGTTTCTTCGAATTGGAGACAAATCTTTTACATTAAAAATTGCAGGACTAAAACAGAGGCGCGAATATATTTCTAAACATTTATTTAATCTTAAACATTATTAAAGACTGAGACTGTGTTCTTTACATCTTATGTATACTCAAACACACACATACTAATATCATATGATTCATGAAAAGCACTTATATGAACACATTCAGATTACTTAATGTTCTTTTGATATATACCATTGGAGTCTATGCCTTGAACCATTAAATCAGCTTTTGGAATATTTATGTGTGCTATTATAGTATATAATGTCTCACAATATCCTAAATACTGTGTCATAATATTATAATAGTATCATATATATTTTATATAAGTAAGCTTATATAGCTTATATAAGTTTATATTATCTTCTTATTATGTTATCTTCTCCTATCTACAGTAAAAGTAAGCCGTGTATTTATTTTATTATCCGAATTACATGATTAATACACAAATGACTATATATAAAAAAAAACTTCTGTTTGTAGTCGATAACTTGTTCTGTTATAGCTCGTTTAGGATAACTTGAGACAAACGACTCAGTCTGTTTACATACTTGGGACTAAGGTATTACATAAAATAGGGAGGTCAGCTGATTTTGTGTAATGAAAGTATTAAATATGTCTTAATGAGTGGAACGTGTGTTCTCGTGCTGAATTTAATACATCAAAAACATATTGATAATAGTCGATAATTACGTGTACTAAACTTAAATCCACCTGTGTATAAAAATGGTATCATTGTATTTTGTCTCAAGTTATCCTAAACGAGCTATATTCCATACTCCAACATATATACTTCACAAGTCTCCATCGTCATGACTTTGTGGCCTTCAGTAGATACAGCGAGCTTCACCTTTTTTACATTGTGCTTAACTTATAATGAATTCAAATGTACTACACAACCAAAATTATTTAGCATTGTATAATGAATAGTAATGAAACAAGAAAAACGTGCTTGTGGTGTTCAAGCACATTCATTTTTAAGAAGATAACACCACAACTATAAACATGTATGTGCAGCATTATCTACTACTCAATTTGTCTCAGGCAATGCCAAGGTTGGATAAAATGCTCCCGTTGTGGCTAATTTATTGAATACATTTTAACACAAATACTTATACAGGATAATGAGAAAACATTGTAGCTTCTTGCGTGAAATGTTTCTGTATAATCTGTATTGAACAATTATATTATCAGTATCATCAGCTCAGACAAAACGATTATTATTTCCGCGGACAATTATTCTGTCTACAGCAATGCGTTGTTGTTCACACATTTAAGTCGGAGACAAATAGGAAGTAATAACCAACATTTACCAAAGTCAACCAATTGTGTGATAGCGTGTATGCATTAGATTATCTTTAGTTTTCCATCAAATATTGACAAGGTAAATGTTCTATAAAAATGTCGTAGATAAAGGATGGTTTGTTTTTTGCGCATGAACTATAGATTTGTTAATCATAGATAACACAACAACACTCTTTAGACAATACACTTATATGCCTGAAATAACTTCTCAAAGCCCTATAATGATAAAAAATAATTCTGTCAATAGAATGCTAAGCAGATACAGGTCGTATTCTAGGTCATGCGTGTTTTTGTACTTTAAACAATGGACTTACCTACTAAATAGGTGAACCAGCTAATGCATGAAAGCTTTTTGCTGATTTAAACAGATCATTTGTATATGTATCATTTATTTTTAATAGTGTGTATGCACTGAGTAATTTTTATGTAATGACATGTTTATAAAATAAGTGTAAACTAATTAAACTATAAAATTATAAAAATAATTCACCCCTAAATATTGGTGTGTAATGAAACTGGCTATGTTTATATACGCAATGTTTACGTGGACGACCTGTAGATATTTATCTATTTTAAACACCTTAATATAATTAATTTCCAAATAGATGCAGTTATAGCGTAAACTTATATGTGTATGTTATATAATGCATTTAAAACTGAAAGTAGGTTCAAACCGAAAGTATAATTTTGTATTCAATGCTTAAATTAATAGCTGTCATCAAAGAATGTTCAAAATGAAGTCACGTGATAGAAAAAAACTCTATGTAATTCAGCTCTTAAACGATTTTTGGATCACAGTATGTCAATGTTAACAAAATATGAATAAAGTCTGCTTTTATATAAGGACCCCACTATAAGAAATTAGCACAACATCATACTTTACCTTAGAAATGATTTTTGTTTCTCTATTGCATTCCACGCGTTGAAAACTTTGCCGTTGTATGATAGTTTTTATGTTTGTTGTAAATGAATATATTTTCTTTGGAACAACAAATCAAATCAGACGTTCAACGGGGGCAATTATCTAAAGAAACGTTGTTATGATATGTTAAGGCTGATTGTTGCTCTATCGATGTACTGACGCATTAAAAATGTGGCATTATTAAACTGATTAATGTGCTAGAATAAAGCCTAGGTTATAATAGCGGATAAAATGTAATATCTTTTATCGAAGTCGTATGTCTTTGTCATGGACTCGAGGCATCGACATACTTCATTATATAGCAAAGATCCAAACAATTAAGACCAAATTAATATCTTGAAATAATGCAAGTGTTATTTCATTGTTTGTTTATGCGTCAAATACTCATACGTGTCTATTAAGTCATATTACGACCCTACAAATAGTTTCTGAAACCTTACACATTCAATTAATCTACAGGCATGTGTGTGTATTAAAATAAATCGCTACTCATTCGCTCCTATATCTCATAAATGTTAAACTTTAGAAATGCCTTATGGATATGTTACAAACATAACAGCGTTTTTACAAAAGACATTATTGAACGTTTGAATGGCACAATAACTGAATAATATTTGACGTTAAAAGCCTAACAGTAAGTTTTGTTTTATATAATACAAAGAGAAACGATAAAATATAACTGTCTGTTTGTTTTCTACTAGTCTGGATAGCGCACGTAGCCTTCAACAGGTCTGAATACAACAATAAATCAGGTATTATATGTTCATATATTTTCTTTCTTGATTAAATGTGTGTTTTTTCTCTTTTTGTATCTGTTGATAGATGATGCTTCATCTAGATGTGACACTAATGTGTTAATAGTGGCATTGATGTTATCGTTTCTTTCTGTGATTATTTACTCTGTTACGTAGGGGTCATAGAATTTTTGTCGTTATCAGAGGACAAAGACAGTTCTTGTCTACTTAATGCGTCTCGGAACAACAAATCAAAATTAAGAACAATAATTGACAGGTTTTGTAAAGAAGATGCGCCTACTATAAATACTTGTTACATTGAAATGTTTGTTGCTTTTTCGATTTTTGGAAAAGTGATATACAAACATCAGTCATACAACATCTAGGATAGAAACTGACTTATGTGTAACTGTTTCAAGTTAAACAGGTATTATATCCTTAATCGCGTGTCTCTGATACTTATGTGGGACATTGATGTCTTTCAAACAGTTTAATGTATCACATGAAGATAAAACAATAACAAAACTATTATCTTGTTTACTTAAGTCGATGACGAAAGCCTTTACAGGGTCAGAACTATATAAATTAGTATTAAGATGTGGCATTTCTCTCATGTAAATGTAGTTGACAAACCTAAAGTATTCAATATTTACAACATTGTTCGTGCTTTTAGTAAAAACAAAACCAAAGTCGCTTCTTTATGATTACTATTGACTTTAGAATGTAAATTTTATGTACAATCAAATAAAAAATCTGATCTGAAATTTGGATTCCTTCTATTGGTTTCGAGTAATTTTAGAACTTGCCATATTCAATATCGTGACACCCTAACAAAAATTAAAATTTTATTTGGAAAACAATTACAATTTCTAAAGTTTACGGAGTAAAGAATCGTTCTTAGAACTATAAAATTTGTATTTTTGTTTCTAATTCATTACTAAATAGTGGCCTTGATGTTAGATTATATTGAGAACTAATTTGATTTGTTTTGTATTGAAGAACATCTCAATGATAAGTAAATAAAATAAATTGTTTCCTCCTCTATTAACTCCGAGATTGTGCATTGTGACAATGTGTTCTATTTTAACAAAATATTATTCAAAGGGTTGTAGCAATGACATTTATTTTATGTACAGTACATACTTAATAGATAGTTCTTCTGGTGATGGATCTATTTAGACTAAATATTTTCAGAAAATTGGCGTGAGAAATCCTATTCATTATGATAATCACATATTCAATTATGAATAATGTTTGTTAGACACGCAAAATGCCAGAACAAATGAAAAATGCTTTAAATCATCCAGAGCTTATTTCATTAAAAATATCACGGGTCAAATGCCATCGTTTTTACCTATTGACGTTTAGAGCGTACGGCAACTTCCGTTATGTACCGATACATCGGCTCAGTTTCGAAATTGTAAGGCAACGTGTTTTCTAAATGGGTATCTAAACACAGTCTTAGCCGGTAATTAAAAAGTTGCTTAAAATACTTATCGCGACAAGTTCATTAAAATTTGACAAAATGTATGTTTCTTTCGTATAAGAAGACGACGTAGAATCCTTGTAGAAGAATTTACAAATGATAGTAAACATAATTCAAGAAATATGATCAAGTGAGCCATTTACTACAAATTACCCAATAAAGTGTTGACATATGAATAGTGAATCCTTATTTACTAGTTGTAACACATATCACATCAACAATGTCTAAATATTTCAAGTTTTTCAAATTGCGTCATTTTACAATACGCTACATTGACAATTTCAAACCTTATTAAGTTTTTTCTCCAGCGTTCAATGGCGAAACTAAATTAAAAGCAACTAAAAATAACAAGAATGGAAATATCTCTCGTATTAATTTGTCAAAGCTTTTCTAATCAAAACTGACAGGATAAAATGAATCATATTTTATATTGCTGTGGTAGAAATATTCTGTCTGCGAACATTTGTGAGAGCATGTGAATTTGATTATAGCTTTAGTTGACGAGAATGCCAATGTAGTTATTAAGTTTAATGCACATGCATTAATTCTAAGTCATCATGTTTGTGTTGACTCATCATTTTGAGGATTTGGGTTAACACTTATTCACAATGGGTCTATATGGTAGCACTCTTCGTTCGGCTTTGCTTATCGAGAAAAAAATGGCAGATATTCGAATTTACCACATAAAGAGCATAAATATATACAGGGGCTGCTTTGTTAAGTCGCCATATTCTTCTCTTGGTTCCGATCTTGTTTATATTCAAACATTTTTCATCGATGTCCTACAAGGAGTAATAAACAAAAAAATCGACGTGGAAGTGCAGATGAACAGAGCATATCGACAAAGTGTTTTTAGAGAGATTTCCCTATGTATTGAAGACGGATTAAATTAGCATGACACTCCACGTAAAAACAATATACAATACTTGGATGTTTTGGGATTAAATAAATGTATGTTTCTCATTTGATAGAGTATAAATTACGTAAATTAACTTTCCGATTAGAGTTATATCCTTATTTCCATTCAGCCTGCGTTTACAAATCTTAATAAAACAATTTTATTAGAAGTAATTCTATACAATGTAATTAAATCATACAATATGTAAATTTGATCACGTAATATAAATTTTATATAAAATAATTTGTACTTCGTGTTTTCGGCGTAAGTGTCAGTAACTCATAATAAGAGAAAATTAGCTTTAGATTCCAGATTTATTATATGAATGAACACTATTTCTGTAATACTGAAACTGTTTAACACGTTCTTTGGTTCTTGAAAGAAATCACTCTGAAATAATATAAAACTACCATATCATCTTTAATATATTTAATAGACTATTAATGAACTTACTGGGGTTCCTGAAAACCAATGGCGCTTTTCACAAAAAAATCTTACCATAAAATTCACCGTAAGCCAAAATCAAGAAAAAATGTAATATGGTCATTTTTTGGCCAATCAATTCCAAATATTATTGAATTATGTAGATTTTTGTATACCTTTTGAATATCTTATCGTAGTTATTATTATTATTATTATCCTTCTGGTTTAGTACTGCAAAATTATAAAATTGACTTACGACAACTTTTTTCGTATTACACTAAGATCTTTTTGTGAAAAGGTGCACAAGTTCTTAAGACGTTCGCATATTGAGGTCATAGAATTAAGAACAGCGCATATGGTAGCATAACAACACCATATAAATATTATTATTCATATGCTTTACCATCATTAAAATATTTCTCTTTCATGAGTACTAAGCATTCATATTATCAGCTCAGACAAAACGATTACTATTTCCTCAGCCTATTATTCTGTCTACAGCAATGTGTTGTTGTTCACACATTAAAGTCGGAGACAAATAGTAAACAATTACCAACGGTTACCAAAGTCAACATATTGTATGATAGCGTGTATACATTAACTTATCTTTAGTTTTCTATCAAATATTGACAAGGTAAGTATACCACATGATTGCTGTAGATAAGGGTTTTGTCTTACAAACACCATGACATATTTTTATCATAGATAGCACAACAGCACACATTTCGCCAGATAAATATAAATTTATTATCCGAAGTGTCTACTAAACTTGTCTTTGGCAAAAAATAAAAACACCATCCTTTTAGGGTGATTTGTGTTAAGGAAAGACGCTTTATGATATTTGGATAATGGTTGTAACTCTATCGATGAATAGATGTGTGTAGGATAGCACCATTGAAAAATGGGAGAGATTAATAGGCTAGAATAGAAACAATTGTTAAAGTATCGATTGAATTAACTTGTAATACATATTTCATATCATTTATCAAAGCTGTATGCATTTGTCATTGACTAATTGTATTGAAATCTACATTTAACCTTCAAGAGTTAAAATGTCATATTAATTCCAAACAATTAGAAAGCAATTAATTTCCTACCTGACTCATCGCAAGTGCTGCCTCGATGTTTGTTATACGTAGCATCATAACTATATAAATCAGTGTTTATATGTTGTATATCTGTCTAACAAATGATTGTTACACTCTTAAAGTATTCAATAATTACAATCTTGTTTGTGTTTGTAGTATTGAACAAATCATGATCTCTTGTTTTGGTCCATAACTTATTTACGCATGATTATATGAAAACAAATAATAGAAACGTTTAAAACAATTCCGTTTTGTACAAATTACTTATAGACATGTATGTTCTGTCCATCGCTGGTGTCTACAAGTATGGAATAAGGCCAAAAAACAACACAATCTGAAGTTGATTAAAATTGGAGTTTTGTTTTAAATGTCTTAAATAAAATATACAAAATATTTACCAGCAGAAATTGTATATCTGGAGCGAAAGATGTGAATACCGCCGCCAAATAGACTGTGGTAAATACTTATATATTTGAGTATACATAAATGTAATAAGCTATAAAATGCTTCAATATTTGGATTGTTGCTGGTATTTAAAAAAAACGTACATACTTGGTATCTTTTGAAATCATGATAGCCAACTGTAAGTTTCCTTCTAGATAAGCAAGAATCACGAATTGTATTTGATGGTTTTACTATTAAGTTATAAACTTACTACACTTTGCATAACCTTTGTTTACAAATGTGATAAAAAAATGTGTTGAATAAAAAATTCCAATCTGCACATAAACCTACTGGATAAATTAAATTTCAAGGTTTAATTTTGGACTAAAATATTACCATAGTAACTCGTTGCAACTCTAATGTTAAATAAATACAGATTCACGCTGCAAGCGAATTTGTTACAGTGTCAACTTTAATTCTCAATGCATTAATGGATGATGACATTGATATTTGATTATATTGAGAACGAATAAGATTTACAAGAACTGTGTTTGATTAAGAAGTATAGGCAATTGTCTCTTTCACGATTTAGGCCGGTATTCCATTCATACGGGAACGTGTAGCGTGAACGTGAAGCGCGAACATTAAAAATCAAACATACTAATTTCTATTGTATGTATTCCTTATCGACGTGAGCGGACTTGAGCGTGAAACGCGAATTTATGACATGTGACCGTGTAACGCGAGCGTGAAACCGATCACTACATGTAGTGATTTGTCGCGTTCACGCACGGCCTTTACGGACGAGAAGCCACAAAAGGCCCTATGTAAATGCAAGATATTTATTAAAGCAATAAGAAAAAGCCCTATTCTGTGAGACCAGTCCCTAAAGGAGTACAGGGACACGGACACCAAAGACCGGGCGTTGCAGAACAGAACACGATGCAGATAATTGCCGACCATTAACATTCTTGACTTGAAAGGTACACCTAATATTAATTAATTTCAGTTGCAAAACAATGTAAATTTAAGTGTATGTAGTTTTTGCAAGCATTCATATGACAAATCTTTTGTAATTATAAAATTAAACTATCAAATTATAATTTCATAACGGATAACTAGGCATAAATTAAAGTACCCATTGTTTTCACGCTAATCGTATGAATGGAATAGAAATAGCGTAAAAACTCACGCCTCACGTTCAAGTTTCACGCTCATGCTAAACGTTTACGTCGCGCTCCCGTATGAATGGAATACCGGCCTTATGCCATAACGGATGACTAGACATACATTAAAGTAACCATTGTTTTTACACTAACCGGATGAATGGAATAGTGTGAGCGTGAAAACTCACGCCTCGTGTTCAAGTTGCACGCACACGCTAAACGTTCACGTCGCGCTCCCGTATGAATGGAATACATGCCTGACTCCGAGAATGTACATACGTGACATTAGCCAATTGATTCATTTACATCTACATTATACTGCATTGATTATTTGAACGGTGGTAGCACTAAATTGAACGAATATTGTCATGCTGCGCTTCATGTTAAGTAGACTATAAAAATGACAGTATTGACTTGTTTTGTTGAATAACCTGGGTTACCTTTTTTCAGGAATGTTCCAAAATTTAAAAATACACAAGTGCAGTCACGGCTCGCATGATAAAATTGGAAATAGAAGAATCTTATTCAATGTAACAATATATTTATCTTTTCGCGCAATACAATCTGTTATTTTATCCGATGCCACATCGGTACATTAATGATTACATTTTGAGCGTTCAAGGGCAATGCTACATTAGATAAAGCGTCTGTTATTTAAAACGACAAGTACGAACCTATCTTCTCTATTAATTTGTATTGTCAATTCTAATCAAAATTGACATGTTAAAAGGATTCATATGTTATTTTCTTCTGGCTTGTCTGCAAACACTTGTCAGAAAATGTAAATTTGATTGTTGTTTTAATTGACGAGAATGTCAGTTTTGCCCGTCATCAAGTTTAGATGCGAGAGATTCACATAATGGTGGTTTTTTTGTTGAATAAGCTTTAATTACACCATTTTTTATAGAATTTCTGTTGCTCTCGGTCTACCAACTGAAGTTATCCTAGAATCCAACTTAGGTGACGACTGGAAGAGTCAGAATTTATTTGATTATGCTTGTGTTATAGGTTTGACGCCTTCATTTGATGTTTACTATTTTGTTATATCCAGCGTGCAACCACAGTGGATCAATTACGGCCAGGAAACTAGTTAGTGTGGATTGGTGTTTCACTGTATCATTACAGCAGTAAATGTTCTTAAAATTTTGGGATTAGACGAGTTTGACACTAATTTAATTCGAAAGTATTTTGGGGGATAATTTGACTGTATGTTCCATAATGAGGTTGTAAGAATAGCAGTAATATGTCAAATAATCTTTTTTGTTTTTCATTCCCATCTTAGTTATTCTATTATAGCTGGTAAATGTATGTTTAGTTGCTTGTTTTAACACATTTATTGAAAAGTAATTCTCCACATTGTAATTAAATCCGGAAAATATAAATCAAGTTCATTTATTTATTTTTCATTTAATCATGATGCTAAAGAGTTACTCAGCCAGCGCTATCATACAAAAATATCATTCTTAAATTTTCTAGCGTGTCTGAGTTTTCTACGGATATTACAATGATTTTTTAATACTTATTTTTATTACATATGGCGGCCTTCTTTAAATAATATAGAATTAACGAGAACACTTAAGACTGATCAACCAAATTAGCTTAGCAGATAACGATTATCTGTTACAATTAAGCGGAGGAAACTCTTTCACACTAAACAAATCACTCAAAGACATGCCTTGGTTCTTTATACAAAATCATTGTTCACGCCGTTCATTGAGTTCTATAAATGCGTTACCGTTCCTTGGCATAAAAATGAATCGGTCAAAGCTATTTTTGTATTCTCTAAACTATAACATGAAAAAATTAATAATAGAACATACAGTGACATTGTGTTTTATTTTACACCTATGACATTTAAAACAATAAACGGAAGAAAACAATGAAAGAAATCACTCTTTCATGATTGTTTGTTTTATCCATCAATCCGAGTTATTCATCAATATAAAGGAAAACCTGTCGTTCCTTCATAATAAATATTCATTGGCGTCTCTTCAAATTACCATTTGGCATGCAACGAACAATTTTCTTACTGCGCATGCGCCAAGGGAGATACTTATGATAATTAAAGAGAACTAAAATTATTATATTTACTATTCATTATGGTTATTAATATATCTTTTTAAGTTCCACTTATTATCTAGAAGCATCGTTAATATCTAATTAAATTATGTTGTTTTCATGTACTTTAACAAACTTCAAGGTCGTTGTGTTGACTTATTACCCATATCGGCAGTTCTGTTTTGTTCAGTTTAGGGTTTACAAGATGAGAAAAGTGTAGTTTACAAACTGAGAAAAGTGTAGTTTACAAACTGAGAAAAGTGTAGTTTACAAAGTAAGAAAAGTGTAGTTTACAAACTGAGAAAAGTGTAGTACACAAACTAAAAATAGTGTAGTACACCAACTGAAAATAGTGTAGTACACTAACTGAAAATAGTGTAGAACACAAACTGAGAAAGTGTAGTACACCAACTGAGAAAAGTGTAGTACACAAACTGCAAACGTGTAGTACACAAACTGAGCAAAGTGAAGTACACAAACTGAGAAAAGTGTAGTACACAAACTGCAAAAAGTATAGGACACAAACTGAGAATAGTGTAGTACACAAACTGAGCAAAGTGAAGTACACAAACTGAGAATAGTGTAGTACACAAACTGCATAAAGTATAGGACACAAACTGAGAATAGTGTAGTACACAAACTGAGCAAAGTGAAGTACACAAACTGAGAATAGTGTAGTACACAAACTGCATAAAGTGTAGTACACAAAAAGAGAAAAGTGTAGTACACAAACTGCAAACGTGTAGTACATTAACTGAGAAAAGTGTAGTACACAAACTAAGCAAAGTGAAGTACACAAACTGAGAAAGTGTAGTACACTAACTAAGAAAGTGTAGTAGACCAACTGAGAAAGTGTAGTACACCAACTGAGAAAGTGTATAACACCAACTAAGAAAGTGTAGTACACCAACTGAGAAAGTGTAGTAGACCAACTGAGAAAGTGTAGTACACCAACTGAGAAAGTGTAGTACACCAACTAAGAAAAGAGTAGTACACAAATGAGAAAGTGTAGTACACCAACTAAGAAAATGTAGTACACCAACTGAGAAAGTGTAGTAGACCAACTGAGAAAGTGTAGTACACTAACTGAGAAAGTGTAGTACACTAACTGAGAAAGTGAAGTAGACCAACTGAGAAAGTGTAGTACACCAACTGAGAAAGTGTATTACACCAACTAAGAAAGTGTAGTACTCCAACTAAAAAAGTGTAGTAGACCAACTGAGAAAGTGTAGTACACCAACTGAGAAAGTGTAGTACACCAACTGAGAAAGTGTAGTACACAACTGAGAAAGTGTAGTACACCAACTTAGAAAGTGTAGTACACCAACTGAGAAAGTGTAGTACACCAACTGAGAAAGTGTAGTACCCACACTGAGAAAGTGTAGTACACCAACTGAGAAAGTGTAGTACACCAACTGAGAAAGTGTAGTACACCAACTAAGAAAAGTGTAATACACCAACTGAGAAAAGTGTAGTACAACAATTGAGAAAGTGTAGTACACCAACTTAGAAAGTGTAGTACACCAACTGAGAAAGTGTAGTACACCAACTGAGAAAGTGTAGTACCCACACTGAGAAAGTGTAGTACACCAACTGAGAAATTGTAGTACACCAACTGAGAAAGTGTAGTACACCAACTGAGAAAGTGTAGTACACCAACTGAGAAAGTGTAGTACACCAACTGAGAAAGTGTAGTACGGCAACTAAGAAAAGTGTAATACACCAACTGAGAAAAGTGTAGTACAACAATTGAGAAAGTGTAGTACACCAACTGTTAATAGTGTAGTACACCAACTAAGAAAAGTGTAGTACACCAACTGAGAAAATTGTAGTACACCAACTGAGAAAGTGTAGTACACCAAATGAGAAAGTGCAGTACACCAACTGAGAAAGTGTAGTACACCAACTAAGAAAAGTGTAATACACCAACTGAGAAAAGTGTAGTACAACAATTGAGAAAGTGTAGTACACCATCTGTTAATAATGTAGTACACCAACTAAGAAAAGTGTAGTACACCAACTGAGAAAATTGTAGTACACAAACTGAGAATAGTGTAGTACAACAACTGAGAAAAGTGTAGTACACCAACTGAGAAAAGTGTAGTACACAAACTGAGAAAATTGTAGTACACCAACTGAAAATAGTGTAGTACACCAACTGAAAATAATGTAGTACACCAACTGAGAAAAGTTTAGTACACCAACTGAGAACAGCAACATCTATTGTTGATGAAAATTTCGACAGTGTTTTTTTTTTGTTATAGTAAACGACAAATCAGCCGATGGGTACATGTGATGTGAATAAAGCAATTTGAAATAGCCCCATCGCGATAAGAAGAAAATGTTCGATCATTTCACGACTAGTAAATGGTTTATTTAACTAAGTATTGAAATTAAATTTGGTAGTATTTCAAAAACAAAATTCACAAAATAGTTATCAAACATGCACATGTTTTACATTTCAGTATTAGTCTTTATAAAGGGCCTATAATTCCAAAATGTGTGTCTTGATATAGGTGTTTTAATACACTACACTAAAGTATATATCTTGATGTGAAGACTTTTACGCACTATAGTCAGTTGTTCTGTAAGCAGTTGATAGCGCACAGTGATTTCGAATATGTTGTCCAGAAGGGGTACGTGTTCGACTTTGATCCAAGGCGGTTATTCTCTTCAAAAAATTAGACGATAATGTCAATTTTCGTTTTTAATAAGGTATATGGAGAAGGTACCAGACTTGTGGAAGGGTAGGTAAATAGTGGCTATAAACAAGGATTTAAAAAAGCTTAGTTAATGCGTATGCCGACGTAAAACAACCTAGATTGGGTTGGCACGGCGTTAATCCTAATATAAAAATATAACCTTGTCCTAATTTGTTTAAGGTTTGGTGAGTCCAAAAACGAACAACAAGGGAAGTAACTCTTCTCTCCAATTTTATTTTAATGTTAAATCATATGATGCAAATTGATGAAATCTAGGAAATCTGGGAATTCTATGAATATCGTCCTGATAAGTATAAACATAAGCAGTGATACCATCATCCATCATCCCCAACAGCAGCAGCAGCAGCAGTAACATCATTTATCATTTATTGCCATCATTGTCTTCAATAATTGTTATTTCCACAGACATTGTCGTTATCGCCTCCATGTTTTTGAAAAACATTTTCATCCCGCGTTATATGCATGGGTTTTCCATTATTGGTATTTGTAAATGGCACTATAGTCTGTACAATTTGGCGCCAAAGTTCATGTCTTGACGTCATGACGTCGTGACGTCATTTCCTGTTTGTTGACGTCGTTTCAAATTTCAATGTGAAAAAATGTAGTAAAAGTGTTTTAAATACTTTGACAAAGCCTTTTAGGCGAAATATTAACAATAAAAAGAGTAAATACTGAGTTTCATAAGCAGTGATAAGCAATTTAATTATTCAAATACATAAAATCTAATGATGCTGCTAAAAAAAGACGTTATACCTCTAAATTCATTTTTTAATTGTGATAAACTAAATAATTTTTCAAATCATATTACTAAACATATAATGAATTACAAGCATATTTACAAATATAATTACAATATGAAATTACTTAATTACGTAATAATAATTACAAAAAAAACTACCAATTGTGGATAAGACGTTTATTACAATTTATATCTATCTCACCAAGTCATCTTTCAATCGGTGCACTATCAATCATAATATCTGCAAATTAAAGGTGACATATAAAGTATAGGTTCTGTGAAATATTAATTCATGCAACATTAAACTGCATTTGTTACTACTTTATATCAAATAGACTTTACTTTAGACAATATGATTCAAATAAGTTAATACATTTCTGTTGAAGTAAAATATCTCAAGTTTATAAATACATCTCAAGATTCTCAAAAATAACCTATATTTTATTATAAAATGTAATATTCAAAAATACAAAAGTTTAGAAACATAGTGATAAAACAGTACTAAACCTTTCAACATAATAAATCTAATTCAAGTGAAAAAATCAAGTTCAAATTTCCATTCTGGTGTGCTCTCTACGAGTTCTAGCTTAGATCTGACGTGACTTTATAACAAGAGCTGTCAGAGGAGACAGCATGCTCGACTAAGTAAGTATTTGTCACATGAGATGTGGTTGGTGATAATGAACATACATATTTTAAAATTTGAAAATGATACTTAACAAATTTAAAGTAAAGAAAAAAAAATTTTTAAAGAAAAATTTAAAGTTCATCAGAGACAATTTTGAGAAAAAATATATGTCATGAAGAAGAAGATTTTATTTTCAGATCAATAGGTCAATAGACCCGCGTGAACATACAATGAATTTCATAAAATATACAATCACGTGACAATGACATTACATGTAATCAATAACATACAGTTGAAAAAGAGAGAACATTCGAGATCAATGTACACTTAAATATATATATATGCAGTGTAGTACTTTTGTATAAAGCTATAAAGGATTGATTTTATGAAAATTCAATCAAACTTGAGCAGGTATCACAGTTAACAAAGGTTATAAAGGTAATATATTATATATTATAAATTATATCGAAATATCTTAGACAGATACGCAGGAGAAGGTGACTTATACTTGTTTTGTATCGCTGTTGTAAGCAGAAACGAGTTGCTTGTGGGATATCACACATTTGTACATATTTACCGACAAAATAATACCAGTACTAATATATAATACTCGTAATTGGCATATACCAAAATAATATCAGTACTTATATATGATACTCGTAATTGACATATACCAAAAATAATATCAGTACTAAAATATAATACTCGTGATTGACATATACCAAATAATATCAGTACTAACATATAATACTCGTAATTGACATATATCAAATAATATCAGTATTAACATATAATACTCGTAATTGACATATATCAAATAATATCAGCACTAATATATGATACTCGTAATTGACATATACCAAAATAATATCAGTACTAATAATATATAATACTCGTAACTGACATATACCAAATAATATCAGTACTAACATATAATACTCGTAATTGACATATATCAAATAATATCAGTATTAACATATAATACTCGTAATTGACATATATCAAATAATATCAGCACTAATATATAATAATTGTAACTGACATAAGGCAATTTTCTGCAAAAACAATTTTGCAAAAGGAAATCGTACATTTATATATACTCAGAGTCAAAATATATATTCCAACAGTAATATATACAATATTAGTTATTTTACAATTTGCATGTTCAAGTTATTTGTGACAAACAACAATACACATTTGTATGTGTTTAGAGACAAATACAAGGAATCATCATATATATTACTCAGAAGTTTAAACCGATTAACATATAAAATCTGTTGATATGTAATAATCAAACTTCGACTTAAGGAAGTCTTTAAGCAAGAGAGTTGTTTTTGATAGATTACGTATTCTGCAAGAGGCATGAGGAGTATAATACGTGAAGTACTAAACATAATATATTATACTCATAATTTAATATATGACATGTATTTGGTAAAAATCAGTTATTTGTGAACAATCACGTATTTTGCGACGGATATAAAGTCTTATATTTGCGCATTGTATGATTCATGTATCTTAAAAGCTTTAAAAATATAAACACTTAGGTTTCTTATCTTAGCATCGTTTTTGCTTTCGAAAAGTTGCTTAAGTTTAAACATACTGGGATGAAATCTATAGTGCCTGTCAATATACGTTTGTCTTAAATCATTATATAGGGAACATTCTAGTATGAAATGATACTCGTCATCAACTTTGTTACATTTTGTACATAACCTATTCTCTCTAGGGATTTTATGAGGCTTATGCCAGCGACCTGTTTCAACTCTTAATTTGTGCGATGATGTTATAAGCCTTGTCATGGCTGTTCTGTATTTAATTTGATCTATGCTAGTTAAATAAAATTGACACTCAAAATTTATAATTGTACGAAAAAAATCAGCTCTGCTAGAATTTCTAAGTCTTTCATTCCAGTTTTGGATACGAGTGTCTTTAAGTCGTTGTTTAACATTGATGATAAATAACTCATTGTTGCCAACGCTTTGCGCATCCCACGCATCATAAAATCCTAGTGTAGACAGAAGATTTCTCACAAGTGTAACCCAAGAAGTTTTGTTCGGCATTTTTTCGGCATCATATTTTAAAAGTTCATAAATGATTTTGCAGTATTTAGAGTCCGGGCAAGAGATAATTTTTAACCAATATTTGACAATCTTAACAAGTCTGTAGTACATTAGGTCAAAACGACCCAAGACACCATATACAAAGTCATTCTGTGTACATTTTTTTACACCAAGTAATGTTTTGCAATATTGGATATATACGCGTTCTAGACTATTGCCCCTATGAAACCCCCATACTTCGCACGAATAGTTTAAGATAGGAAGTATGAGTTTGTCAAAAAGGTCTAGTCTATGGTTTATAGAGACATAAGGAAAGTTAAGTAAGTATTTGTTTAGACTAAAAACCGCTTTGAGAGCCTTGCCCGCAAGAGTGGATTGCGTCATATTGAAAGAACCACTTTGACTAAAAACAATACCCAAGTAATTAAAAGAACTAACAATTTCTATGGGTTCGCCATTATACATGAAGCAAATATCTCTAGGCAATGTACCACCTTTACGAAAAACAACAACTTTAGTCTTAGTAACATTGATTTTTAACTTCCATCGAATGCAGTATTCGTATAATATATCAAAACCTTTTTGTAGTCCGGACGCGCTTTCCGAGAATATAACTATATCATCTGCATAGAGTAAGATGAATATCTTGGTCATTAAAATATCGATACCTTCAAACTTGTTAGCTATTAGTTGCTCTTCTAGATCGTTTAAAAACATACAAAAAAGAAATGGAGATAGACTTTCACCTTGTCTAACTCCTAATGAACAAGTAAATTCATTGCTTAACATGTTATTGAAACGAACTTTTGATTTGATATTTGTGTACATGTCTTTGATTATTGAAAACATTTTACCACGTATACCTAGTTTTATAAGCTTGTACCATAAAGTATTTCTTTCAATGTAGTCGAAAGCCTTACTAAAATCAATGAATCCACAGTATAACTGCTTACCATTATTTATCATGTGGGTTAACAGACCATGTAATGCAAAAATATTATCTGTAGTACCCATATTACTACGGAATCCCGCTTGAGCCTCAACATAGACGTTATATGTTTCAGCCCAAAGGTTCAAACGATTATTTAAAATACGCGTGAATAATTTGCCTAGAACGCTTAATAAAGTTATTCCGCGATAATTCTCTGGATTGTGTATTGAATCCTTTTTGTGAAGCGGAATTATGTACCCTTCGGACCAAGCATTCGGAAAATTTCCAGTGGTAAAAACAATATTAAAAAGATTTACTAAATATGGCATTAACTGAAATGTGCCATGTTTAAAATATTCGTTAAGCAAATTGTCGGGACCTGCACTTTTACCTGATTTAAGCTCTTTAATAGCGGTTTTCACCTCACGCTCTGAAATACTAGTGTCTAATTCACTGAACATGAGCTGGAACTCGCCATTAACAAAGCGTTCATTAAAATACATAATGTCTTCATCAGGATTAAAGAAATGATCGTTTGGATTATTGACTGCTTTGAAATAATTTTCAAAGCTTGATAACTGTATATTGGGGCTTTTAATATGGGATGACTCGCGTAAAAGTTTCCAGTATTGTTTAGCATTCTTTAATCTATAGGATTCTAAAGTTTTAGTTCTATTTGTCAAGTGTAATTTTCGATAACGCTTAAGAGTGTTTTTGTACAAGCTTCTTGCATTGACTAAAAGAATACGATTTTCATCGTTAGGACTTTTTCTGTAATGATTTAATGTTAATAAAAATTTGTTTCTAAGTTCATCACACTCATCGTTAAACCAAATATTGTCACGACGAACTGAGTGATTATTGTTGTAATTAAGCGTGTGTTTAATTGAGTGTCTACATATATTGCTCGTTACATCATTCATAATAGTCGAGAATGAATCTAAATTTGACGTTATGTCCTCCTGGGTAGAACATAACGTCACTTCATGTGCTAGATCGTTTAATTTACTCAAAAAACTAGCACTATTTATACTATTGATATACTCTGATTTATTTTCATTCGACCATGTATACTTATAGTCTATTTTAGTATTTTCGCTATCGACTATAGTCTCCTCGATATTTACATGATTGTGCGATGTCGTATAAAATTGTAAAGAAAAGTCAATTAAACAATGATCGCTTAAAGGGTTTGGATCATTTACATTAAAAGAAGAAATGAATTCGAAAATATTCTGAGACGCTAAAACGTAATCAACTAAACTAGATCCCCTGTGACCGACAAACGTATATTTACCTATGTTAGAGTCTTGACCACAACGACCGTTCACTATTCGTAAACCGGTTTGCTTACAAAAGTCTAACAGAGCAGTGCCATTTTGATTTGTATGCCCTTTGTCTTGTGATGATCTCTTAGTATTGATATCAGCGTTATAATTTTCGGGTAAAGGGACATAACTGTCAATTGAATCGTGAGTAACATAATCCGGACTTTCGGATGTACGGCTATTAAAATCGCCAGATAAAATAATATAACAATTTCCATTAGTGTGGCTGTGTATAGAAGCGACAGAGTTAAGTAATCTATCAAAACAACCCTGCTCGATAATATTAAACCTACTACTACCTTCAGGCATTACGTAACATAAACCTATATATAAGTCATGATCAATCAATAGTTTTTGGCCATTAATTTTAAGCCATAATATGTCATCTTCACTTTGAAAGAAAATACAGTTTTCATCAACAAGATAATCTCGTACATATACAATAATACCACCTGAGTCTCTCTTACAGCCCTTAGATTTAGCCCTGTGCAAAGCAAAGTACGTAAAATTATTTACATGAAAATTCTGGAGTTCATTTGACCATGTCTCTGTGAACATCACTATATCGTTCGAATTAAACACATCCAACACATCAGGACACATAAGTTTGTCACAACTTTGCGACACTAAACATTGAATATTTAAAAGTGCGCAATTAATGTTCACCTTCCCCTGTGACCCCTAGCCGGTACCGCCAGGTAAGTTCACTGAACCAGGGTTTTGTACTTCGGGGTTAACGCCCGTATTTCCAGTATTTACTGACTCTTGTGTTGAGTTTGGTTTACGTCTAGGTGGCAGGGAATTTGTCCTCGCACGACGACGGTTAGGTTGAGCACGACTTGTTGATCTAGATTCGTGCTGAACTGATGTGGTCAATTTATCACTATTTGTTTGTCGGCAACCCTTTTTGGGTGCTGACTTTTTGTTATTTGATTTAGATTTTGATTCAGTTGAAGATATACTTTGTTGAGTGACTCCAGTATTATTGGTTTGTGAATCATTGTTACATGGTTGACTGATCACTTTGCATGATTTTTGTGTTGACTCACTTGTTGTTTGTTGATCATAAATTACCGACGGCTGAGAACCAGGTACTGTTAATGTTGCTTGGTCCATAATAGATAGCTCATCATTATCTTCTGCGAATAAGCTACTAAAGCTGGATTGTGTATAAGATTGCCCTGAGCTAGATATTTGTGAAAACTCACAACCGGAAGTAAACGACACTCCCTCACAACTAGGGATTTCAACCAGTCTACTACGGGATAGTACGCTGTGCCAGTCAGGAAATTCATCTTGTATCACAATATTGTCACAAATTAATTTTGCAGGGTAAATTTAAAGTAAAGAAAAAAAAATTTTTAAAGAAAAATTTAAAGTTCATCAGAGACAATTTTGAGAAAAAATATATTTGGAGTTATAAACCTTGTCACATGCGATGTGTTTGATAATAATGAACATATATTCAAAGTTAGTTTGAAGTCAATATCTGAACTTCTAAAGAAACAAAACAGTTGCAGTAAAAACAAGCATTTTTTTAAGAAAACTCAAAGTTCAAGGGGAGATAATTCTAAAAAATGTATTTGGAGTTATGAACCTTGTCACATGAGATGTGGTTGATGATAAGGAGCATATATTTAAAGTTTGAAGTTGATACCTCGAGAAATAAAAAAGTCACACTAAAAAAATATTTTCTGCACAAAAACTTTAATCAGAAATGTGGACGCCGACGCCGACGTTAGGGCGAGTAGAAGAGCTCTCCATTTACTTCGTAAAGTCGAGCTAAAAAGGGGTGGCCAATGACTAAAAATAGGTCTAAACCAGTTTTTTCTTTGTAATTATGATTGAAATCACTAAAAATGCATGATATTTTTCCGCTGCATTGAATTCAATCAGGCTTGATAAAAACGTATTTAATATATCTGTATAAAGGGAAATAACTAGTATACAATCAATGAATTAAGGTTTTTGAGTTGTCTCCCGTAAACTAGGAAATGTAATGAAATATATAATATAAAATAATCACCCTGTTACAAAAACATTTATCACTTTTTTATGGTTGATGTAATAATTCATGGTCCAATGGACTAAAATCTTTAAATAAACTTCAGAAATTAATCTTTTAAATCAAAAGGGTGAGCGAAGCATGCCTGTTGCTTTAAAAAATAAGTGTTGCTCGTACGCTTATTGGATAATTGGGACATCTCAACTTTTACATTACATGCCGTTTAATATGTCATGCGTATTATTGCACTTTAAATATATAGTTGACTTTTAACAACTTTTTTAGTCACAATAAAATTATATCACTCTTTTAGGAATACATTCATACCTGTAGCCTGTTCAATTACCCTAAACGTTGCAAAACGTTCCGTAACGATACACTCGGAACTCCTCGGCCATTCGCTGCGAATGATCTAATCTATTAAACAAATATACGATCGTTAAGGCAATGAGTGATGTTTCAAAATTTATGGACTAAAAACGAAACATCACTCATTGCCTAAACGATCGTATATTGAATTTTGTTTACTTCAACACTAGTTTCAAAATAGCGTCTAAAAATGTCCGAGATTATTTGCAGCGAATGGCGGAGGAGTTCCGAATGTATCGTTACGGAACTATTTGGAACGTTTAGGGTAATTGAACAGGCTACAGGTAGGAATGGAGCTACCGCAGATTAATGTCTTGCTCAGGGTAAGTAGCTGTGCCCCTTGTTTGTCCTAATATTGAACCATTGCTTCTTAATAGCGCAAACTAACTACATGTACTGTTAAAGAAAGCGATTTCACGAATTTAAACTCTACCCAGCTGGTGACGGAATAGATTACTTTAGTGCGTTTTCGTTACTTTTATTTAATATTTCTTACAATCTATATTTTTGATGATAAGAATTGATTTTCTTGACAAAATTATCAACCTTTTCATGTACATTAAAGTTCCGCTATTAAGAACACTTTTGTTATATCAAAATCATGCGATTTTGGACAGTTATTATAAGACCCAAATGCTTAATTTGTGAACAAACTGGTCTCTATAATAAGACTGTTTCGCTATTAAGACCGTCGATTTTGCTGGTCTTAATAGCTGAACTTAACTTTACAAAAATCAGACATATGTTACCAAATGTGTAGTTTAGTTTACACTAATTTAAATAAGCTCGAGCAATAACCAAATATGTGCACTATTGCAATAGTCATTAAAGCCACTGTACGAAGATATAGTCATTAACAGTAGACTTGAAAACTGTTTACAACCATGATGTACTCAAAATATAACATGCATTAGATACACAATAATTAGTTCAAATCATTCTGCTTTCTAAATTTCAGTTTGACCAAGTGTCAATATCTTAAAGAAGTGGGGTACTTTTATAAAAGCACACTATATTCATTTATTCTCTTATGTTCAATATACCTGATCCAAAATAGTCTCAGAGGTTGATTATGTAATTCAGAGTTTTTTTCTATTATATGACTTCATCTTAGACATACTGTGAACAAAACTATTGTTTCAAGTACATGTGCATTTATATTGACAAGCAAAGTCTACTTTCGGTTTCAATCTACTTTCACTTTGAAATGCAGTAAATAACATATACATGTTTAGGCAATATTTGCATTTATTTAAAAAAATATCTTGTTCATTTGAGTTGTTTAAAATAGATAAATCACTATTGTCTTTGCATTCTAAAACCATGGAGTGTTACTTTTGAGGATAGGACTTAGAATCATTAAACGGGTAGCGTAACATTTTGTCAATATCTACTTGCAGTGCTTGATTAGTCAAATGTACAAATGTTTTGCGTTATGCTTAATAGGTCTGTGAAGTTAGCGATCTATTGTCTATTCTCTATTCAAAAGTCTATTCGCTCAATGGACAGCTATGTATTGAGAAATCTATTCATGCAGAAATCTATTCGCATTTACTGTATACATTGATATAGGAAAGTTCAAATATCTGTACAAAAATCTGTACACAAAATGCCGAAAAGACAGCTGTCTATTCGGAAATCTATTCAGAAGTCTATTCGAAAAAAATCACTAGTGCAATAAAACATATTTAAAAGTCTTTTCATAGAATACATAAATAGACAAATGTCCATTCAAAAGTCTATTCCGAAGTCTATTCGAAAAAAACCAGTAATGCAATCAAACAGATTTAAAAGTCTTTTCGTGAAATACGCAAAGAGACAAATGTCTTTTCAAAAGTCTATTCAGAAGTTTATTCGCAAAATCATATATATGCAATAAGAATGTGTCTGTAGGCTATTGTAAAGTTGCAAATAGACAGATGTCCATTCAAATGTCTATTCAGAAGTCTATTCGCGAAATCATGTATATGCCTGCAGAATGAGTCTGATATCGTTTATAGAGTTTCGAATAGAGAGCTGTCCATTCAAAAGTCTATTTAGAAGTCTATTCGCAAAATTATTAAGAATGTGTCTGAAGTGTATTATAAAGTTGCGAATAGACAAATGTCCATTCAAATGTCTATTCAGAAGTCTATTCAGAAGTCTATTCGCAAAATCATGTATATGCATTCAGAATTAGTCAGAAGTCTTTTATAGAGTTTCGAATAGAGAGCTGTCCATTCAAATGTCTATTCAGAAGTCTATTCGAAAAATAATATATTTGCATTGAGAATGTGTCTGAAGTCTATCATGAAGTTGCAAATAAAAAGATGTCCATTCAAATGTCCATTCAGAAGTCTATTCGCTAAATTATGTATATGCATTCAGATTGAGTCAGAAGTCTTTTATAGAGTTTCGAATAGAAAGCTGCCCATTCAAAAGTCTATTCAGAAGTCTATTCGCAAAACCTGGTAAATGCGTTCAGAATGAGTCAGAAGTCTTTTATAAAGAGTTACGAATAGAGAGCTGTCCATTCAAAAGTCTATTCAGAAGTCTATTCGCAAAATTATATATATGCATTAAGCATGTGACTGAAGTCTATTATAAAGTTGCGAATAGAGAGCTGTCCATTCAAATGTCTATTCAGAAGTCTTTTCGCAAAATCATATATATGCATTAAGAATGTGACTGAAGTCTATGATAAAGTTGTGAATAGACAGATGTCTATTCAAATGTCTATTCAGTAGACTATTCGCAAACACATGTATATACCTTCAGAATGAGTCTAAAGCCTATTATAGAGTTTCGAATAGAGAGCTGTCCATTCAAAAGTCTATTCAGTAGTCTATTCGCAAAATCATATATATGCATTCAAAATAAGTCAGAAGTCTATTATAAAGTTGCAAATAGACAGATGTCCATTCAAATGTCTATTCAGAAGTCTATTCGCAAAATCATGTATATGCCTGCAGAATGAGTCTGATATCGTTTATAGAGTTTCGAATAGAGAGCTGTCCATTCAAAAGTCTATTTAGAAGTCTATTCGCAAAATTATTAAGAATGTGTCTGAAGTGTATTATAAAGTTGTGAATAGACAAATGTCCATTCAAATGTCTATTCAGAAGTCTATTCAGAAGTCTATTCGCAAAATCATGTATATGCATTCAGAATTAGTCAGAAGTCTTTTATAGAGTTTCGAATAGAGAGCTGTCCATTCAAAAGTCTATTCAGAAGTCTATTCGCAAAATCATGTATATACCTTCAGAATGAGTCTAAAGCCTATTATAGAGTTTCGAATAGAGAGCTGTCCATTCAAAAGTCTATTCAGAAGTCTATTCGCAAAATCATATATATGCATTCAAAATGAGTCAGAAGTCTATTATAAAGTTGCAAATAGACAGATGTCCATTCAAATGTCTATTCAGAAGTCTATTCGCAAAATCATATATATGTATTCAGAATGTGACTGAAGTCTATTATAAAATTGCGAATAGAGAGCTGTCCATTCAAATGTCTATTCAGAAGTCTATTCGCAAAATTATATATATGCCTTAAGAATGAGACTGAAGTCTATAATAAAGTTGCGAATAGACAGATGTCCATTCAAATGTCTATTCAGAAGTCTATTCGCAAAATCATATATATGCATTAAGAATGTGACTGAAGTCTATGATAAAGTTGGGAATAGACAGATGTCTATTCAAATGTCTATTCAGAAGTCTATTCGCAAAATCATGTATATACCTTCAGAATGAGTCTAAAGCCTATTATAGAGTTTTGAATAGAGAGCTGTCCATTCAAAAGTCTATTCAGAAGTCTATTCGCAAAATCATATATATGCATTCAAAATGAGTCAGAAGTCTATTATAAAGTTGCAAATAGACAGATTTCCATTCAAATGTCTATTCAGAAGTCTATTCGCAAAATCATATATATGCATTCAGAATGTGACTGAAGTCTGTGATAAAGTTGCGAATAGAGAGCTGTCCATTCAAATGTCTATTCAGAAGTCTATTCGCAAAATTATATATATGCCTTAAGAATGTGACTGCAGTCTATTATAAAGTTGCGAATAGACAGTTGTCCATTCAAATGTCTATTCAAAAGTCTTTTCGTAACATCATGTATTTGCATTCAGAATGAGTCTGAAGTCTATTATAAAGTTGCGAATAGAGAGCTGTCCATACAAATGTCTTTTCGGAAGTCTATTCGCAAAATTATATATATGCAGTTAGAATATTCCAGAATGTGTCTGAAGTATATTAAAAAGTTGCGAATAGAGAGCTGTCCATTCAAATGTCTATTCCGAAGTCGATTTGCAAAATCTTTTATATGCATAAAGAATGTGTCACAAGTCAAAGGTAGGGTTAGGAATAGACTGCTGTCCTATTTGCAAACAGTAGTTCGCATTCAGAATGTAGCAGAAGTTTCTTTTTGAAAAGTGATAAATAAACATATTCAAATTATTTGTTAGAAGTCCTTTAACAAAATCATTCATATGCATTTTTAATGTGTCAGAATTATTTGCTGGGTTTGTGAATAGACATGCTCTTTGTAGAAGGTCTACTTTTTTCTATTCAAAGCAAGATTTCTATTTTTCTCCTGGTAGTAAGTCTTCTCTCGGCAGCTGAATTACTTCTTTTTTTGTAATCAGGTCTTACGGACTTTTAAAAACAACTATTGGCATGAGATTAATACTTCTAATTGGTTTTTGTCTACCCTTTTCATTTCGGTTACAAGATGAATACATTATATCATTCGGAACGACCTCGGCGATCATCTACGAATTTGTATTTGCGTGGAAAATCGCCGAGGTAGTTCCGAATGACATTATATATATATATATATATATATATATACAACAAGCACGGACCTGTGAGAAAACACCACGATTGACGTCACGCTGTTGCACCGACAAAAGAACTTAACAAAATGGCGTAAAATTGTGTTTCTTATAAAACAAAAATAATCATTTTTACAGGCTCAATCACTTAAATGTAAATGTAAAGTAGTTACTTTTGGCGCTTATTTTTCATGTGGACAATAACACTTTGTTTACGATTTAATATGAAATTCAAAGGTTTCTACCTACAAACTTCGAAATATTAGCATGTCTCAAACAATGGCGCTTCCTCGAATAAAACCAGCACTGGTTACCGTATTTGAATTTGCACTTGTGTAATCTACGGTACAGTGACCATGTTTGAACCAGATTTACCGGCTCGATTTGGTTTACAGAAACGGCAAAATTACGACGATATGAAAAGGCAAATTCGACCTTCACCTACAATTGCCGAAATATTCGGGAGATTCATTTATTTTTACGAGAGTTAAGAAACTTACTTAATTCAGGCAAAGCACGCAAACTTCAATAAACTTGGCAGGTCTATCACAATTACACCTGACACATTCTGAATCGATTAACATAAGTTTCCAAATAGACTTCTGAAAAGACATTTCAATGGGCAGCTGTCTATTCTAACTTTATAATAGACTTAGGACACATTTGAATGCATATATAATTTGCGAATAGATTTCTGAATAGACTTTTGAATGGACATTTGCCTCTTTTCATATTCCGCGAAAAGACTTTCAATCTGTTTGATTGCATTACTGAGTTTTTTGGCGAATAGACTTCTGAATAGACATTTGAATGGACATCTGTCTATTCGAAACTCTATAAAAGACTTCTGACTCATTCTGAACGCATTTACCAGATTTCGCGAATGGACATCTGAATAGACTTTTGAATGAACATCTCTCTATTCGAAACTCTATGAAAGACTTCTGATTCATTCTGAATGCATATACATGATTTTGCGAATAGACTTCTGAATAGACATTTGAATGGACATCTGTCTATTCGCAACTTTATAGTACACTTTAGACACATTCTTAATGCCTATATATATGATTTTGCGAATAGACTTCTGAATACACTTCGAATAGACATTTGTCTTTTTACGTATACCACGAAAAGACTTTTAAATCTGTTTGATTGCATTACTGACTTTTTTGGAATAGACTTTTAAATAGACATTTGAATGGACATCTCTCTATCCGCAACTATATAAAAACATCTGACACATTCTTAATACATATATATGATTTTGCAAATAGACTTCTGAATAGATATTTGAATGGACTGCTGTGTATTTACTTCTGTATAAAAGACTTCTGACTCATTCTGAACGCATTTACCAGATTTTGCGAATAGACTTCTGAATAGACTTTTGAATGGACAGCTCTCTATTTGAAGCTCTATAAAACACTTCCTACTCATTCTGAATGCATATACATGATTTTGCAAATAGACTTCTGAAAAGACATTTGAATGGACATCTGTCTATTCGCAACTTTATGGTAGACTTTAGACACATTCTTAATGCATATATATGATTTTGCGAATAAACTTCTGAATAGACTTTTGAATGGACAGCTATCTATTCGAAACTCTATAAAAGACTTCTGACTCATTCTGAATGCATATACATGATTCGCAAATAGACTTCTGAATAGACATTTGAATGGACAGCTATCTATTTGCTACTCTTTGAATAGACTTTTGACAATTTTTTAATTGCATATGTATGATTTTGCGAATAGACTTCTGAATAGACATTTGAATGGACAGCTGTGCATTCGCTACTGTATGATTGACTTCTGACTCATTCTGAACGCATTAACCAGATTTCGCGAATAGACTTCTGAATAGACTTTTGAATGGACATCTCTCTATTCGTAACTCTATAAAAGACTTCTGACTCATTCTGCACGCATTTACCAGATTTCGCGAATAGACTTCTGAATAGACTTTTGAATGGACATCTCTCTATTCGAAACTCATTAAAAGACTTCCTACTCATTCTGAATGCATTTACATGATTTTGCGAATAGACTTCTGAAAAGACATTTGAATGGACATTTGTCTATTCGCAACTTTATAGTAGACTTTAGACACATTTTTAATGCATATATATGATTTTGCGAATAGACTTCTGAATAGACTTTTGAATGGACAGCTATCTATTCGAAACTCTATAAAAGACTTCTGACTCATTCTGAATGCATATACATGATTTCGCAAATAGACTTCTGAATAGACATTTGAATGGACAATTATCCATTTGCTACTCTTTGAATAGACTTTTGACACATTTTAAATGCATATGTATGATTTTGCGAATAGACTTCTGAATAGACTTTTGAATGGACAGCTGTGCATTCGCTACTGTATGATAGACTTCTGACTCATTCTGAACGCATTAACCAGATTTCGCGAATAGACTTTTGAATAGACTTTTGAATGGACATCTCTCTATTCGAAACTCTATTAAAGACTTCTGACTCATTCTGAATGCATATACATGATTTTTGCGAATAGACTTCTGAAAAGACATTTGAATGGACATCTGTCTATTCGCAACTTTATAGTACACTTTAGACACATTTTTAATGCATATATATAATTTGCGAATAGACTTCTGAATAGACTTTTGAATGGACATTTGAATCTTTTCATGTTCCGCGAAAAGACTTTCAATCTGTTTGATTGCATTACATTACTGAGTCTTTTGGAATAGACTTCTGAATAGACATTTGAATGGACAGCTCTCTATTCGAAACTCTATAAAAGACTTCTGACTCATTCTGCAAGCATTTACCAGATTTCGCGAATAGATTTCTGAATAGACTTTTGAATGGACATCTCTCTATTCGAAACTCATTAAAAGACTTCGTACTCATTCTGAATGCATATACATGATTTTGCGAATAGACTTCTGAAAAGACATTTGAATGGACATCTGTCTATTCGCAACTTATGGTAGACTTTAGACACATTCTTAATGCATATATATGATTTTGCAAATAGACTTCTGAATAGACTTTTGAATGGACAGCTCTCTATTGGAAACTTTATAATAGACTACAGACACATTCTTAAAGCATATATATGATTTTGCGAATAGAGATCTGAAAAGACTTTTGAATGGACATTTGTCGCTTGCATTCTTGGAATAGAAACCTTGCTCATTCAGATTGCACTACTATGTTTTTGCGAATAAACTTCTGAAAAGACTTTTGAATGGACATTTGTCTCTTTACGTATTCCATGAAAAGACTTTTAAATCTGTTTGATTGCACTACTGACTTTTTTTCGAATAGACTTCTGAATAGACTTCCGAATAGACAGCTGTCTTTTCGGCATTTTGTGAACAGATTTTTGTACAGATATTTGAACTTACCTATATTTATGTATACAGTAAATGCGAATAGACTTCTGAATGAATAGATTTCTCAATACATAGCTGTCTATTGTGCGAATAGACTTTTGAATAGAGAATAGACAATAGATAGCTAACTTCACAGACCTATGCTTAATAAACTTTAACATAATATACGTGCAATTTTATTAGTGTTATATAAAAATATGCAGAATCCCAAAAGTGACATTTTGAAAGACTTTTTATGTTCACAGTTATTTCATTTATCCGAAATATTTTTTCTTTTTTAAGATTTTTTTTCGATTTTTGAACTTTTCATGGAAGGGTATAACCGCCCTGTGTGGGGTTCGAACCCGTACCCCCTTCAGAAAACTAGTTTTGAAATGAATGCTTATTCTGCCAAATTGTTTATCTTCGAATATGACTTACTACAATTTAAACTCAAACGTGATATACTTAAACATAGTTAAAAGCTTAACGGACTTCATTGGGCCTACTTGATTTGCCAGGGCGGCTTACGAACCGGCGTTAACCGATCACCGTTCAGTTGGCCCGTTGTGAATTATGAATCAAACGTTCCGGCTAACTAAAATGGTGTCAATAGCTACGGTTTTGGTTGTATCACCAGTAAATAGCGAATAATGATGAATGATGACGAGGATGAACTACTGTTGCAGAAGGTCGCATTTCAAGCAGTGTATATGAATATTTCATCTTAGTCGCAATTATTTCGAGTTTGTGTCTGGCGAATAAAATATGTGCTTATGATATTACTCTTAAATAAATTACATATAAAGGGGAGTTAATCACTACATCAATTAGTATTAAGCACAAAAATTAGTAAAATTTTGTCATAATGGTTTACCTTATAGCCTTTTTCAGCCATATTTGTCAAACACTCGCCGCTAGCCGCTCTACTAGTTATATTTGGATTTTGGTACATACGCGAGACGAAGCACGCAACATCATGCATAACAGTTCTTGTCGTAAACATACAAGGCTTCGTAAACACATTTACTATGTTATATATGTAACTAAAATTCTGAAAAAGCTGATTGCAACGCATTTGACACCCTAGTTTGTAAAACAGTCGTGTAGGCGTGAGTGGACTTTAACATAACTAAACAATGCCCATCAAACAAACGATAATAATAATAATAATATAAAAAGACAGAAATAATGAAGTAATTCAAATATATTAACCTATATCGCTAGGACTAATATCACGTCTTGAAAAACCAAACTACAATACATAAATTTGATAATTAGCCTATGCTTGATAATGTTTTAATGTGTAATTTGGATGAGGTTTCTTCCGTTACATAAGGATACATTTTGTGCGGACACTATGATGTGACTCTTCATCTCTAAAATATCTATTTTAGTCTAAATTGAATCATATTTTTTTATAAAAAAACATGATATAATTCGTATTAGTATAGTTATTATTTGCCGAAATATGTAGATCTATCATCGCAAGGTAGGTCATATCCTAATTCAGCACTGTAAAGTTGGAGTTTTTTCCCTGCTACATGTAATATTGTAATTGAAATAGAATATATCATGTAGAAATAAATATCAAACCTTATAATGTCAAATTTAAATACTTTAATAATTATAGTGTAGTTATTCGGGAGATAATCAGGGGAGGTAATCGTTATCGTAAAATAAAATCCTGTCGCTCGATTAATTTCAAGAACTTATAGTCGATATGAAATCGAGCGTGTTTTTTTTCTCTTGTTTTTTTCTAGAAGTTCTCGCCATAGTATATCCTTTAATAGTTTTTGAGACATTACGAAGTCTCTAGAACATAGTTCCGCTTTAATAAATCAAACATTTTCAACTTCTTTTTGACCAATTAGGAATGACCCAGGGAGGAAAAAGTCATGCTCCATGTATGAATTGATTCTTCTAGGAATTTTGTACCAATGGTCAAAATTCATCGTTGTTCCATCAGCCATGAAAGCGCCCCACCATCCAAAGGAACCGTATGTTAATATCATATGTTTACAAAGCGACATCAAAGCTAAATCATCAGTTTTGTTTGTAAAAGGACTGTAGAAAATATTATCAGCCACGAGATTTTTCTTGACCCATTTCATATCGTCGCTCATAACAATAAAATTAATCTTGTTATAAAATGCTTTAAAAAATGTCATGGCATCAAAGTAATAGTCTTTTCCAGCTGTTTTAAATCCGTTTGATTGAATATTTTCTAGCTTATCCGTTCTTCTTACGTGGATCCCAATGTTTACTGAATTGTTTGGTAAATGCTTCATAAAATTGTTTGCATTCTTCACAGCTTGTCCCTTCATTTGCCATTGAAATATACTGGCAACGTCTCGCTTTATATTTGTGAAGTATTTCCAAGATTGTCGATAACCGGTGAGAGTCATATTTACTACTCGTGAAAATGATCGTTCGCAAGTCGTGTACTTCTGCCATGATTTTTCTTCGGGACATTGTTCAGCGTTCATCAATTTTATGTTTATAACATTAGGCAAATTGTAATATTTTAGCAATGGTAATGTTTCACTTATAACAGGAATCAAATCTAACGAATGAGCGATGCCAAACAGTGCCGCAACTTGAAACATTTGATTGCCTGAGTCACCTCGATGTTGTGTTCTATTTAACTGTATAAATCCACACTAGGGGTGTTATAGCACTTTGATTCCAATGTAAATGATAGCATTTGCGTTGAGATGTCGAATTTAAAGTTCTCTTTTCAGATGTTTTCTCTCCAAGACTGTCATTGGAAGATTTCACATTTTGGTGCAAGTTTAGATGATAGTTCTTGCGATGTAATGTTGAATTCATAACTTTATTTTCATATGACCTATCTTCACGAGTGTCACTGGTGCTTGCCGTAACTTCAAGTGGAGTGCTAATATTCGTAATCATTGCGCTATCTTTGAATTCTAAATAAAAACATGTTATCAACACAAACACTGTCAGAAGCAAAAATGCTACTCCTTGAACAGAACGCTTTTCTTTTAAATTAGACATTATTGTATAACGTAATATTTCTTTTTTTAACAAACTTTGAACTTCCACGTCTTCATATCAAATAAAAAAAATATAAAAAAATAAAGATCAATATAAATGAGCCCACAGTCATCCATGATAAAAAGCTCAATCGTTTAAACACGCTTGATATACCATTTGTATCTGCCTAATTTGTACACACGTATAAGACAATACTTTTCTAAACCGGGTCTGTACCACAGCGGTAGCTTGTTCAATTACCCTAAACGTTCCAAAACGTTCCGTAACGATACATTCAGAGCTCCTCGGCCATTCGCTACGAATAATCTCGGAAATATTTCGACGCTATTTTGAAACTACTGGTGTTGAAGTAAACAAATATACGATCATTTAAACAATGAGTGATGTTTCGTTTTTAGTCCGTAAATTTTGAAACATCACTCATTGCCTTAACGATCGTATATTTGTTTATTAGATTAGATTATTCGCAGCGAATGGCCGAGGAGTTCCGAATGTATCGTTACGGAACGTTTTGGAATGTTATAGGGTAATTGAACAGGCTACTGGTACAGCGCGCCGTAATTTCGAATCTCAGATGTTGTACCCTTCCATGAAAATTTGACAATACTATGTTTTCTATTAATAAGACATATGGAGAAGTTTCCGGTCTTGTTGAAAGGTAGGTACATGTATATATTATAATAAGCTATCAAAACGTATATACAATTAAATGAAACACAATATATACAAATACAGCTGGGCTAGGTGCGCTGCACGTCGTAAAATATCCTTATTTGTGTTGGCACTGCATTAAACCCGGTATAAAATACTTTTCCTCCATTAATTGCATCATTTAGCAGCAGTTTTGTTTTATTACATTTTTGTTTTATTACAAAACATAATATAATATACTTGTACATTTCCACATTGACTTTTACAATGGTTTATTCACCAATATACCAATCTGATTAAAACCTGATCTAAAATTCTCCGCTCGCGTACTCGCTAATTCAAGATCAGCAGCGAGTTCAATAACCTTGAACGTTCCAAAACGTTCCGTAACGGAAGTGACGGAACAACTCGACCCAAAGACAACTCAACCCGAGACAACTCAATCTCCAACTAACGAATTAAGTTGTCCCAACTTTGAGTTGAGTATTGCACGGATTGAGTTGTCTTCGGGTTGAGTTCTCCCGTACCCGTAACGTAAGCTATCAGTAGTTACTGAACACGGGGCCGGCTGTTTCATAATGAGGGTCCCGTTCACGTGACATTTTCTAATTATAATATTCATGACGCAATCATTATGTTTAATAACTTGTTTACATTCTCTACGTCACACAATTTGAAAAGAGCCGTCTAATCACAGCCTGTTAATAACACCACCGTCAAATAAGCTCGCTAATATCGGTCTTAAAATAGAAATTACAAAATCAAGATGCTATAAATAGTGTATCGTCTAGATGAAAGCGATGCATTGATTGGTCGACACACAGGTCATCTCGACGTGAACCACGAAGCGATCCTTAGGGATCCTATACAACGGCGGTCTATAGGAAATCTGTTTACGGAGATTGCCGATATATAGTACGTTTTTTCTCAAGTGCCAAAAGTTGAATAATTTCACGGTTATTGAATGCAGACTATCCCAATATCACGAGTGTTAGGCAAAGAACATGAAGTTACTGTGAAATTATTCATGTTTTGACAGTTGAGAAAAAACGAACTATACCAAGCTACAAAATTCAAAAATTACAATGGGTTTTAAATCGTGCTGCTAGGTTTGTTCTGAAAGCGTCATT
Source organism: Mactra quadrangularis (assembly GCA_025267735.1). Lineage (NCBI taxonomy): Eukaryota > Metazoa > Mollusca > Bivalvia > Venerida > Mactridae > Mactra > Mactra quadrangularis. Next base: position 2,810,484 of record CM046297.1, read on the forward strand.
TGTTTACTGACTTAGTTTTGCACTCTTACAAAGTCTCCATTGGCTTCTAGTAAAAGTTAGAATCATGTTTAAAAGTCTTGTAATAGTTTTTTCGTGTGATCAAGGGAACTGCACCAAGCTATTTGAGGAATTGTTCATTCCAGCCAGATCATAGACTTTAATCTCAAAGTGACAATTACTTTGTTACTCCTATTCGGCGAACAAACATGGCCGATAGACCACTAGCAGTAGCCTGTTCAATCACCCTAAACGTTCCAAAACGTTCCGTAACGATACATTCGCTGCGAATAATCTAATAATAATAAACAAATATACGATCGTTTAGGCAATGAGTGATGTTTCAAAATTTATGGACTAAAAACGAAACATCACTCATTGCCTAAACGATCGTATATTTGTTTACTCTAACACCGGTAGTTTCAAAATAGCGTCTAAATATTTCCAAGATTATTCACATCGACTGGCCGAGGAGTTCCGAATGTATCGTTACGGAACGTTTTGAAACGTTTAGGGTAATTGAACAGGCTACAGTTGTTGTTCCAAAGCAGTGAAACTATTTAAGTGGGCATTTACAAATCATTGACAACAAGGCCAGTTACAGATCAAGTCTTAAACCAACAACTTATATATCCGGGATAATCATAGAAAATTGTAGTGAACTGGTTATATCATAAAAGAGGTGAAATTTTCAAGTATTACATGTTTTATGACTTTTTTATGTTTGCTGGCAGGTGTCATTAATTGAGGCCCTTGCATAGAAATATATTGATAATGTTACTATGGTACTGTATTTATGAATATCTCACAGGATTAATTAAGTAAATTGTTGTTTACTTAATGTTATTTTTTATTCGGAAAACGGGTAAAACTCAGAACAAGAGCTGTTTTCCGAATGACCATTTGTTGTTTAAACACTTACCCTGCTCATCTCGACCATAACAACCTTTGCAAACAGCTTGGAACCAGACCAAACATCGAGCAACTTGGCGTCAGGTTCAAAACTGTTAGAGCTTTGTACTGCCAGTCAGGCGTTGGTATCCGATGTCTCGCCGTTGGTGTCGACAGACTTTTATCAATTCAGTAGTATCAAAGAATTTTAACTCAAACTCAAAAACAGCTAAAATCGAGGTCAATTGCGGACATGTTCATTTTTACTAATGATCGATACAATGATCCATTATAAATATTACATTTGAACTGGTTTCATACAATCATTGCAGGGCCTCAGTGATAATGCTCATTCACCATAACATACTGAGATACTACTGTTATGTCTAGCCATAAAAAACATGCAATACAGGTGTTAAAATATAGAATAAGTTGTGTCTTTAGGATTATGGACTTTTTATCATTATGATAATTTCATAATAATAAATAATACAATAATAAACAACAAGTTTTGATTTCAACCTAATCAATCGTAAGTACATATATCTTCATTTTTGAGTGAATATGCTATTACTGTTAACACTCACGTTGTAGTCACTTGGATCAATTACGGCTTGCCTACCTCACATACAAGGGAGAAAACTGTGACTTCAGAATTTCTTAATCTTTTTAGAGTTGCCTCCCTTGATAGTTTAATCTTATTGTTTGTAATTGATAAATTATGTTGCTATGTACATATAAACAAATCGCAATACATTATACATTAGGCTGCGGATCGTTGAGCGTGTGGCGATCATATCCAAACCACGATTCATGTAGAACGATTCACGAATCGAACAACGAATCAACGGTTAATGAAAAAAACATACAGGAATTCATATATACAACACACATATGAATACGGAATATACATGTAAATATAACAAAAATAAGTGAAGAATTACACAAGCTTTTATTGCATTTTCAACATGACCGTCTGCAGCAACATGTTAGAGATTCAAGGAGGATTTTCGCGTGTGCTGAAAATGCGCGGTGCACGAATCACGTTAATTAATGTTTTCATACGTAGCGCAGCTCATTTTCGATAGTAATTTAGCTGAATTATTTCATTTTTTGTAACAATATATTGCGATCCGACGATTTTGTAAGTGCCGAATATTCGTTTTCGGTTTTCTTGTCGGGATCGCGATTATCCGAGGACTCGGATACTCGCAGCATCCCTATTATACATCTTGGTTATTACATTCTGTATCTATAAACAAGGACAAAAATATCGTACATTAATGCATTAATTACTTCTGTCGGTCATCTAATTAGTATGAATTCAGTACTATCTAAGTCATTCGATTTTTCTTTGGCACTTAAATTTAGCGAACGGATTTACCAAAAAACCATGCCTGCAAAGTAGATACGATTCGAACGTTGACTATTTGTTGTTAGAATTTCGGACACTTTACTTTGCATAAATGTAACAGGATGACTAAAATAAGGTAACCACTGTAATTATAGTACTAAGTTCCTTTGATATAAGCATAACACGAAAAAAATAAAATTTAAAAGAAGAATGCCTCAAATGTCAATAGATGGACTCCATGATAGTGTGTCAAATTATTTTATACAATGATAATATGGAACAGACGAATGCATGTGCCCACTTTAAGGTATCGCGTGAGTTTTGGCAGTTTAATTTCTGTATACTGTGAATTGAGAGTCAACGTTTTCGTTCTCTAATTGCCTCCCTTTGGTCCTTCTATAAATCAACTAAAAGGGAGATAACATACACTCGTTTACGACTAAAACACGCAATGGAGAATTTTGGGGGAAATGAAGCAGGCACTGGCAAAAATTGAGCTTAAAATGTTTAAATCTATAGGCTCTATGACCAACTAACTACATTACTAAGTTACATGTATTTTTCATCAATAGGTCGTGACTATAATTATTGTTCCTAGAGACTCTCTTAGTAATTCAGGTTCATTGAATATATTGTATCATAACATGAATAACAAATGAGGGGTAACTTCATTATCTATATAATTTGTAAGTTGAATAGACATCTATCATTAAAATGTTCTCCCTCCAGTTTTACTATCGGCAAATAAATATTTCATTGGTTGGGTCTTATGCCGTAGAAACACATTGTATAGGTTATATAACGGCGATGAATCAACCTACTCCTTTTTCAGGGGCGGATCCAGGATTTTTTCTAGGGGGTTCGGACTTTTTCTAGGGGGGGGGAGGGTCCAAAATTTCAAACGGAACCACAACCAAATTATACACAATTTGCAGAATAATGCAACATATTTATAGTAAAAACTACATGTTATGTAGTACATAACCATTAAATCTATGTAAAGCACCGAGAAAAATTGCTTCATAATACATAAAAATGACTTACACTCCTGAAAATCAAGGAAATACCATGGGGGTCCGACCTCCCTGACCCTCCGATAGATCCGTCTATGTTGTTCCTGGAAATGCCTAATCTCTAGATTTAGTTGTTAATTACTTACTGAGCGCATTTCTCTGGTCTGATTGCACACCGACGTAGGAATAGAAAGAAAGATTAGCATACATGTTGGATGCATCCCGGGGCCCCACAGTGTTCTAAATATTCGCCATGACTGTTGGGTACTAACATTCTGAAAGGGTGACATCATGCACTTCTGGCTTTTCCCGCTTCAATGAGAATTTCTGTTATTTGTGCTCTAGTTTGTCTCGTATTTGATTTGATAGTCAATCACTTTGTGAATTGCTTGTGAGCAGAACAGATCAGAACAATTCTATTTCATTCATTTATTTCTCAGTTTACATTGTGTAATGTAGTTAAAATAACATGTGAAAGAGTGAGTGAAAAAAACACAAACCAAACAAAATGACGCGGATACGAACCTGTCACAATGGAAATAAGTTAATCATTAGCTATCCCTAATAAATGAAAATATGTGCTGGTACAATAAATGTTCTGTACTAACGGCATCTTTTATGTTTGTACTGTTTTTAATCATTCGTGTGCTTTGTATATATTGTATAATTTTTATTTATTGAATAAATGAATAAATTCTTTCTATCTATGAACCCGGACGATGGAACATGTAGTACATTTGTAATGTGCCTAACGTGTAGTCTAGATTACATGCCCCTTACCACTATCTTTAATGGGTCAGCCAAAGCGCGACAGTGGCGGTGCCCACACAGGGCATCTTCAAGTAACAACATTTTCTTTTATTGTGCATTTATATTATATCTTACATTATTCTTCCTTGCCTGACGTATTTTTACCCATAAAAGTACGACTGGGAACCAAACAGCCTAACGTGTTCCTGTTTTAGCGAAGTTTCACAGGCAAGGACTACGGATTGTGACGGAACTATGAAATAACGCTTTTACAAATGTTTTCTGTACGGAATTATTAATTATACATGCATTTATTATTCATTAATTTTAAAATATTTTACGCAGTAGTTGATTATTTCACGGTAAGTATTTCATGTCATTAATGACTACCTCATGTCATTAAAACATAATTTATTTATGCATCAACACATCGTTGTCATATTTTCAAGTACGCAAACAATATTTTAAAATTCACTGATTATGTCAGTTTTTTTTCTGTTTTAAATTTAGGAAACAATAAAAGTCCATGTTTTACTAACAAACTTAAGTTATGCTATACATGTACATTTATAGTTACTTATTTTAGCTCGATTGTGAAACAAGTTCTTACAACTTATATTAACTTTTTTCGAGTTCGCTTCTTGGTCACCCAATACTACGCTAGTAGGATAAAGTTTCTTTCACAAGGAAACATTGGTGTAGGTTTTGGATGGGATTCGAACCAACGCGAAGCTGGTTATCTAAACAAACTTAAATACAAACTCAATAACAGACAAAAGTATATTTTGTCTCTAAATAGCATGTCAATTGATAGCTGTTTATAGACGATCATAAAAAGTGAAAATATGTAACAGTCCAAGAATTAGGATATGAAAGTGGTTGCCCGAACAGGTCACTTTAGTGGCTAGCACTTTCTCTTGTTTGTATAAATTTGGTCGCCCAAAAGAAATGTTTGGTTGCCCGAACTAGAAAGTGGTTGTCCTGGGCAACCGGACACCCACTAATTTTGTAGACTGTATAAAATGTATCATCATAAAATATCGTGAGTTTTATCATAAATTTAATGCCACAAACTCAAATCAATACAATTGAATTTAAACTTATTCAAATATGTTTGTCAGTTTTGATTTGTTAAAACAACTATTGCAGTTTCTAATGATATTATTGTTGATGTTATGCCTCAGTCCCATAAAACCGTGGCTTGTTGCGGACCCGTACGTGCAGACAGCCGTAGATCGTGGGAAGCCATGTGTATTAAGGTGACGGTACGCACAAAACAACACACCTGTACGAAGCCGTAGCTGGTTTAATCCATACTCGGCCTCGATTTTGTTCACGATTTGACTTTGAAACTGATAGATGTATCCTGGGCGCATCTTACAGACCCTGGTAAAAACGTAACAGTCTGTACGGGTAAGCAATAGTTCGTACGGGTCCTTGCGGAGCTTGATCGCATGGCGCCCGTACGGTGCCCACACGGCTACTTTTATGTTTATGGGACGGCAGCTTTACATTGATTAATTAGCAAAATAAATGATCAATTTAAAAAATGGCTTTGAGTACAAATTTGATTTTTTTTCACGAAACTGGGGTCAAGTACATTTTTATCACCGTTATAAAGTCCTTTAATCAAATATGAAACTGACCATGGTCTGCAAACAAAATAAGCATATACCAGGTACAAATGTGTTTAACATTATTTCAAACACCTCTAATGTAAAACAACAAATGAACTCTTCACTTAAAATGATCTACCTTCAGTCACCTTCTGTGGAACTTTACAGGGCTATATGTTATTAAATAAGTAATTTGACATAGGCCCTTTATTGGCCTTATAACATATTTCGGACAATGGTCCAGGAAAACTAGGTTAGGTGCGGTGGACGCAGTAAAATGACCTATATTATGTTGACACTGCGTTAAATCTACTTAAAAAACAAACACAAAAAACTAACAACAAGATACAAAACAAAAAAAAAGAAACATAACTTAGTTCAGACAAAAGGTGAATATATGCCACACGTACATCATTGCACTGATTTAAGCAGACCACTCTGGCATACAACATTTATTATAGATAGTGAAATGTGCATTGTTAATATCATGCGATGTAAATAAAATAAGTTAAGACTAACTAACTAGCAATGTCAAATTGAAATTTTGTTAAGCGTCAACTCAAGTTTGACAAACATAAGAACCTATTCACAAAAACTCACAAACCGAAAATGAAAACACAAACATATTGCGACAAAAAATGCAATGGTCTGAATTACATATGGAATGACTAGTCTAAGCACATACTTAAAGCATATGGTTTAATATAAAACGATAAGTGGTTTTTTTCACGTAAAATATATATTGTATTAATGGCACAACTATGGAAGTATTGACTCAACATGTTTGTGCCGAACACATTTTCAACGAACGAAATTGTTGCAATCAAATTCCGAAAATTAGAATTATTCATGAAAATTTCATCAACATTTTTTTGGATTGAGGACTCTAAAGCCCACGAGCACGCGGACGCTTAACAAACTTCCGGTATGGCAGGGCCTTAACTATAGATAATGTTAAAATCGTTCACCTTACAAATATTGGTGTGTAATGAAACTGGCTATGTTTATATACAAATGTACCAGTACGCAATGTAAACATGGACCACATATATAGTTCGTTATTTTTTGCTTAATTGTCTAAACATGAATAATTTCACGGTAACATCTAGTCTGGGTTACCTGTCCCTTACCACTATCGTTAATGGGTCAGGCAAAGCACAATAATGGCGGCGCCCACACAGTGCATATTCAGGTAACAACATTTTCTTTTACTTTGCATGAATATTTTTGACGATGGTCAATTAATGGAGATCGGTAATATATAGGTCATTCAGAAGCCGATTTTTCTATGAGCACTTAAATTTAGCGAACGATTTACCAAAAACTATGTCTGCAAAGTAAACTCGATTCGAATGTTGACTATTTCTCGTTGGAATTTCGGATACTTTATTTAAAAAAGTAAATGCAACCGAACGACTAAAATAAGGTATCCACTATTATTCTTGAACAAAGATCCTTTGATTTAAACCTTTATAGTCATAAATGATCAAATAAAAACAGAATTATTCGTTTTTTAACAATACAACAGGCGCCGCCATTATTCTGCTTTGCATGACGTACTTTTACCATTCAATATACAACTGGGAACCAGACAAGGTCTAGGTTGTCTAAAAATCGCGATACATTCGGAACACCTCGATTATTCATTTGAGAAATAATCTCGAAAGGAGATGATACAGGGCTTTAACTACATACGCTAGGCGAAGTTCAGTTTATTTATTGTTGTTTTTTTTGTTGGGTTTTAACGACGTAGCAACACATAGTATAGGTCATATAACGGCGGCCAGTCAACCTACTCACTCCTCCTGAAAAGGCTAAATCTTTGGATTCAGCTGTTAATCAACTACTAAGCGCATACATTCGTCAGTGACTGACAACTGCCCTACATAATTACAAATCATTGGTAGGAGGAAGAATGGCCGTAGAAATAATTTCATGACCAAGCTCCACCAAAGTATGCCCCGCCCGGGAATCGAACCCACGACTCCTTGCGTGCTACCAACTGAGCTAGCCGGGCGGCTTGGGCGAAGTTCAGGCAAAGCACGTAACAGTTTTGCAAACAAGTTTTTTGTCGTAAAAACAAAAGGGTAAGTAAATACATTTCCTATGCTATGTATGTGATTACTGTATATATTGTTCAGGGGATATAATTGATTCGTGCTTTTCAAAGTTATGGAGAAAAAACGAGACATTTATCACCGCCTAAATGATAGTGGATTTGTTTACTTCAACACCGGTTAAAGTATTTTGTTTGGGCATGTAACGTAAAGGTAGTTCCAAAATGGCGTCTCAATGTGTTATAATAGTTATTCTCAGTTAAAAGCGGTCAAGTTTTGAATTAATTGCGATATGGGAATAGCCTGTAGTCAGTCACCGTGGAATGATTCAAGAATTGACAGTTGAGAAAAAGAACGGACTATACATTTACATTCAAGTAGTTAATTGCAATCATAAAAGAAAACGGAGCTTCCAGAATAGTTCATAACTACGTCTCCTTCACTTAAAGGTTGTTCAGTATACATATAACATTCTTGAGTATTACTATCAAATCCATACCCTTTGTAAAGCATTTCATTGTCTATAAAATGCATGCCGCAATTTAATAGATCAAGATTTACTATCGTTTGACTTACGGTGTTACTCATCTTAGCGCTGGTTATTGTATGAAAGTAAGTACTAATACCGTAAGGACACTGGCTGACACATTGACGCTCAGTATACGAGAATAAAAGTTTCCCTGGAATGCAGTCACACTTTCCATTACCACTGCATGTCAGATTTAAAAATGAACACTCCGGGTTCTCTGTACAATCGAGATTATAGGTGTGCACACAGTTCAAAATGAGTGGTGTCCATTCACCGCCTTTACAGTCTCGTCTTCCACTTCCAGGCTGAAAACCATCGTGACATGTAAACATTACATACGAATCTTCATAGTAATTATAGATCGGCAAGACATCAGTTGACTGGTCAAAAACACTTACAGGTTGCCCAAGTTTATTAAACGCTTCAATTTGTTGTACTTTAGTACCATAAATGCTTGAAGGAACATGACACTTTGTTCCACACAGGTTATCAAGTTTGGGTGACCAACTTCCATCGGTTGTACATGTTGTGTATTGAAATTCAGGCTGATATAGGCATTCGATCTTCATTTTAGATCCCTTTGAACGAACATTGCCTTGTAAAGTTGCTTGAGGATCGACCAGCGTCACCATGCATTCTTCAGTCGCGCAACTATTGTCATCTTGAAGGACTTGTCCTCTTGGGCAAGATAGCTCAGCGACCACTGGTTTGCTATAAAAGACCGACCCTGGTGATTCAGTGAGCATTGAATAAAAACTTGCTGTTACTGAATTTAATTCACATAATGTCTTACGCCGATCATAGTTCAGAGACAGACATGCAGCGCGTTTGTTACATTCGTTCTTACATTGTTTTAAACTTACATTCAAAATTGTTCTAAATACCTTGCCATTCAGTTTACGGCCATAAATGTTCACATCTTCTCGAAGAGAACCTGCGTTACTCAAACTACCCGCTATATTCATGTCAACAATGTTTACACTAACAATGAACAGAAATGCATTTAACAAACACCGAAACATTGTTGTTACATTTATTATTTTATTTTCCGTCGTTGTTTCATCTAAATATATTATTAGCACAAGTGTACTCCCTTGTTCAAATCAGTTATATGGCTTACTGAATATAGTTTAACTAAAATTACTAATTGAACGATTTAAAGAGTTCATTTATATTATTGCAGAAATACACCTTGTTTTTCTGTGACATTTTGTTTATCCTCTGCTATGTTCCTAACACACGATTGCAGTCACACGCAAACTTTTAACAAATCGTAATTTTAGTGTTTTCAACGCTTTGATTTTAAAATTCCATTCCGATTTAATTAGCTATTATCTTTGTCCAAACACAAGCCAAACGACGGCTTCAACGACCAACTAGCAAATGATGCTCTAAGCTATCACATGGGTGCATACGGTGTAATCCTATACCTGCGCATAAAAATGCGCATTTTATAAGCCGGTGTTGCTAGAATATATTAAATATGTTCAATGATTAGATATGCCTGGAAATTAGAATATCAATGACAGAACTATCAATGTATAGATAAAAGTGTTGATTGTAGAATGCCTATAACAATAATCTAATTAGGACAGAATAAAAAAAAAGTTTGTTTAGTACCATAGTCAGCCAGCACGGTTCCAAGTCAAAATACTACACAGTGGTTCTGACACGGAATCGTGACGACCGCCTGTTGTTTTTCTCCAACCTTGTCTGTCTGTCTGTTTATCATAAAAAACCAACGGTACCATGTCATTTATCTATTTTCATACCATAAGATAATTTCATCGGACAAATGAGAATAGTAAAGCCAAATGTATTGGTTAAAATAAGTAGGTAAACATTTGGCTTGGACAGCTGCCCAAAAACTGCTGTAGGTTAACATTATTTCAATATTTTTACCAATGTTTTCCAGGTCGGTTGGAAAAGACCATACAAACACATATTACTTTACGCCTAGCCTTTGTGTTGCAAATGTAGTTTTAATGACTACATATTACTCTTTAAAATTAAATTTCCAAGCCAATGATGTGAAAACTATTGCTACATTTTAAACTGCGCGGGCATTGAGGCACACAATTACATGGAATTGAAAAATGAATAATTGAATATGTTTATCGGTACAGTGTGTTCGTTGTTGATAAATTTATTTATCATATATCGAGTTCGTAGTTATTTTTAAGCAATTTATGCCAGAATCATTCCTACCTTGCACAATGTGGGCGCCAAGTCGCGCCTACAGACATCATCTGCGAGTTTTCAGTAGTCGCGCATCCCTTTTTTCGAGTGTGGTTTCCATTGTTTCAATAATTGCTAGAACATTGTGCACTAAGTTATACTGCTGCTGAGTCAATTTGGCATTGCTGAAAACGTCCAATGTTTCACTATGTATGTTGCGCCTAACATTCAGCCAGGTTTTTGCCCCACTCAGGGCCCATGTGTTCAGTCCTGCTGGTTAGCACCATTTGACCATCCTGTCGACCTTAATACCTGTCATTGATTACACACGAAACCATGACTGTAGATAAAAGTGTATATACGTACTTACTTTCAGAAAAACTCGAATATTCTTTTAATGAGTAATCTCAGCGGGATATATGTGCGGTCAACCAAGAATATTGGTCTTTTGGAATATTGAGTCTTTAAATAAGGGGGGTTGTAATATGCACCACTATCAGATGAATGAAATTGAACAAAGTATATTGATATGTAAATTGATATTGTTCTATTTTTATAATTGTTTATTGTTTATCCCAGATGATCTTCGCTTATATTGGTCTTGTTAAACTAGATGTTAAAGGGATATACAGGCAAATGACTGTGCCAAAAATATAGAACCAAGTTTAGTCTTTAAAACAGTTTTAAATACTTAAGAAATCACTTATTATAACATTTGTCACTTATAACATTCAACTGAATGAATTAAAACATGTGGCATACACATTGTTGAAAACGAAAGTAGGATACTGAGGGAATCACCAAGCTATTTATAGATTTGATATACAATGTATGTCGTACTTCCTGAATTAAACATTTTCATTGGTCGCTTCTTGTCTTTTCAACATTGTTAGGCGGTTAAGATATCTTGTAAAAAATCTTGTTAATATCTTGCACACTTGCTCTAGTATCTTCTCATCAGTAAATGCATATTTTAACACTAATCTATTTTTTAGCTAACCTGACCCACGTGGGTCTAGTTAGGAAACACCCCAAATATTAGGAGAAAATAAAGAACTATTTTGCCAAGTATTATAACAGTGTGTCTGTTTTATTCACAGTTATAAAAATGTTATTCATTATCAGGAAACGTTGAACGTTTGCCTTGCAATTCCTTTTTAAGCAAAAAAGTTTTTGACGTGAACACACAAGGTCTTGTAAAACATTTTTGTATGTTATATATTTGACCGAATAATGCTCAGCGATATCGTTTAATTGTGCATTTCAAATATACATTTATGGATTTATTTTATTGTGGCCTGAACAATACTGATTTTGTTTACTTTAACACCGATTAAAGAATTTTGTTTTGGCATGTGTCTGCAGGGTGGTTTAAAAATGGCGTCTTCATACATTTATGTCTGATGATATTCGTTATAAATGACCGAAGACTTCGGAATGATTGTTATTTTACAGCAAAATAGTTCCGATAGCGTAGTTAATAGGTGCTCAGGAGACAACTGTAATCAGCTACGAATTCATTTTGTAGAGATGGCATTCTTTTTTACTTTAAATTTTAGGCCTATCAGTTTATTGGGAAAACACAATAGTCCGCAATATTGTTTGTGGTACAGTTTCTAAGTATAAATCATTAACGAAACAAAATCAATTGCTTTATATTGTACGTTTTTCTCAACTGTCAAAGCTTGAATAATTAATTTCACGGTGACTGAATGCATTGTTTTTTTATTGGGGACCTAATTGTTAATAAATATATCTTGACTAAAACAGGCATAAGCAGCTTTACTCGATCATAACACACACTTTCGGATAGTCATGAATGTATCACGACGATAATTTTAACAAACGCGTTCACCGTGAAATTATTCATGTTTTGACAGTTGAGAAAAGACGCATTTTACGTGTCGCTCAGTAGATATGAGTGTAGATATTACTCACTTTTTATACAAAATATTAATAGAATATTTCTGAATATATTAATTTCTCTTAGTTTTTGAATGTTGGACTCTTCTTTGTTGTATTGACTCACTAAGTTAAAGTATTAACCTATAGTCGAGTAGATGTCAGCTCGTTCTAATTGACAATCGATTCTGTTCATCAGTAATTTGTTCAATTAAATGCATTGATGAAGCGGGACATTACCAGAATTGCCAATAAAGTATAAAGATTACAAAAAGAATTATTAAAGGGATCAGTAGGCAAAATTTTCAGCTCCAAGTTTCCTTGTGTTGCATTTTATTATTACAATTGTGATTGCAACAGACACACTGATTAATTGCTTTTCAAAATATTTCTGTACTGTTTTTGTACTTTTTGGGAGGTTTCCAACTTGACCCACGTGGGTCAGGTAAGCTTAAAAAGGTTTTGTGCTGAAATAAGCATTTACTGATATGTAGATACAATCGTTTACGATTGTGCAACATAAAAATAATTATGCCACAAATATATCAAAACTGTCCCAGAATGATAGAAGGACGAGACTCGATCAATGGAAATGTCTCAAGTCTAGAAGTATAACAAATAACACATCTATAAATAACCCGGGTCGAAAGCGCAGTTGGTAGCGCGCCGGGATTTGGATACTCGTGCCCGAGGGGTGCGTGTTCAAATCCCACCCGGGGAGGTTATACCCTTCCATGAAAATTTGACAATAATGTCGATTTTCCTCCATTGATTAGATAATATGGAGAAGTTTCCGGCCTTGTGGAAGGGTAGGTGAGTACTGGTTGTAGACAATGGTCTAGGAAAGCTAGGTTAGGTGCGCTGGACGCCGTGAAATGACCTAAAATTGTGTTGACACGGCGTTAACTCCAATGAATAAATAAATAAATAAACATCTATAAATAGCTAGAAAAATGGAAATACTATTGAAATAAACAATAGGGGGATATCAGACTGTTTATGAATTTGTTCTTGTAGTAAAGTACATGGTAGGGTAGACGGTGTGGACGTGAACGAGATCATGTCAATGGACAGAAAGAAAAAGACAAATAATGGATGCCAATTGCCAAGTAATATGTCCACTCTCCTCTTCCTTGCTGCCTTAGGCATTTGGAATGAGAAGAATCGGTAATAACAATGAAACTGTTATGTTTCACTTATAAGACAAGTTTGATGACTGCACAATCATGTGAACTTTGACGAAGTTTTAGTCCTAAATACAAAATTCGTGAAGGAAAAGATCTCTATACCGTTATTTAAACTAAGATTTTTTTTTTGGTTACCTTATAGTGGAAATAGTCTTCTTCTATAGCATTGTAGCACAATAGTGAAATATTAACAAAGGTCAAGAGAAGTACAACAGATTTTGAATAAGGAACTTGAGAGTTTGTTGTATAGCTTACACATCCTGGTCAGGGGTGGATCCAGGATTGTTTTCTAAGGGGGGGTCCGAATTTTTTCTAGGGGGGGGGTTCCAAACTTTCGAACCACCACCACATTATACACATTTGGCTGAATAATGCAACATATCAATAATATAAACTACATAACCTATGTTAAGCACCAAGAAAAATGGCTCCATACTACTTAAGGATGAATTACGGTCAAGATATACACTAATGGAAAGGTACATTTTGGAAAATCAAGGGGGGGGGGGCTGAACCCCCCTGACCCCCCCCCCCCCACCGCTAGACCCGCCTATGACTGGTTTTGAAGACATCTATGAATGACATCTCTGGAAGACTATTCCATTTCCGGATGCTTGTTGGAAAAATGAGGCTCTGTGTTGATGCTAGTGAACAAATTAAAACCTTAAAATGAATATCAGGACTGTAGATTACTATCAACCAAATGTTAACAAAGAATCGTATTTGTATAAAAAGATTATTAACCTCGCTCAATTTAGCTACAAAACAAACAAAATTGTGGTGAAATATCATTGTATATTACAATAACAAAGCTTTAAACAATGTACCATACATAAAACATGTATATTAATATGTAAATTATATATATAACATAAGAAAGGTAAATTAATGAGCAAGTTTTAAACCAACAATGAACTGTACTATATACTATTATGAATACGAAACAACAAAATTAATAGCCACTTAGCTAGCAACCACGGAAGAACACAGTCATTCACAGTGACAGTATATATGCTTCAAATTTTGACAACCTCGCTATATTTATACCTGATGGTTTATCTATGGTTGACTGTTTGTGCCATTAATGCGTCCATTTCTATGTGTATTTCCATGTGCTCTGTTCTGAACTTCACGATAGAATTAGCTTATGGCGTGCACAACCTAGTAGATAAATTATCAATTGATTTTATCTCATGACGAACTTTTACGAGTATTTCCGAAAGTGTCTATTTTCACCAATCGTATCTTTTCGGGTATTTCCGTAAAAAAACTTTGTGTTCATTGGACAAAACCAAATTAGTTATGAGTGTCGCTGTTGTCGTGTTTGTTGCCGTATTGTATATTGAGTATTTTGTTAAATATTAAGCATAATTTACTTTATATATTCTATTTAAATTTCTTATCTATATCAAAACAAGTGGATAATGTCAACACTCATATCTTCTTAGCAACATTTACTGATCAATTAATAGTGTATTTATAAGAATTAATGCTTTGAAAGTACATCAAATCGTAATCTTTAATCTTTCAATTGAGCCCCAATTAAAAGGACAATAACATGTTATGTTTACTAAATTCATTTATATATATAATTATACAGAACATGAAAATGCCATTTTTTTGGAAATAGAGTTGTCGGCTCGTTGTGGGGGAGAGTTAGGACAGAGACGTAATCTCTGTTAGAGGTGTAACGGATAACCGCTATACCAGTTAATATTGCAATGCGAATTCTGACGGTCTTTAACCGATTCATTTTTCCTTAAACGGGTTTTTTTGTAGTTATGTGCCGTACTAATTGTTTTTTATCAGATTCTGAAATTTAAATGTTGGATTGCATGTTAAAATGATCTCATTGCGTTTTAAAAGATTAACATTTTGTCAGAGAAAGAATAAATCTCTGTGAAAGTCCGTTTCAAAATATGCATCTTTTCAACATGTGTGTTCATTTCGAACAAGTCATTCAAACAATTGTAGCAGAGATTATTAAAAATTAGTGTATGTGGTACCAATAAGGACGATACATGGGCATTTATATTTATATCAATCTGCGTAAACACATATCCAGTAGACCACGGTCGTACCTACATTAGCGAGTTGTAGATCGGGTTTTAATCAGATTGTATTTATATATGCTTTTCTCGTCTATTCTTAAAACAATATGTATTGCAATATATTGCAAAACGATTTTACCGTATTGTTACACTCCTAGTCTCTGTGTCTTTGATAAGGGAAACTTGTAAATATTTGTTTTTTAATTGATTTTAACGTCGTATTCAACACATATTTAGGTTATATATAAGACGGTCAGCTCTTCCTACTAAAGGTTTCCTGGACACTTTTTATATCACCAATAGTAACTTATCCTACCACGAGGCCGACAACTCATGTATAGGGTATGACCTGCTGCGACCGGGCTAGAACCCGCGATCTCCGGATTCGAAGTCAGACAGTCATGCTAACCATTACGCCACGGCCGCGGCAATCTTGTAAATAAAATTATTCAGGAAAACAGGTAAGTTGAATGCACTGTCGTACATAGCCTTATAAATAGTGGTTGTAATATAAACAGCGTAGAATCATCATTATCATTACGCATCGACTAACAGTCATAAGGTTTGAACATCACAATCACATACACTGTTAACAAAAAACATGATGTTTCACGTTTGCGCAGATATATCAAACGTTTTGCGCTTTTTTACTGCGATATTTCTTTCATACATTCACACAAGTACAGGTCGTCCACGTAAACATGCGTATATAAACACAGCCTGTTTCATTAAACACCAATATTTAGGGGTGATTTTTTCAGTTTTATCGTTTAGTTATTTGACACTTATTTTATAAACACACCATTAAATAAATTTAAAATGTGCAAAAACAGTATTTAAAATAAATGTTAAATTTCGAAGTTGTATGTTTTAATCCGTAAAATGTTGTTCATGGATCAGCTTATTCACCCTATTCAGTGGACAAGTCCATTGTTAAAAGTACAAAAACACGCATGGCCTAAAATACGACCTGTTGTAAATTGATATGATTAACGTTTCAATTATACGGTAAATGTTGTTATACGTTTAGTTTGTTGTCACACAAAATTGTCGCCTAATCTTAACTTCGTAATTTGATACGGCAACTACAGGCCTTCGTACCTGAACAAACTGCGATGGTTAAATGAGAAAAACTTCACTTAACGTAGGAATAAAACCATCATTGTGCAACAAGCGAAATTTACATTTCGTCAAAATGTAAATTGATACAAAGCATTTTACGTTAAGCGAACTTTATCTTGTAGACTTCTTTTAAGTTTGAAGACAAACCGATGTGACACGTTTTCTGTTAAACAAAATTGTCAGGATCTGTATTGATTTTGGAAATGGAATTTTAGACAATTGAATCTTTCGTGTGAACATACATTTTGACAACCTAATAAGCGACGAAGTATTGCGTACGTGGATTTTATAACAAGTCTAGGTTTAAGTGAATTCACTATTTCACGACATGTGCATGCATATTCGACATATCACGGATTAGACTGTTAACATTTCATAAAAAATAATAGACAGTATATTGTTGTATGGTTGTAGGTGAATTTAAATGCTTCGGCTTTTTAGGTGGATGAATTCTGCCAATTTTTCTGGGGTTTTTATTGAATGTGCTTATTTAGCGAGTATTCTAACATCCGCTTAGTATATTTTCAACAAATTGCGCGTGACAATAGCGCGTGACTTTGAAATATATCCTAGCATTTTGCGTAAAAACGCTTGAAGTCATGGAAATTAATGTTTAGAAATTTGGATTTTAAATTTTCGTAGGTGAAAGTGACAGTGACAAAAAGTGTCGGATAAAACATTGGAATAAAGTGACTGGATGACCTCGGTGTTAAAAGACAAACATGTCGTCGTTAAAAACTGTATGTCTTATAGTGACTGGATGTTTATATTTACATCATGTTAATACCTTACCGACAGGTAAGCAAACTTGTTTTCACTTTTTTGTTTTTGGGTTTAATGCGGTAGCAACACATTGTATAGGTCCTATAACGGCGGTCAGTGAACCTACTCACTGCTCCTGGAAAGGCTAAATCACTGGATTTAGCTGTTAACCCACTACTAAGCGCATACTTTAGTCAGTGACTGACAACTGCCCTTCATAATTAAGAATCGTTGGTAGGAGGGAGAATGACGTAGAAATAATATCAATATCACGCTCCACGACAGTATGCCCCGCAAGTAGATCAGTAGACTTGCGTGCTACCAACTGAGCTAGCCGGGCGGCTTTTTCACTTTTTATTTATTGACTTTTTGCTTCCCAAATAGTTATAGTATAACTTGTAAAATATCATAAGGTAGAAACCTCTTGACGTCCTCCACAGATTAATAACAATCTTAAATGACACAAGGCGGTTCCTACCTATGTATAATATATGGTCACATGTAACATATCTATATAGCTTGGTATCATATATATTTCATCTATGTACTGTTTTTTTCTATTGTACTCTATTCACATACATGTGCTGAGTGTAAAATAGACTGTTAATCTGTTAACCTGTAACAGTTGTTGACCGAAACGTTTTATAGATAATGATCTATTGTGGTAGAATGTTTACTATGCCGCACTGCTAGCTCAGTTGTTAGCGCGCTTGTCTACTGATGGAGGGGTCTATGGTTCGATTCCCGAGTGGGGCATACTTTCGAGGAGCTTGCTCGACATGATTTAGAATCAATGCTAAGAGAAATAATGGCCGCAAGAGAATTTCATGACCAAGCTCCACAAAGTTTGCCCCGCCTGGGAATCGAATCTATGACTCATTGGTCAGTAGAAGTGAGTGCAAGCCGGATAATCGTTGATGATATCCACTCCCTAGCATTGTAATATACGTTAGGAACAACTCAAACATGGATTAAAATTGTGAAATCATTTGATAATGAATCATTCTATGTGTTTACAAAACGGAACATTTCAAAAATACAAGGACGCTGAATCACACGGCTTAAAATTACACTAGGCAATCAAATATCAAATTAAATCGCAAGCGTCTGTTATACTTCTACGTCGTTTAACAAGTGATAACATTTTGTAGAGGGGAAATTACAAATTATACCATGTACTTATGACATTTTCCAGGTTTCACTTTCAGTTGGCTTCGAGTCAAGGTTATACTAATTATATTCATATGTATTAGAATTGATAACGATATAGGTAATAACATTTACATGAAACAGTTGTATACTGTATACGTCTTAATATTGGCGCCCGTTTTATTTTGGCGGTTTTAGCGGTCGATGTCGGTACCGCCAAATATTAGACCCGCCAATATAAAACACCGCCAAAATATTATGTAAGTAAGACTACTCTCACTATCTCACTTTGATTGAGTAACTTCCCTTTTTACTTAACACATAAGGCGAGTCAACTATAGTAATAAAGAATTACAAAAATATATATATTTGAAGTAGTCAATGCATGTGAGTAAAACATGAGCGGAGACATTACAGATAATATATAATAAGTAAGTGCCATGAGAGTATGAACACAAAGGATGCAGTGAGAGTTTGAATAAAAGGGATGCGGATTAAGTAAGAATAAAATAGGGGTGCGGATTAGATATGAACACATGTAGGTTACAAGGGATTCGGATTGAGTATGAATAAACAGGGCACATATTTAGTATGAATAAAAGGGTACGAATTGAGTATTGATAAAATGGGGTGCGTAGACAGCGTGATGAAACAGGAGTGGAGAACATAAATTAGTATAAGAGATGCGTGAACTGTATGAATGAAATAGATGTGTTCGATATTCATGAAGGGGAAGAGTATGGCTAAAACAGATGCGGTAGAGTTCGTTTTTTCTTAACTGTCAAAACATGGATAATTTCACGGTGAATGCGTTTGTTAAAATTATTGTCGTAATACATCCATGATGTTTCCGAAAGTGTGTATTATGATCGAGTAAAGCTGCTTATGCCGAATGATAATTATGTTTTAGTCAAGATATTTTTTAATAACAACTAGGCCACTAGTACAAAAACAATGCATTTAGCCACCGTGCAATTATTCAAGCTTTGACAGTTGAGAAAAAACGGACTATACTAGTGTCGATAAAACAGGTGCGGGGATAGTATACTGAATAAAATGAGCGACAGACAACATGAAACAAATGGTTGAAGACAGCATAAATAAAAATGAATAATGCAGTGACTGTATAATTGAGAGTTTCGTGCGCAATTTCCTGATACATAATTGTAAATCTATTTATCATTTTAAGCGGCAAAATTCACGAGCTCTTTAATTGGTCTTATCACAATTGAAGATACTATGTCACATTATATAAAAAAAGATATTAGCCAATTAATACAAATAACCTTATATATATATTGCGCTTTTTTGGAATTATCGCACTAATTCAAAGAATGATCGAGGTGTTCCGAATGAGGGTCTGTCCTGTGTGAATGTCTTCTATTCAAACCGGTTGAATTTAACTTATATCTGAAATCAAAACGGTTTTAGATGGATATACATGGATTGCATTCAAAGAGTACACCTCTGTACTGGGGTATCCCTGTATCGGCTCAGACTGTGGAAAAAAATCTAAAATTTAAAATCTCTAGTTTTACGGATTTTAATGGGATTTTAGTTAAACAGAGAACGCTTCAGCAAACATTGATTTAGCCAATGTTTACTTTTCTTTTTACAAGTTTAAACATAATCAAGATGACGGATAAGGAAAGAAATGATAATATAAACGATGATTAATTATAATAACTGTCGTTTACATCAATGATTTAATTAAACATTGTGTATTCAATTATATTGTTGTAATATTGGTGTATATAATATATTATAAACTGTAATGTAAAGTTATGTAGCTTAACGTCATGTCATGTCATGTCATGTGACACGGCATTCGGAACTATCTCGGCGATCTTCTACGAAGATGAAGTATACTCGATTAGAAAATCGCCGAGGAGATCCGAATGGCTTTATAGTGCGATGCGATGTATAATGATGTATTGTAATGTGGTATGATGTGGTATGATGTGGTATGATGTATTGTGATGTGGTATGATGTGGTATGATGTATTGTGATGTGGTATGATGTGGTATGATGTGGTATGATATGGTATGATATGGTATGATGTATTGTAATGTGGTATGATGTGGTATGATGTGGTATGATGTATTGTGATGTGGTATGATGTGGTATGATGTATTGTGATGTGGTATGATGTGGTATGATGTATTGTGATGTGGTATGATGTATTGTGATGTGGTGTGATGTGGTGTATTGTCATGTGGTATGATGTGGTGTGATGTGGTATGATGTGGTATTATGTATTGTAATGTGATGTGATGTGGTATGATGTATTGTGATGTGGTATGATGTGGTATGATGTATTGTGATGTGGTATGATGTGGTATGATGTATTGTGATGTGGTATGATGTGGTATGATGTATTGTGATGTGGTATGATATGGTATGATGTATTGTGATGTGGTATGATGTGGTATGATGTATTGTGATGTGGTATGATGTGGTATGATGTATTGTGATGTGGTATGATGTGGTATGATGTGGTATGATATGGTATGATGTATTGTGATGTGGTATGATGTGGTATGATGTGGTATGATGTGGTATGATGTGGTATGATGTATTGTGATGTGGTATGATGTGGTATGATGCATTGTGATGTGGTGTCATGTGGTATGATGTGGTATGATGTATTGTGATGTGGTGTGATGTAGTATGATGTATTGTGATGTGGTATGATGTGGTGTGATGTGGTATGATGTGGTATGATGTATTGTGATGTGGTATGATGTGGTATGATGTATTATGATGTGGTATGATGTATTGTGATGTGGTATGATGTGGTATGATGTATTGTGATGTGGTATGATGTGGTATGATGTGGTATGATATGGTATGATATGGTATGATGTATTGTGATGTGGTATGATGTGGTATGATGTGGTATGATGTATTGTGATGTGGTATGATGTGGTATGATGTATTGTGATGTGGTATGATGTGGTATGATGTATTGTGATGTGGTGTGATGTGGTATGATTTGGTATGATGTGGTGTGATGTGGTATGATGTGGTATGATGTATTGTGATGTGGTATGATGTGGTATGATGTGGTATGATGTATTGTGATGTGGTATGATGTGGTATGATGCATTGTGATGTGGTATGCTGTGGTGTGATGTATTGTGATGTGGTATGATGTGGTATGATGCATTGTGATGTGGTATGCTGTGGTGTGATGTGGTATGATGTATTGTGATGTGGTGTGATGTGGTATGATGCATTGTGATGTGGTATGCTGTGGTGTGATGTGGTATGATGTATTGTGATGTGGTGTGATGTGGTGTATTGTCATGTGGTATGATGTGGTGTGATGTGGTATGAGGTGGTATTATGTATTGTAATGTGATGTGATGTGG
Organism: Mactra quadrangularis; assembly: GCA_025267735.1. Taxonomy (NCBI): domain Eukaryota; kingdom Metazoa; phylum Mollusca; class Bivalvia; order Venerida; family Mactridae; genus Mactra; species Mactra quadrangularis. Next base: position 2,832,417 of record CM046297.1, read on the forward strand.
TGTGATGTGATGTGGTATGATGTGGTATGATGTATTGTGATGTGATGTGAAGAAATGAGGGAGAAAAAGAGAGGGACGGACGGACACACAGACAGAAAGATAGTTTATCTTCCAAAACGTATATGAAATTCATGAGAATTTCGTAGTTTGTTATGCGCACATATACAATGTTTGTTGTTTTATGGTGCTATTTTAACAGCTTTTAAGTCATTTAGCCAATATCTTATAGTCCCCAACTAGGCACCGACTCTCAGATGTCTGTATAAAAAGGAAGTTAGAATGCACCATTACTACTACCTTATATTTAATTTTAACGTAATAAACAGGCTCCGGAATGAAAGTGTATATACAATAACTTTTGTATTTCCCAGTTCTTTTGAAAACAATATTTTAACCAAGTATTAAGCTCATACACTAACCAATGGCTAACAGCTTACCTGTTTGATACAGAGGCGTGGGTTGAAACCTTAGATAATATGTCATAGCTATAGGTAAAAGATACATGTCCAGTTTGGAAATCGAACCCACAACCCTTGGATCCATAGACAGACGGTCTTCTGACTCAGGCACAGGCAACCGACAAGGTGCCGAATAAAAAACTCTATATGTACGTATGTATATACATGTATTTTTATACACACAATGTTTAGTGTTTTTGATTCGGGACAGTACCGGCCGCTTGTGGACTCACTGAAAGGCAGCTGAAAATAGTAATTAAGTGAAACAGTGGTTCAGTGGTAGTTGAAGTTGGTAGCATGCTAAACGACCTTATGTCCTGGGTTCCAATTTTACTAAATGTAATGCTTGTTGTTGTTTTTTTCATCACGAAATGGATGGTGATTATTTCTCATACCTTATCTGTTTTTAGTAACCTGCAATGAACCACTTGTTATAATCAACAGGATTAAAGAATTAACATCGCTGCTGGTGAATATCAAAATTAATGTATCAGTTGTAAGGTCGGTGTAGGCGTGCAGCTGCATCTAATCAAGGCTTTAAAAATGTATTTACTTTAAAACGCGAACAATTGCTATATAAAATATCCGCCGCTATCAGTAAACCGAAAGTCGTGTAACTTGAAAACAAATATATTTATATCAATGAAATCATGTTTTTTTCTATAAAGGTGAAGGACAAAATAGATTGCATGTGGACAATAGACCTAATTGTGTACAGTGCCCTCCAAAAAGACTTAATTGTGTACAGTGCCCTCAACAAAGACTTAATTGTGTACAGTGCCCTCCAAACAAACTTAATTGTGTACAGTGCCCTCCAAACAAACTTAATTGTGTACAGTGCCCTCAACAAAGACCTAATTGTGTACAGTGCCCTCCAAACAAACTTAATTGTGTACAGTGCCCTCAACAAAGACTTAATTGTGTACAGTGCCCTCCAAAAAGACTTAATTGAGTACAGTGCCCTCCAAAAAGACTTAATTATGTACACTCCCCTCCAAAAAGACTTAATTGTGTACAGTGCCCTCCAAAAATACTTAATTGTATACAGTGCCCTCCAAAAAGACTTTATTGTGTACACTGTCCTCCAAAAAGACTTAATTGTGTACACTGTCCTCCAAAAAGACTTAATTGTGTACAGTGCCTTCCAAAAGTTCTTGAACAGTTGTTATTCAATATAACGATCAGGCATACTGTAAGTTATTTAACTACCGTAACGGCCCGCTGTTTTTTTGTTGTTGTTTTTTTTAATGCGTTAAACGCCGTGTCAACACAATTTAGGGCATTTTATGGCGTTCAGCGCACCTAACGTAGCTTTCCGGGACCTTTGTCTATAACCTTTCTTTCCACAAGGCCGGAAACTTCTCCATATTATCTAATCAATGAAGGAAAATTGGTATTATTGTCAAATTTACATGGAAGAGTATAACCTTCCCGGGTGGTATTCGAACCCGCTGTAAAACCACATTGGTCATTGAAAATTGAGTTATTTGACGAGTCCTAAATGACGAAGAGCAGAAAAACATGATCTCTAAGTTAGGACCATTCAGCTCTTTAGACCACCAATTCTGACAGCTCTAATAGAAGAACTTTCTTCGTAGTAAAAGCTTATTCACATATTTGAATCATATCATGAAAAAAAACTTAATATTAATGATTTTTAGTTCGCTCACTTATCTCTTTGGTTTTGTTTCATGAAAAAACATAGTTCGGTATATCATAAAACATTTCTTTTTCAAATGAATTTTGAAAGGCGTTGTATACTATGAGTAATTCTAAAGATTTAATTAAATTCCTGGAACGTCAACACTGTATAATTTACTGTCAATCTTATTTCCATAAGTACAAGTATAAATAAAAGTACGATTTAAATGCCAGTTTTGATATATCGTTCTACATCCAAGTAAAATCATAGATTTAAATTTCATTTCAAGCTTATACAAACTGTATAGCATCGCTATAAAAGTGTTTTTTCATAATTAAAGCTAGGTCGTTAAGTACGTTTATGTTCTGTATCAATTAAGCCATTGTTCTCAGTAGAAAATTACGTATAAAGATTTACACCTCATTTTAGTTCCATTTCATTCAAAACTCTGATTCGATATTTCTTGTCTATTTTTTTCACCTGGGTCCGCCCACTCTATCAGGATGCATTATGTGCAGAAGCTGGCTAGAAACTAAGCTACAAGTAAAGTGTTCAGATGACATAACGTTGAGATGATCTCCTTTTACAGCTTGGCTGTGATTCTTACTACCACTTCTTCTGCTATGGTGGTTGCCCTCTTCATTTCTCAACCGGATTTGGGACCGGCTTGTGAATGGTTGTTATGGGTTAAAAGAGGTTGCTTTGAAGTTATTTCTGTCTATGTAATATTATTGTGTTGTTTAGAGTCGATACTAAACCTTCCTATCTAGAGCGTCGTTTAATGTAAAGGTTGCGACATTTAGCATCGGTCAATTTTGTGCGACGTTCAACCTGCGTTAGTTGAGATATTTAGCGTTAATGCTGCGACGTTTAGCTTATGTAACGACACGGCATGCAATATGCGAAACTTATGGTACCGTTAGCCGTCGTTGAAAGCGGGATAAGCGCCTTTGTGATTAAAAGTGTTGGTGTTATTCACACCAAAATTTACCAGATATAGCTAGATACTGAGCTAGCATACTATATAGGAAACAACAGAACAGAACAGATTTTTTTTCAATAAAATATAGGAAACAACTAGGTAGATTAAAGATGTGATTCAAATCACTACAGAGGTTGCTGTCCAATTATCCTTAAGAGTTATTCAAAGTATAAAAGCCAATGCAGACTGTCTGTCATCCCCGCATTGTAAAACAGTGAAAAAATCCAAATTAATTTAAAATTTATGATGAAATTATTTTTCTATGATATTCATATCCACTTTGTCATGAAAAAATCCCATTAATATCACTATAAAAGTCATAATATGTTAAATGCGGACTGTTAAAACATTCTTCTTGAATAAATTAAAGGGAGACATAAGGTCAACGACTGGCCAAAATTCATTAAACTAACTCATTAACTTGTTTCAAATCAAAAGTGAAATAACGACGCAATATGTTATTTTTTCATTATGTGTGTCGCCCAACATTAATAACCCACTAGAAATTGTGTGATTGCACCCTAAGATAGTCACTCAGACAATCAAGTTCAAAGAATTCGAGGGCGAATTCTGTTTAAGGAGGATGTATGAAGCAGAGGTGTTATACAGCACTTGTATCCCATGCCTTCAAGCTAGCTTTTATGGCAAAGTCGTAGAGTATCCGCTTACGACTCGAGAGGTCGTGGGTTCGAATTTCAGACCATGGATTTTTCCCGGGTTACACACATGTAGCATGGTTTGGTCATAGAACATTTTCTAATGCGTTTTATGCTCACTTAGGATATCAGGAGACTTTACTTACATAGAAAATTGCTTAGATTTCTCTCAAGTTATCATAAACGACCTCTAGTCATGTTAACAATCCGTGACATTTTGAAATCATGACGTTGAGTAAGGCAAGTGATGTAACTTAAGGACACTGCACCAAATGTGGCGCCGTTAAACCTCACAACGCCGCTTAAACCATCGCAATTTATGCTAAATGTCGCGATTTACGCTAAACACCGCAACACTAACGCTAAATCGTCACAACCAACGCTTACGTTGCGACGCTGACATTAGTCGTCGTACAAAAACTCAACTGATGCTAAATGTCGCAACCTTGTTACCCAGCGCTTCACAAAACTATTCAAGAGATTTGTATTTGTTTGTCCCAGCAATTTCTCAACATCGATAAAGACATTGTAACTTTGTTATTCCTATGCTGTTAATAAAGATGGCCGATAGATCTCTAGCTGTTATTGCACGATTAACGAGGGTACTTGACAGCGAGGCATGTGTTTAATAAAACCGTAAGTTTATTTCATGGACAACCTGAGACGCTGTTTGTAAAAAGACGCCTTAGTGATTAAAAGTAATCTCAGACCATGGGTTTTTCCCGGGTTACATACATGTAGCATGGTTTAGTCATAGACAGTTTTCTAATGCGTTTAAAACTGATATTACGATTTACCTGGGCACATGATAATGAGGCCTGCTTTTAATCAGTGACGCTGTTTCTAAAATACGCAACATTATAAATTATTTTTTTACAATACGTTTTGCTCTTAAAACGTGACATTGCTTTGCTTTTTTATGTGTATAAAAAGTTATTTCGTCGTTTTAAGTAAAACGAATTATATGTCTTAATGATATGTTTAATGTAAAGTACATATACATGTTTATGACGTTGCGTCCAATACTGGCGTCAATTTGCGTAACGTCAAAAGTAACGTTTTATAAAAGATATTTAGTATTTAATACGCCATAGTCAGCATTCAATATTATAGTAATACCTTTAATAAATTGGCTACAGTGATACAAAATATTTTTTATTGTTTCGTGAATCTTATTACGTATTAATTTCAAATACATAGAAACCTAATGTGTCATTATCCCATATTCTCAGATACATAGGCCTACCTATAAGGTTTTACCAAATATCAATGTAAATTAAGGTGTCCTCTAGTCTTCATGCTAGTTATCTTGTTAGGCCATATTTTAATTGCATTTTTATTTGTTTTAGTCTTTGTTTACCTTTTCCTTTGCCAACTTATCATTTACCGATTTGAACTGCACATGTTTATGCATTATTTTTAAATATAAATAACCACCGGATATATATTTCAAGTGAAGCAGTCACCGAGAAAGTTTTGCACATGAAAATTGACAAATTCCATGGTGTGATTCGAACAAATGCTACCTCAATTCAAAGAACTCGCACATTTACTCAAGACCACCACTCCAGCAGCTTGTCGAACGCAGGTGAAACCTTCAAGGTTAACAAAAATATTTTACGAAGTCCTGTCTCAAAGGCTGCGTAACATGACGTTTTTAAAGGGATATATAGGCAAATGACTGTGCTAAAAGTATAAAACCAAGTTAAGTCTTTAAAACAGTATTAAGAACGTAAGAAATCACTAATGTGTCACTTATAACATTTAACTGAACGAATTAAAACATGTGGCATACACATTGAACACGAAAGTAGGATACTAAGAAAATCACCAAGCTATTTATAGATTTGTTGTATGTCGAACTTGCTCAAATTAAACATTTTCATTCGTCGCTTCTTGTCTTTATAATATTCTTAGGCGGTTAGGATATCTTTGTAATAGAGTTACACTAATGTTGCACATTAACAAGCTCTAGTGTCTTCTCATCAGTAAATGCGTATTTTAACACTCATCTATTTTTAGTTAACCTGACCCACGTGGGTCTAGTTAGGAAACACCCCAAATATTACGAGAAAATAAAGAAATATTCTGCCAAGTAATACAACAGTGTGTCTGTTGCATTCACAGTTATGAAAAATATAATTCAAAATCAGGAAATATGAAGTTGAACTTTTGCCTTGCAATTCCTTTAACGTTAGTTTAAACAATACCAATATATATATAAACTACACTTGTGCAGCATGATATTTAATATTCATAACGCATTTAAACCAACGATGTATAACACCATAATAACAATGTTCAGATATGTAGTTCACATAACTTATGTTAAAATTATCATAATTTAATGCGCGCAAAGATTTATAATTAGCAGAAAGAATCAATTTATTATGATAATTTATTGACATACATAATGAATTTAGTTTAAAGCATATCCGTTAAACAATTACAGTTGTATACAAGCGTTATGTATCATCAGAGTTAAATGCAAATAAGTTGAAACATTGTCTGCAAGAGTGTCGCATTCAATTATTGGTACATTTACGGTCGTACATTAGTTATCGGTACGCCCACATTTATTTTTTATGCCATGTGCATTTATGTACTTCAAATAATGAATTTCACCACTAAATAAGTGATTTAGGCGATAACATTGTGCTGATTTTGACCGATGTTCAACGTAAACAAAGATTACAGTGCATGCATACATACAGACTTTTCTACCTGTTTAAAACTAAAATTAATTGAATTAATTTTGAAGTTCATACAACGCAATCAATCTCCGTAAACAGATATCGTATAGAGCGTTGTCGTACAGGATTTGTAAGATCTCAATGGAGGGTCACGTCGAGATGACCTTTATGTCGACTAATCAATGCGTAGCTTTCATCTAGACGAAACACCATTAATAACATTTTGATTTCGTAATTTCTATTTTTAGACCAAGGTTTGCGAGCTAATTTAACAGCGATATTATTTACAGTCTGCGTTTGGGCGGGTCATTTCAAATTCCGTGAGGTAGACGATGTAAGCAAGTTTCTAATCATAACAACTTCGTCATGAATATTATGATGATAAAAGGTCACCTGAACGTGACCTTCGTTTGAAAACGGCAAGTTCTAAATTAGCGAGTAGACGAGCGGAAAATTTTAGATCGGGTTTTAATCAGATTCACCAAGCAATATTACACTTGATAAAGTGTGTTTAGATATTAGCCAATCTCGGTAAATAGAGCGTTGTCGTATAGGATCACCTGACATCGTACAGGAGGTCGCGTCGAAATGACCCTTTGTGTCTTCCAATCAATGCGTAGCTTTCATCTACACGAAACATGTTTAACAGCATCGTGATTTTGTTATTTCTATTTTAGACTCAGTCTTGTAAGATAATTTGACGGTAGTATTATTCACAGGCTGTGATTGGACAATTCTTTGCAAATTACGTCATATAGACAGTTGTTTACTTTTTGCAAACATTCAGGAAAACAAACGGATTTTAGTGCGCTACTGTGACACGTATTCGTCCTTTCATGAAAAAAAGAACAGCGTAGGTAGGTTTCCAGGGTGTTTTCAAAAAGTATAAAACTGGTGTTGAAGCTCAACAACAAGTGTACACTTTTCTGGTTAGCCTAAAGTATCCCGGTATGTATTATAAGCCCTTAAGAGCCTGAGCGGATTGTTAACTGTTTCCTTCTTGACAACGTAGCAGTTGTGTTGTCATAGTCACGTAGTATTGCCATCGTGGTCTTAGGACTATGAGTAGCTTGACTTCATATTGTCATCGTGATCCATGAACCTTGAGAAGCTTGACTGGATATTGTAAAGCACCTCTTCATTTCTTCTATCTCACCTAATTATCTTGATACATATATTTTCAGACACCCCAGAACCTGCAAGCACAAGATGTCCGCCTTGTTTATATGACAGTTTTATATGTGAACAGAGTTGTTCTTGTATACCTAAAGCATTTATATGTGATTTACAAAATGATTGCTCGGATGGTAGTGACGAACCAGATACTTGTAGTGAGCATTTACTTATTTCTTTTTATGGGTTTATCACTATAGCAACTCGTTGTATAGGTCATATAATTGCGGTCAGTCAACAAACTCGCTGTTTTGAAAGGCTTAATCTCTGGAATTAGCTTTTAACCAGTTACTAGGCAAATGTATACTTCCGTCTATGACTGACAACTGCCCTACATGATTATGAATTAGTGATATGTGGGAGAATGGTCATATATATAATTTCAGGACTAAGCTCCATGAAAGTATGCTCCATTCGAGAATTAAACCTACGACCCCTCGATCACAAGATTTGTGCGGTACAAACTAAGTAAGTCCGGCAGGTTATTAAGCTTAAACCGTGACAGCGAAAATTGTGGTTTTTCAAGACGGCCGCTACCTAATCTACCTTTCCTGGACCTTGGTAACCAGTAATCACCTAACATTTCACAAAGCCGATGATTTATCCATACACCTTATTTATGGAGATAAATGTACATTATTGTCGAATTTTCATGGAAGGGTACAGCCAACCCGGAGGAAACTCGAACAAGCAACCTGTCCGTGACATAAGATTCGAAACCCTGTGGATAGTTTACTGGGTCTTATACCAGGGTTTGTATATAGATTTATTTTAGTGTATAGAATCACAGAGTGTACCAGCAGGGAGCTGTGCCGTCTTGAACCCTTTCGCTGCACTTTTTGAATGTTGTATTTCATCTTTCATTTTTGTGTAAATTAGAAATCTTAAATGACTCATGGTCTTAAATCAAAATGGAGATATCTGTTTAAAATGTGAGCCTTCAAATTCATGTCATTGGCCTCTTTCTTGACATGGTATATATTTGATCGAGTGGTTACAGCCTTTGTTTTAAATGATTCTCACCTGGCACTCATTGGACAAATGGACAAAGTTTGTTTTATGAGAGCGATTAGTCATGGTTTTCATATTGTAAGATTATATTAGCATAAACCAACAAAAACACAAATTGAACTATACAATTATACTTTTTTATTCCAACGTTCGGTGTTACCCTTTTTTCGGAATATAAACAGTTATGAATTCATTATTATTCTGTCTTTATAGGAACTAGAGCTTGTAAAGGCCACGAGTTTAGTTGTGGTGACAATGTATGTATACCACAAGAATGGATATGTGATGGTAAATCAGACTGTGCAGACGGCAGCGATGAAAAACATTGTCGTAAGTATATTACTCTACATATTTAGTATTCGGAACTTCTCGGCGTTTTTCGACGAATATATATATTTCATAGATGATTGCTACGGTGTTCTTATAATATAATGACACAGCATATATGATTGATCCCCATGATTTAAATACTCAATATCTAATCGATAATCCACATATTTAGATAGGGATAGCTGGTGTAATTGATCGCGTATAAAGAAGGGTTGTAGTGAGTAAATAAATCAGCGGGGTTAATGAATGCGCCATTGACAGTTAGTTATTTTATAACAATATCTACTAACTGACATTGGTTCTAATTCATTCATTATTTCTTCAAAGCAAATTATACAACAATATTTAGAATGAAGACTTTAAGTGTCCGGTTTTTAGGGTTGAACATCCGAACAAAATAATTACGTATGCATGAGTGTTTCATTATTTAGTGAATACAAATATGCTTCTGTTTAAAATGTTTGTTTTTCAAGATGGTTTAGTGTACTCACTTTACATTTTATATGAATAAAACAATCAAATATGTCATACCATGACAAAATGGGCGTGTCCATAAATTAAATTTTACCTTTATGCATTACTGCATTTTATTCTAAAGCTGTCGGTTCACAAATATCAACTGTAATCACAACTTTGTCTAAAATTCGGAGGCAGTTAAAATGTATTCTATTAATGGCATTTTCAGGACTTATTGACGCACAAAATCAAAACAATGTTAAAAGCCACTTTATGAAGATATATGAATTTAGCATTGCTCTATGTCGTTTTGTCCAATCCGAAGAATAAGATTTAGTACGCGTGTTTTTCTACCAGTGGCTCTGATGCCCTGTGTATAACAGTATACCTTTTATGCTGTAAAATATGCTGAAAGAGAAACTTCTTACTCCAGATAATGTGCATAAGAGAATCATTTTATCCTATATCTGAAAGCACAATGTAAGAGCGAGATGCAGCAATCACAATAAGCAATTTTTGCTCCATTACCAAACAATTGATTCGTATATTTAATAGTACTACTCATAATATATAAATAATATTGTATATAAATGCAATACAATTCTTTTTGTATCTACCTGCCAAATCTCGTGTCTATACTCTCTGAAACAACAAAGATATGACACTTCGAACTTCTGAAGTTGATTCACTCCAAAATAAAATTTGTAGACTTTTTAAGACGATGTTAGACTAAGGCGACGACTTGAATACAAAAATGTAAATGAATAGCTTTAAAGTTTGAATCGTTTCAGTAAATTGTTAAATTATTTTATAATTTATGTTATTGATTTCAGCCGGTAATAAAACAATGTCTTGTCAAGACAATGAATATTATTGCCATACAAGTGAAAGGTGTTTACATATGTCTAAATTATGTGGTGGTTATATCAGCTGTGAGGACCAGAATGATGTTACAACTTTATGCAAAGATTACTTACGTATGTGTTTTACATTACATATTAATATATACATAATATCTTACATAGCAATCATGTACAGTATAACTTCAGAAAATCTAAACCCTGAGAAAACCGGTATTTAACCCTTAACCGCTCAATCCCGCAATTTTACGTGTCTAGACCCCCCCTCCAAAATGGCTGCCACAGCCTTGAAAATGGATAGTTGTCCTCAAAAAATGAGCTTTTTTCGCGCGCCTCCCTCACAAAAAGATGTCTCAGGGGGGTTCCGAGGGGGTACCCCCCTGTGTTGCAGGGGTCTGAAGGGGGCGCAGCGCCCCTCATCGCCAGAAAAAAAATCGGGGTCATTGAGTGCAGAGAAATGGCGCCAAATGCTGATAAGAAAACACGTTTTCAGAATCTGAAAAGACCTGGCACTTTAGACCTCAATTTTGGAAAATATTACTGTTTGAAGTGCAAATGTTGGGTGAAAAAAGAGCGAAAATTGCATTTTTTGCCGTTTTCGCTTCGCCCCAGCGTTGCCATGGTAACGGGGATCGGGGCTCAACTTGGTTTTTCTGAAAGACATTCACCCAGGTAATAACTTGTTGGCCAAGTTGCATATCTGTATGATAATTAGTAATGAAATTAGAGCATCTTAAAATATGAAATTAGAGCATCTTGAAATAGCCCCTTGCGCGTAATGGTGAAAAAATGGCTACTTTTCGAACATGTCGCAACCAGTAAATGGTTAATGAACATAATTATGAGAGTATAGAAACGGATTACCGGGACGAAATGTAACATTTCAGTATTGATTTGCATCGTGTGAACCTCGACCTTTCTAACTTGCGTCCCACTTGTGTATAAATACATGTAGCATTTTCGGTCTCATTCACGGGAATTCCTGAAATGACCAAAGACTATCTAAAGTGCACATCATCAAGTATAATTTATCTATTATCGTCGGCGCTTAGCGCGATTTTGATTTCTAGCTCGATGTTAACTTCAAGACGGTGATATCTGATTACAATTATCTTTTACAGCTATTCTTTATCTTCAAAAAGCATTTCTTGTTATCGTCTAGTCTAACCCTAACCCTTGACGACTAGCTTCTTTACCATCTTGTATTTCAATTCCTCCTCGCCATTCAGCATTTTGTATGAGAACAATTTTGCTCTCAACCCGACAAATTCCTCATTGATCTCAACTCCCGCTTCTTTTTCGAACATCCTTACAAACAATGCAAATTAATGTACTGAATTGTTAGCCCGACACCCTCTTAATACCTACATTTGGAACCTGGAAACCGGTTTAACCGAACAAATGTTTGTTCCCGAAATTCAATATGACTAATACTCCCAAATTATGGACTTTTAAATCTTAATTCCGGACATTTTGGTCGATCCCGAACGTGTTCCTATATCACACGGTATGCTGTACCTGTTTATGAATAATACATTTATGCGTATGCATTATTCATGCATAACTGTAGTATTTTATTATTAATTACCATGCAGTAGTTTGTGAACTGATTTATGTTTTGAGTTAGTCAAGCATGGGTGTTAAAAGGTTGACTGACACACTGGGAGGTCCAGAGGTCAGTTAATACATGTACTGGACCATATAGGTCAGTTAATACTGGACCATAGAGGTCAGTGACACTTGACACATTGAGTTGTACTCTAGTATTTATGATACCACTGACTCAGTGTACTGTGTGCCATCATTAATTAACTCTAGTGCTTGCAAGTTGATAAAAAAGTAAAGGGGTTTAAACGTTAGGTGTATCATACATTCGATATACTTGAATATGGATTTACAGGTCGTATTCTAGGCCATGCTTGTTTTTGTACTTTAAACAATGGACTTGCCCACTAATTGAGTGGATAAGCTGATGCATGAACAGCATTTTACAGATTTAAACATACCACTTTAATATTCATCGTTCATTTTATATAATGCAAATGCACATAGTAAATTGTACATAATGATAGGTTTTAGAATACGAGAAACTAACTGAACTATAAAATTGTAAAATAATTCTCCCATAAATAGTGTTGTGTAATGAAACTGGCTATTTTTACATACGCAATGTTTACGTGGACGACCTGTAAATAGTTGGTATGTCTATCTGTCTCGACAATAGGTTTTCTTTGTTTAATAATAAAAGAAAAGTTTCTACAAACATCATCAAGTGAAAAAAATAGTTATTTCCATTTAATTTCATAAAATTATTAAATATATTCGATCAAATTATGTAAACCTTGAACAAGCATTTATGAATAATGTGTATAATAGTTTTGTACATGCGACTGAGAATGAAAAGTGTTCTGACTTCGAATCCGGAGATCGCAGGTTCGAGCCCGGTCGCGGTAGGGCATACCCTATACATGAGTTGTTGGCCTCGTAGTAGGGTAAGTGAGTACTGGTGATAGAAAAGTGTCCAGGAAACCTATAGTAGGAAGAACTGGCCATCGTAAATATAACCTAAATATGTGTTGAATACGACGTTAAAAACCAATTACAAAAAATGAAAAGGGTTGATGCTTACGATAGGAACAGTGGACCAGGCGTGGCGGAATGGTTACGACGTTGGACTGGTATCATTGGATAGCCAACTCAGTGGTGGTTCAAATCCCTCCTAAACCTACCCCTTGAGCAAGAAATTTTATCCTATTAACTCACTACTGGGGGTCAGGGCACAGACTCAAAAGTGAGTAACGCAAGTTGTAAGATCTTGTTTCACAATGGAGCTAAAATAAATTAGTATAGAAATATAAGTAAACAAAAACCGTGGAACAGTGGTGGGACAGACAAAAAGGTCGATATTTAGTGGTCCCTATTTCATAGCCCTGAGTGTGCAAGCGGATAGTTTTAGAGCGGGTTTTAATCCAAGTTGATCAGAGACTTACGACATCTTTGGCATTCATCTGCTGCGTGTTCAGTTACCTTGAACGTTCCAAAACGTTTCGTAACGGAAGTGTCGGAACAACTCAACCTATACTATAGACAACTCTACCCGAGTCAACTCAATCTCCTACTAACGGATTGAGTTGTCCCAACTTTGAGTTGAGTATTGCACGGGTTGAATTGTTTTCGGGCTGAGTTCTCCCGTACCCGTAACGTTAGCTAACAGTAGTAACTTACTAAACATGGGGCAGTTGTAATAAAGATACATGTATATATTTCAGGTAATATGACAGACTGTAAAGATGGTTTTTGTAAACAACAAACACCAACACATATATGTAGCATACATGGAAGTAGTATTCAATCTTTAAAGTTATCATGTGCCTGTAAGAAAGGTTATATGTTAGATGATACAGATATGAGATCTTGTATAGGTAAGTTATGATAGAATAGTTCTTATTCCAATCTCCGTAAACAGATATCCTGTAGAGCATTGTCGTACAGGGTTAGGGTTAATTAGCGAGTATGCGACCGGAAAATTTTAGATCGGGTTTTAATCAGATTGTTCTTATTCCGACAAGAAGATGTCTTTTCCAGCTGAATAAATTTTGTTTGTACCGGATACATCCGTACAGAACAAAGTTATTTTATACATTATTGCTGAAAATGTGCAACACATATTGAATATAACATTCTCGTTCCCAGTCTAGTAGGATTCTCAATACAGTATTGAGAATACTACTAGACTCTGGGAACGAGAATGTGAATATAATTGCTCTGTGTATTCACATTAGGGTTTCAACTGTGTTCTGAATGGGTACATACGGTACAAACAAAGATTTTAAGTTGGAAAACCATCAGCTTGAGTTTTGATTCAAGCCTATACACTACATTTATACCAAGAATTCAAAAATTAGGATCTTCCTTTGCTATACAAGTAAACTTCCATCAGTTTTATGAAAATATGTGTACGAAGAACAATATGATTTAAACCAAATTTCGTGCTTTTTGAAAATTTTATAATAATATAGATTTTTATTAATGATAATGCTAGTGCTAATGATAATGATTCTCTAATGATGGTGATGATGATGATAACAACGTTATGTAACAAACATTGTTAGTACCGTCTGTGCATGGACGGAAAACAAATTTGAATTCCATGTACCGTGCATGCGGAACTTCTCGGCTTCTATACTGCTGTACACACTAGTCTCAAATAATCAAGGCGGTCGCCATTGAAGTCAATGAAGGTATGGCTGATCAGGGGCGGATCCAGGATTTTCAAGGGGTCCAAACTTTCTCTAGGGGGGGATCCAACCTTTCAAACCACAACCACATTATACACTGCTTGCAGAATAACGCAACATATTAATAATAAAAGTACATATAACCACTAGATCTATGTTAAGCACAGAGAAAAATTTTGGAAATTCCAGGGTCCATCCGCTAGATACGCCTATGCCTGATAATACAAAAGACACGTTGTTTTAGGGTGAATTGTCATATCTTGTTACAGATTATAATGAATGTGAAGAGTACGGTACATGTGATCAGAAATGTGAGAATTTACCTGGCACATATAGGTGTACTTGTGGTCCAGATTATGTCCTGGCGAGTGATAACAGAATGTGTAGAGTTATCTCAGGTATACTATATGAACTTTCAATTGTTGAAATTGTTTTTAAAACAATTTTAAATAGGTTTTTTTGTTTGCCCAATACAATATCTTTTCAAAATCTCTTTTCTGTTCTATTCTGTTCTGTGCTGTGCTCTCTCCTGTACTGTCCTGTCTTGTACTGTCCTGTCCTGTCTTGTCATGTCATGTCATGTTCTTTCTGTCTTGTCTAGATCTGTTCTGTCCTACCCATTACAATCCCGTTCAATTCTTTTCTGTTCTATTCTGATCTTCATCATATTTATAATGTTCGCGTACTTATCTCGGTGAAGATAAATTCCGAATAATGTGTAGATATATACATGTACTTATGAACTTTCATTTTTTATATTTCTAAAACAATTTTTACAAAAAGTATCAAACTAGCGTTACAGAAGTAATGCGAATCAAGTAGAACACCATTTTCTGTTTGGCCTCAAGTATGTATGTTGGAAATCTGACTCAAAATAAAATATTTACAGCTTGTCTGATTCAAGGCGGATTCTTTACTGTTTTCTTCTTGACACCGTAGCATTAGTGACTTGGATCTGCAAATCTTAGCTTAGCTTATTGTATGCGTCATAGGTCCACCTCAACTTTAACAAACTTGTTTTTCTTTTGACTGTTTTGTACGTCAAAAGTCTATGAATGTCAATTTCTTGTTTGTTTTCTTATAAGAGAAACTGTTAAACTCTCATTAAACGATTCATTATAATTTTATATCATTTTAAATCGTGTTTTACTTTAATGTTTACATTATGCTAATTTTGTATGACATACGCATATACATTATCTTTTATGTATATATTTTGCTTAATTGTCCTTGTTTCATGTAAGCATCGGTGGTTCAGTGGTAGAATGCTCGCCTGCCACGCGGGCGGCCCGGGTTCGATTCCCGGCCGATGCAGATATTTTTATTTTCACCGGCTATGTTGGCAAGAGTTTTGTTTAAACTCATAAGACCCATGTTTTTGCCCAAGTTTATAATGAAAAAAGAATAGGGTTAGGGTCAATTTTACTCATGTTTTAATTACAATGTACCATATCATTCTGGGATGCCAGTGTAAAGAAAACCAATATAACCATATAATGCCCACCTTTAAATTTTCACTTTAAAGGAGTTAGTAGGCACAATGTTCAGTTACAATATTCCTGGTTTTTCATTTTATTATAATAATGGGGGTTGCAATAGACACAATAATACGTTTCTGTTTCAAATTATTTTTTAGTTAATATTTGGGGTGTTTTCCTACTTGATCCACGTGGACCAGGTTGGCTAGAATAGTGTATGTGTTAAAATAAGCATAACTGGAAAACTTACGCGCTGCAGTGTCATGTACAATAGTCATGATATTCGCAGCAAAAAATTAACAATTTTTCTGCTTGGCCTTGTGTAGGTATCATTGAAATCTTACACGAATTAAAAGACTTACAGCTCTTCAAAACGTTGAGTCGAGGCTCTGTTTTCTTCTGGAAACCGTAACATTTGTGATGTCATCTATACTCAAGTTGAGTAAAAACCTAAATTTACGAACATGTATTAAGCGCCAGGTTAATATTTATCACCTATTTATTGATTGTTTATTGTTGTTTTTTAATCCTTCAGATACAAAACCACTGTTGTTTATATCAACAACTAGAAATATCACAAAGATGACGTTAAATGGCAAGATACCCGTAACATCCCTGGAATTATCAGGAAATGTTTTAGACTTCGACCATGACTTTGCATCAAATACATTCTTCTGGATTGACGGGAAAAATAACAAGGTATATGTACGTTCCCTTTGCATCTCAGTGAAAACTCTTCTGTTACTTCAACGAGTGACACATTCGATCGGTGCACAGTAGAGTAATATGTAAAACAAATATCTACACTGAACCCCCTTTTTAAGACCACCTACAGATCTTTAATCAAAGCGCCAATAGCGCTGTCAGACATGGGGTTTTGATGGAATATATGGCTGTATACAACAAACGGAAGCGATACAAGGGACCTGTACCTTACATAAGCCAGATCAGATATACATGTACTTCTTATCGTCTGCTTGTTAACGCGTAATGCGGACTACATTAATTGCAGTAGTAATTATCCCTTGGAATGCGCACGCACAGCCGAATGTAATCTTCCGCGACAAATTTTGATGAAGATTTGCCACAGTCCACTACTAAACATGGGTAAACCCCATGTAAAAATTGTCTTATTAGCGGAGTGATCTTTAAAGCGGTTTAGTTAATCTTTATCATTATCTGTAGTTGGTCTGAAATCATTTGTTGGATTAACAAAGGTTGCCTAATATACTTAAGCACGGATCACCGGAACCAAAAGTTGAATAACCACTTCTAAACCATTCGAAACTCCTCGGCCACTCACTAGAATAACCACGGACACATAAAGACGCTATTTTGGAACTACCTTTGCGTCACATACCCAAACAACGACGTTAATATTACGTTCCGCTGACGTTATGATTTTGCGTTATGTATGTAATTTTCTTGTAAATTAAATTTTGTAGTTTCTTTCCTGTTATTAATCAATTTCTGTTGATACTCAGCTACTGATCTGTTCAAAATATTAATTTAACATAAGCAAGAGAAGTCCGCTTCTACTTATTTTTGCAACAAATGATTTAATCACTACGTCAGCTCAACGTCGTTGCAATGATGGTAAATTTTCTTTGAACTCAATATTGTGAAAAACTGAGAACGTTCACTTTCCTTTTTTATTGCATTAAAATGACATATAAAGTGTGTACTTTTCAAAAATCGTGATAAAAATTTGACCTCCGTTCTGCATTAATATGATAATAAACGTTATAACTCGGCAATTGGAGAAACCTATAGATGTGAAAACCCTGAATTCAGTGATGAAGTGTAGAATCTTTACGCCTGACGAGATATTTAGATAATCAGAACAAATTAATTGTATGCAACAACATTTCAGAAACATTTTGGTATAATTATCATTGGCCTCAGACATTCATTATTTTAAATATGTGGGTTTAATGTACTTGCATGCCTGCTTATAGCGCGAACCATTGTGACGTCCATGACGTCGTGAAAAGAACGACAACCTCACTAAGGTTACCAGAAAAACAAACAAGAAGCATCAAGGTATATGTCTGCCAACTTATATCATAATCGGTGTACATAATAATTTTCGATTTTTTCTCCGAGTAACGTACCGACCCACCTTAACACGTAGATATATGAAATCTCATTAATTGCTTCATACTATAAATTTGGACTATGTATAAATGGTATTTTCTGAATTACTTAGCAACACTATTTTCATTTAAAGGTGTATCACGGTCACACAGGCAATGATGGACAAACCCAAATTCTTCTTCATGGTTTTCCGAAGCCCTGTGGTCTCTCCTTTGATTGGTTAGCCAAGAATCTATACATCGTGGATTGTCTGGTTAAACGTATTGCTGTGTTTGATATTAGAAGAAATAGACAGAAAAATATCATCAATGATGGAATACAGAATTGTAAAACAATAACTGTTGATCCAACGACAGGGTAAGTATTCATCTGCACAGGCAGTTGTCCAGTGGTTGGACGCGCGCTTAAGGAAAGAAAGAGCATACTTAAATCGGACTTGGAATTTTATACATATTAGGAGGCTCGCTTGTTTCCGAGTAGAATAAAGTATATATAAGGTATGCGACTCCGAAAAAAGTTTTTTACTCAGGTTAAATTATTGACTAGTGTCTCTTTTGAAAACCATATATTCCATATTTTTAGTTCGCATAGTTATGAATTTCCTCTTTCGGATGACCTGAACCGTTCTACGTGTAATAACGCTTTTTAATTTTAACCTAATTAAATTTAATTTTTATTTAACATTTTGTGTGCACGATTTAGTCAAAAATAGACCTATAACAATATCAAATTTAAAATCATTAACATCAATTTGTTGAAAACATGATTTTTTACAACTGTTCATGTCACAAAAACATTTCCTTTAAGTCTATATAGGTAATTTTTATCACTTTTAATTGTTATAAATGTTTGTTTAAAATTTGAATTTGAATTTAAAATGTTATACTATGACAATAAAAATTGAGACAAACTTGATATTACTAAGAGAAGCGTAATTGCATTTTAATATCTAAGTTTCATACTTATTCGCGTTCACATGCTTAACAGTTATTTCCCATGGCCATAACCTACTGGTTCACACAATCAATCTCCCGGAAGAGTCTTTCACTCAGCTTAATTCGGTACATACATTTGTATATTGGCTTAACAGAATTATACCCTCCTTGCAAGTACCAATTTATACATGGATGGAGTGAAACAATTGCAGGTTCTTTTGTGCAAGGGAATTAGCAGCTCCCCAGATTGACTTCGACTCGGGGCCTCTCTATGCATAGTCGTGTGTGCTACCATTGAACTACGTGTCCATATAATATTATGAGCGGGCGTGGTCGAGCTATTACGACGTTTGACTGGTAATCATTAGATAGCCAACTCTGAGTATATTCAAATCCCATCCTACACCTTCCCGTTGTTTCCATGAGCAAGAAACTTTATCATACAAGCGGGAGACAAAGAAGTGGACTCATGCTCCCATAATATGTTATAAGTGTTGCCTGATTATTGGGACCAGGTCAGTCACGTCGTTTAATTAGCATTTAGAATTATATAGCCAAATAATTATAGGTTATCTATTGGAATGTGCTTCTAATAAATTGATGCTCGCATTAGAATGTTTAGTTTTTGTGATCATGTTAATGAGTCGAACGAACACATTTTTATTGTACCAGTGTTAGCATTATGAACACGGAAATACATTTCTGGCGAGTTTGAGCAAGCGCATTCCAAGATGAGCGAGTCGTATAATGCAATTTAATAATACGTATACTTTAAAAATTTCACTTCTTTTCTAGGTACATGTTTTATGCAGATTACGGAAGAAAACCACGACTCGTGCCAAGAATAGTTCGTACATTGATGGACGGTAGTTCTCAATTTGATCTCAAGTTAGGCAAGCTATTGTTACCTTCAAGTATAGCTGTTGACCCTAGTGCCAGGTAATCTATATATAATCTAAATAAACAGATATCCTATCATCCGCTGTCGAATAGGATCTATTGTGATCGCTTTTGGGGTCACGTCGAGATGACCTTTGTGTAGACCAATCAATGCGTAGCATTGTCTCATCAAGACAAATGACTTAATATCATTTTAATTTCGCAATTGCTATCATAAACGGAGATTTGCGAGCAAAGTTTTAACTGTTGTGTTATTCACAGTCTATGATTGGACAGCTCTTTCCGAATTGCGTGACTTAGACGACGTAAACAAGTTACCGAGCAAAATGATTTTGTCATAAATAGTATGAAACAGAGGCCATCCAAACATGACCCGTTATATGAATTAGCCAGATAAAAAATAAGCGAACCCATGGACGGATTATTTCAAATCGGGTTTCAACCAGATTCGGTTATTGGTAATCTACATTCTTAACTCTTTGTCGCTTCACTACGAATAACTTCGGACATAATGAGACGCCTATCTAGAACTACCTTTACGTTACATGTCTGTATAAAATGCTTTATTCGGTGTTGAAGTAAACAAATGCACGATCGTTTAGGTCATAATTAATTTCTCATTTGAATTCCATAAATTTTGAATACTCGATTTAATGATGATATCGCTACACATTCATTCATTGCATGAATGGTCGAGCTTTGTTACATTCATTTCAAATTAATTAAATATCAAACAATTTTGTTTGCGGTATATTAATGCGAAGCTAAATGATTAATTTTGATATTTTACATTTATTTAATAATTATAAGTTATTATTCAAATTTGTACGAAAAACGAAGCCTATGACAACTGAAGCAGGATATTTTATTAATTATTGTAGAATTTACAATTATGCTTTTGATGTTGTATTTTTACAGGAGAATATTTTGGACAGATTCCAGACTGGATGTAATAGAGACATCAACCTATGATGGTTTACAGAGGTAATCATGCGTTAAATATGCACATCTATTGTATCAGCAGGCGTTCAGCTAAACTTCCAGAGACTTTTGTCATATGTTCCAAAGGGTTAAAACTGTAAATGGTCATTCCGGCAATTTCAGTAAAAGGTGTCATCTCGCCGATTAGTTAAAGACGTTTTAAATATACGATACAAAATTGTAAAACTATTTGGAATGATGTCTTTTCAATAATACACGTCCAAACTCTTTTGTCTTGTAGTAAATACAGCATCAAAATGTCAAAATTTGGTCTGTTGTCTATACAATATAAATCTACCAAACTCTTTGGAACATTGTGTATATGCTATAAAATGCTCAACCTCTCTGGACTGAAGTATACATAATACGACATACACAAACTTATCAGTTGTCGCAAGATTCGTATTGATGTCAACATCTTTGGAATGTAGCCCATTTCGTAAAAAATGTGACTCTTTTTATAAGAGTGCATTACATTTAACTATCTGCTTAAGTAGAATATATTTGATTCAAAATCGTTTTAAAGCTAAATTGCGTAATTTGGAGACAGTTGTATTCTAGCACAAGACTTCTTTTTAAACAAATTGTGATACAATCTATTGTTTCAGGTATTTACAACCAAAGTCTACTTTCGGTTTCAGTCTACTTTCACTTTGAAATTTAATATAATGTATAATTGATAAATATTATAACATTACTTAAGTGAAAAATTCATATAGATAGCATCAGATTCTTTTGTATCAATAAATGACTGTTTTCTTTGCTGTTAATGGACATTGTAAACTTGTTATAGAGACTTCAATATAAAAACAAGACTTCCAAAACAAAACATTATCATGTAAGCAATGATAACTTTTTCCCATATAATGTTATAGGAGACGAATTTTGGCGGGAAGTTTGATCATACCAGCCCCTATAAGCCTCGGCATGTTTGAAGATGTTCTATACTGGGCTGACGTCACCAAAATGGCGGTTTTGTCAGTACAAAAGTATGGGAAAGGACAAGAGCCAGTCACATTATACCGTGCACATGAAGAAATAACTGGCATAAAGATTGCTCATACCCTTTTACAGAGTTCTGTATGTAAGTTGAAAACATCTGCGTTTGTTTAATACTCGATGACAATACCACCTTTACTATTCAGACCGTCAAAACCTAACCTACGGCCTTTATTACTAGACCGTCTTAACTAACAAGCATTTTGTATCAAGTACACAACTTAGGACTTCAACAAGAATCGCAATATTTGGTAAAAAACTAATGTTTTCTTAGGGGAATATAACTGTTCTATTTTTCAACATCTACATCATTTGTATTTATGTAGGAGAAGTGTTTTAGTGGTAAAACGCGCTCAGGGATCGATGGTTCTCTGGTTCGAACCGCACTAGGTGAACTGTCAAGTTGGAGCTAGAAATTTACCAACAGTCGTTCCATTCCACCCAAGTATAAATATGTACTGTGATAGGTCACAGGTGATTTAAATGTCGGATATGACCATACAAGAATCTTAAGTCAGCTGAACATTTATGGAGGGCTGAACGAAACATTATTGTTGCTCCATTTGAAAATAAAGCCTACCATATATATGGAAGCAGACTTTAAATGACTCTTTAACTTAAACTTCTCTATTTTAGATTCCAATCCATGTGAAAAAGCTCCATGTGAGCATATGTGTGTGTTATCACATGTTACAGACAATGATGGTCTAGGTTACAGATGTGTATGTGAAGCAGGGTTTGAACTAGCCCAGGATGAACAGTCCTGTGATGGTAAGTCACACAAGTTTTTTGGGGGTGGGGTTAAAACAATCTCTATAAACATATCCCCTATAGACCGCTGCGATAGGATCTCCTGCATAGGCGGATCTAGGGGGGCGGTAAGGGGGTCCGGACCCCCCAAGAATTTAAAAAATGTACCTGTCCACTAGTGTATTTCTTGATTTTTAGTCATTTTAAGAAACATGAAGCAATGTTTTTGGTGTTTAACATATATGTAATGGTTATGTAGTTTTAATTATTAGTATGTTGCATTATTGTGCAAAATGTGTATAATATGGTTGTGGTTTGAACGTTTGGACCCCCTAGAAAAAGTTCGGACCCCCCCCCCCCCTAGAAAAAATCCTGGATCCGCCCCTGTCCTGACTTCGAACAAGGGGGTCACGTCGAGATGATCTTTATTGTATTAAAGTATGCGCCCTTGAAAATTGAATTTATCAAACACTATGAGACAGGACCATAGACAGACACCATTGCTTTTTTTGGTATAGCTTAAAACTCTAAAGTGTTAGCGATTAGCCGGTCTTGATTATTTTCAATTTCTCACTCTTAAATATCAGCGGATGCAAGTCAATATTTTCGTAATATTAAGTGTTTGGTATCGTTGTTTCCGTTTTTTTTTCCAAACTGTCTAACTGCAAGACTGTAAGAGTTATTTTTCTGTAAAATAATCTGTACAGATAAAAGTCAATTCAACTAAGCCATATGTCATGCTTTATACTTATTGTATGAATGTTAGAAACCTTTTTTTTCTCAAAACTATAAAAATGCTCGTATTTCGATGTGGAATTACATGTACGACGACGATTGGCCTGCATTTTTTAAAATCTTGATTGGAATAAAATCATATTGAAGCCATTGTTTTACTTTTTCATTAACAGAGGTGAACGAGTTTGTCATCTTTGCAACAAAACATTCAGTAAGAGCTATACCTCTGAAAGTGTCAACATTTTATGCCGTGGATGCCATCAAACCAGTGATTGGTCTAACTAACACAAGACGTGGAAATAGTTTTGTTGCTGTCGATTATGACGCATCGTCTAAGGAACTTTATTTCTCCGACATTTATAACAGAGCTATATTTAAAACAAGGATGGGTGGAGATGGTAAGGGTAATTTTACTGCATTTCCCTCCTTAAAACGTGTCATATGCGACTACATATTGACGGATAGGATTTTGCTGGTTTTATGTTACAAGAATGAGTCTTGCTACCATGCCTTTTACTTTCGTCAAGTTCTATTTTTTTGTTGCAGGAACATTCTAGAACATATCGAAAAGTGTCATTGCATTTAATTATATTCTAATGACATATAATTTGTAATATACTCGATTTATTGCCATAATTTTATATTTTGTTGCAATCATCCATTACATTTCTAACTAAAACAAACAAATTCAGTGCCTTCAGTAGTTTGATTTATAAAACAATATTGCAAAGCTATTTTGTTTCTCTAACATACTTAAGTATTCTGTCATTATAAAACAGGACACCCTATTAAGAAAAAAAAAACGATCAAAAAGCGGAGTCAACTTCTATGTATATATTTTCCTTCCATTTTTCAGAGATAACACCAGTTCTAGCCAGTAACATAAGATCTGTTGAAGGTATAAGTTTAGATTGGATATCAAGGAATCTTTATTTTACTGATTTCTATGCTAGAACTGTATCAGTGATTAGATTAGACAATCCAGATCATAGAAGAGTATTGTTAACAGGTCTAGGTAGTCCTAGATCAGTGGTAGTACATCCTGCTAGAGGGTAAGTTTGCTTATCAGTTGTTTGAATGTATACTTTATATTCCTTTAAGTTTTCAATAAATGTACAGTTTGCATGAAATAATCAAACCCATGTGTATGTAAACTATACAATGTACTAATTCACGAAAGGTGATGCTCGAGATGACAACATTATATTATAAAGTATGATTTTAATTGAGTTATTCAAGTTGATTCACCTTCTTTTTTCTTAATGTGTTATTTTCATGATGAACCCATGCTTCATTCTTAAAGTTGGGTTAATTCTTTTTATGGTTTTCTAGCTATCTATTCTTCGCTGACTGGTTGAAAGATAAAAACAATTTTCCATTTATTGGACGTTGTCATGGTGACGGTAGTAACATGACTAAGATACATAGATATGAACTAGGTTGGCCAAATGGTATGTGTATAGATTATGAAAGAGATAGAGTCTACTGGGTAGATGCTTACTTTGACAGGTGAGTACTTCTATGTATTAGATATTTAAAACCAACCACTCTCAGACACATAGCAACCATCAACTTATCCTTAGCAAACAAACTTAGGTCCTTAGAAACCATGATGTTATCCTAAGCAACCACTCTCAGTCACATAGCAACCGTCAACATATCCTTAGCAATCATTCTTAGACCCATAGCAACCGTCAACATATTCTGAGCAACCACCCTTAAACCCATAGCAACCATCAACATATCCTAATTAACCACTCTTAGGTCCATAGCAGCCATTCTACCGTCCATTGCAACCGTTTTGATGACCATAGAAACCGTTATTGTACCTTAACCATTCACTTAAATGTCCAAATGCAACAACGTTCGTGGTCATAAGCCTTATCTAAATGTCCTTTTGATCATATTAGACATTTACAACCTAACCCATATGGAAAGATAAATCTAAAATCGAAACATATAAGGGGAAGTCTATCGAACCAACATTTCTTAGCAAAACTAACATCAGTTACTGTAAAGACTTATCGCTGTAAAGACTCCCTTTTTGATACCGATTTTGATAATTCTTTTATGCACATTCTAATAACCTGCATTTCAAAAATATTTGTGATTTAGTTCTCCTCTAAGTCAATTCACTTTAGTTAAGGTTTTTTAAGTTCAGTGTATATTTCTCAAGTTCTCGATGTTAGTTAATTACTTTTATTTCTTAATGTTACATATACATTAATATTACTAGTTTTTTAAATATAAAATGTACGGCGAGGCTAGGTTTCGAACCAGCGAACCGTTTGTTTGCTCCTTTCAACCCCTTGTTTTTCTTCCACTTACCCTTGATGGGTCCTGACGGACATAACTTTTAAGAACAGTTATATATCGATATATTGGATTAACTCTGGTCTCACCTTTGGGCTATAGATGTCCATTTGATATAGATAACTGAATCGACATGTGTATATACATGATGAAATTGATTTATACAAGTGGTCATTTGAATATATGATTGTTAGTTAGTGAGTTTAGTTGTAAAATATTGGACAGCATATTTGGACACAATGCAATCTGTTTGCCGATACACAATATTTTATATAGTTTGTGACAATGAATACATTGTTCATCAATGTCTTTGTCCATTGTCAATATACCAACATCTTTACTTCAGATTACAACATACAGATTTAGATGGCAATGATTTACAAACGGTTAAAAATATTAAACTTGTTCATCCATTTGGAGTGGCTGTATTTGGAGGTATTTAAGAGAAGCTTATTTTGTTACATGTATACATATTATTATTTCATTTCTGTGCAAGAAAACCGTTGTGTCTTGATCTGTTTAACTTGATTGCATTGAAAAAAAACTGATATTTCCAAAAATATTATCTTCTCGCGGTCATTTCTTTATAGGACACAAGCACCATGATGTTTTGACTGAAATCTGCGTAAAGCCTTCACGTACTAATGTAATCCATTCTTCGCACTTTTTCCCTTTTATACAATTAATTCTATATTTAAGCAACGGTTCTAACATTCCGATATATATAGTTCGTTTGTCGGGAGACCAATTTTATGTCGTATATTTTACATTTGTTTTTCCTTCAAATTGCAAACGGTTGTTTCAACATAATTTAATATGCTATGCTATGATACATTGCAACTGTGCTATACTATGGTAAGCTACGCTTTGCTATGATATGATATGATATGATATGATATGATATGATATGATATGATATGATATGATATGATATGATATGATATGATATGATATGATATGATATGATATGATATGATATGATATGATATGATATGATATGATATGATATGATATGATATGATATGATATGATATGATATGATATGATATGATATGATATGATATGATATGATATGATATGATATGATATGATATGATATGATATGATATGATATGATATGATATGATATGATATGATATGATATGATATGATATGATATGATATGATATGATATGATAGACTAGGCTATGCTATGCTATGCTATGCTATGCTATGCCATGCCATGCCATGCCATGCTATGATATGATATGCTATGCTATGCTATGCTATGCTATGCTATGCTATGCTATGCTATGCTATGCTATGCTATGCTATGCTATGCTATGCTATGCTATGCTATGCTATGCTATGCTATGCTATGCTATGCTATGCTATGCTATGCTATGCTATGCTATGCTATGCTATGCTATCCTATCCTATCCTATCCTATCCTATCCTATCCTATCCTATCCTATCCTATCCTATGATACGCTACGCTACGATACAATGCGATGCGTTGTGATATGATATGATATGATGTGATGTGATGTGATGTGATGTGATGTGATGTAATGTGATGTGATGTGATATGATATTATTATACCTTACAGGTTTCATCTACCTAACAGACTGGAAGTTACAATCTATATCACGTGTTACAATGAGTGGAGAAGATCAAACTGTACTGTTACAAGGAATTGAACTTTTACGTAGTTTACGTATATTCTCCAAAGATCTTCAAAAAATATCTAGTGAGTATCAACTTAACATGTCTTTAACAAATGGATAGCCTTCTTACAGCCATTGACTACTTTATGAAATACAGATTAAAGTGTGGTGTAAACTCTTCTTCAATGTACCTTACAACTCTAAACTCGTTCATACAAAACTTGTAGCATAAAGGAATACTGACCACACGTGTTTGTACAGAAGATCTGCTCAAGAAGAACCTGGTTGATCTCGCAGTTGAGTTGATACTGAAGAAGTAAAAAACATGAATTAAGCAACTAATTGTACATCAGAAAATATCAATTCCAATAAAGTTTGCCACTAACAGAGCTCATCAACCTTACATTCATTGAAGTTTGAACAATTAGTCCTCAGAGGAGAATTCAATATTTATGAGTGTAACACCTATATGTACACTTAACAGTCACCATGAAAATAAATGTTTTTTCATCATTTTATCACAGTTCACTGATTATTAATTTCTCGCAGTAAATTATGTATGTAATAATAGTCAATTTACCGAAATATAGATATCAGATATAACATAGAACAAACGTAAAACAAATGATAAACTATAAGCTAAATCGAATGAAACTATACTAAATCATAGCTCGATTAGGATAACGTGGGACTTTGCTTACATAGAATATCGTTTAGATATGTCATAAGTTATCAGTTATACTCAAGTTGTAGTCTGAAATTCTTTAAAATTGATGAAAGACAGCATACGACCTATATATTACCTATAATAGGTAATACTATTAAAAATGTTAGACTGGTCGATGTATATCATCAACATACATTTGAAATGTGAAGGCGATAATGAAACTCGTACATAGCGTAACTAGACTAGTTTTATCAGCTTTTATATCTTTTATTACTTCATGTTGTGTAATAATACGTATATTTCATCGTTTTAATGGGTATAATAAACTATAGTCTACATGTTTGAATAATTAGATTATGCAGATAATAACAATTATGAATACTATTACAGATGATCACCCATGCAGCACGGGTAATGGTGGATGTTCACATTTCTGTTTTCCCATACCTGACGTCACCAGTGTCAGTAATGTTAGCAATACATCCACTAAGAAGATAAAGCGACAATGTGGATGTCCTTATGGAATGAAGTTAATGGAGGATACCAAAAGTTGTGAACCTAACCCTGAAGAAAAACCTATAACAGGTAATACTATTCACCCAGCTGAACTGAAATGGAACTCCCTTGGTGCATACTCATGCTTATTAACCAAACTTAACTGAAGATAGAACTCCCTTAGTGCTAATGTTTATGATGTAACACTATGCTTATCAGGGTATACTGTCATGTAATTTACAACAACAACTAACAAGGTTATTAAGCACGAGTTCTTTCTCATACTCTTAAAGAAAAATAATCGAATTACATATACATGTAATAGCAACTTCCGATCTTTCCCAATTCCTTGCTCAACATTAAGTATTGATCGTTACCTAAATATCCGCTAATCAAAAATTGAATCATATTTGTGCAAAGGATTTAAAAGAAACAATTGCTATTCTAAAGCTAACATGGGAATTTTGGTACACAAATGAAATAGTTATTTCTACACTATTTGAATTGTCTAAGTATGTTTGGCGGCTAAACGATTTAGATAAAAAACAAGATATTGTTTACATTCTGAAGATCACATGACTATATACCCTGTTTGTAGCTAAAACATAATCTTTCTTAGAATAATGATATCTGATTGTATATTGTATTTTTATCCTTTCTTTTCAGTCAGAAATACAAATACATGTAAGGTTTTATAGACACATAAGAGCTAACACATCTTTGTGTTTTCTTGTGTTCTATTTTAGGCTGTCAGAGAGCTTCCTTATTTCAATGTAAAACAGGTCGATGTATATAATCAATTCTATTGCAGGCTGTCAGAGAGCTTCCTTATTTCAATGTAAACAGGTCGATGTATATAATCAATTATATTGCAGGCTGTCAGAGAGCATCATTATTTCAATGTAAACAGGTCGATGTTTATAATCAATTCTATTGCAGGCTGTCAGAGAGCTTCCTTATTTCACTGTAAAACAGGTCGATGTATATAATCAATTCTATTTTAGGTTGTCAGAGAGCTTCCTTATTTCAATGTAAACAGGTCGATGTATATAATCAATTATATTGCAGGCTGTCAGAGAGCTTCATTATTTCAATGTAAACAGGTCGATGTATATAATCAATTATATTGCAGGCTGTTAGAGAGCTTCATTATTTCAATGTAAAACAGGTCGATGTTTATCATCAATTCTATTGCTGGCTGTTAGAGAGCTTCATTATTTCAATGTATAACAGGTCGATGTATATCTTCAATTCTATTGCAGGCTGTCAGAGAGCTCATTGTTTCAGTCTGAAACAGGTCGATGTATATCATCAATTCTTTTTAGGTTGTCAGAGAGCTTCAGTATTTCACTGTAAAACAGGTCGATGTTTTTAATCAATTCTATTTTAGGTTGTCAGAGAGCTCCTTATTTCAATGTCAAACAGGTCAATGTATATTATCCATTCTATTGCAGGCTGTCAAAGAGCTTCCTTATTTCAATGTAAAACAGGTCGATGTATATCATCAACATATAAATGTGATGGTGATAATGATTGTATGGATAATAGTGATGAAGATGGCTGCCCAATAGGTAGTGTTTTTATGTTTTCTTGTCTACGTGTGATAAAGCCAAGGCCCGATGTTATACAACCGTAGGACTATTTTTGTTTCGTTCTCTATGGGTTTCTGTGAGAATAAGGAATGATAATTGAACAACCTAATGCGTTAAGGCAGTGATCAATTCCTCTATACGTACAATGGATAAGTTCTGAGTTGTGTTCTAAAACATATGCTAGTAAAAGTAGTGAATAAAAAAGAGTTGTGAAAATGCAGTTGATTCGCAATGCATAAAATTACGAAACCAGTTTAGTATAGTAATTAAAGTCAGTGTAGGCAAATTAACTTAATTAGGTAACTACTTACTACTTTTTCTTGGTTCCCATCACTCTTTGCACGATTTCCCATGGCTTCTATTCTCAATCTATATTTTCTTTCTCTGCTACATCTCATAAAATATTTAAGGATTTGAGGTATGTCTCTGTACCGCTGTGCTATGTCGTCTTTGGTTTTCGTTTCTATTTTGTTTTTGTGAAGCCCATTAACGTTTTTGTATCTTTAAATAAAATTGTATAATGTAATTTATATGTTTTATTTTAGTACAAGAATGTACAACAGATAAGTTCCGATGTAATAATGGTAAATGTTTAAGTTATCATTGGAAGTGTGATGGAGATGATGATTGTGGCGATATGTCAGATGAATCACAATGTCGTAAGTATATGTCTGATAAATCCCAATGTCGTAAGTATATGTCAGATGAATCACAATGTCGTAAGTATATGTCAGATGAAACACAATGTCGTAAGTATATGTCAGATGAATCACAATGTCGTAAGTATATGTTTGATAAATCACAATGTCGTAAGTATATGTCAGATGAATTACAATGTCGTAAGTATGTGTTTGATGATATATGATGTACAATGTCGTAAGTATATGTTTGATAAATCACAATGTCGTAAGTATATGTCAGATGAATCACAATGTCGTAAGTATATGTCGAATGAATCACAATGTCGTAAGTATATGTCGAATGAATCACAATGTCGTAAGTATATGTCAGATGAATCACAATGTCGTAAGTATATGTCGAATGAATCACAATGTCGTAAGTATATGTCAGATGAATCACAATGTCGTAATTATATGTCGAATGAATCCCAATGTCGTAAGTATATGTCAGATGAATCACAATGTCGTAAGTATATGTCGAATGAATCACAATGTCGTAAGTATATGTCGAATGAATCCCAATGTCGTAAGTATATGTCAGATAAATCACAATGTCGTAAGTATATGTCAGATGAATCACAATGTCGTAAGTATATGTCAGATGAATAACAATGTCGTAAGTATATGTTTGATGATATACTATGTACACAGTGCTATATAATTAATGAAAATATACATAGTCCATAGTTCTATGCAAAATATAGATTAAACATTGTGTAGGTCGAAAAGACTATTAAACTTACGTAAATTAAAGTTTAAGACTCAATACGTCGAAATATATCATTTTTCTTTATTACTAATTTGATGGCCTATATGCTCTATTTTAGATATACATTTATATCTATTGGTTAGGCCGTCAAATTAAGGAATGACTGTCCAAAAATGTCAGACCAAATTTTTTATGCTAGCTGAATCGTAAGTCTTAATGTGACTATTTTTGTGCGCTATGCAGAAATAGAACAAAACATTACCTCTATACATAAAATCCCGATAACAAACCTGCGAGATGAGATTTTATAGTCCATCAAAATGCTACTTTGCATGTAGAAGCTGTTGTAATAGCTGGTATGATGGACATTTTTTCCACATTGATAAAGTTTACTGAAAAAAACTACATCGCTTTACAAGAAGTCAATTGTGTTTTGAAGTTGTTTAAAAAATTACTTTTGTTTCAAATTACATGTTCTTTAATTACAGCTGACAAACAATGCAAGCCACAAGAATTTCAATGTAATAATACATTATGTATACATATAAGATTTAAATGTAATTCTAATAATGATTGTGTTGATGGTTCGGATGAAGGAGACTTTTGTGGTAATTATAAAATTTTCTTACAATTTGTGAGTGAGTCAGACTTGAAATATTTTTGCAAGATAATTTCGCAAGTGTTTTTGTTTGTTTGTATTTTGGTTGGTTGGTTTTACGCCGTAGCAACACATTGAATAGGTCATAAAACGGCGGTCAGTCAACCTACTCACTCCTCCTGGAAAGGATTAATCTTTGTATTTAGCTGTTAACCAACTACTTTCGTCAGTGACTGACAGCTGACCTACATAATTAAAATTCATTGGCAGGAGGGAGGATGGCCGTAGAAATAATTTCATGACCAAGCAGCACGAAAGTATGCCCTGCCCAGGAATCGAACCCACGACCCCTCGATTAGTAGACTTGCATGCTACCAAATGAGTAAGCGGGGTGGCTTCCAAGTGCTTTAATGAGTAAGTTGACAAATCAATACTTATAGTCAGTTGGTAAGCAATTCTGCTGAATCCTCTTTTTGTCTTTTAGAAGAATTTATTTGCATTACCTTAGACTGAAGATGAAAGGTCATTGTAAACAAAATGAATGCATAATTAGGAACAATCACCTTTGATGAAAACATAGTTTTTATCTGGTAAATGTGCATAGATGTTTAGAAGAATGTCAACATCAGGCAACACGCATTTGAAGCTTTATGCAATGTTATTTTTTTCAAATTTCTAAAAAAAAACATTAAGTGCAAAGGACAAATATGTATCAAACCTCAATTATCTTGTGGTTGTTTATAGGAAACCATACCTGTCAACCAGGACATTATCAATGTGATGATAAAAGATGTATAGCAGAAAGACTTGTATGTGATGGTGAGGAAGATTGTT
The DNA here is from genome assembly GCA_025267735.1 of Mactra quadrangularis. NCBI lineage: Eukaryota > Metazoa > Mollusca > Bivalvia > Venerida > Mactridae > Mactra > Mactra quadrangularis. The sequence continues at coordinate 2,865,326 of CM046297.1, forward strand.
ACTCTGGAGAAGATGAAGAAGGCTGTCCTGAGTTACAATGTCCAGGTAAACCATTTACTCACTGTTCTTGAAAAGATTAATTATCTGGAGTTAACTGTTAAACAGTTTCAGGCTCATACTTCGCAGTGACCGCCTTTCGTGGTTGGGAAAAAGTGGGCATTGTCGTAGGAAGTTTATCATGACCAAACTCAGATGATTTTTGCCGTAATTCGTGTCAGTAGAATCGCTGATCTCGTAAGTAATATAAGTGTTACTGTGTAAAATGCCATAATATCTATTTAAGACGCTTGAGACATTTAGTGTTGAATAGGCATTTGATATCATGTATGAAGTCCTTGGCTAAATAACTTATGTATATGTTTGTTCTTCTGATTTCAGCTGAATCTTGGAAATGTAGTACTGTTAGACAATGTGTACCTATACAATATAGGTGTGATGGTGCCTTAGATTGTAGAGATAATTCAGATGAAATGAACTGTAGTAAGTAGTTTCCTATATTTACATTTAAATATAGCCACGCTGATGTCTTTCCAATTTAATACCCTTATTAAGTAGCTAACTATTATATTCTGCCTGGTTCAAAAACGACACATAAATGGTAGTTATATTTCAAAAGGAATATTTCTGTATTTTTATCAAATACTTCATGTGCATGGAATGAGCAATGAATCTTACCACAACATCATAGTACACATATCGAGACGGATACTTTAAAGACGCAAAAAAACTTCATCAACTCAATGGATTTTGCTTTGTATTTGTACAAATGAACTGCTATTTCCAAATTAGCATTAGATTGTAAAATTTGATCCAAAGATATATTTCAAGTTTGAATATTAAAAGACAACAAATAACATAAAATTGGGCAAGCCTTTGTCCGAGAAAAAATCTAAAAATAAAATCCATTATAAAAGGAAATGTACTTGGAAAAGATAAAGGTTTTGAAAATTGGAATTCAAAAGTTAATGTTATTCAGTACAAAGACTATTAAAATCAAATTTATATCATTTTAACATCTGGTACATTAAATTTTGATATATCTTCAGCATCTAGACCTACAAATGGTTGTTTCTTACATGAATATAAATGTGGTACTGGTGGGTGTATACCATCTAAATGGAAATGTGATGGTCAACCTGATTGTGCCGACAGTACTGATGAAATTGGTTGTGGTAAGTAGATTATTCATTATTCATTTATAGCTACGTAAATAGATCATTGATTCATGGTAAGGAAAGTGGAACATCCATAGATAGATTGAGAAGAATCGTCTAGTTTGAATGAAGATTATCATTTATTTCTGCTTGAGCTCAAACTATACTCGAATATTGACGATTTTATCTATACTTTCAATGTGCTTAATGGATTTCGAACGTTTAGTAATATCTCCCTTACCTTTTAAGGCTTGGAATTGATAAGAGGTATTTTTATGATAAAATTAAAAAATATCAACGTTATTTCGAATGAGCTGAGCTATTATTGCATATTTGATGCATCTTTTTTCTCTGTGTGGTTTGGATTCCATCGAATTGTATAAGTTTTCTGTGTTGATATGTTGATATACCTCTTAATCCATACCTTTAATATAAAACAAAAACCTAAAAGCATTTGCTACTTAGCTATTTGTCTGTGCATGGTGTCTATGTTTGCGACTGTTATTGTTCCTGATTTGTTACTGTATAGCGGGTATTATCTGCGGGGGTTTTATTTTGGCTTTATTGGCGGAAAATTAAAATGCGCCAAATATAAACACCGATACAAACCTCCGCAGTTTTAAGCCGCCGCCATATTATTTACTAAGGGACATTACTCTTAATAAATTTTGAATTCATTAAAATATGTATTTTTTAACTCCCTTAAAAACAAGAATTATGCAATTAATTAGGTGAGATTCATTATGTAAATGAACAAAATTTGGTATTTTGAATAACACAAAGGAATTGATACAAGTTATGTAAGTAGCAAACGAAAATACAGACAGACAACACAGTCATTCAAATAATTAGACGACAGGTTCCATCAAAACTCGGTAACGAAACTCGACGACGCTGTCGCCATTTTGTTTACTTTATAAACCCGTATGCCGGTCATTTACGATTCTTCACGAGTTTAGCCCAAACACTTATTTGATTGTCGTAAAAAACAAAGTCATCTTTAGTATTGCAATTAATTTAATTACTTAATTGCTGTCAAACCCAAGACAAACTTCTCATCACCTAATTTAACAAATAGAGTAAAAAGAGCGGGGTAAGTGTTTATGTAGCTTATTATTTATTGATATTCAAAAGAAAACTATTGTCAAATTCAATTGTAGATCGGAAATCTAACGTCACGTGACGACGCTTTATAATTGATTTGTCTTTTTAAAGACTCCACTAGGTGGGTTGATTATACATTGTTTGTGACAAGCTGTTAATTTTAAAATTTGTTGGACCTTGACCAATGGATTCAGGTAATTTGGCAAATTTTAAGGAGTGTGTGGCCGCAAACTTTAATACTGATAATTTTTAACAAAGATAAATGCATTATTCACGACTATAAACAAACATGCGAAAAATTCGATTGTTTATTACAACATATTGTTATTATTATAAGACTCTCGCGAGTTGGGCTTACTTATGCAATTTGTCGAAAGAGCAATCAAACTAAGCGGCACCCAGGTAATATTTTTAACAAAAACATTCACATTTAATGGCGATTCTTATCACATGATTAAACTTGTTCCCGTCAATACATCGTCATAGAAATAGATAATTTGCTGTGTTAGCGTTGGTTTTCACACGTCCGCTATGATTATGCAACTTTGGTGACACTTGGTGAATTCAAAAATTTGAAAAGTCGCGGTCGGCCGCTGATACAGGTAAATTGACCTTTTGAGAGGAAATGGCATAGTTATGTACCTTTGACCATCTTTTACCGGGAGGTTTAAAATTGGCGCTCAGAGTAATTTCCGCCAATATTTAGCATCGCCAATACAAAACTCTCTTGTTTGCGCGAAATTTTTGCCCCGCAGAAATAACCCGCTATACAGTAACTAATCCACCTTTTTATTTATTGTAGATAAGAAATGTGTAGATGATCATTTTGAATGTAAGAATGGTAAATGTTTATCTAAAGATCTTGTATGTGATGGTAATGATGATTGTGGTGATAAAAGTGATGAATCTATAGAGGATACTTGTCGTATGTATATAGTGCTGCCTTTGTTTTACATCTTTGTCACTTAACTTATAATAATGATAATTTTATTCCGATAGTAATGACATGACATACAAATAGTGAATATCACAGTATGTAAAATGCCATATGTCATGTACATCAATACCGTGGATGACACAAAACAAATTACTTATTTGAGTGGGGTTGAAATAGTCTTTTATTTCTTATTCATTAGAAATAATAATAGTAATAATAAATTCTTTATAACAAGGCTACACATTTGGATAAATGCAATCTTCGTAAAGACAATCTTGACGCTGTATTTTTATACCAGTAATGAAACAGCAAATTACGTGATTGATGTAGTTAAGAATATAACTTCAACAAAATGAACCGTAGTAATTACTTTACTCATGCATGGTATATAGGGTAAGTGTACGGCAATAAGAATTGTAACCTTGCACTGACTTACTGTTTTATTGATCATAAAATCAAACTATCAAACAGGAGAGTTGTTCATAAAAGATTTCTTACGGTTTAAATAGTTTTATACATTTCTGTTGTAATGCCTGTTCATTTAGATGTCATTTTGATTCATAAAAAATGAGGAAAAATAGTAAGGCTGGAAATTTCTATTATTCCATTGGCTAGAAAAGTCTGACGTAATACCACATCATAAAATGTTCAAATATCTTCAGCTCATTTAGCCTTAACCTGTCCATCGGGTGAATGGAAATGTGTAGGTGAGAAGGAGATGTGTATAAACGATACATTAGTCTGTGATGGTAATGAAGATTGTCCTTTTGGTGTTGATGAAGGCGACCTTTGCTGTAAGTTTTGTCAAAAATGGAATAACACATATTATTGAAAATCATCCTGTTACTTTTGAAAGATTGGAATTTTCGCAACAATTGCGTTATGGAATCATTTTTTGATGACTTGACACGATTCTTGTTGCAATAATAAAATAATTTAAACTGTTTATGTTGAATAATAAAAATGTTTTATTTGTCTGAACAAGATGTCCACCTTTTGTTTATAATTAGACTATTTCATGATTAAAGATAGTTATAATCAGTAGTTTTGCTAGAATTAGTACGAGTTTAATCGGTGAAATAAACAATATTGGATGACGCCATGAAAGCGAACGCTTAGCATAGTTTTTCGAACTACCTTTTTATGATTTGTTCATCAAAGCTTTATCTAAGCATATGAACAACGTGACAGACTATATAGATATATGATATTTTTATTGCAGCATTAAAGGATTGTAATAATGCTGAATGTAGTCATGGCTGCATACAGACACCTAGAGGAGCACAATGTACTTGTCCTAGTGGTCAGAAATTAAATGGAACCAAAATATGTGTAGGTAAGATAGTATCATTGTAAGAACTGTCATGTCTGTCAAATGTTATATTTACTTGTGTCTTTTACTTTAGGCAACTATATCCCGTAGTTATATTAACAATATAAGGTTAAGTTCCATTATTAGGCTTATCAAAAGTGATGTCATATTAATGAGGACTTAAATCTTGTCAATAATTGCATGTTATGATAAAAATGAAGATGGTCTTTATAGCAAAACTTTACATTTCGCTTATAAAGGTGATAAAATGTGTCAGTGATGTTTACACCAGATTTACGTCAATCATTCAATCTTGTCATTGATGTTTTGATTTCTGAGGTTATAAGCAAATCCTCTGATACATATTGAAAATATACACAATTATATGTAGGTAGATGTTTGGGTCTCATTGCGGAGGAATTTTGAAATATAGGAAAGAAGTATTCAGCAAATATATTATGGTGGAAAGTGCATTTATTAACTGAATGATTGAAATGTTGATAATCCGTCGTCCATAATAAAAAATGGCGAATTTATTGCATAAAAGTCTACTACTTATTAAAATGACTGTAGCATGCATGCATTCCTGTTTATAATGCACCTACAGACACTTATAAACAAAGAGAAATATAAATGTACTGGTAATATTATACAAAACATGAAGAGAGACTAGATATTTTAAGCCGATAATTGATATATAATTTATTACTTACAGATATCAACGAATGTCTTAATCCAAAATTGTGTAGTCAAATATGCGAGAATTTGAAAGGTTCTTACAAATGTAGTTGCGAGGATGGTTATAGGAAAGCAAAAGAATTTTGTTTTGCTAAAGGAGGTATGTAATGCTAACTTTGTACAAACACCTTTAAACAAAAATGACAATAGAAATGAAATAAGAAACTAGCAAAGTACATAACACCTGATTTTCCAAAAGGCATTAGACCATGCAAACCACTATTTGGACTGACGTATGAGTATCGTAATGTATTTTTGATAGCTATCACCATTCTGGTATAAGACAATTTCAATTAAGAAAAGGACCAAAATCCATTTTAATAAACAATTGATTGTTTATAAAAGTCTGCATGCAGGGTAATGGTGTTTAACAAGATTGTATCAATCCATTTAAAATGATATTTTTACATTTTTCAGTAAATTATTATTGGAATAAGAGAAATTTAGATTTGATCATCTAGTTTATTGCAAGCGAGCAAATCTCTTTCGTCAGAAATTTACATAAATGAATTTGCATTAAATCTCTTCACTAACGTTTAAAAGAATACTTACTATATTTTCGGACTTTGCTGACTTTTTGTGTCTATGAATTACATTTAAGTATCATGCATACATACTGCTACATTTCGAATTATGTGTACATTTGAGTTATATTAGTACGATTATGTATGACGTGATGTTATGTTTGTTTATATATGTGATGACCTAACAACCCAAATAAATTGATCAAGTTTGTATAATTATAGCAAATATGCCTTGGTTCAAGTTTATAACGTGTTTTCTTTGCAAGATATGAAGGTTATTGTGAGTACTGGTGACCATATATCATACAGTGGTAACAATATCTGGGATGGAGTGGATACATTACATGTACCATTTACACGTGCTATGGCTGGTATTGATGTTTACATGAAAGAAAAGAAATTATACTTCTCTGACTCGAAGACTTTAAAGATATACAGTATGTCTATAGATGGTTCCAATTTAACTGAGGTTGGTTGAGATTGAGATATTAGTTCATGCATATTGTGTTATGGACTTAAACATGGTTTAGTTAAGTTAGATATTAATTTGGTCATATGTATATCTGAATGTTATTTGATAAAATGGCATGTACAGCTAATAGTACATGTAAAGTTTTGTCGTGTTATACTAACTAAAACATTAATAATATATTTTATTAGTTGGCTGATTTTCCCTAAACGAATTTTATACAATGATCTATCAGACGCTAGATCGAAAGCATTTCTTTTATAAACTCTCAAGGATGTTCGTCGTTGATAATGCCAGTTGTTTTTTCTTGGTGAAAAAGTTTGATAAATATTATTTTATGATTTGAACATGACAGAAGTTAACTCTAGTCAAATCAGATGCCACTTTTGTTGTGGTACCTAACTTAGTATTAACTTAGTAAACCTGGCATGAAATATTTGTTTGTCTGATTGTATAGTGTTTTGTTTGGCAAGAAAATTGTTACGAAAATAAACCTCAGTTTAGTTTAGTTAATGCGATCGACAAACCGAACATTTGTCTTCGTAATTAAGTTAAATCATTAGTTATTATTTAATTACAGCCAATGTAATGCTAGCTTTAGACTTTCCGTTTTGTATATTCATAGTGGTACATTTATATCTTCAGATAATTTCATCTGGTATAAATGTCGTGGAAGATCTAGCTGTGGATTGGGTTGGTGGAAATCTATATTGGAATGACTACACACTAGAAACTGTAGAAGTTGCTAGATTAGATGGTTCTAACAGGAAAGTTCTGTTTAGTGAAAATGTTACAAGACCTAGAGGCATAGAACTTGATCCTAGAGAGGGGTTAGTTGAATTTGCTCTCATCGTCTGAACTTTCGTTTACAATATTTATAATAATATATGGCATCATTTATAATTTCATTGGTCTCTCATGTAATTTTGGTTTTTGCCCAAAGTGAGACGCTTTATTCGTTTAATAAAATAACTTGATCTTTTTAAAGTATTCCTTGACCGACTTAATAGTTAAAGATTAATGGAAATAAATCTTTTTTCGTAGACTCAGTTTTTTTGGTGTAATAGGTACCATGAGCTGCTATGTTGCTCTCAGAAATTTTCTCATGATACACTTCAGTTTTGCCTGCATGTATGACGAGCTATATATTATTGTTTAGTTGTTAAAGTCTCACCTACCATGTCTTATAGTTTCTTTCTTTATTTCAGTGTTCGTCTGATATTTTGGTCAGATTGGGGTCAATATCCACGAATTGAGAGGGCTGGTATGGATGGTTCAGGACGTACAGCAATTATATCTACCAATTTATATTGGCCTAACGGTCTGTCTATAGATTATCCAACAAAACGTCTGTACTTTGCTGATGCTAAACTAGACTTTATTGAATATTGTAACTACGATGGTAGTGGAAGACAAAAAGTGATTGCAAGTGATCAGGTTTGTCCAAAATTTAAGTAGTGGTTGTTTTTAGTTTCAGACATACAATTTACATCATAATAATTCTAAAAACAAATTTATTATATTCCTGTTTTACATGGCACTGGTACCTGTTATTTAACTTGTAAGTATAAGTGCGCAGATTTGTTATTATTGTCAATCTGAAACGAGTTCTTTAGTTTTATTTAACACACTGTCAAATTTTGCGAAGAATTGGATCGTCAAGGAACAGATAAAAGACTATTAAACATGTAATACTAATTAATTACTGTAAGTCTCAACTTCAGTATCACCGGTTAATTGGAAAACAGCAATACCTTATTAAAAAAAAACCAGCTGTCTAGTTTCGATTTTATGCAAACATTATACATTCATTTCAGTTTCGACTTTATGCATACATTATATGTTCATTTCAGTTTGGAGTTTATGCATTCATCATATTATGCTCATTTCAGTTTGGATTTTATACGTTCATCAATATTCATTTCAGTTTGGATTTTATACGTTCATCAATATTCATTTCAGTTTGGATTTTATACATTCATCAATGTTCATTTCAGTTTGGATTTTATACATTCATCAATATTCATTTCAGTTTATATTTTATACATTCATCAATATTCATTTCAGATTGGATTTTATACATTCATCAATATTCATTTCAGTTTGGATTTTATACATTTATCAATGTTCATTTCAGTTTGGATTTTATACATTCATCAATATTCATTTCAGTTTGGACTTCATGCTAACATTATATATTCATTTCAGTTTTTATTACACTCCCATGATATAGTTGTATTCGAGAACAGTATATATTGGACTGATAGAGAGGAGCATAAAATGAATACATGTAATAAATATAATTGTTCTACTAAATATACAAGTCAGCATCCATTACTGAACCCTATTGGAATAACTATATTTCATCCATTGAGACAACCTGAAGGTAAGCTTGATGTTTCAATACAAACATAGGTTTTACCTATCATTAATTCAACGACTTGAACTTGAACCTTTATCAGAAGATAACTTTGATGATTCTCTGGTTATAAACAAGAATTAAGTCAACAACTTAGACCTCAATATTTTTAGAGGAGGATTTAATGTTACTTTTGTTCTTAACTAGTATAATGATAATATCACTAGCTTTTTATATTTACTTTCAATTAATCAACTTTTTACAAAATGCTTAGACCTTTGGTGTTTCTATTAAGTCAAGTTTTAAGTTCACCATTCTTTACTGACTCATGATCTACCAGACATTTTATAGCTAGTAATCGTTGACACAGATACAAACGTACTTATAAGTTTAGACATAAAAAAGAAGCTTCACATGGGGTTACTAGGTTAAATATTATCGTTTATTGTAAACTTTCTATCATATATGATAATGAGAAGAAATTAAGGAAATTTAAGGACACTTAATAGCTTATAACTTACGTTTATTATTAGCATTCGAGGATGGAATGTCTCCTTGTTAATCGCTAACCATATTGCCATTTGTTTTGTTTTAGCTATAAATCCATGTGAACCACATCCAAACAGCTCCAGTAGTAATTGTTCACATTTGTGTTTATTGTCACCTATAACAGACAGTGGATTTATTTGTGAATGTCCTTTGGGTATGAAGAAGTCTGGCCCATTCCAGTGTGTAGATGGTAAGCCTTATAGAAACAATGAAGTGTGTTTCATTTTATCATAGCATTTATGTTCTAGATGTGCAACCTTCAAACAGCCTTCAGTATATTCTTCAGTATATGCGTAAACTTAAGCACAAGCTCAAATGTATGCTTTGCATTTAAATGAAATCTTTTCTAAGACTGTGGAAAAAAGTTGCTTTTATAGTTGCCATATCTCATCTTTTTGATTTTAGCCTCGCAGACGAAACCCTTACTATTAGTTAATGTTGAATGCATAAACTATGTTCTCAGTTACTGTAACAATTTTCTAACTTAGAAACTTCGTCGATTTTGACAGTTTATCAAATATTGGTTTTAACAGTTTTTGATACATTTTGATTTTAATTGTTGTGAATAGACTTCATACTTGTCACTTACCTTGACATTCTCTAATTACTTTTTTTTAAATCATGTATTGTGTAGATGTAAGAGACTATATAATATACAGTCATGATGATGGTATATCAGCTCTAGAAATCCCTGTTGTACCTGGCAATGAAACATATTTTACTGTTACGACAAGTAAAAAAGTAACAAGTATTGACTTTAACAGTCATGAGAAAAGATTATACTTTGTTGAGGGAACTAAAAGGGGTAATGTAAGTACATTACTCGTCTATCAATTATCTTATTGCGTTTTACTTTTTATAACTGCTTGCGATATTTACATCTTCTTTTCGAAGAATATCATGTATATGATGTTTTGTCTTCTGTAGTCATGTTCGGATTGCTTTGGTTAACCTCGGTAATCTGAATTCCATGAGCACCACAAGTTTGATATCATATTTCAATATGGGCATCACATAATACAATGGTTAATAATTGTGTTTCATTAATCAATTGCTTTTCATGCTCTGTTTTATACGAGTTTTAGCAGCGTTTACACATATATATACATGTATATTATATATGTGTATATATATTATAAGTGGTGCAAAATTATATTTATTATAGTTAATTTACTGCAAACGAACAAAAGGTTGAGATACATGTCTTTAAATATCAAAAGGGTAAAAACAGTATAAACATTAATTGATACTTAGTTTGACAAACCTGAAGCTTTTTGTCCAGCAGTTAATCTTATTTGCGTGTTTGTATATTTAGACTAGTTTGAAAACAGTTAACTTATTTGGTGGAGAAGACATTTTACTGACTCCTACTGCATATATTGGCAACCCTGCTGGTATTGCTTATGATTGGATCACTCACAATATGTTCTGGGCAGATTGTAAGTTTTTTTATTTCTTATTGTCAGCATGATTAATTTGTACACGTTACTATTTTGCGCATCGGTCCAATTGGTTTTTTCTCGTTCACTTTCCACGTATGAAATAATGGTTAACTATTCACTGAGCTGCAGAGGGAGCGTAATATTGAGATGTGGCATTGTGATTAATAGTAATGTGCGAATACATTATAATTGTTTTAGCTATTTTGTCAAAACTCAAATTAAATAGTAAAGTGTGCTCATGTTGTATTGTATACATTCGTTGTAACCACTGTTTAAAGGATTTTAAGTAAATATCTGAAATCGAATACATTATAAAAATATGTATTACTCTGAGTGAGTCTTCATCAAGATTCAAATAGAAAAAAAAATCGTTTCTTAGAGTCGCAATTACGCAATTAAGGTATCTCCGTCTTATTGAATTGTCAAGAGTTATAATACTCAGATTTGTGAGAACATCTTATAAAAGAAGTCCGATCTAGAATTTGTAGAATATAACATGATTTAATTTCCAGATACAAGTGGTACAATTGAAGTTATGAGAGTTACAAATACTACAATATACCGGAAAGTGTTGCTAAGTAACATGGGTCGACAAATAGATTGTGTCACGCCTGTAGCTGTAACTATAGATCCATTCAGAGGGTAATAAAGTTTGAATTATAAAACTCATTATAGCATTACATTACTGCAAATAGCAAAAGAAGCGCATTACTTGAATCATATTCTTCAAATAACAAATAGGATTGTTATTCCAATATTTCAAAATATTTCTAAGATTCCATCGTTATTGCTAGATATGGTTAGAATAGTGTTGATCTTCTACCTTGAATTGATATAGGTGTAGAGCTGATAATAAGACTGTATTATTATTTCATTTACATATATTGCAATGTATAAGTCACTACTTAGTGATATATAATTTGCCACTAGCTTTGTCTGCAATGCCTATGAATTACTTATCGAAACTTTATATGCCATCAATATCACCATGATCGTGTAATGATAGCTGCTCTTTACAAAAAAATATTTCACAAAACTAGGTTTACTTACATATTTTCCAGCACTTTGTACTGGATAGATATAGGTGGTCATGGTTCTCGTCCTAAACTTGCTATGATGTATATGGATGGTTCTGGTAGACAGATTCTTAGTATGAGACGTGTTGATACACCTACATCTATAACACGTGATCCTGTCTCTAATGATATATACTGGACTGAAGGTAGACGACAACAGGTACGTGATGCAGCCGGCAAACTCATTTGGTAGCCCGCAAGTCTACTGATCCAGGGGTGGTGGGTTCGATTCCCGGGTGGGGCATACTTTTGTGGAGCTTGGTCATGAAACAATTTCTACGGTCATTCTCCCTCCTACCAATGAGTTTTAAATATGTAGGGCAGTTGTCAGTCACTGACGAAGGTATGTGTTAGTAGTTGGTTAACAGCTAAATGCAGAGATTTAGCCTTTCCGGGAGGAGTGAGTTGGTTGACTGACCGCCGTTATATGACCTATACAATGTGTTGCTACGGCGTAAACCCAACAAACAAACAAGGTACGTGATGTAATTGGTAATGTTTAAATAAATGAAAATAAAGTTAATATAGTTCTTTTATGATAACATGAGACATTGTTTACAAACTATGTTGTTCAAATGTGTCTCAAGTTGTGCTTTACGACTTATATAAAAGGAAATGAAATAAATACATGTACAATAATCTGTAGGGGGGTATTTGACGTTTCTAACTTTTGCTTCATGTAATGAAATTTTCACTCATACTATAACAAAGTAATCAAGAGCATATAGCACTGTATATAAAACATTTGATATTTCTGTATCACGTTTGAGGATCAAAAAAACTTGATGATTATGGGTACATGTTTCCACTTTTAATGTCATTAACAATACATGTGCACAGAACATATGAATTCAAATTTGGCGTCATAATGCTATTCTTAACCAAAATTGTGGGGAAATGTCTTTTTACAATACATGTACACATCAATGTATATTTTCTTTTTAAACTTAAAGCCTAATTAAAAGTAGATAAAACACCTTTTCTGTTTCACAAAGCTTTGATAAAACAAATATAGTTATAGAATGATTGTATTATCACAATATTGCATGCAAAACATAAAGGAGTCAGTGTATCAAACAGACAATAATGTGTCCATATTTAGTGTATCAAGCAGACAATGATATGTCCATATTTAGTGTATCTAGCAGACAATGATATGTCCATATTTAGTGTATCAAACAGACAATGATATGTCCATATTTAGTGTATCAAACAGACAATGATATGTCCATATTTAGTGTATCTAGCAGACAATGATATGTCCATATTTAGTGTATCAAACAGACAATGATATGTCTATATTTAGGGTATCAAACAGACAATGATATGTTCATATTTAGTGTATCAAACAGACAATGATATGTCCATATTTAGTGTATCAAACAAACAATGATATGTTCATATTTAGTGTATCAAACAGAAAATGATATGTCCATATTAGGAGTATCAAGCAAACAATGATATGTCCATATTTAGTGTATCAAACAGACAATGATATGTTCATATTAAGTGTATCAAACAAACAGTGATATGTTCATATTTAGTGTATCAAACAGACAATGATATGTCCATATTTAGTGTATCAAACAGACAATGATATGTTCATATTAAGTGTATCAAACAAACAGTGATATGTTCATATTTAGTGTATCAAACAGACAATGATATGTCCATATTTAGTGTATTAAACAGACAATGATATGTTCATATTAAGTGTATCAAACAAACAGTGATATGTTCATATTAAGTGTATCAAACAGACAATGATATGTCCATATTTAGTGTATCAAACAAACAATGATATGTTCATATTTAGTGTATCAACAAACAGTGATATGTTCATATTAAGTGTATCAAACAGACAATGATATGTCCATATTTAGTGTATCAAACAGACAATGATATGTCCATATTTAGTGTATCAAACAGACAATGATTTGTCTATCTTTAGTGTATTAGGCAAACAATGATTTGTTCATATTTAGTGTATGAAACAGGCAATGATATGTCCATATTTAGTGTATCAAACAGACAATGATATGTCCATATTTAGTGTATCAAACAGACAATGATATGTCCATATTTAGTGTATCAAACAGACAATGATATGTTCATATTAAGTGTATCAAACAGACAATGATATGTTCATATTTAGTGTATCAAGCAAACAATGATATTTCCATATTAGGTGTATCAAGCAAACAATGATATGTCCGTATGTAGTGTACCAAGCAGACAATGATATGTCCATATTTCAGATTTTAAGGCTAGAATATCTTACAAGAAGAATTGAAGTTGTAAATGAATATGGTAAACCTAATGGTATAGCTTTCTTTAATGGAAAGTTATACTTTGCTGATGACAGTAGAGAGACATTAAATAGATTAGATCCACGTAACACAGGTCATGTTACTGTTTTAAAAGAAAATATTAAAGGGATCAAAGCACTTACTGTATACAATAATAGAAACCAGAAACGTAAGTAATACAACCACCCTATTTGGCATATTTGTATCATAATTTATAGCATTAATGTACCGAATATCGCTTTTGTAAAATATTTTAGAATTACTATTATCACTACATTGTTTACTTATTCTAAGTATTTAATTTTATATATTCTATTACATTGTATTTTCATGTTTTATACATTTTTTTAAAACATTTGCATACTTAAAGATATAAACTATGCTTATGATTATGATGTGCTTTTTGACGTGTTTTTCCAAAGTGAATAATGACTGTACAAGTGTGGTATATAATTATACTAATATTTGAGTGACATGGCCTTACACAGTTTTAAATATATCTACAGCTAGTGTTTTCATAGTAATTTTAAGGTCATAATCATTCTTGCTTAGTTATTCGAGTGGCTATCTTCTGATAATCAATACGTCTATTGACAATATCTATTTACTGTCTCATTGTTAATTTGGAATATTCCCATTTAAATAGTTGATAAATATTTCATACGAGTACAAAACGATAACCACAAAACTAAGCTATTAAACAATGCTATATGGGAGAAAAAAACATTGACTATTTAATTGATAGATAATTTTCACAAATTATGATATCATCACTTGGTACTCTTCAGCGGACAAATACACAAACAGTTGTTTCATTAACAATGGTGGATGCCAACAATTATGTTTACCAACTGGTCAGACAACGGCAGTATGTTCATGTTCTGTTGGTTATATAGAACAAGACGATAGAACATGTATACAAAGTAACTCATTTATACTTGTGTCTATGGGATCATTTATTAGAGGATTTGCTTTGTCTAGAAGAGAACATGATGATGCAATTGTCCCCATTGGTGGAACTGGTAGGTTAAGTAATTCTTAACTTTTCTAGTTGACATACTAGTCACGGTTGTAGTGCAATGATTAGCACTCCAACGTTAAATTTCATATTTTAGATGATATTAGTTTCAATCTATTTCAAATATGGGCATTGCAACTCTGATTCACATGTGAAACTTTTATACTACGTCAAAAATATTTGTTCCGAAATGTGGTGTTTTGTGTCTAATATGTATGTTTGCTTTCTATTAGGAAATGATAGAAAGAAATATTTGTATTAGCGCTTTAGGTTTATCATTATTATTAAACTATAGCATAAGGTTTGAGTAAGTCGTTAAAATTATTTTCTACTTACCTATGTTAGTTTAAATTATTGCATGCTACGGCGGCTCTTTCTTCTTTGCAGACAATTCAGTGACAGAAATAGATGTCTTAATGTCAACAAAACATATATATTGGATAGAATCACATGCTCTGATGTCTCGGGTACCTGTTGGTGTACATAGAATATCGCCTGATGGTAGTCAACATGATCATATCATCTCTGGCGGCATAGGTTCTGGAGGACTGAAAGGCTTGGCTATTGACTGGGTTGCAGGTATTAACCAATATACATAATTTGGAACTCTAATTTATTGTTTAACCATTCGTGCCCAGTCGGCACGAACTAAGTTTGTAACATATAATTGCTGCAAAGCACGAAATACGGATTCCTTGTGCAAATATTTTCATTATAACAGTAAAAGTTTGTATGAACCGTAGGGATGACCCCAAATATTTGAATTTCGTGTATAGTCTATTACCATTTAACATTTCCCATTTTTAAAATGTATTCAGTAGTATTTAGGACATGTTTTGATTCGTTTTTTTATTACCCAGCCCAATTCATACACTGAATATGTTTTGTATGCATATTTTGTCTTTACTATTCGTATATCGTATCTCAAGAATTGTTTTGGTAACCACCCTGTAAATAACAGATCAATCATTTTGTTTGTGTCGTCGCCGGTATTAAATGTTATGTGCATGACATATGGCAATAGACTTAGTTTGATTTTCACCATTTGTATGCCATGTGTCATGTCATTGTATCCAAAATGAAATTATTAGTATTTTTATTATTACAACATACTCCATATTCACTAAAATAATAATGATTTTTCTACAATTTGCAGGGAATCTTTATTTCACTAACGCATTACAAAGTGAGACATTGATAGAAGTTTCACATGTAGATGGCAAACATAGAGCTGTACTTATACAAGATTCTACTAATTCCCCTACAGAAATTGCTGTTAATCCTATAAAAAGGTAAACTGTATTGTCTTTTTACATGATTACTTTGACATTAAATGCTCATTTATCTTTTCTTAGCAGAGGTGGTTCTGTGGTAGGATTTGAGAGGCTTTAACCCCACAAGTGACAATGCTATTTTCTTGAGGAAGACAATTATCTACAGTTGTTTCAATGGGCTTTTGTGTAAATGGGTACCTTCGTAGGTGGTATAAGTATGTTGTGTCGGCTACACTTAAAGGAGAAAATGACTCTCTATGGAGATTGGTAGATGGATACCAGTAACGCGAAGTCACTGAATTTGCTTAAACTATTAAATGCCATCATTTTGTATGAATATTATTTATGCAATTTGACGCCAGTTGATTGTTTAGTAAAGAGAGAACCTAAATGAATCTTCTGAATTTGAGACCGGAATGATGCTTTTTAATAAAATTCAAATGTGAAGCACAGCATTTCGGTCTTTAACTTACATAAGTTTTAATCAAAAACCAGTGGAATGGAGAATTATAATCTGTGCATCCCTACAACTTACAAGCATAAACAATGGGTTATGTTTAAAATTGTTGTAATTCCTTATTTCCTGATAGTCAACTTTATATGAATATGTGTTTAAAATGTGTACCTGTATATTGTTGGACAGTCTAAGGAAATATGTAAAGTTTCTAATCAAGTCCAGAAACACTTAAATAGCGTAATTATGGGGTGACATGATTTTGTTTTATTTCTGTATATCATATATTCCAGGTATCTGTATTGGATAGATGCTGGTCAATTTCCTAAAATAGAAAGTAGCTATCTTGATGGATCAAACAGAACATCTCTGGTGACAACTGATATAAAACAACCTACAGGAATCACGATAGATATTGTAACACATGATGTCTACTGGACGGATTCTTTTATAGACACTATACAAGTAAATATAAGACACCCGTTTTTTGATGTTTTACTGTTTAGAATGTTCTATTTTACTGTTTCTGTTCCTGATATATTTTCACACCCCTTGGTTCTTTTATTGATTTTTTTATTTTTACTAGATTCAACGCCGTGTCAACACTTGTTTGTTTTGTTGGGTTTAACGCCGTAGCAACACACTTCACAGGTCATATAACGGCGATCAGTCAACCTACTCACTCCTCTCCTGGAAAGGCTAAATCTCTGGATTTAGCTGTTAACAACTACTAAGCACACACTTTAGTCAGTGACTGACAACTGCCCTACATAATTAAAAATCATTGGTAGGAGGAGAATGGCCGTAGAAATAATTTCATGACCAAACTCCGCGAAAGTATGCCCCACCCGGGAATCAAACCCACGACCTCTCGATCAGTAGACTTGCGTGCTACCAACTGAGCTAGCCGGGCGGCTCCGTGTCAATACAATTTTAGGTCATTTTACGGCGTCCAGCGCACATAATCTAGCTTTCTGGACCATTGTCTTTAACCAGTCCTCACCTATCCTTCCACAAGGCCGGAAACTTCTCCATAATATCTAATCAATGGAGGAAAGTCGACATTATTGTTAAATTGTCATGGAAGGGTATAACCTTCCCGGGTGGGTCGCACCCCTTGTAAACTCAGTTTACAGTACATTATGTTTCGTTTATTATTTTAAGCGTTTATTTTTTCCAGAAATGATAAAAAATATAATGTTAAATCGTCAAATTGTATTTATCAAGATCTGTTTGATATTTATCAAATGTTATTATCCTTTTGCTTATTTGAACATGTTGAGGTTTGTCACTACAAACCAATGAATTATATATATTGATGAAATGTACCATCACAATCAATCTCAAAGTTTCCTTTGACGATATTTTTTTATGACCATTCTTGTTTCTACAAAAATGAGTTGTAGTCTTCCATTAAAATGTTGCCTCGTAAAGATGAATACATGCTATGAACTGCTGGCTTAGTTATGCCAAGATGTGCCTTTGTCATTACTTTCATTTTAACTACTTTATTTAATGAAGTAGAATGGGTTTAGTAATTTTACTGGATGATAGAGACCCAGATTTATTTTGCCTTTCGGAAATAAATCAAATTTAAAATATTTTTATTATGCTAAAATATCTTTTTACTCACCATTTAACTTTGAATTTCTAATGTTACATATTTTTAATGTTTTAAGTTCAGTCTTCGTGAATAATAATAATGCATCATTTTTACAGAAAATGCATTTTGATGGTAAAGAAAGAGAGGTATTAAGAAACAGTTTACCTAACCCACTCGGCATCTCAGTATTGAATGAAAATATGTACTGGATTGATAGTTCATTGAATACATTATATAAACTAGACAAAGATAGTAAAGATTTGTTAGCTCGAGTATTAAAAGGAGGTCTACGTCAATTGGTGTCAGTAGCTTTATTTGATGACGATTTACAACCGAATGGTAAGACATTACATGCTGAATTTTAATTCTGATTTAAGGATATCCCAAAATCGATTTCACTTTTGAATATCTGTGTGTACTATTGATATTAGAGAATAGTTCCAGTGACAGTGCAATACTCAATGCCTATATTTTCAAATTACGAGAGTGAATATGTGATACAAGTTTATTTATATATTGGCATCTGTTGTAGATAATGATGGCAATACATTTGGGGATAAGTTTCTTCTTATATTCATACTTCGAAGGTTTACATTGAAATGTTCTCACTATTGTTAAGGCTGAGGCCACTTACTCAAAGAAATAACTAAATGTAAAGTGGTATATATTAGTTCGATCATTCAACAAGCCAAGAGAATACAAACTTTATTTTATCCATTTCAGTTACCAATCCTTGTTCCATAGACAATGGGGGCTGTCAACAATTATGTTTTGCCATACCTGATGAAACCATACCTACTTGTAAATGTAGCACCGGTGAGCTTAACACAACCAATCTAAAAACATGTGAAGGTATAAAGTAACTCCATTTTTAACAATTTATATTTAACGTTTTAGAATTCTGCAAAGAAATTAAATCACCATTATTCTCTCGAAAAATTTCTGTATCATAATTCCTAAAGTAATTTTCTAGTTCAACAGATATCCCAACTTATAAAGGACTTACAATTTATAAATGGTAACTAAATGAATAACTATACAAAGTAATCGGTTAAAGCTTTTGATATGGACTGCAGTCTTTTCTAAAGAGCGCGTTTTGCGTTTATGGTGCGCTTTTTTCATTCCAATGGTGTTTCTATTACTTCTCTTTTGGCTTTATAAATTTCATAACTAAACTATGCGTAGTTGACTTGATATATTTTAGTCATGTTTGTTTATCTCAGCGTGACACGACCTAAGTGCTCAGTAGACTCAATCAAGGAATTATACTTAGGCAGAACCAACAAACTTTTTTATGGATTTTGTTCGTGAATTACTAGGAAAGGCCATTTCTTCCACCTATAATCGTAAAACGCCAAGGCCTTTCCAGTTAATGTTAGTATATGACTGGCCGACACGATATGACTAAAATGGTGTGTAAATTCAACATACACTCAATTATGCTATTATTATTTCAGCATCTACAGATTATATTGTATACACTACTGGACATTCTATAGGAAGTCTTTATTTAGATCAAGATAAAACTTCATTACCATTTGCTACCAAAGATAATGGGGATGTCCCATATAATGTTGATTTTGATTATAAACATCAAGTGATATTCTTTACTGATCATAGTACTAATACTTTAAGAAAGATTGGTGTTAACTCTGACAAAAGTGAAGAAGTATTGGCTTTTAATCTGACAGAAGCTCCTTCATCTATTTGTAAGTATTTCTTTATATTTTTTCAGATATAGTAACCATGAAATTTAGATAGCTGTGGCGGGTACTTTAATCTCTGAACAACTTTTTATAGAAATACCTAGTTTACATATATGTCTTAGAATCGGACGCGTTGTAATTTCTTCATACTAGTTAAAACTCACATTCAGTAAAGTATTAATATTATTATCATCATTATTTTTTGTTATAATTATATTGTTATTATTATTATGGACGAACAAAATGTTTTGCATTCATATTTTCAGTACAGATAGGGCACAGTTCTATTGTTATTGGTATAGCCTATGACTGGATGGAAGAAAGAATATATTGGACTGACACTTTCTCTATCTCAAGTATGAAAACTGATGGAACAAGTAGAATTATCTCCCTTCATGTATCTATATCACCAAATTTAGTCGTTGATCCTTGTAGACGGTAAGTAATCTTGTTATCTACCAATGTTGGAGCAGTGGTCAAGTGGTAGGACACGCTTAGAAATCCAGAGATCCAATGTTCGAACCCCACTGCAACAAATATACCCACAATTGCACCCATTTGTAAATAGCTACTGTGAGGGATCACCTGTCTGAGGGAGATTTAAATAACCAGGGGTTATCGTTCAACATTGTTAAGTCGGCTACATATATATAGACATACTTAATTAATAACAATTAACATTATTAGTATTTCCAAATGTATATATCAAATGTGTAATTTAAAATAATTTTTATTTTAGTTATATATTTTTCTACGCCACAATAACTGGAGGTTGGATCGAAAGAATTAATATGGATGGTACAGACCAAACTTTACTTGTTGAAAATAGAAACATTAGTCCACAAGGATTGGCTATTGATTATGAGGAGGAAATTCTATACTTTATTGATGCAGCTAAGTATGTGTACATGTATTACTTTTTTTCTGCTTATATGTATGTGCTTTTTTCGTCCCTTACTGAATGCATTGACGAATTAGAAATGGTCATAGAACAACGAATCTAAAATAAGTAGCACCAATGTTTGATAAAAGGGTATGCACAGAACGAACAACATAAGGAAAAAGTAGACTCCAGTCTAACTTAACTGAATCCAGATATTATCATTATAATATGATAAAATTAACGAACTGATATGTTCCAGTGAAAGCTGCTTGTTTACAGATTTCATGTAAAATATCAACTTTTTTCATTTTCAAAGTTGTATACAAATTTTTGAATGCATGAAAGCATGGTCTGTCAAAAAAGATATTCGTGCAAATTGACATACAACTGTATACGATGGGGATTTTATTAAAACAATCGTAGCCCATTGCAACAATATACATGATTTTAATGTGTTTTTGTCCCTTTTACTATAAATATTTTAAAAATACATTGGGCAGTTGTCCTGAACATAATATGACATCATTTCCTTGCCAACCCTTATTTCCAACACATTTTTAACCACTGATCCAGTATTACATTACATTTCTTCAAATGACTTCATTTCGATAACAATTATTTTGTTAATTAAGGCTCCTGTGTACTAGATAATTACTATTATCTTTGCTGTCCTTGGAGAGTGGCTCACTAATATTTTAATTACATGCAAAGCTTTTAGAGAACATTATATGAGCAATCATAGAAAAACTAATACATCAGCATTACAATAACGTAACCTTTAATGCTAGGTTTTACAAATAACTTTGTTTTATGTTGTCTTTCAGTGATAATATCTTACATTGTGATTACTACGGACAAAAACTAGAAAAGTTTGGTACATATGGTGCAGTACCTAAAGATCTAGCAATTTTTGGTGATCATATATACTTTACTGATGCGAATACATGTAGGTTTTAACATTATTATTTTATATTGGGTTCAACACCATGTCAACACAATTTAAGTTGTTTTAAGGCACCCGATGTACCCGAGCTAGCTTTCCTAAATCCTTGTCTAGAACCAACACTTGCCTACCCTTCCTCAAAGGCGGAAACTTGTCCATATACCTTATTAATGGACGGAAATTTTGAAATTTTCATGGAACGGGTCAGAATCTGTATTACATTCGATATCTAAGTGCGCTACCAAGTGCTCAATCAGGTTACCAAATATACGTTCTATTGTGACAATCATAAAGTTATTGAATTAAGTATATCATTCATTAGTACAGGTGAATTTTTCCACAACGTTTACTAAAAGTTCAGTTTGATTAGTTTTGTTTATTCAAATGATGAGAAGTTTATACATGAGATTACCAAAATCATTATGGACCCAATACCTCTGTATTTGACGAATACAATAGAGTATTTGTACTCGTACATTATCAAATTAAATGAAATAACAACAAAAAATAATATAATTAAGGTAACAGTATTTTTTCTTACATTCAGTGAGGTTGTACCAAAGTAACAAGTATACTGGAGCTAATGTTAAAGTGGTCAAACAATTTCTAGAGGCACCTAGAGGCATGGTTATATTTAGAGATAGATCGAACATATGTAAGTTTGTTAACCCGTAAATATATACACATGTACTAGTTCATATTTTATGACATTGACATGGAAGTTATAAGTACAATGCGATTGTAAAATGTACACTGATATGCGGTGGCAATTGTGACTATAAAATTTCAAATGGTTCGGTTTCAATAAGAAAACAGAAAACACAATGCAAAATTGTATGTCTTTTATATGTATGCTTTTACCTTAATTTGGTTGCAATTTTATGATTTTGCGTGGCGCCTCGGGGGACAAAGATGCGACCAAGTCTCAGTCAGGGATGGGGTCAATTACTTGCAAAGTAATTAATTATAATTACCATTATTCTCAACCTCAGTAATTATAATCAATTGTTAATTACCCTGAGTAAGGACAATAATTAATTACAATTACCATTATTTACATAAACAATTAATTATTAATTAATTATGTCAACGACGTATTTAGGCAAAAAATGAAATTCCAGTTACTGACATGTATTAATTCAGTGATTTTTTACCAACTAATCAGTGTGGGTCCTAGGAATTGCTGGGCTATAAATCTATGAGTCTCAAAACTTGCCGACTAATCCAAGTTACAAGGCTTAATATTGCTTTGGTGATATGAAAGGTATATTAACAATGGAATGAAGAAGAAATGAATTTGATTTCTACATTAATTACATTGCTTCTGATACTGAAATTATTCAAAACTGTCAAATAAATTTAATAAGTCTATTTTCATTAATTTAGTTTGTGATTAATCAAAACTTCTTTTTCCTTAATATCTTTATGCTTATCTATAGTAAAGCACATTATTATTTCTGTCTGTACATAGAAGATTTGCAGACCTAGAATATGATTGACATAACTTGAACACAATTTGGTATTTACATGCATTACCAAATTCCTGTCAGACAGGACTCCATACTCAGAAAAAGTATACATCCAAAAGATGTACATTATATTTTGAAACTTTGCATCCACAGCAAATTCAATGAGTCCTGGACTCAGGATGCAGAGGTCAAAAAATCACTGTTAATTATTGTCCTTACCTTTAAAACACTAAATAAAAGATAAGATAACTCATATGGCAGTATGCATGTACTTGATATTTATTTTCTTCTAATAATTCTTAGTTATGTTTTATATATACAATGTACATCATATCAACAGAAACAATGTGAAATATTCACTCAATATGGGCATTGTCTTCAAGATTATCACCTCAATGCTCAAATGTCAGTGACCAGTCAGACAATTTAATCTTTTACTATAACACCATGCAGGGTTATCAATCAATTAGCTATAGATTTCATATTACAAACACTATTGCTATGATAGTAAAGAACCCATTCATCAGGTGTGAAAGGTGTGAGAAACAGAAAAGAGGGGCCAGTTTGGAACCTAAGTCATATTTAATGAAACATATGCAAATATATCATGAAGTAATTGAAAAATAATTGAAATCAATTAATTATTGCCTAAATTTCCTAAGTAATTAATTATAATTACCATTGTTTTCCATTTTTTGATAAAATAATTAATTACAATTACCATTGTTTTTCACACAGTAATTAATTGGCAATTAATTGTTCAGAGCAATTAATTGGCCCCATCCCTGGTCTCAGTCGCATGATTATGTTTGCGCTCTTTTACTTTCCACTTACACTTTCACAGGTGAAAAGTAGGCAGTATGCCAGAGTTAACCATTTTCACTACTCTATGAACTTTTTTCTATTTAGAAACATAAAATTATACTTTTATATTGCAAGAACTGTTAAAACAGTATGAATTGATGTCCACATGTTGACTCATTGTTATTGGTTTACAACATGATTGAAGCAACAAATTGTATAATTTTTTGTTCCTTATTCACTATTAATGTATAAAATTAAGTCTAAACATTTACACCAAATATGTTTATTTTCACAGGTAAGGATCAACATCCATGTTTATTATACAATGGTGGCTGTTCTACTGTATGTAAAGCTGATAAAAATAATCAACCAATATGTTCATGTATAAATGATACAAGACTAAGTAAGAATGGTAAAACATGTGAAAGTAAAAAACAAAACTGTCGAGAAAATCAGTTTGCTTGCCCATTTGGAGAATGTATCAGGTAATGTATAAGTTCAATTTCAGTTCAGAACTCCAATATATGTGGTTTTCTGCCGAATAAGGTATGTTTTGTTTGCATACATGCAAAATGAAGCTATTTTCATATTTTTTCTGACACAGAGTGAATAATATTGTTCAGTGTACACACATCTTTATTTTCAACTTCGTTTTGAACAAGTTTATTAGGTTCACACTAAATTGCTAGAAATCTCCTTTTACTTGATTTCCGAGTCAAATATCTGTAAGATATTATTTTGTTGATAGCTAACAAGTACAGAAACGATAATACCCTTTAATGATAAGCTAAGTTGAGCAGATATAGGGTCTGCTTAATACATATTCCACAGAATCGTATCGAGATGCACCGGACATGTAATACAGTTTAGGCAAAATCTGTATTCGTCTACTAAATCGGCTGAATATGCACTTTTTATAGTTCAATGGGTGTCTCAAACTGAGACAAACTTCTTTCCAAGTGTTCGCTGTGTATTCACATGTCTTACAGTGAAAATTGTTCGAATATCAAATTGAAATTTGAAAACTTGCCACATGAATCAATTTGGCCGGAATCTCCTAACCGATTGAAGCTTGGTTGGCGTCGTTCATTCAAACAATGCACCGGTTTCGTTTTGTATGAGGCTATTTTGCAAACCATTCCTACATTAGTTTCAAGCTTTATGCCATGGCTTTAAATTACTAATTGTTGAATCATTTTCAGTTTATCTTCTGTATGTGATGGTATGGCAGATTGTAAATGGGAATCAGCTCAAGGTGCTGAGGATGAAAATAAATATTACTGTGGTAAGTAATCTCAAAGTTTATTTTTATACACTGTTCAGCGCACACTTGTTCTTGCCTGATCACAAAATCTGTTAGTGGTTTCTTAAATTGTGAAACAATCTCTATATTCTAAACGGGAGAAACGAATGAAAAAATATATACGGTTTTCTTATGTCTTTCTTAACAAATTAATAAGTTAGTATTGCTTAACTCACTATGCTTAAGGTGTGAGTTGTTGTTATATTGAATTACGTGCAGTCTTAAATGTATTACACAAAACACTTTTGATGACTTTAAATTTGTTGCAAGTTCTCCAGAAATAGATCACAAATAATATTGGTACCATAAAGGAGAATGGATAAAATGATATCTGCAACTTTTTGTGATACATATAAAAAGTTTTGTTTCTTAGATCTCAGTTGCAAGCAACCCACGTCAAAAAAGCTAATGAATTACACTTGATAAAAGTAATATGTTGTATATTTCAGCTACTCGAGAGTGTCCGAAAGGTTATTATAAATGTAAAACAGGTAAATGTATACCTGATGAATTTAAATGTGACCATGATCTAGATTGTCCTGATGGCTCGGATGAATCAAATTGCAGTAAGTTATTTTCATATTTCCTTATGTTTAGCGTTATTATCAATAGTTGAAACTTTAGCAAATAAATTGGCCTTTCCAAATTTATTATCAAATACATTGCGATTAATGAGAATTGAAATATCTTTTAAATTAGAGATGCAACTCTACACGCGTGCAGATTGTTACAGAATTAATTTCTTTTGATAAAACAATACATGTCTCTGTATTATTGATTAATATTCCTATCTTAAATGTAATGTATTAATGAGGACTGTCAATCTAGTTGCATGTAAATTGTTCTCTATAATAATAGGTTATTTTTTACAATTGTGCATAACTTGAAAAAACAAAACATTTCAATAATTATTCAGTGTGTATGACCCTTATTCATGAGGAATGAACATAATAAGAGTGTCTAAACGCGTAAAGCGTCATTGCAACTGTAAATATCCTTATTGCAAATGATAGGCCTTATGTAATTGTCAACGGTGGATTAAAATGAAGATTCACTACAGGCCACTTCTAAATATGGATAGAAACAATATTAGAACTAAACATAATACAATTAATTTTTAATTGTTATCCTTAGGTTACCCAGCATGTACTGACGGACAATTTCAATGCACCAACTTTAGATGTATAGATAAAGCATTAAGATGTAACAGTGTTGACAATTGTAGAGATGGTAATCATTCTGATGAACTTGGTTGTCGTAAGTTATATCATTTACTATCTTTTTGATAATGTTTGATTATATTGATAGGGTTTCTGCTTATCATTCAATATGTTGCATGCAGTTATATTGCAATATATTTTGTATTTGAATAAGATATGTTTTGTATTGTGTATTTTATTATTTGTTACTTTTTCAAATACTTTTTTTCAAACTTTTTATCTGTTTATTCTGTACTGGTATTAAAAAGGGTATTATGTCCGCTACAATAAAATGACACTTAACACATGATTTAAAAAAATTGTACGATTGTAATGATCCATTGAATTCAATTAATTGTATACATGTTATTTCAACTCCACTTTAAAAGTCAAATAAAATGTCTTAACAGTTATATACTTGTTAACAAAGATACACACTAAATTATAATTATGTGTTTTGATCCATTGATTTCAATTTACCGTTTTCATATTTTAGCTCCACTGAGGTGTAAGAAAAGTCAGATAAAATGTCCTAACAGTAATATATGTTTACCAAGACGACATCTATGTGATGGGGACAATGACTGTGGTGATAATTCTGATGAAAGTTTATTGTTCTGTGAAAAACATCCTTGTTCAAAAGGTAAACTGTATTCCATATTATGGTTACAACGTCTCTCTGAATCCAAAACGCATCACAACTGCTATGATTTGCAACTACAATGCGTATTTATCTTCTACCTATCCGTACACCGTACCTGTATATATTTACACCATACAATGACCAAGACCGACGCTGGTTTTAACAAAAGTTTTCCGCAATACGATGTAAGGCAGATAACTTAAATTGATGACTATATATTTCACTTTTTCTCAATCATTATTTCATACTTTTATTATTGATATGCAAAGTACCTAATGTGTTGAAACACACGGTATACAAAATGGCTTATAAAACTTGAAAGTGTTTAACAAATTAATTGATTGGCTTTGAATTTGTTGATTGGAACTGCGAAAAAAATGCATAAAATCATACTAAGAGTTCATATACTTGAAGCCTCTCTTTAAAACTACACATTTCCTGAGCATTATCTCTTCGTTGGTTGGTTGAAAATACTTCTTTTTCCCAATATGGGATGTCTCATTGCGATTCTTGATGCTTTAAGTCTTTTGTACCCTCTGTTGCGAAAGTACGCGAGTACTAATTTCATGTTATATTAACTCCGTTTTTGTTTTGGCGGGAAAATATAACCTTGACATTGTATTTCTGTCTTATATAAGTTAAAATTCATGATTCACGTTTTTCTTGTGTAACAATTGTATAACAATTCTTTTGGCGGCAAATAATGCTTTATAAGGTGGTAATATTCTTAACCTGTAGTGCCATTTGTTAAAGTTATTGTGGAGTTATGTTGTTGTTATTACATGTTAATAAAAGGAGTAAAAGGATTTAGTTTTTGTGTCTTTATTCATATGGTTAAAGGTGGAATTCCGCCATATGAAATGGTCCCGCGAGCCGGATACTAGTGATAAAGAATTGGAATTTAAATTGTGATAAACCACGTGAATTAAAAGAAAAGGAAAGATGTCTACAGTGTCGGCGTTAAAAGGAGTACGGACTCGGTACAGGAACACGTTGGATAAAGAAATCCAGCATGCAAAGGAACTTTTGAGAAGTGAAGTTAGTGTCTTTGACTATTCTGACTATTTAAAAGAAACGAGAAAATGTGTGTTGCTTTTGAAATCGTATTCTGAAAAATTATCTGTGCACATGAATAAATTCTACGAGCGTGGTGATGAAATTGAAGCGGAGCATGTAGAAAGAATGCTTGATGAAGATTGTGAATTGAATTTCGAGGTAGAAAGTATAGTAATTGAGCTAGAGCAATTGTGGGAAAGGTTGAATTCGAAAACCAAGGATGAAAGTGTATTGGAGCAAACTGATAGGTTGACGGATTTACAAGAACAAATTCAGAAGGCAGTCATGACTCAAATGCAGAAACAGACGGAGTTAATGAAGTACATTACAGACAAGGAGAGCAAACATATTTCAACCTCCGTTAAACTCCCGAAGTTTGAACTAAAAGAGTTTAATGGAAATAGATTGGAATGGTGCGCATTTTGGGATGCATTTGAATGCACTATTCATCGTAACACAAGTCTTTCTGATATAGAACGGGTCAACTATCTACATAGCAAGTTGGAGGGTGAAGCTAAACAAGCAATAGAAGGTTTAGCTTTGTCAAATGAAAATTACAATGTAGCCGTATCTATTCTTAAAGATAGATTTGGAAATAAACAGGAAGTTGTTGATATACATTATAAGGAACTTGTTAAACTCAAAGCACCAACAGCAAACGTTGAAAGTTTAAGAACATTCTTAGATACAATTGAAAAACATTTAATGCTTGGTGAAAGTGTAAATCAGAGAATTTTTGTGTCTATGATACGTGCCAAACTTCCAGAAGATGTACTCCGTCAGTTAGAATTTAACAAAGGAGCAAAGAACGACTGGAGTGTTGATAACCTTAGACAACAATTGAGGGATTATATAATAGCATGTGAAAAGTCAAACACGAAAGGAGATGAAAGTCAAAGTTCAAAGGAATCGTCTGTTCGAAACAATGCTCCACCTAAGTCATACAGCGGAGCAAATCCAAAGGGGAGCAATACAAAGTACATTCCAAAAGGGCAAATGCATTCTTCTGCAGAGACTTTATTAGTTAATTCTAACGTTAAAGTTTGTAAATATTGTGGTAAAGGACACTGGAGTGATGAGTGTACTGACTTTAAGACAATAGAGGAAAGAAAGAAAAGAATTAGAGGACGTTGTTATAGATGTTTAAGGAAAGGACATAAAGCTAACGAGTGCAAATCAAACAAATCCTGTGTTTATTGTGGAGAATTTAATAGACATCACAGGAGCCTATGCTCAAAAAGATTTAGAAAGGAACTTAGAACAGAACTTGTTAATATTTCAGAGGAGGTGAAGGAAGAAAACGTCATGGTGTCCGTCGGAGAATCGGTGTTAATGCAAACAGCTAGAACCGAAGTGATAAATCCAAAAAAGTCAAGTTCTACGACAACACGTTTGCTGTTAGACTGTGGTTCGCAACGGACATACATTTCAAAGGCGTTGTCTGATCAGCTTGGTCTTAAACCTACAAAAGTTGAAGAATTAAAGATAGCAACATTCGGTAGTAGTGAATCAAGAATAGTCAAAACACAACTGACCACATTGTCTCTTAAACTGAACAATGGTGATTCGTTTTCAATTAATGCAAATATAGTGCCAGTTATAAGTGGAGATCTCCAAAGAAAATCAATAGATGATGCTACAATGAGGAACATTGAACATCTCTTCAAAGTTCAGGACCTTGCTGATACCATACCAACTAAACTCGAAGAATCCAGAATCGACCTTCTTATTGGCAGTGATTATCACTTAGATCTAATTCTTCCTCATAAGATAGAAGTGTCTCCTGGACTATATTTTCTCAGTTCAAAGTTGGGATGGATATTATCAGGTAGAATCAAAACAACTAGGGAGGAAAGTGCAGTACCAAATATGCTTATATTGTCACAAGGAACTATTTTAACAAACACTGCTGTCGTCCAATGTCCTGATAGTTCAATTCAGGCTAAGCCTAATCTTGAAGACTTTTGGAAGCTAGAGTCGATTGGAATAAGTGACAAACCAGTAGATACAAACGATGAAACTGCTCTAAAGTCTTTCAAAGAAAATATCAAGTTTGAAAATGGTCGATATCATGTTACATGGCCATGGAAGAGCGATTGTCCAGAATTGCCAGACAACAAGGCATTAGCATATGGTCGACTTAAGTCTTGCTTAAAAAGATTAAACGACAAACCTGTTATCCTACAGAAGTATAATGCTATTATACAAGATCAGCTCAAAGACGGAATTATAGAAAAGGTAGAAGAAAATGCTGGATCCATCTTGAAACATTACATACCTCATCATGCTGTTTTAACTCCTCAAAAGACCACAACGAAAGTGAGAATAGTGTATGACGCTTCAGCAAAGTCAGCAGCCGGTACTAAAAGTTTAAATGAAAATATGTATCGAGGACCAGTGATGCTCCATAATCTGTGTGGACTTCTAATGAGATTTCGTCTTCACAAGGTTGTTATAGTAGCAGACATCGAAAAGGCATTTCTGCAGATAGCATTATAGCCTAAAGAGAGAGATGTCACAAGGTTTCTATGGATCAAAGATATCAATAAACCTACTACAAACTACCAGAACATTGAAGAATATCGATTTACAAGAGTACCTTTTGGTGTAATTTCAAGCCCCTTTTTACTTGGAGCAACATTGGAACATCATCTCGACACACACAGTTATACAATCACTGAAAAGCTGAAAGGAGATTTGTATGTAGACAATTTAATCACCGGAGCAAAGAGTGAAGAGGAAGCTATTGTGCTTTACAAGTCAGCCAAACCAATATTTAATGAAGCTTCAATGAATTTACGAGAGTGGTTGTCAAATAGTGATCAGGTCAACGAGTTTATCCCAATGATTGATCGTGCTGAAAAGAAAGAAATGTGCATTCTTGGACATTCCTGGAATTCAAAAGAAGATTTAATTGCTTTAAAACAACCTAAGAATACAGGATTTGTGGAACAACTTACCAAAAGAGTGATTCTCCAGAAATTAGCTTCAGTGTTTGATCCGTTAGGATTATTCTCACCTGTTTTCCTACGTGGAAAAGTGTTATTGCAAGGGCTTTGGAATAAAGGAATTGACTGGGATGAAACTATTGTTGATTCGGATATGAAACGGGATTGGTCTGCAATGGAAAACGAGATAGAGAGTGTGTCTCAATACAATATTCCTAGGATGATTTCATTGCAAAATCAACGTAAAGTGTTCACCAATTTGTTGTGTTTCTGTGATTCCTCATCAGTCGCGTATGCGACGGTGATTTACTTATATCAGTATGATGAAGAACAGTCTTCGTGCAATTTGATATTTGCAAAGACAAGACTTGCTCCTGTGAAAAGTGTTACTATCCCTAGACTAGAATTATTGGCAGTATTGATCGGAGTTAGGTGTTTATCATTTGTGAAGGAGCAATTGAAGTTAGAAATCAATGGTTTATTTTTGTGGACGGATTCACAAGCAGTAATCGGTTGGATTAATAGTACAAAGGATCTTCCAAACTTCGTGCGAAATCGTGTTAATGAAATAAAAAGTCATGGAGAAATTACCATTAGCTATGTGAATACCAAAGAAAACCCAGCAGATTTAGCCACAAGAGGTTCAACTGTTAAAGCGTTAAGTACCAACAATCAATGGTGGCATGGTCCTGAGTTTATACAACAACCATATGAAAATTGGATTCTTGATCAAAATTCTTATCACAAACAGAAAATTGATGAACAAGTTCTTGTGACTTCAAATACCAAAGAACTGTCTGATGAAGAAGTGTATGAAAACAATCCTCCGTTTGATATAGATTATGAACGAATTTCATCTGTTAGGAAGCTATTCCGTGTGACTGTATATGTGATTAGATTCATTAGGAAATTACAAGGAAAAGTGTTCAAACAAAATTTCATTACATGTGAGGAATTAGAAAATGCTAAGATGTTATGGTTGAAGTATATTCAGAGGAAACACTATCCAACGGAGTATAAGGACTCTACAAAACTAACTAATTTGAGTAAACAGTTAGGAGTTTACATAGATAACATTGGCTTATTACGATGTTTAGGAAGATTGGACAATTCAGTATTATGTGAAGGAGCTAAACATCCAATATTATTGCCACCTAAAGAAAGGTTGACAAAAATGATAATTGAAAAGATGCACAAGGAATTCTTTCATGCTGGAGTATCACAAACACTAGCCAGGATACGATCAACTTACTGGATACCAAAGGGTCGATCTGCAGTAAAATTAGTTATACGTCAATGTACTATATGCAGAAGAAACGAAGGTGGTCCGTATATGATGCCTCCTATGGCTCCCATACCAGCATCACGGGTAAGAGAAGCTACAGCATTTTCTAAAGTTGGAGTGGATTATTTTGGTCCTTTATATATAAAGTCACCAGATGGTGTTAAGAAAATATGGATATGTTTATTTACATGTATGGTTGTTCGTGCTGTTCACTTAGAAGTAGTTCAAGATATGACTTCAGATGAGTTTATTTTGGCTTTGAGAAGATTCATTAGTCAACGAGGTTGTCCACATCTTGTTTTGAGTGATAACGCTCAACAATTTAAGTTAACAAGTAATATATTGACTTCTATTTGGGATAAAGCCATTCGTAGTGAAGAAGTCCATTCATATGTAGCAGAAAGGAACATAAAATGGAAGTTTATCGTAGAAATGGCACCATGGATGGGTGGTTTTTACGAGCGTCTTGTAGGTGTTGTGAAAAGATCACTCCGGAAGGCGTTGGGGCGACTGCTACTTACCTTGATCCAGATGCAGACTTTGATAAAAGAGATTGAAGCTGTTGTAAATTCTCGACCATTAGTGTACGTTGGTGATGATGTGAACTCTCATATTACACTTACACCGAATCATTTCCTCACATTAAATTCAAAAACAAGTGTTCCAGAGATAGGTATGTGTGATTCTGATTCTGATTACCTACCGAAGGCAACAACCGGTGAAAAGCTATTGAACATGTGGAAAAAGGGTACCAAGTTTCTCAACGAATTTTGGAAATTGTGGAAAAATGAGTATTTAACCAGCTTACGCGAAAGAACTCAGTTACGTCTAAAACAAAGGAGAGTTTTATCTGATAGCTCACCAAGTGTTGGGGATGTTGTACTTATCAAAGACAACGTTCCAAGAGGGTGTTGGAAAATAGGAAAAATTGTGAGTTTAGTGAAAAGTAGTGATGGATATATTCGTTCAAGAAAAGTTTCTTTACCATCGGGTAAAGTCATACGACGTCCAATAAGTTTGTTATATCCTGTAGAATGTAGCTCTCCTGATACAGAATGTTCTCCGTCAAGAGCATCTTCTCCGGTGGGGAGAGCTAGCCTTCAGCATAGAAGACCG
Source organism: Mactra quadrangularis (assembly GCA_025267735.1). Lineage (NCBI taxonomy): Eukaryota > Metazoa > Mollusca > Bivalvia > Venerida > Mactridae > Mactra > Mactra quadrangularis. Next base: position 2,899,003 of record CM046297.1, read on the forward strand.
TTTAGAGAATCAGCAGAGAAAGCGAAAATGAAGATAAAAGAGTGTTTGAAGGCTTGAATATTGTGCTATGTAAGTTCAAGTCAATTCGGTAAACTGTAACCTGAACAGAATTTGAATGACTTATATCAATATTGAATGTGTCTTAACGGAGCAAAACATTGTTTATTTGAAAATATTAACGAAAGTAATTGAAATGAAACCACGTGTTTACTGCCAATTACCATGTCTTACTATTAACTTGAACTTTTGAGAAGATGATGGTTGTTTTTTGTTGATGTTTTTTTGTTTTTTACATTATTTGTTAAGATATTATTGGGTAAATTAATCCATGTGATAAGGAATAACATTCATATCGTAATATGTATAGTCGAATATTAAATGTTATAAGGAATTAACTTGTAGGTAAGGGATACTATGATATTATTTATACCATGAACATTTTATTTGTTGAATATGTATCTCATTTATACAACTCCGGTGTGGGAGTGTCGCGAAAGTACGCGAGTACTAATTTCATGTTATATTAACTCCGTTTTACTCCGTTTTTGTTTTGGCGGGAAAATATAACCTTGTCATTGTATTTCTGTCTTATATAAGTTAAAATTCATGATTCACGTTTTTCTTGTGTAACAATTGTATAACAATTCTTTTGGCGGCAAATAATGCTATATAAGGTGGTAATATTCTTAACCTGTAGTGCCATTTGTTAAAGTTATTGTGGAGTTATGTTGTTGTTATTACATGTTAATAAAAGGAGTAAAAGGATTTAGTTTTTGTGTCTTTATTCATATGGTTAAAGGTGGAATTCCGCCATACCCTCAGGATAGAGGGACCCATATACACCGTTAAAGGCCTTCATAACTAATACGAGTTGCTAAAAAGACAAATCCAAATTGGCAATGTTTAACTGTTTTATTTGCAATGTTGTTTCTATTGTCAATCCAAGCTGTATATATTATTTGTTATATTTGTATATCTTCAGATGAGTTTCAATGCAATGACTCAGGACATCAATGTATACCTAAGTCATGGGTTTGTGATTCAGAGTATGACTGTCGTGGATGGTCAGACGAGGCTAACTGTGGTAGGTATTTTTAGTATATTGACCATGTGTTGGTAAATAGTTAATACTTATTTATTATAGCTAGTAAACATTTATGAGTTAACTTCATGGTCCCTAAATACTAGCTTATAAGGATAGATATTGTTGCCCAAAAAAACATGTGGTAGGTTTGGCTGATACTGAAACAAAATGGAGTTGGCTTTCCAATAATTACCTTCCCATTTCGTAACCTATTGACCACGCCCGCGTCTTGATTTATAACCACTGGTGAATGCATAAACTCATATGGACGTGCGGGCTAAGTTATAAATTGATTGATTAAGAAACATGTAGTGTCCTAATTTTCTCAATACTGTGCCATAAAATACATGCATATACAAATAAACAATTTTACTGGTATATTACTTTCAGCTTCATATAGAAACACATCATGTAAAAAAGATCAATTCCAATGTTCTAATTCTAAATGTATATCTCAACTCTGGGTTTGTGATGGCGCCGATGATTGTGGTGATATGAGTGATGAAAAACTGAGTCTACAATGTGGTAGGTATCATTTTGATCTTATATAGACCAGTTAAATTCTTGTTGTTGATGATTGATTTTTGCCTTTTTATCAGGAAATTTTAAAAGTCTAAAATACTTATAACAACGCAAGTATTCAAAAGATAAGTATGACTTGTATTCAGCCTATTTTATTGGCGTTTTAAAAACAACTGAAATATTTTATAAAAAATCGGATGTCAAAATTGAATTCTGATACCGAATCATGATCCGAACGTTAGATATCCAGACTCTGGTTGACATACCTACTAAACATCTCTTTATTTACTTTTTGTCTAAGTTGAAGGTCTGTGTTATGACTATTGCTGTTCCTGATATGCATGCATGTATAGATATATGAAATCTGTGGGTGGATTTAACCTTGTGAATGCTTATAGTATGAAATGTTGTCTGTGTTCAAAATAAACTGACTGAAGAAGACAAGGATTATAAATTACCTACTGCTTAAGACACATTTCCTCTCCCTCCTATCCTTCTAATTCTTCATTCTCACAACTCATGACTTTACTGTTTTCAGAGGATAGGCACTGTCCAAATGGTACATTTACTTGTTTAGCTAATCGTAAAGTTGGAAGGTTTCCTTGTATCTCAATGAACCAAGTAAGTCTTTTTAAGTTTGACACGATGTTAAATCCAATAAAAAACAATACAAACAAAAACAAATATTTGATCATCAAGAATTTATATTTACATCTCACTTTCAATAAGTATCTCGTATTTTATTATCATACTGGTATTAATTATTTAAATATATATTTAGAAATTTGTTTTACAAATCATACTGAGCTACCATTGGAATTGTACTTACAATTCTGCAGACACACTATATAACCTGTTTAGAATAACACAATACATTGTAAACATAGCACATCATTTAAATTTATCCAAAGTTATTTTGAATGACTGATACTACCCAATCCATCAACATGATTAACTGTTCATGAGTTATTGTTTAGTCATTACCATTGAATTACATGTATTATCTTTACACTGTTTTTGTCTGTGTTCCAATTTTGGAAACACCAATTAACATACATACAGATCATAACTTTAGCTGATGAAGAACAATAGATGCCGTCTGATTAAATTTCGTTTTATTTTCTAGGTGTGTGATAGTATAAAAGATTGTTTTGATAATGCAGATGAGATAGGGTGTCCAGTTAAAACATGTGATAAAGATGAATATTTATGTGAATCTGGTGAATGTATAGATCAACGTTTATATTGTGATCATAATACTGATTGTATTGATGGTTCGGATGAAGGAATTGTGTGTGGTATGTGTAAAGCAATTTTATGTTTTGTCCATAGTTAGGAAAACACAGACTAGGGTGAACTTGTATGGCAGAATGAATAATAACTCTGCCACAGTATTGATTGATTGATTTTTGGGCATTTTTTTAAATGCCATAAACATATCGTAACAAGTGACTACATATTTACTTACGGTTATTTTTTAAAACATATCTGACAGTCATAGAAAATCAATTTGTAAATATAGCACTTTTTATGTTTTTTACTCTTATTCTTGGACTCATCTTTTTGGTTAATACACTTAAGTCCGAAATATTATGGTACAATTTAAATATTATGAATAAATTCATATGAGAACTTATTAAGTTGTCCGGTGCTATTCATCGCTATACATCATTTTATTTTATGAAAACGTGTTTTTGATCAAATATATTAGGGAATTTTCGTACATATTCATTTATCCCTATTACTGAGAGTAAGACTCTTCATTTGTTACATTGACATTCCAAGTGAAACAAAATTCACCTATATCTTTGGGCTGTTTGTTATCAGCATGCACTGCACATTTTCTGTTGCAACAAGCAGTATCACTAAAATTGATTAAACACTTATATTGGTACCAAACTAACAACTAATGTCTCGAATTCGTCTATTGTACAATTTAGATATTCAACTGTATTTTACATTTAGTATGCTATTCAATTTTCACATAATAATAAGTATACAATTTATAGGTTTTTATTATTAGATTTTATTTTATTTGCCATCATTGAACCTTATTCACGTTTTTATACTGTATTTACTTATACTTTTTATGATAGCATCACTGATAATGACATGTTTGCTCTCGTATTTTTAAATGTGTAAACTGATTGGATTGATTCTGGAATATAAAACATCACAACTATGACATTTAATTTAAGTTGTGTGATATTTTCAGACTACAAGAAATGTGGAGATGGTGAATATACATGTACTAATGGTAAATGTATTCCTATAGATTGGAAGTGTGATGATGAAGATGATTGTTTAGATTTCTCGGATGAAAATAATGATGCTTGTAGTAAGTTTGTATGTCAATTTTTACATGGAGTTTCCCCATTCTTAGTAGCGGACTGTAGCAAATCATCATCATGAACTGTATTGGATGATTACATTAGGTTGTGCATTCGCAGTTAAAGGGGTATTCATTACTGCAATCAAAATAGTCTATTTTACACGTTCACACGCTCACAGTGATGTCTGTGCAATTAAGGTATACTTGATCTGTTTAAGTATTTTTATAATTGGTAAATGTAAAGGGAAAGTCCCTTTGTACTGTTGCCCTTTTTTATAATTCTTTTATATTTTCCATCAAAACCCCATGTCAGACAGCGCTATTATTGCTTTGAGTAGTATGTGCAATAATTAAATATTGTTAGTGAACTACCAATTTTTCAAGATTTGACTTATGTAACAGATTGAGACATTTTAAAAGAAGCCTCATTTCAGAAAGAACAGCTGTAGGTAAATGTCTTGCTCAAGGAATTTTGCAATGCCGCAAATTGGTTTGAACCCGTGACAATTCGATCCCATAGTTCGCATCCTATTACTGGACCACTGCAACTTTACTAAATTACCGCTTATTTTAGAAAAATCCCCAGCTGCATGTGAAAAAGATGAGTTTAGATGTCGAGATGAAATATGTATAAATAATACTGCAGTATGTGATGGACAAAATGACTGTGGTGATTGGTCAGATGAAAGACTTTGTGGTAAGACTAAATTGTGTACTGAGTGTGGTCGTTATTATAAGTGTTCAACGTCTCATTGGCATCTAAGTTGCCATAGGAATTTACAAATGTTACCAGAATGATGCAACTAATGCAATCAATATTTTATCCCTGTGTTTTCTCGGTATTTTAGTGTAATACATTTCCCATCAATTTCAGTTTCGCATGCATATTGTTTTGTGCATTTGGCGATGCGTTTTAAACTTTCAAATTGTATAGCTGCACCTAATGATTGTATCTAATATGATTTATAACAACACAAAATTCATTGACATCTACATTTTGACGTCAAATTGTCAGAAAATTGTTTAATACTTGACGTCCAATAAAACAAAGAGAATTGTTATGTCATTGAATACGTGTAATTGGTATTAGAAGTGGAAGTAGAGTGGCCAAATACAAACTCTGATGGTATACACATTTTTACCTATTTTTAACCGATCATTTGGGTGAATTTTGTTTGTCAAATGTTATAGTGGAAAAGCAAGTAACTAGGTCAAATTAATATTGTTTAATTTAATAATGTTAGCGGCAAAAACATTAACTCAAACGACTTTAATACTCACTACTGTACTTCTATATTCATTATCAATTGAAATAAGCGGCGGTAATGTTTGCGCCACTGACTGTTGAATGAAACTTTTAGCAATAAGTTCAACTATTTTAGGTGTAAATTTATGTCTCAGTAATTTGACCAACATATGCTCACAGACCTGTGTTGATTTAACGTCTGGTTATGTGTGTAGTTGTAAAAGTGGTTACAGACTATTGAAAGATATGACTTCCTGTACTGGTATGTATTTAAATATAATCGATACATTATCATGTCTGAAGTTCAAACAAAATAACACTGTTTCAATAATTTGTGTATGAAGAACAATGGTATATAATCTGTTTTTCATAAAATATGCTGCTTGTAACGCCTGTGCAAGTATGGAGCTTCGAATTAAGTCAATTGACAGCATGTAATAACTTCAATATGTGAAATTTCCTTTAATTTTATGAATCACGTTTACAGTTAATCTTTTTGGTTGTCTGAAAATGTGAAGAATGATTATCAAGTTCTTATTGTATTCTGCAAGGTCTTTATTTTTCAAGGAATCTTAAATGAACTTGTGATTTTTGTTAAATCAAGTTTTACATCCTCCTTTAACTGCTGATTAGTACTAAAGTCCCGGTCATCATTGCATAATTTGTTTTTAAAGTAATGATATTGTTTTTACAAACAGATATAAATGAATGTGAGGCTACTCCTGGTGTTTGTAGTCAAGAATGTATAAACACAGAAGGCAGTTATACATGTAAATGTAATGATGACTATATTAAAAAAGATGATGGCAAAACATGTAAACGTAAAGATAGTAAGTATATATATCATATACCATATATGTCCTTTAAATAAGAAAGTAGTCTTATCCTTGTATTACTCTTAGAAGATTTTAAATACCCATCCTGAAGATCCATCATTTTCTATGCCATCAAAAAGGTAAAGAATAAAGTATACGAAAATTTGAATCAATCTTTCAATACAAGGACAATACTTAAATCCCTTTTTATTATTATAATTTTACAACTTATACATACTTTTAAAGATCAGTCTTGAATACTTTCACCCTTGCTCAATGTTATCCTATGTATTTACTACGAAACCTTTATTTACTTTTGGCTTGAAAATCAGTGATATATTGGAATGATGTCAGTTTGATGACCATTGATCATTTAGAGATTTAAGGCAATTATCTATGATGTGTTTATTTACTTAGAAATCGCAGAGGAGTTCCGAATGCCCTCTACAATGGTAGGGACAGTTATCATTTATTCGTCTTGTTTATGTATGTCGACATTGTTAAAATATATTGTTTTTTATATCTTTGATTGACTTTGAAATAAGCATTAAACATTTCTTTGTAACAGAAATCACTCCATGGCTTGTCTTCACTAATCGTTACTACATTAGAGAGATCACAACAGACGGTGAAAACTATCAGAAAGTAGCAGACGACTTTGGTAACGCTGTTGCTATGGATATCCTCTACAAAGAAGATATGTTATACTTCACGGATGTTACTGCTAAAGTTATCAAACGTATGACATTAAACGGTTCAATCACAGAAACTGTAGTTGATCATGGTATTGAATCTGCTGAAGGAATAGCCGTTGATTGGATAGTAAGGTATAAAATAACAATATTATAGACCGATATTTAGTTATGTATTTGGTTTTTTGTTGTTGTAAATAAGATCTTGTTGAAACATATTTTTACCAATTGTTGTTAGATTTTAATCACTTGATTATTCAAATAATTTTAACACTTGCTATTTTTCGAAAATGCTATGTGCATAAATACAAATATTTATTTTATGGTTAGTGAGTACAGAACTAATTAACAAATATGGAAGTGTATACTGAGTATTTTTGTTAAGAGATTGTCAACAGCAATATAGAGTATTTAATTAAGCAATGTTAATGTACGTGCCACTGATAGTTATTTAAAATTTAATATTACAGCTTTATAATCTTCTACTGTCGTTATTGATTTTAGGAATGGATTAGCGCTCGTATTCAAAGCATAAAAAGTATTAATGATGTTATAGTGAAAACTTCTTGTGTTGGATTATTAGTACCTTAGTTTCTAACATTTATATTTCAGAAAGTTATATTGGATAGATGCTAAGAACGTTGGTTTATATGTATCAGAACTAAATGGAACTAATATTAAAACACTACTTAGTAAATCTATACTTAGACGTCCTAGAGCTCTTGTTGTTAATCCATTCTCTGGGTAAGTAAATACATTGAAATTCCATTATACCTACACTGATAACAAATAACAAATTCAACAATGTAATAGTATAGTTATGTTAATAATTTAAACTTCTAAATATCCATTTCAAAATATTTCAGAAAATATTTGAAGACCTAATCAACAATATCATACTAATTAACTTTATCAAAATGTGATTATAATAATGCATTAAATGGTCGATTGAATTCTTAATATATGAATATATTTCAGTTATGCATATTGGTCAGATTGGTCAAAGGATGCATATATTGGTTCCATCGGCCTTGATGGATCTAATCCTACAATGGTTATAACAAGAAAATTAGGTTGGCCTAATGCTCTTACTATAGATTATGAGACCAATAGGTTATGGTGGGCTGATGCACATCTTGATTGGATTGAGTAAGTATATTTCAATTATAATCATAACACTATGCCAGTTTGTCATTGTTTGCTATTACATGAACCAGTTGTGGCAAGTGTGAGGGTAGTAAACCATAGAGCCTTGTTTTTAGCCCTCCCCTCAGGTGCAATTATTTTGCTGTCAATTCCAAGGCGAAAACCCTTAGATTCTTGTTTTGTTGCATAATTTTCATTACAATATATACCATCTAAACATATCTATCTCTTTGATTGTTGGCTATGTGGTAGGTCTTTGTTTTTTATCTGTTAGTTTTTACGGAGTCTATATAAGCCTAACAGTGTGATTTATTTTATGTAAATAATACTCAGTATTTGAGTTTAGTTTGATCAGGTGTATATCATTTGCTTTACTGAACATAATAAATGCATACCATTTTCCATTGATAAATTTATGTTATAAGCCTATAAATGTAATAGGAGTATCGTGAAAGAAAAAGTTAATCGATAAAAGTGTAAACTAGTATAGCTCTAATTGATGCAGCTAGTAAATATTGGCATTTCATTTCCAATAATAATTTTAGAAGTGTTCAATACAACATAAAATTGTAAGGTTGTTTTCAATGCATTGATAGCATTTTGTGTTATTGTATTTATTTTTATATTATCAGATTTGCCAATGTAGATGGTACAAATCGTCATGTTGTCAGAAGGAATGTTCCTCATCCATTTGCTATTGCTGTATTTGAAGATTGGATATATTGGACAGATTGGAATCATTTAACAATAGAAAAATGTCACAAATACACTGGTGAAAACCACACAATACTTCTCAATACCACACATAGACCTATGGATATACATGTATTCCATCCAGTGAAACAAAAACCTGGTATGATATTTACCAACGCTTAGATAAATGACTTTTTTTACTTTTACTGTTGACAGAAAAATTAATTTTAATTTCTTGGAGATTGTTCATGGATATACCCTACGGCCGTTATGCTGCTTTCCTCTGTATCATTTAGAGCAGTTGTCAGTCACTATAAAGGTATGTGCCAAGTACATGATCAAACGTATGTGTCCACGGATTTACACCTATTAAGCGATTTTCAGTAGGATGATATACCGATGACAGACCAAAATTCTGAAATGCATCGTAAAGCTCTAACATGACTTCTTAATTGTCATAATTTCATGCATCCAGTGTTTATACTTACTAACGTTTTATTTAATTCAGCAAGAAATCCATGTGGAGATATAAACGGTGGATGTAGTCATTTATGTCTTATACAACCTGGTGGTGATAACTTTACATGTGCTTGTCCTGATAAATTTGAGTTAAATGATGATAAACATACTTGTAGACCTAATTGTTCTATAAACCAAGTAAGATGTGGTCCATCTGACGAAAGGTAAGTGTTTATTCAACTTCTATTTGGTTTTAGAAACTGCTTTTTAGTTAGGTTTATTACAGTTGCACATTTATATAACCTAAAACAAGTCCGATATGTTCGAATTATTGACTTATGTCTGCCGTAAAAATACTTACATGATGTGTGGTTTTCTTCTTGCAGATGCTGTTTTAAACACTCCAGTTAAAGATTCTGACTTAAATAATAAAAAGGGTAGAAGTAAAATTTAAAAACGTAACATAGGTATATAGTCTGATGCAATAATTCCGTAGTATGTAACATTTGTCGGTTCTGTAGAATTAAATAAATGTGTACAGCAAACACCATTCTTTTCATGTATGTTTTGATTATATTATAGATGTATACCACGCATATGGCAATGTGATGGTACAGCAGATTGTAAAGATGGTTATGATGAACCTGATACATGTCGTAAGTTTTTCTTTTTGAAATATTTACATATATCATTATTGGTGAATTGAAGCCTCCCAATGGATTGAAAAATTTTACAGAACAATTGCTTATTAAATCATTTTCCTTGTCATCAAGATGAAATGTTTGCACATTTGTCCTATGGAACATACTGTAGGTAAACATTAAATTGTTGCGGTAATTGAATGTTGCTCGACAATCTTAATATCATTTTATACTATAGTTTTTGCTTTTTTCAGCAACTACTACATGTTCACCGGGACAATATCGTTGTCGTAACAACCGTTGTATTTATCAGTTTCAAGTTTGTGATTTAGTTGATCAATGTGGTGATGGGTCAGATGAAGAGGGCTGTAACGAACATCAATGTGAAGCATGGCAATTCCAATGTAGTAATCATAAATGTATACCTAAAGGTACGAACACAGACAATCTAGAAATAATGATAGATTTGCTTATGCAGACATTTTGATTATGACATTTCATTTCTAAACTAACGAGTAGTGTCGTTTGTTATCTGTCATCTTAAAACCAATCTTTCTCTAGGCACATGTAAACACTTAACTATTCTACTATACTTGTTCTGTGCCAATGATTTTTCAAATCCATTTCAATTGAATTAACTAAGATTTCTAGTACTCAACAAATATTTACTTTAAACCATCTATTATATCAAGTTATGTGATTGACGTTTGGTATTTACATTTCTATGAAATTCAATAGAACCGAAACATCAGAGTATACATGTATAATTTTCTTACAATCAATAAAGTATTTATTTTATATCATATTTACCGAGAATAGTAAAAACCATTCGAACAATTGCCCTGTCATTCACAAATTACTTGTTCTTAATCAAGTTAATATTAACTAATGTATTGATATGTATATTTTATAATGCTGCAGGCTGGAAATGTGATAATGAAGATGATTGTGGAGACAATAGTGATGAATCACCAAATATATGCAGTAAGTTATAAAACTTCATTTCGCTTATTTCATCTTAAACATACATGTTACATGTATGTAATTTCTACAACTTTTACGTATAAACAATAGTAATGAAAATTATATTAATAATACTGTTATTATCTTTCCTCCAGACTAGCACTAGACAGGCGATAGTATTGTTGCCAGATGCAAAGTCATGATCTGAGTCTGACATACCTCTGACTTTTGTAATTGTAAGTGGAAGAATAAGCACTGTATTAAACATCTGCTACACTGCCTGGAGCGGATGTTAAAAACTGAGAATGAGATGGGTTCTGTATGTCACTTCAAGACTACATTATTCATGCATCAATTATCTATAATCAGACTAGATAAGTGACATTTTTTCACTGATGGGTTATAAATATTGTTCTTTTTTATTTTAGAAAGACGAAAATGTGATGAAGACAAATTTATGTGTGATAATGGTAGATGTATACCATTAACTTGGCAATGTGATTTTGATGATGATTGTGGTGATAATAGTGATGAAAAATCTGAATTTGGTTGTAGTAAGTTTATTTGTTTTACTGAAGTATATGTAGGAGATTGATCCGTAAAATATCTCTTCCGACGCAAAGGTTTATTACTTGAATTTTACAATTCTCTACTATAGCAGTAGTCCTGCAGTAAAATGCCATATTTGAGGTGAACCGTGCACTTGAGTCCCCACAAAGTTTTTTTGCAGTTTCTATATCTTTAAAAGGTGCTGAATAAGAATCCGAGTGATGACACCCTGTCATCCTAGAGCAATTTGCATAATATGCAAATTAAGTCCGCCATTATAGAAATTCCGTTTTTCGCTAATAACTCAATACCAACTAAGATACAAAACTAAAATATGTATCCATACCCATATTTTCAGGGTCTATCTATCACATGGTACTAATTTCAGCTTGATCAGATTATTTAAATATGCAAATTTATGCAAATTAGTTATTTTACGAAATACAATATTCGGTTTTGCTATACAAATCCACGTCTGTAGTTTTTACATTGAGATTTAAAGTAAAATATGTTTATGTTATGCTAATTTTGTATATATATTAAGTACAAATATGTCAAGTAATTACATTTAATCAGTTAATGATGCTCTAAAGATATGCAAAGTACTAAAATTGCGTTAAAATTTGTAGGATTTTGCTTCAAACTTTACATTGTGTTTTGAGTATTTATGCAATTGTCTAGCATTCTGTTGATGCCTTGATAATTTTGATTCAGCTTCTGTACCTTTAAACAGAGCTGACTCAGAAATTTAGTGATGACATCCAGTCATCCTTGAACAATTAGCATAATATGCAAATTTATGCCGTTGCCTAGCATTCTGTGGAGGTCTGGATAATTTTGATTCTGTTTTTGTGGACAGAGCTGGATAAGAAATTAAGTTAGGACATCCTGACACCCATGTGCAATTATAGAATATGCAAATTTAGTTCCCCTTTCCCAAAATTACCAATCATGATTAAAGTTTACCTTATGTGTCTGCATCCATGTTTGAAGGGCCTAGCTTTCATATGATACAACCTTAAGCATTATCAGAGATAATTTGCAAATGCAGATGTATGCAAATTAGGTCTTTAAGTATAGGAAAGTGTTTTTTTTTTCACTACATAAAATAAAGATCATGTACCAAATTTCGAGTTGTTATGAACAGATTAACGATAATTAAACAAATAATTAAAGACAAAGCATTTAGGTAGTATATTTAGAGTGACGACACACTTGAAAAAAATCATAATATCTCAATAACAATTTATGACAAACATAAACAGTATGTTTTCACCTATATATATGCTTCCATGGTATAAATTTGTTTCGTTTTATGTCGAAGAACATATACTTATATTATAAGGATCAGATGATTTGGGCATGTATACTAATGCAAATTATGTGCATAAAGTAAAGTGATAACCCTTGTCTCTATCTAAGTTAAAGTCAGTGCATAGAACTAAGGTATTCTACATAAACTAAGAGCATGCATGGCTTATTATATATAAATTTTAGATAATTAAGTTACGTGGTCCTTACGGTCATTAGATTGTGAAGAATATTGTTTTTGTGTCCGTAATTTCTCCAATGACTTATTGCCCCTACTAAGAATATGTTCTGTAATCAATTTTTAATATAGTATGAGGAAGATAAGTATGGATGCATTCAAATGATTGTAAGAACGAACATACTATGCAAAACAACTTTTAGTCAAATCAAAGTCGAAAATTTAGCCATACAAAGACAAATTAAGTGTGTGTAGCCATGACCATGTACAGCACACTCCGAGTTTGGATATCCCAATTCAATTCTTGCATATCATGACCTTCCGTGATAGTCCAAAATACCCGGTAAGTCTGATTATCATGGCATTACAGAATTGAGATTCCTGCTCACCTTGCAATAACCAATTATGCTATAAACATTCATACAAAATCTAGTTATCAAACATGCATGCAAGGTCTTATTGTTATACTTATGATTCTGAAAACTTGAAAAGCAACTAATATTATTGAACATGCTAGCAATAGATTTATGTATACGACATTTCTTAATGCTGACATTGTTATTATACATTTTATACATGCCTAGAAAGTTCTATATAATCTTGTGTAAATTAATCAATGGAAACGATGAGCATTTATTTATTTATTTATTTATTTATTGGAGTTAACGCCGTATCAACACAATTTAGGTCATTTCACGGCGTCCAGCGCACCTAACCTAGCTTTCCTGGACCATTGTCTATAACCAGTACTCACCTACCCTTCCACAAGGCCGGAAACTACTCCATATTATCTAACCAATGGAGGAAAATCGACATTATTGTCAAATTTTCATGGAAGGGTATAACCTCCCCGGGTGGGATTCGAACCCGCACCCCTTCGGGCACGAGTATCCAAATCCCGGCGCGCTACCAACTGCGCTATCGACCCTGGATTTCTTTCCACGGTAAACAATGTTGAGGGATCAAATCTGTACGAAAATAAGTAAGACTTTCCAGCTACTACTATTGCCATGAAGTACATGTATATCAATCAAATAGATGCTCAAATTATGTCAATGGCAGGATGTTTTTTATGATAAGGAAACGCTATTGAATTCAGTAGCTTGAATTTTACAATCAATTTAACGATGTACTATTCAAATTAATTTATTGTTCTTCTTTTTTTTGGTTCTGGCGTGAAGGCACACTACTTTAAAATGTTATATTGAGCTGAAAGCACCCATGTGCGTAGGCCACACGGTAATACATTATAAACATTTGTTTTATATTAATACACTGATTAGATGTGGTATATGAATGGTCTCATAAAGTGGACATTCTGGACATTGAAATCCAACCGAACATGAATTGGGTCGCAATTAACAGATTACTCAATCATTATTTGATCATATTTCCAGGAAAATTTCCTTTTTGAAGTACTTAAATTTGAATAAAATAAATTCACTTGAAAAACAGTTCATTTGAAAAACTCGATTTGCATACATTTGCATATGCAAATCATCTGATCATACTGAATGTGGTATCATATGATAGCTAGACCCTATAAACATGGGTGCAGACACATATTTTAAAATCTTATCTTGATTGGTTATCGTGTTATTAGCGAAAAACGGAATTTCGATTATGGCGGACCAAATTTGCATATCATGCTAATTGTTCAAGGATGACTGAATGTCATCACTAAATTTCTGAGTCAGCTCTGTTTAAAGGTACAGAAGCTGAATAAAAATTATCAAGGCATCAACAGAATACTAGACAATGGCATAAATTTTTATTACACCATGAAAAGTTTGAGGCAAAATCCTACAAATTTTAACGTAATTTTAGTACTTTGCATATCTTTAGAGCATCATTAACTGATTAACTGTAATTATTTGATAAATTTGTATTTAATATACACATGTATATACAAAAATTAGCATAACATAAACATATTTCACTTTAAATCTCAATGTGAAAACTACTGACGTTGATAAGTATAGCAAAACCGAATATTGTATTTCGTAAAATACCTAATTTGCATAAATTTGCATATTTAAATGATCTGATCAAGCTGAAATTAGTACCATGGAATAGATAGACCCTGAAAACATGGGTATGGATACATATTTTAATTTTGTATCTAAGTTGTTTTTTGGGTTATTAGCGAAAAACGGAATTTCTATAATGGCGGACTTAATTTGCATATTATGCAAATTGCTCAAGGATGACAGGGTGTCATCACTCGGTTTCTTATTCAGCACCTTTCAAAGATATAGAAACAGCAAAAAAACTTTGTGGGGACTCAAGTGCACGGTTCACCTCATATACTGCAGGACTACAGGCACATTTGTATTCTTAAAATCATAAATGTGGACACTAAACTTAAGATGTTGCTTTCTCACCTCACTCTTTGTTTGCCTTTCAGATAATGAAACCAAACATAGATACGCTGCTAATATGAATATACTTTGTATATGGTATATTTTAAAACTCTGTTAGATAAAAATTGTCGATGGACACAATAATGAGTTTTTTACTAATTGGTAAAATTATTTCAGATAATCGTACATGTAAACAAGGTTGGTGGAAATGTAGTTCTAATTATCGATGTATACCAGACTGGCAGCGATGTAATGGTAAAGATGACTGTAGAGATAATTCTGATGAGAAAATAGAAAATTGTCCAAAATGTCATCCTACTGGTGACTTTGAATGTGCAAATAAACGGTATAACTTATTAACATGAAATAATCCTGCTTCTGCTGTTGATCGGTACCACTAATCTAAAATTACATGTTCATGTCTTGACTTATTTTCTTAGTGTCAAATGGAAATTAGTATGTTATTGAGAAAAACACCTGAGACGAACAAAATTACATGATATATGTAGAAGAAATTATCTTTTACTTTGGTGTCTCTGTGACAAATTTTAATGTCTAAATGGATTTCAATTAGTCCGCGACTTCTGATTGAACAAAAATGAAGATTAACCAATGTATTTACAAAATTGAATTGGGCGTCAAAGCACTTTGATGTTGAAGATAATTTATCAAGCACAATATCTTTTACTAAGTCTATTTTGCTTTGTTTTCTGTAAAGTAGGTTTGTTGTTTTATTATTGCTGTTTCTGATAACATTTCAAACTCCTGTTTTGTGTATTAATTTTCAGTTGTATACCAAAACGTTGGAGATGCGATTTTGATAATGATTGTGGTGACAGTAGTGATGAGGATCCTGAAATGTGTGGTAAGTTTTGTATTTTTTACTGTAGTAATGATATTTATTGCAAAAAGTCAAAACATAAAACATATGCTGATGAAAAAGTATTCAAGTGGAAACCTTGCATTAGATGCGCTACTGAACTCACACATGTATGATGTACATGTAATAATAATTGTATTTATGAAAATAAGTTTGAAGTTATAGATATAAGTATAGAATTAAATTGTATACTCAAACAATTGATAATTCATGCCCTGGAGAAAAACTTCATTTATCTTTTTTTATTTATTGAAAGTGCTGCAATATAAACAGTTTTAATATCGATATGGTTATTATGACCATTAAATTACATTTTAGATAGACACAATTTATGTCATTGTCTGTTCGGCTTGCAGATATAGTTTGAAATCTCGGCATATAATGTTGCAAAAAAACCTTAGTTACGATTTCATATTTCAGCTCCTCTATACCGACAATGTTCGGAGACTGAAGTAAGATGTAAGAATGAGAAATGTATCAGAAGTAAATGGTTATGTGATCATGATAATGATTGTGGTGATAACTCAGATGAAAATATTACAACTTGTAAATGTATGTATCTACATAATATGAGTGTTCTTAAAAAGTTCCAAATTAGTATGTGTGAGAATTAAACTAATACATTAAATATATCTAAGAAAATACTGACATACGTAAATAAAGTATTTAAACTTCAGATTATTAATTATGCTATGAATTAGTAAGTTACAAAAAAATATGAATTAGATTTTGATGTCGTAATCACCGGATAAGATTCAAACTTAATGACTAAATCATTGGTTGCAAGCACTTATTTTTAGGTTTGTACTACGCCATGTCGTCTTTTCACTATCAGTCATTGTTATATGCATCTGATGGTGGTTGGCTAATTGTTTATTTCTACACATACAGTATGAACATTGCTTTAATATGATATTGAAAGGAAAGTGAATCATATATTCATGCATAGATGGTATTGCTTGATTGCGCATTGTATATCTTATTGTGTACATGTATGTTTATGATAACAAAAGCTACCAATGTCATGGGTCTCACTTTGAACAATTGATAAGATTAAAAGTTTGGAAATTAAATTAGAATATAGATGTTTTTGTTTAAGTCACCTTTAACACTTGATATTGATACAGATTTTGTTGTAATGTTACAGATCAGAGCTCTTGTCCTGGTCATCAATTTAAATGTTCATCAGGACAATGCTTAGATCGGTCATTTTTATGTGATGGTATCGGTCAGTGTCCAGATTTGTCTGATGAAATGAATTGTTCTAGAATACTAGGTGTTTGTACTGGTGATTCATTTCAATGTGATAATAACGTAAGTAAATTTATCATTAGCATCTATCCACTATCAATGTTTTCAAACCCATTTCTGGAACCTTATTTTCTTTTATTGTGCATAAGTTATTTTAATCTGATTTTTACAATTTTGATATTTGGAAACTTAATTTGTCTTTAACTTGAATCTCGCCTAATCATGTCATATTTAATCCGCTATTGTACAAAAGAAGCGAAAAAAGTTGCCTTAATCATTGCTTTAAATTTTGTAACATTGTTCTTGGAATGAAATAGTAGAATTTGTAACGTATCTGCATGTCTTCCAAAATCTTAAAGCAAATTAGAAACTATCACTTTTGCCTTTTTGGTCGTTTGGAAAAAGTTTAGTTTTACTGTCACTGTTTCTGATACGTTTTCTTCGAATCATGGAAACTATACATATCACAGATGACGTTTAGGCAAAGACATGCTTAGTTTGATTTTAATGTTGATATTTTTAGGTGTGTATACCATTTCATTGGCGTTGTGATACACTAGATGATTGTGGTGACCAATCAGATGAGACGATTAAGACATGTGATCGTATAAAATGTACTAATGATACACACTACAGATGTAATGATGGCAAGTGTATATATACGTGGCAACTTTGTGATAATATAACACATTGTACTGATGGTGATGATGAGGATCCACTCGGTGCATGTGAGTATCATTCAATATACATGCATTGTAAAGAATTTAACAATGAATCTGTTTATAAAGTCTACAACTCACTACATTCACAGAAATAGGCTTCTGGTAAATAATTGATAAATACGAAGTACAATAGTTGATACCATATTAACATTAATAATTAGAAAAAAAAATGAGAACTTTTTAGTTTGGTATATTTTAACCAGAGTAATTATTATATATTTACGTATATGTATGATTTTCTTTTACCAAACTATCAAAATTAAACTGCACAATTAATTTTAGGTAAGCTACCAGATGTTACAGTATGTAGTGGTGACAATTTTAAATGTTCAACGGGTGAATGTATACCTAATAAATATCGTTGTAATAACATCAAAGATTGTGAAGATGCGTCAGACGAGATGGCTTGCTGTAAGTATTTCTTGGGTTTTCATTACTCTTTTCATTTGATATTTGATGAAAATATAAAAGCTAACATTTATGATCGTAGTGCAAATAGCCAAATGCGTAATTTTCAAAAGATTATTTAACAATTTGCAATGTATGATACAGCTGTGTGAACATTTGGTACATTATATTGTCACTTCACTAAGGATTTTAAACGATTTATTGCTTCAAATCAAATACATTGGCAGATGCTTATAACTCTCCTGGCATTAAACACGATAAAGGAATTACAAGTAAGATATGTCTGATAATGGATTTACTTTTTACAACTTATGGAACAAACGTTTAGATTGATATTTTTAATATTTGATATCTCTCATTATTCCAGCGAGTCCTCAAGAGAAACCTAAACATACATGTAATGTTAACAATGGAGGTTGTGAACATAATTGTACATCAGTAGACTATGGCTACTATTGTACTTGTAGAAATGGTTTTAAAACTAATGGATTATCTTGTGAAGGTATATTAAGATTCAATAATATTGTCATATTCTGTTCAGTGCTATTTTGCTTGTAGAATATATTTATAATTTTTGACTAAATGATACATAAAAATCCTATATTATAAACATATTCAAACCAAAATTAAATCACAGATTAATGAATTTATTATGTGCCATTTGTTAATTCTGCACACTATTTATGTTTGAAAGATGGAGCTGCAACTTAAATTTTAAGTGTGGTTTGATTTCTTTCTCATGTAAAAAACATAATTGTCTACGGATGCGATTTTTGATAAATGTCGCGCCGCATATTATGTGTTCTCATTGAATAATAGTCAAACGATCGCCATGAAAAATTGCAATTCAGTTTATCATTATGTTTTATCCAGCTTAATAATTAGGATGCTTAAAGGGTGATAACATAGCCTTAATACCAAACAGTTATTCAATTTTGGTACAGATCTGTCATTAGACTACCATCGTTTACTAGACATTACATAAATACCCTCTTCTAATATAATGAAGATAATGATGTATTTGTCATTACAGATATAGATGAATGCGCTACAGTTGGACATGGATGTCCGCAGATTTGTAATAATGTTAAAGGATCATATAAATGCCAATGTGCACCAGGATTTAAAGATGTCAAAGGTCATGGACATGATTGCAAAGCTAAAGGTTGGCTAGTTTGTTATTTTAGGTATTGACTGTTACGCTTAAACACTATTTAAAAATATTATTTATTTTATTTATTTATTGGAGTTAACGCCGTGTCAACACAATTAAGGTCATTTTACGGCGTCCAGCGCACTTAACCTAGCTTTCCTGGACCATTGTCTATAACCAGTACTCACCTACCTTCCACAAGGCCGGAAACTTCTCCATATTATCTAATCAATGAAGGAAAATCGACATTATTGTCAAATTTTCAGGGATGGGTGGGATTCGAACCCGCACCCCCTCGGGCACGAGATTCCAAATCCGGGCGCGCTACCAACAGCGCTATCGACCCGGGTTATATATATTTAAAAATACTAAATACATTAATAATTTTATATTTTAACTGAGCCGGGATATGGCTGAGTGGTTACGACGTTGGACTGGTAATTATTGGATAGCAAGTTTTGCGTTGGTTTAAAACATATCCATATCATTTCCCCTCATTTTTATGAGCAGTAAACTTTTATTCTTTTAGCTAAATACTCGGGGACCAGAAAGTATACTAATATGTGATTTTCCAAGATTCTTAAAACTTGTTTCAATATTGATTGATTTAAAGTAGTATTAACTTATACATTATTTGTATTATATCAAGGCATAAGGTGCTCATTTTGTAAGATACCAGACAATTTTAGTTTAAAACTCTTAATTAGAATACATATTTTATGCTGAACATTGATTTATAGGAGATTGGTGTTATATGAGATTGAATAAAAGATAATTTTGTATTATTCTTTTTATTTTATAGATGTGAGTAGATCATTGTTTTTCTCAACATTGACGGAAATACGTCGTTTTCAACCAGACAAGAAAGAATATTCTGGATCAGTTACTGCTAGCAGTCCTATAACGTCTATGGATATTGATATTTCAAAGAAAATATTGTATTGGACTGATGCAATGCACAGGTAAATTATTAATGAAACAGTAGTAATAATTTTTTTATGGTCGCGTTCAACACATATTTAGGTCATATATACATTGGCCAGCTCTTCCTACTATAGGTTTTCTGGACACTTTTTCTATCACCCGTACTAACTTATCCTACCAAGAGGCCGACAACTCATGTATAGGATATGACCTTCCGCGACCGGGTTTCGAACCCGCTATCTCCGGATTCGAAGTTAGACATGCTTACCACTACGCCACGGCCGCGGCTAACAGTAATAATAAAGCTACAATAAAAATTCTATAAACTGGAACTTCTTTAAACATGAGTTCTCTGAAAATCTGACGGTTGTATAAGTCTCGTATTTTCCTTCATTTAATCAATTGAAAAAATATTCTCTGAAAACAGAAAATTCTGAATTCAAAATACGGAATATTTTTTCTACTAATGATTAAACTAACGAATATTTTAAGATTTTACTAGATAGGAATTGCCACATTCATCGGTTTTGAAGGCAAACATGTTCATGAACAAGTCATAATGAGAATAGAAAGTTCCTGACTTCTAATGCATTATTCGGCCCTTTTTCTTGTCATACTACTAGCATCGTTTTTTTTCGGAGACGTAAACGTCATTTTAATTAATTTACATTCGATTACACTGCATTTACGAGTATGTACATTGTGTTTCATTATGTTCACATTGAAAATCAGTATGTATGTTGTTTTATTTTCACTTCCATCTTTGCATCTTAAACTAATACAATTTATTTGGATCTATATGTGTAAAGTCATTTGTGCTGATATCTAAATAGTTTACATGAATAGTTTAATTGTTACAAATCAAAGTATTCATATTTTGATTTCTATTTTATTATCTCATCAGTAAACTATTGCGAGCGCCGATACCTGACAAACAGAATAGGTTAGGGTTACCTCAAGATATTGGAGTTAGATCAAGAAAACCATATGCTGTGTCTGTTGACTGGGTACAAAGGTAAGATGGCTGATTATTGTTTTGTTATATAATGCTTTATTTTATGCAATAAGAATGTATAGTTTATAATACTGTGGCACTATTGAATATTAATTTTATTCTCGTAGCTTTATTATTAGAGCTATTTTCGTATTGTGCAATGCAATACTTACAACACTTTAAATGGAATAAAGTAGTGAATTACATGTACTGGTTGAGGTTAACATTCCTTAAGCAACAAATAAATTGTCTTGATATCAATATACCAAAATCATGGTATTTGCTGCTTGCATATTGTCTAATTTATTTCGTTCTTTATATTTATTTTTACTTTTCAGTAATATATATTGGAGTGACATAGAACTACGTTGTATATCTGTGTGTTTATTTGATGGAAGATACCAGAAGACAATTATAGGCAATCTTTCTAAACCTTTAGCTATTGCTGTCAATCCAAAATTAGGGTGAGTGAAGTTTGTATCATCACTTTCCAATGCAAATGTGTAAGGTTATTCACCATGTTTATTTATGTATAATTCATCTTCGACATGAATGTATTGTAGAAAAAATTATTTTTAAAAGATAATGGCTATCTGTCGTGCTTGAAATTGGGTAAATATTTATCACCCGAATCTTAAAAAAAAATTACAAATTCTAACCGGCAATAAACATGTATGTGTGCCAATATGGTTCATCGGAATGAACAAATTTATCAAACCAATATTAATATCATGTTCGTCTTATGACTTTAATTTGACTCGACTAATAATATTTTAAAACACTTGTTTCTGATTATATTAATTTGAGCATTTTTCTACATATTCCTCTTCTGTCTCGTTTATCCTTCTTTGCCATGTATTAACCTAAAAGTAATGTTATTTGATTATTTGATTTTACTTCTAGCTTGTTGTATTTCACAAATGCTGACCCTAACAGACCGAGTATACAACAAAGTTGGATGAATGGAGATCATATAAAAACATTGGTATCAACGCGTATAGTTCATCCTGCAGCATTAACAATAGATTATATGATGAACAACAGAGTATACTGGGCTGATTATAAACTAGGTACCATTGAATCTATGAATGCTGATGGTAGTGAAAGAACAGTTATTGTAAAAAGTGGTAAGTGGAATTACAGTTTCCTTTATTTTGAAAGTTTTACATTAACACATTTATTTTCTTGACAGCAAGTTGTCTGACTTTAAGAAAAAAAAAGAATTACTGCTTAGAACTTGTTGATAAACAACTTATATAAGTATATGTTTATTTATGCTGGTTGAGCCTTACAAATTGTATAGGCCATATCTCAGGGGTCCGTAAATCTATTTACCATTCTTGGACGGGACAGACGCAATCTCAGCTAGTAGCAAATTCTGTTAGTATGTTACCGAGTTTGTTCAATTTTTTTTCGATTCCAATTCAATTTTTTTCACGAGTGATATAGCCACATCGGATAGCATCACATTTTACCTTAAAGCATTTACATGTACATATTTCTTTTTTTCAGTATTCACTGTGGTTAGTATTGATGTATTTGAATCCCGGTTATATTGGATATCACAACGTAAAGGTTCCGCTTATTATATGGATAAGTTTGGGTTTGATAACACTACTATACTACAAACAGGATTGATGTTCCCTAGCGGTGTGAGGTTATATCATAGACTCAGACTGGATTTAGAGAGTACGTATTTTTGCAATAGTATTGTCGTTTATAATCATTTACAGATACTCAGACGTCAATAAATTGTAAAGAAAATTCTCAAGATTTTGACAACATTTACCATTTTTAATAATCTAGAACCACAGCTGCCAGTATGCTTTTTTGTGTGTGCCGGTGTTTTATTGTTAGACACAGCAGCAGGAAGCAATCATAATACTAAGAGGTTTTCAAGAAATAACAAACTAACTTCCATCTAAAGCTCCGTTCCAACAGCTTTTCATTGTTCAAATACCATTCCGTACACCTAGTAGTTAATTTTGTTCGTATCAGAGAGCAGAGTGGGTGTGCAGTGTTAGTACTATGCAAGCTAAAAGGTATATACCTATAAACTGTATTTTATTCCGCCGTTTCGGCGCTAAAGCCTTCCTAAAGGAATAAATAAAAAAATATAATCCGTTCTTAGACAATAATGTAAATAATAGTCAATCCTACAAGTTAGTCTATTCATTGTATATATTTCAGTTAAACCAAGATGTCCAGTTACAGATGATAGATGTAGTCATTTATGTTTATTGATACCTCATGGTTTTACATGTGCTTGTCCTGATGGTACAATGTTTAGTCCAGAGAGTAATCATGTCTGTGATGCAGGTAAGACTAGATTAAAGTTAAAGTGTGTTCTTGTAATGAGCTCATGTTTTGCATAATGTACTGGTCATTTGTGTAAACAAAGCCATTTGCATTAAAACCAATATTTTGGGTAAAATATTATGACAAAATAAAAGTTAAGTCTCTTAAAATATATTTATTGACATCGTATAAAATTTAAAATTAAAATTGTTCTTATTCAAGTGTTATTAAAATATTGTACATGCATCAGCTTATTCACCTATTGAGTGGGCAAGTCCATTTTGTAAATCTTGTACTTTCTACAACATATAAACGTGTCTTTAATTAAAGAATATCGAAGTATTAGGGAGTAGAAGGAAGGCGTATCTTTTGTAACTACACAATCTAACCGATGCCCTTCAAGCAATGCCTTTCAAGCAATACCCTTGAACTATTTTAAGGATTTGTCACTTTTCAAATTCATCGTTCGTTCAAAAGCATATGTTTACTTGTGGCATTTGACCTCATATGGGAACCAAAACTTCTTACTCAAATCTTTTTGAAGTATTTTCATAAGCCATTTTGAACTACTCTTTTGAGAAGTATATAACATCTTTAACATGGTTTATTGTTATTTGTTTTGTCTACTTTACATAACTTATCTTATTTTACATGATGAACAAAAGTTAGCACACAACATAAAGGCATCAAGATTATACATTTACTTCAACAACATATTGTGTTTGTAACAGAACATCACGAATGTTTATTTCAGCATCTGAAGTATCTAAACCAGTACCAAAGATATGTGCATGTTGGAATGGTGGGGAATGTGTTAAAATGTTTAATGGTACATTTACTTGTAGATGTCGTAAAGGTAGGGTTGTCTTAGAATAAATTGTTATGGTATATCATTATCTACAACATGTTCATCTTGTTTTAGGCCACTAGCCGATAACAGTTATGACAAATTACTATATAAACATAATGAACATAGTAACCATATTGTCGTAATAACAAAAATGTGATAAAGTATCAATATGGTCTTTGCAAGCCTGCAGTATAAGTCTTGTTTGTTATAATACGATACTATTATTCTAAGTACTAGAACATGGTCATAATTTTACAACAAGCATTTTCATTAACATAATTTGAATGATCATCCTCCTATAAGTGTGGTTAAGGATGATTATGCACTGAAACAAAGCATGTATTTACCATGCAATAGCATTGACTGACTAATCAACATGCCAAATTGAGCTAGACTATATGTTAGACATTCGGTTCTGTAGATAAGTTCTATACCAGTTTCGAATATGTCTGCAACTTAGCATTTGATCTAAGCTTATTTATCGCCTTGTTTAGTTTGTGTAGCAAATAATCAAAGTTTTTAAATTACAATTAGAGAATAACACCCATGATAAGAATTTGTAAACTGTATTTAAGTGTTTTATTACATCATATAGCTATTTCTTTCCTTTAATCATCAGGTTATTCAGGCAATCTTTGTGAGATTCCAGAACCAAGGAAACTAACAAATGATCATGAAATGACAAGTATGTAAACTTTAATATTAGCTATAAAACGGTATGCAGTGTTCTTGCATAATAATTTGTGCTATGTGCATTGTTCATTGATGTATCGTTAAAAATATCTGTTGTGTTTGAATTGTTGATAAATACCCAGTGAAATGGATACGTCATGAAGAAAGTTCTTAAAGGACTCAAGAAAATCAAAATTAAATTTATTTCATCTTGTGTTAATTGTTACGTAAAGCATTTGCTATAACAGTTTTATGTCTTCTTCTTACCGTAACCGTCTTAGGTAGCAGCGAATTTAAAACTTGTGATCAATACCAACACTATCAATTTGAATATCCACAAGAATGAAACGTAGCAGTTATTTAATGCACTGTTTGATGTCATTCAATTAATTGTCAGGCTAAGAAAAATTGCCGACAAACAATGGTACACCTTGTTGGTTGCTATTGTAGATCAAGTGATTATAGACCCTGAATCTTGAAACTTCTCTTCACCAGATCTCGAGTAACGTGTATCAATGAAACACTGTATAATTATGTTATTTCTATGACATTTTGTGGTTATTTTTATACATTTCAGACATGTTGGCGTTTGTTGTACCATCTGTAGTTATATTTATATTAGGAATACTTTCTGTTATAATATTTGCCTTCTTCTGGAGAAGAAAAAGGTTTGTGACAACTTAATCTATACTACTCAACATCAAATGTTCCATTTTACGTTATCAATCGATATTGACTTATCATTTTCTTTTCTCTAGTTGCAATGTAAGTTTGTACTTTAAATCACTCAAATGGCAATCGAAGGACAGACTTTAATGGTAAAATATTGTCTGAATCAGTTTCAGCCGATTCTTATAACACCAACGAAATGTTGTAGACAAAAATACAATATTTTTCAACCTAAGCTTTTCAGTTGGGTATTTTACAACCGAACATTAAAATTGACGAGTTAAAAACTAGAGTTTGACTATAATGCCATTAGCGCTTAATTGTTAGATTGAACAAAATATCATTTAATTTGTACCAGGATAAATGTTTCAGTTAAATAAAGGTGTAAGCAAACATATCATGAGAGGCAACAGTAAAAACACAGACCAACCACA
This sequence comes from Mactra quadrangularis, assembly GCA_025267735.1. Lineage (NCBI taxonomy): Eukaryota > Metazoa > Mollusca > Bivalvia > Venerida > Mactridae > Mactra > Mactra quadrangularis. The sequence continues at coordinate 2,925,252 of CM046297.1, forward strand.
CAGTCAAAAAGGAAGAAGAAGATTTTTATAAGATTTTTAAAAAATGTTTTTATTATTACACAAACGCGACAAACAAATTACGAAAACAAGTACCTGTGCATTTTAAATTTAAAATGTTTTGTCAGAACACAACTTTCCTTTATCACATGTAATTCTATTTTTACAGTAAACAATCAAAAGCTGAATCAGCTGTGTCTTATACCGGTAATGGTAATGTTGAAATCCCAACTACATATCCATCAGCACTAGCAACAAATGTAAGTATACTAAGTGTGGTAAGTTGATCTCATACATTCACTAGGATCACTATGGAAATATTAGTTTTGTTCAACTCTTTGACGTTTAATGGCATTTTAGCATGGTTTTCAGTGTACATTTTGTTTCTTGTAGTAACTTTTATGTATGTTTTATGATTTATGCCATGTTGTCACATTGATATCAAAATAAATTTATCCATAGTCTATCTAATTATCTCCAATATATTTTCACTTCGATAAGTTGGAATATTAAACTATTTTGCTCACACTGGAAAATACCTATTGTTTTTATTCACATGGAATTAGTAAAGTTTACAATAAGTAAAGTTTTGCCTTTTTGAAAAAAGAGTATGAACTGCATTGTATTAAGCTGGCATGGATTTGTATTCAATTATTTTCGTATTTCAAACATTTAATGCCGTCTTTTGTAACACAATCAGCTAAGTCCAGCCGTATATTATCTAGGTTTATTCATTAACTATACATGTATGTTACAACACCCACCATCAGCCAGGTATTTTCCCCACTCAGTGTTACACACAGCTGAGTGTCTCGGGAACAACCTTCCACTCTGGCTAGTGAAGCTATACTGTCCAACTATCAACCTTGATAGTTGTTATATTAACATGCCTCAACTTGAGCATTGATATTTGATAAGAGTGTACAGTGTACTGTGTGTATTTAGTTAGTGATATAATGTTATATCACATCTGTAAAGTTTTATAACTTATCGTTAGAACTACAATGTATGTAACTATATCATTTCTTTATACTTTGATATATTTGTAGTTAGGAGCTATGCAGACGGATGGTTCTACAAATTTCTGTAATCCTATATATGAAACCTGTCAGGGTGAAGATCCATCATTATTTATGAAAGGTGTACAAGAAATATCAGGAAATAATGAGGAAGATCATTATAATTCAGCCGGAAGTGTGGCCACTTTGCCATATAGGTTTGTATACACTTCTTTGTCCTTCAAGATATTTGAATTCGGGGTCTGTGTTTCAGCAATTATATTAAGTTGATTGAGTAAAAAGTTACATTAATACCAGTTGTTCATAATAGTGATACAGTTTATGTTTTTGACTCGCGCCAGACTGAATGCAGTAGACGTAGTCACTTTTCAACAAATTCGTAAATCATGGTTTATTGTAGCGTTTTGGCTACTTGTTTCTGACAAAGCTATGACTTGTTAATAACTTGTTATTTAACTTTTCTTTAAGTTGGACTATTTTCACAGTCGTTAAAACAAGCTATTTGTATTCTCGCAAGACAGTCGCATTAATAACACTTACTACAACTCATATATCGTTCATTGTTTCATTTGCATTTACATATTTTCACAGACATACACTGGCTTGAATCAAATTTTGTTTTTCAAATAATACGTCCGAATATTTTGTTTTTGTTCTAGATTTGAAGAGGATATTGTCTCAAGTGAACCCAAACATTTAGATGTAACTGATGGACCTGAACAAGATACAGTGACACTTGTAAAACATAATAAAGAAACCTTATCACAATGTTAATACATGTATGTTAAATCATCATGTTGTATACATTCCATATATTTAACTTTATCTATAAAGTGGTCATTGCCATGATCATCAAGAAGCGCTTTTGGTGCGATCTATAACTTTTATGCGTTGGTGATTTGTTGAAACCAGGCAATAAAACAAGAGGTAATGATTTAAGGAAGAATAAAAATGTGTCCATATTTAGTTATCTCAGAAAATAGTTCATTTAGGAAAAGACCAGTGGATTTTGTTTTGTTCAAGTGGGCATTAATGACTTGAAGAGTTGTGCATATGATTGTAAAAATATATTGAAATTCCCAAACAATCTAAGTACTTTGTAATTTTTAACACCAAAGATGTTATGTGAGAAGACAGCAATAATGACAAAAGGCATGGAAAATTAATCATATTAAACAGCTGGTTTTTCCGTTGTCAAAGCTGAATAGTAATGATGTAAAGATGGCATATAATAATCTACAACTGAGCTTCATTGTAATCTCATTCAAAGATCAAATAAAATTAACAAATAATAATGTTAAAGTTATAACTAACATGTACAACCACCAGCAAGGCACATTGCACATTCTTCATTGAAGGTAGTATCGTGTTGAGATGCTATCCCTTTATTACTGACGTATTTCTTTAGTCGAAGTTATAACATTCAAGTATGCATGTATTATATCATTGTTTTGAATTTTAATGATTTTATTATTATTCTAAGCAATCATTTATTAAGCTGTTACTTGCTTAATTTAGTACACATTTCACATATTTTTAGCATAATACTCGAGGTAGCGCCGTTCACTGATATGTTATTATCTAGTATGAGAAATTGCTTGCTTTAATGTTTAAAGCTAAAGTTTGTAAATATTTCAATTGTAAAAATATATGTTAATAATATAATCAAGATATAAAGTTTCAATATGTTTGTGAGTTTTATCACTCTTTCCTCATTACATAATTTATTCATTGTATCATAGTACAAGTTAAAAAGCATTCGAACCTGCGCTAGTGTCGTTTTCAACGCGTTATGTTTACCTAATATTTGAGACTCTCGATTGAAAAATCAGCACTTAAATTTAATAAGTTTGAAATTAACATTACTATTTGAATAAGCATTCCAATTTCTTAGCTTTTGATTTTGCAGTTTGAATTCTCGGAAAACATAAATTTCAAAATTCTAAGGAATATGGGATTTAACATCCGAAATGTTTTTAGGAGTTCACATTCCATTGGTATGTTTAACTGCAATTATCAGTCATCTATATGTGACTTTGCTTTGATTGCAGTTTCATTTTAAATAACTAAAACAAAATTGTGAAGATTCATGGAGATATGGGGAACAATATATGCCATGGTCCATATTTCTGGTAAGACATTACATTTGCTTAATATATGAATACACGAACAAGAGGAAAGCACTATTATGAATTTAAAGATGAAGATAGTCTCGGATATCAAAATATAGAATTGATAAAGCAAATGTATGTTTTGTTTTCAAGCTTTGTGCTCTATGATCTATGATAATTTACTCCTAGCATGAACAATATTATAACATCACCGTATGTACGTGTGTTCATTAAGTGGTACTATTATTATTGTAAATAATCATTCAGCGAGACAGGAAAGAAATATTTGTCATGTAAAACATGAGCACAGTGTTACTATATATAATGACAAGCGAACAAATATGTCAATAGGAATATCAACCTATAGCTTTAAATTACAACTTAATTATGATTTTGTGTCCAATTCGGTTACATGTGTGTTATATAGATCCAGTATGGCATACGATCTCCTTGTACTTCAGTTTTACATACAGAAAAGTTCGACTATTAAGACCACTTTCGGTATTTAAAAATCATGCGATTTTCACAATTACGACCCAAATGCTTAATTTATGAACAAAAAGGCCTCTATAATAAGACCGTTTCACTATTAAGACCATCAATTTTGCTGGTCTTAATAACAGAATTTTACTGTAATTATTTTAGTTGTTATGATGAATAATATTAGTATAAACATGTACTACATTCCATTTACTTGGCAACTTCATTATCTACCTGTATACATACCATATTTGTTGAAATGATTATGTTTTTACAGTACTGATGTGATAGAATAAATGAAATAATAAAACATGTTTAAATATTTGCAGACTTCTGTGTTATAATTCTCTATACATGTAGGACTTAGTCCCCAAAGCATTACTTCACATTAAGTAAACATGTTCCACCGACTTAGCTAACCCAAAAGGATTGCACCTGATAGTTTACAATATGTTATATACAGATGTTGAATGCAGATAACCAAGTTTTATCATATAAAAAAATAATCTATTAAAATTGGTTGCTCAGCCTGAAATACGAATAGAATAGAATCATATTAGAACATTCAACTTGGAGTTAACGTTTTCCTAATATGAATGGTTAGTTCTGATGAAAATAGGCTCCCAAAAAATATTGATTAGCTAACCATTGACATTTTTTGTCAACAGCCAATGCCTATTGAAAATATATTCAAGCTTTCGAAAATAAGTTTTCATTTATATATACTTGTATATTCAAACTACAACTTGATAATTTTGCTCTTTTCTATATAAAAATATAAATCAGGCTAATGCTCATGCAAATTAAGTGAAGACGACATTCAGTGCCATGATATATGGCCACATTTGATGATTTCAGTGTTAAATATCTAGTCTAATATCAAAAGGGTGTAAAAGCAAACAAATCAAGAAAAACAACAGTTGAAAACACAGACCTGCTACACAGTCGAAAGGTAAAGAGCAAGTTTCGTGATCTTTTGTTGCCACAAACAATAAACAAAAGCAAGAGCTTAGAGGGTTTCCTCATTGGAACACAGTGGTACTGGGAATGCAATCCATGTTCTAAGAATTATTCAAAAGGTTTCAGAACGTACAGCAATACCAGGTTTTGATTAAAAAACTTCAACCCACCCTTTACTTGACAATGTTGCGTGCAATTACCCGAAACGGATAATTGCATTGACAAGGGTAAAGGTAAGTACTCAATGACCTCACGGAGACCGGAGCATTTGCATTCTATATATAGAAGGTGAAGATATCACCTTTATACTAAGACGCACAACGCTTCCCAGAATTCGGCGTTTTGGTACGCAACATAATATAGTGCGGCGCATGAAGACAAAATTGTTGATTTTTTTCGAGTTTTTTGACAAAATCATTTTAAATGTAAAATAAATGATCACTTGTAGCTACAGGAATATAAATCCATAGATACAAAGTACATTTAAACCTCTAAAGGTATATTTGCCTAGTTAAACGGTGTATACTACTTTGATTTCAAATGTCTGTGCAAGGAATGACAGATGTAAACACGTAATGATGGAGGTTTAACTACCAGTTAAAAAGTTTAATTAAATGAGAATAGTTGGTTGGATAGTTAAATGTTATTGAGTAGACACAAAATACATATTCAATTTGTTCAGTATACTTGAAGGGGGAAATTATTAGAATGTAAACATTGCCACGTGTTTTCAGGTAAATAAACAGATTTACCCATGATGCTCGGCGTCTCCGTACAAAGGTCAGTCAGACCGTTTGTGTACAGAATGGAGCATCTGAAGTTATATAAGCAAGAATTCGACGTCACGATTAAAAGAAACTTATATCATGTATATACTTTCTTTGAAAATTTAAGCAGGTCGTTCCCTAAGGCTTAAAACCAATAAGTAAATATTTTGTTCGTTGTTCTTTGTGCAAGCACATGTAATGTCCTATTGGTGATGATCGTTCTTAATGGAACGAGATTATAAAACATGAGAACAAACTCCATGCTCGAAATTGTGATGTATCACATACAGATGTAGGAGTTGTTTCCCTTTAACCATACATCATCCATGAAATTATGAATTAATTCCTACACTTTTAGTCTATTTTTTCTCAACTGTCAAAGTTTGAATAATTTCACGGTGATTAATTACATACTATCACAATATCACGAGTGTAAAATAAAGAGAACGAAGTCACCGTAAAATTATTTATATTTTGACAATTGAGAAAAAAACGAATTATACTGTTTATGAATTATGAAAACAGACTTAAAATAAACTAAAGCTTTCTGTACCAAGTATATACAAGGTAACCGGCAATGTATCAAACCTGCAGAGATACTATACATTGATAACTTCTGGTTACCATGGGTACGAAAATGAGTTAAGTGTGGCATAGCCGGGTCTAGCCGTACTAATTGTTGTTCATGAATTTGATTTATATGTAATATTTTAAACTGGTACAATGTATGATATTTATCATATTTTTCTGAGAAATACATGGAAGTCTACAAAAACATATATCCTAGATATTGAAGGGTTCTGGTAACAATTTTACCTGTTGTTTGCAAAATCTTTATCTGGTCAGATTGCATACTTATATTAACTAAAATAAATGTACATGATCTATATGGTATGAGCAATCATTGGTAAATAACAGGCAAACTATATTCACTGATAAGTTTTAATGACTCAACGTAAGAACCACAAACATATACATATTCATCTTTTTCATAATTTGTCTAAGGGAACTCCAAACTTTTAGTGACTTACTATAAAGCTCGTTTAGGATAACTTGAGACAAACGACTCAATTTGTTTACATATTTGGGACTCAGGTATTACATAAAACAGGGAGGTCAGCTGATTTTGTGTAATGAAAGTATTAAACATGTCTTAATGCTTGGAACGTGTGTTCTCGTACTAAATTTAATACATCAAAAACACACCGATAATCGACCGATAGTCGATAATTACGTGTACTAAACTTAAATCCACCTGTGTATAAAAATGGTATCGTTGTATTTTGTCTCAAGTTATCCTAAACGAGCTATATTCACTTTCTTATAAATAGACGATGAAGACGGTCTGTGTACCAAATGACTATATATTCACAGTTGTGTGTAAAATGTTTGACGTCATAGGTCTCGCACTGAAGGTAATCTGCTTGTGTAATAAAAAGTCGAAACTATCAAAAAACCTTGCATAGATCCATTTTATAGTGTAAATTTTTCCAAAATGCACAGTAATGCATTCATTTGAGCTTAAAACTTAACTTATATTGATTAAAAGGAAATTGTTACTAATTTTTTAAACATTTTTTTCAGAACAAGATCAATAATGTAAGAAATTTTCATACTGATTTATTTATCACTCTAATAAACGTCTTAAATCCTTACAATGTACAACTTATATAGACAAATTTAAAAACTTTTTAAAGTTTAAAATCTCTAGTTCAAAATCGAAATTGAATAGCGCCCATGCAATCAATCTCCGTAAACAGAGCTCCTGTTCTACTCGCGTTGTCGTACTAGATCTCTACTTAGTCAATGCAAGGTCACGTCGAGATGAACTTTGTGTCGACCAATCAATGCGTAGCTTTCATCTTGACGAAAACACTATTAATCACATTTTGATTTCGTAATTTCTATTTTTAGACCAAGGTTTGCATGCAAATTTAACAGCGGTATTATTCACAGTCTGCGATTGGGTGGCTCATTTCAAATTGCGTGACGTAGACGATGTAAACAAGTTACGTATCATAACAATTTCGTCATGAATATTATGATGAGAAAAGGTCACCTGAACGTGACCTTCGTTTGGAAAAGGCCAGATCTAAATTAGCGAGTATGCGAGCGGTAAAATTTTAGATCGGGTTTTAATCAGATTGCCATGCAACCAATTTTAAAGTTTAAAATAGCTATTGACAGTATCATTTTGCCCAATGCAAACTTGTACACTTAAACTGTTTTAGTATAAACTGTCAGTAAACAGATAACCCACTAACTCATGGCAATAATTGTTGATAAATCAATAAAATTAACCATGAATTAATGACAAATTATAAATACACAGTATTTAGAAATAGAAATGTTATTTGATAGACCTGAAACGATTCGACTTGATACATTGAACAAAGATTGCATTGTATGAATTAACACAATGATCAAAACAAACTTCTCTGTCTGAGACACCCGTCCTTCTTTGATTTGATGGTCGCAAAATTAGGTGACATAATAACGATTTTCTACTGAAAAGAATGACCATGGCCAATCTGCCCCGGCGGCTTTAAAACTGTTGTGTGCTACCTATGCCCGGCATCAGCGATTACCATGCAGTCTTTATCGACACCATCATGTTTGCCCCCGGCTTTGGGCCACTCAAACACAATCTCCTCGTGTGGGGCAAAGAAACTGTTGGAAACACGAAGATGAAAATGCAACAGTCTCTCCGATACCATCCTAAAATTACCAGATACCGACATTGAAACTTGCTGGACTCCTTTTCCAAGCACGGTTGCGCACTCATCGTTGAAGAAGAGGTGCCACTTGACAGACATAACAAAGGTTCAACCAACCATGGGTAACCAGAGAGCAGCGTCAAAGAGATGATTGAATAATTTCAGTGGACTACACTACAGAACAGACGAGACATAGCAATAGTCACCATGCTCTACAATATCAAGAATGACCACGTAGATGCCACACCAGATCTTCCCCTGGCCACCATCTGAAATCGCTTTCCCAAACAAGCTGTTGAGCAACCGACCTTGGAGGGTTTCAAATCGGCCCTGATGATCCACTCAACAACCAACTAAAGACATTGCCAGTTTTAACCATATTTCAACAAGATGCTAATAGATAATAGGATAGTGTTTAATTGTAAAAATATACCCAATTGCTGTGTATGTAAGTTTTTCCTTTCGATTATGCTATATGAAATATGAGGCAATTTCTGAAGAAGATGGTGATGATGGTTTCGGAAGAGGTTGTAACACGGATTATGTTGACTTTAAAGCCTATATATGACGATATATAGATTTACACCAGAGATGAATATGTTTTACAACCGTGAAGTCATTAACATATTATATGCGATAAAAACACAATAAATATTTTAAAGTTTTGTCCTAAAATTAAAACCAATTTACGATATTACAAATTAACATAGTTTTAAATTAATTTATATTTTGTAAGTGTTTCTTAAAATGTTTAGATGTACACAATTGATATTCTACCCTGTCACTCGTAAAGAACAGGGAAGACATTTTAGTACTCCTTTAGATCTTGACATTTTGCAGTTAATGGAGATTTTACTGCTCTCAACTTTAAAATGTTTTAATTTTACTTCATGTATTTTCTCCGGTAAGTATACTTTAAACTTGTCTATTGATTTAACATTAAACTATATATCTTAACTCATGTTATAATAATTACATACCGTAAATTACTAGTCTATATACAACAGCTTGTGTTCTGCTCTTAAATAATTAGCAATACCTCGCTGACAGCTTCGTTATATATTTGGTCGTCTGATAACGGAAACACTCGAGTTGTTTTCCGAGTGTATGCAACCCAGGGTTGATATCCAACAGGTGCGTATTTCTATAGTAACTTGATGACGTGTATTGAATATTTCCTAAACAATGTCGACATAATATTCAAGAGGATACAATATAAACTGTTTTATGTATCAATTATTGAATTTTATGTCGAGACTAGGTGAGTAAAATAAACTTAATACATTTTTTTCACTTAAAATTTTGTGGATTGCGAAGAGGCGAGGTTGAAAAAATTCCAAATGAAACATTAAATACTACTATATATGATTAGAATGCATAATGATTAAGTTTCTATGTTTTAACACTGTTTAAATACTCAATTGATATAAATTCTTCCTTTCTACTTTCGATTTCGAGCTTTCTTTTTTACTCACATATCATGGGCTGGCACATAGTGCTAAGTTGAGCTTTTGTGACCGGTCTTTTCGGCATATATATGGTTGTGCCTGGGAGCGTGCGTTCTTGTATAATATTATTGTCGAAAACTCAGGGGCGGATCCAGGATTTTTTTCTAGGGGGGGGGGTCCGCCGAACTTTTTCTGGGAGGGTTCAAACTTTCGAACAAAAACCACATTGTACTGTACCAAACACATTTTGCTGAATAATGTAACATGTTAAATATATGTTAAGCACCGAGAAAGATTGCTTCATGCTGACTTACTGTCAATAAATACACTAATGGAAAGGTACATTTGGAAATTCTAGGTAGATTCTGACCCCATTGACCCCCACTAGATCCGCCTATGAAACTATTACACTTTCGTTAGGCATGCAGTATTGTCTTAAGGGTTTCTTACAATATTGTCAAAATAATGACCTTTGGTTCAAAGTTGACCCAGCCTGTAGGTTGTTAGTTTTACATCGACTCACATTACGGAATGTAACAAATATTCCTTTGAAAGCATTAGGTTTAAAAATTCCATATTAGGCATTAGGCAACACCCAAAGGTTCACAACAATGTGGGTTCTTCAAATTATGCCAATGTGATTGTTAGTGATCACAATTAATTATACTGGGTTTAACACCGTGAAAGCACAATGTAAGTTATTTTACAGCGGTAAGTGCTTTTAACCTAACTTTTATATATCCTTGCCTAAAATCAGTACTCACCCTTTCACCAGGCTGGAAACGTGTACATATCTTCAGTGACGGAAGAAAATGGACATTGTTGTAAACTTTTCATAGAATGGTATTACTGTCTTGATTGGAATTCGAACCTGTACTATATACCCGGGTCAAATGATTGCACTGAGGTAATGATAAGCCCTTCCAAGAGTTTTCAAATTTTACTTGAAAATATTTAAGTCATACGCAAAACTATTCCTGTCTTAAACCAAGAACAAATTCATGTTAAGGGGTGGGTCCATGTATATCACTTCTACAAATACTGTTAAATATATCCCAATGCGTTAGAGTCTGTCCTACTCCAGGAATCATAACAATGCATACACATTAAAATCATATATACATATATCATCTTGTGTCAGAAGTTTAAAGTCAGCAGTTCGGTGTCCTTAAAACCATTTTTCCGTACTGGAAAAGTCAATTAAAAAGTTATATGAACAAAGGATTTGATTATTAACTTAACATTGAATGGACGTACATACTCGTGTATTAAACAATCCATATGCAGTAGTTTAATCGTAAAAAGGTAAACGTGTTTTTGACAACAAGACCCTGAAAACAGTTTCCTACAGGCTTACTTCGTATTTTAATTTATATGAACAGTGACCGTACCGTAGCATTCCACAGTCTCTATGAATCAAATGTTATTTGCTATGAATCTAAGTCACGTTGCATAAAATGCGTAAACAAACGGTTCAAGCAGAAGGGTCAAATTTAGGTGGAAAAGTTAAGAAACTCATAGAATTTATTAGGGCATTTGACTTAAGAAGCGTTGAAATGACTCTTCTTGATCGGTACTTGGACACGTGCCAGTGTCTCTCGATCCCCAATCCTTTCTATTTATTAAGGCACAGATTTTTGGTGAGGCACGAATCGATGTTAAGCGGCCACGTTGTCACATTGTATTTAGGAAATAAAAATGACTATGATATCAGAACCACTTTCGGGCATACCACCGAAAAATTACTAGTAAACATTCTTTTGAAGTGTTTATTAAAAAATACACACTTCATGTAAAATGCTGTAATTGTAAATCAAAATGCTCACTATAATGAACGCATTTAAATATCTTATCAGAATGTCACACAAAAGCTCATTGTTTGTAGCCACCAACTGTCACACGTAATTTGGCAAGTTATAGAGTCGATAAATAATCAATTTTTAAACAAAGAGTGTAATTTAATTTTTAAACAATAGAAAGCATTTATTTTTTTAAACAAAAGAAGTCCTTCAGTGTTTCATATCAATAGCAGTGTTAGGTTCTTAACAAAACTGTGAAATTTGACCCTTTTCTCAAATCTTGATAGTTGTGTTTAAGAGGTTGTCGTTACAAAATTGATTCCCTGACCTTTACGTATTTGATCAATGATTATACGTAGAACAAACTACGTTTCAATGAAATTTCATTGTTTAACTTATATTATATGAAATAGCTAAAGAAATATTACACTCAATTTAATAAAATAGTTATCTGGTATACATATGTGCAAATATTAGATTATTTAAAAAAAGTTAAAGTGTGGTTTAAAGTCTGCTTCCATATACATGTTTAGCCGACTTTACAATCTTGTACAATAACACCCGATCACTGAAATCACCCTCATGTAGACGATCCTTCACAGTACCTATTTACACATGGGTGGAGTGGAACAATTGTAGGTTAATTTCTTGCTCAAGGAAATTAGCACTGCCCCTACTGGGGATCGAACTCGGAACCTCTTAATCCTAGCGTCCTACCACTATACCACTGCTTCCATGCATCAGGCTATTAATCATGTCTGATGAGATAGAACGTAATCTCAGATAAGCATAACTGTGTCCTTTTTATTATTGTGATATAGTGATTTTGTCTTATTTATACTTTCAGACACAAGTTTAAAACAAGACAACCAATGGTATTAGGAGAAGAAGTCAGAACATTGTGAGAGAAATATGATGACATTATATAAGAACATGAACAGTATGGTGATGAAAACTGTTGGCACTGTTGTGTTTATACAACTTTTGTTACTGATTGCTGGTGTGGAACCAAACCCTGGACCAGCTGGTAAAATTTTATTACATTGACAAATAAAAATCAAACACAAATATATTTACCCTGTTGGTGCAATTACCCCCACCCCCTTCATAAAGCTAGTGACATTAGATTTTTTTATACACTAGTAACTTCTATTGATAGTAAATAATTACATGTATAATACTTGAAATGTGTATTATCTAATAGTTATAAAGTAGAAAATAAACTGTACATTAGACAAGTATGAGCATTTCAAAAATTCTTGAAATCGCCGTTTAGTCGTGTACATCATCTTTTTCTTTAAGTAAAAACAATCAAGCAATAGTATCAGCGCTTTAGACAGTCCCATGTCTATTTATAGACCCATTCATTACCTATTGACTTGCCCTGTTATATGATAATGGAACCAACAACAACAAAAATTATGTGACCCCATTAACCCCTCTGTACATACCTTTTGAAAGTCGGACACGCCCATTTTTACATGGGGTTTCCCCATGTTTAGAAGTGGACTGAAGCGAATCTACATCAAAATTTGTCGCAGACGATTACATTCGGTTGTGCGCGCGCAAATAAAGGGATAATTACCACTGCAATAAATATAGCCCGCATTACTCATTAACAAGCAGACAATAGGAAGCTAGGTATATCTAACCCAGTTTATGTAAGGTAAAGGTCCCTTGTATCGCTTCCATGAGTTGTATACAGCCATATGCTCTACCAAAACCCCATGTCTGACAGCGCTATCGGCGCTTTGATTTATATCCAGGTGCTATAAATCAATTCTTATAGGCTTTCTATACATCAATATGTAGATTTGTTAGGCTGCTGAGTTCAAATATGAAGTAAAAATCTAAATTAAACAACTTATTATGGCAGAAAATTCAAAATGGCTGCCAAAATGATCCAAATTTTGGACATATTTGGGTACTATATTTACTGGGCATAGAAAAAGTTGAATGATGCCTGCAAAATATCAATCTGAAGGTATTTTATGGTGCATAATATGGTTCAAATATCAACTCCAAAACTAAATCAAACAAACACATATGGCAGAAAATTAAAAAGGGCCGCCAAAATAAATCATATTTCAGTTATAAACGGCACATTTTAATCATGTCACGCAATTAATGAATTAACTCTAGTTAATGAAATCTTAACAGAAGACCAAAGTTATGAAACTTGATTATATGTGTGTAAATATATTTTATTCATTATATAGCTGAGGTAGATCTCTAGAGGTATGATTAGAGGTTTAGGTCTGAGAGGTCATTCGTTCCAACCTCACCAGCGGCACATATGATGTCTTGATTGAAAAATGGGTCTTTGATTGCTTTACTTCATTAAGATGTTGATGAGTATTTGGGTAGAAAAAAACCTTGGCACTTTGGTTGCAAAGTAGAATTAAAATTCCAAGGAAATTTTATGAATATCAGTAACTACATGACCATCATTGGTGATGACTGTGTGCTATCATGTAAGCATCTGAGGTACAATATAGATTGCAACTATTTTTTAACAAGACTGTTGTGTTGTTTAAATCTGAAAATATAATAAAGCAATGATTTCTTGGTTACGAATGACTTTATAGCTTATCAGATTTATAGATGCAGTTCATTTAATTTCTCTGTTTCTATTTTTATAAAAAGTGAATGACACAACAATGGCTTTCAGAGATTCAAAGAATTGTATTCTCCAATTTTCGAATATCACAATAGCAATTGTGTCATTCCCTTTAATTCTTATTTGCATTTTTGCTATTTTGTTTATACGTACGTGTATTTCTTTTAACTAGCCCTGAAAACTAATGATTGAGAATCATGATGTTCAATTATTTGGCCAACTGTGCACGGTTGAAACAAATTCAAGACATTCCATGATTAGAAAATTAGATTGCTTATGTGACAACCGAGTAAAAGAAAAGTAAAGAAAACAATAATTGAAATTAGCAATTACTTTTTTGAGGGGTGGTTGATACAATCAAAGCCAAACCAAACAAAATGCAATGTGTTAATTGATTAAACCTTTGAATCTATCATGGATGCTAAAACAGACAGGAAAACATCTTAGGTCACATTTCGTACACTTTGTAACTAATGAGAATTTATATATAAAGAAAAAAAAACTTATAGATACAAACAAGTATAGAATGGTTTCTCTATGATACAACTGATTATGAATTTTATAAAATCTAATTCCAAAATAACTAAGTTTGTATATTAAAAGTGAGACATTAAATTCACTAACTTTAAGCGTATAATAGTTGTAACTTCAGCTTAAATTCCGTAAATATCTGCACAGTAGGAAAATTTTGTCTGACATTTAGAATGCTATGTATAACCTATCATGTTAGCTATATTGCATGTTATTTTCATGCGCTACATGTGGGTCTTGGATTTCATGGTCGATGTATAACTGACTGGTTATATGAGTTAAGTACTATCAAAACACAATGTAATTCAGACAATGTGTTGCATGTACGACAGGGTTGATAATCATAAATCTATACCATATTTATTTCTCTGGTAATCATTCGAACGACCATGTTGCTTCCTAATTACATCGTGTAATGAATTGTTAGTTTTTATATTTCATTTACTTTTTATCTTACAGATGTGTTGGTGTTTCGGTATCAATATCTTTTAGTTGAGGTTGGAACTTTTTTGTTAAGAAAGTTGTTTGATGTTCAAGTCAATAATGATCTTGTGCAATTCTTGAAGACAAATCCTAAATGTGCAAAACAACTGAAGATTCTGATTGACAATGATATAATAAGTGCTGATCAGAAAACGTTCTTACCTCCACTAAACAACAATCCTGATACAGCCAACTTCGACATCACTTTGTTGACATGCTTACTCAGAAATATTTGTGGGTTAAAAGATCATCGGGATCCTGTGTGGCAAAATCCACCCGATGGGGACCTGTCCGTCGAGGCCGAGATAACAAGAGTAAAAGAGCGCAGGAATTATGTAAGTAAGATAGCTCAAGTTATAAAAACTAGAAAACTTGGTTAGCTCACCAAATAGAGCGTTTGACTTCGGGCAAAACATTCTCTAAAATTCTATTTTTTAAATCGTTTTTCCTAGATAAAATAAAGTATTGATTGATTGACACTCATGTCATCTGAAGGTGATCCTCTGTGCCAATTCCCAGGTGGTAACATCCAACATTAGTTAAGTTTGTTCATTGAATACATTTCACGGTGGCCATAATATATCATGTAAGGTAGTCTTTAGTTACTTTTAATATATAATTATTATTATTTTCCACATTTATACAGCATATATATCTTATCATACATGTGTATGCTCAAAAGTACATATAACAAAGTAAAACAATAAATCATGAAACAAATACTTATAAAATGACAAGCATTATTTTACAACATGAATACACATATGTACTCAAGTAATACATATGTACATGTTAGTTAGATAAAACTTTGTAAATTATCTTAAGTCCTGGGTCTGTCCGGAAATATGTTAGTTGGACAATTAACCTCGCAAATAAAATTGGAAATACAACGTAAATGACCTTGTCATTATTTACATAACATACTAACATTTAAATACTTTAAAATATAGTCCATATATGATGATGATTTAATGTGTCATAGAAGCAACAGATGTGCATTATAAATTCTATATTTTATAGCTTTCCATTATAACATTTTGAGATTATATTTTGAGATGTTTCGATGTTGTTTGATTTTCATGTTCATTAAACATCACTTGAAGATTTTATGTGTACATTAATGACAAGAAAAGACTAATGCAAAGCATTAAATACCGCCGGATAGTAATAAAATTATGTGTACATACACAAAAGAGAAAACAAAGATATATACGGCAAAAAGAGTACAAAATTCTGTATTCTGAGGTATAATACAGAACATGTAGAGTGTTCCATGATTAAAAGGCGTAGTTTATAAATCTATATAGTTACTACATTATTATATAGTTACTCAAAGTTGTTCTATAAATAGACTTACGGACCGTTTGTGTTTAAAATGCCCTCGCATGTCTGCGTGTTTTAGTCTAAACCAGTAGCCTGTTCAATTATCCCGAACATTCCAAAACGTTCCGTAACGGAAGTGTCGGAACAACTCAACCCAAAGACAACTCTACCCGAGCATACCCCTATATTGTACTAACGTTTTTGTTAACTATTGTACTAGTTGTCCCAACTTTGAGTTGAGTTATGCACGGGTTGAGTTGTCTTCGGGTTGGTTGTCCTGTATCCATTACGTTCGCCAACAGTCGTTATATACATGCTTTACAGAATAAATAAAATGTATACAAAACACGCCAGATTTAACAATTCAGTAATCTAATACTTCTTGTTCCGCCGTTGTTTCAAACATATTTTGACTTAATGGTGGCCTCAATGAGAAAGTGAGTTAGACAGTTATTATACAGTAACAGCCGAAAAGTTCAGCATGTAGAGACAGTATCAAAACTTACTACAGACAGTACAAAATTAATAATTAACTTTTCATCATGAATTTAGCGCTTCGTATACGATAAACGCGAGTCTGTTACAAAACTGTTCACGGAGACGTACGTGAAATACGTACGGTATGTGTTATTTAGCCTGAACCTCAATTTAGGGAAGCAGATATTTTACAATGTCTTCAAATATAAATTAAGGATAAAATGTCCTTTAAAATGCCACCAAAAAGCACAAAATTTAATTGCAGTACTATAATACTAAACATAAATACAATTTAGCACTGTCAACATTAGTAAATAAAAAGGAGGACGCCAGTAAAAGAAATCATGAACTGCTCCTACCATGGTTATCAGATTCTGACGACTCCAATATACCACAGACCGGCGGTAAATAAAGTTATTGATAAACATTAGTCTGTTATTAGTCCGGCCAACACCAAGAATGACCTTGCACGAAAGGATGTAGAAAATGTTATTCAATTTATTGGTAGACATGGTCTTACTGATTCCAAACCGATTGATGCCACTATGTCATCCTTGGGCAACTCCCAGAATCCAAGATGGCGACAAAATGGCGGCTATAGGCTAAATTATACATGCAAAATGTAGCGCGTTATTTTCATAAACTATATTCTACGGTAGATATATTGAAACAGAGATGGGTATTGATATTCAGACATTTACACCTAGAACATCATCACCAAAATATAAAACTTCAAAGTATAATCCATACTCAAAATCATCAGACAAACATTTCTAAGTATTTCTAAGCTGCAGTTTGGATATGGATCCGGTGATGTGTGTACATCAATCTACTTCCGCATTATTCTAAAAAAACCTACCTGAGACGGTGACGCCATTTTATAGTAATTGCTATCATAACAAAACCACGTGATTACCGGCAGTGATGATAATTAAAAAAAAACATACAACGATGTTTTATGTTCATTCATACACCGCACTAATTTCTGTGCGTAGCCGATTTGTGCGATGAGTGAAGCGTCTTAGCCAAGATATGTTTTATCGTTTACGTATAGGTTAGGATCAATGCATCACGTCCTTCCAAATTTGGGTTCACCACAGGAATCTTCACTGTTGTATATATATTTCACTATTTCAGTGTTTGATTTTATGTGAATATTACGATATTCCAATACATATTAGTTTTTTCTCAGTAATACACATGCTTGAAGAGTTGAATTCCTTCATGTACCTCAAAAAGAAGTTTTTGTAGTTAAGCTATACCGATTTCTTAAAAGTGGTATATATAGTTGTCCGACAAAGTCGAACAATTAAAATCGGGATAATAAAATGGGGTTAATATACAGTTTACAGTATCCAATTTATTACAGGATAATTATATCAAAAACAGACTAGAGATTAAGTTAAACATGTTTTATTAGGATTAAGGCACGACTCAGTCAAATACAACTTTATCTTTACTTTTCCAGAATCAATTATAGAATATGAAAACATTTATAAGTCTTCATGTCATAATTCAATTATAACATAAAGTCAGTCATAATCTATATAAGATATATTACTTAAATTTGTACTTATTAATCATCAATCATAATTTCCTGACAAAATTATATTGCCAGAAAACGCATAAATAGGTATATTTTAACAAAAATAATGATATAACATTAGAGAACAACATAGAAAATAAGCAAAATAAGGTAAAAAACTAATCAATTAACTATATACAACAATGGGTGGGTGGGAGTGGCAAATAAAAAACGATGTTGACTCGAAGTCGTGCAACGAAACTGTGAAGATATTTTAAACCGCGGGAATTAGGATTAAAATAGTCCGCGTATGAATACATTAATTCTATTGGACATTGAAGTGAGTAATTGTTAACATAAGTCACGGGCGTGAATTTTGTTTGAAGATTAAGAAAAGGGGGCTGTAATTTTCTATAATTAATTGATTTTATAATAAGTATAAAATACACTACATTATGAAATGCTATCATTTTGTTTAAGATTGCAATATGTGTGGATATTTGAAAAAGCTTAAAATCCTTTTAAATGATTTTTTACGATGCAGTAATAAATAATCTGAAACATATAAATAGCAAAATAAGCATGTACTAAAAATGAGGAAGAAACTAATTGACTGAGCTCTATTATTATCATTACACAAACAATGATATAGTCTGACTAGACTTAACTAGACTAAATTAGAATATATGCTTAAATGTTTCAGTTTACTTCAGTCTTGTATAAAATAACGAAAGCACAATTTCTCTGGTCGTTTTTGTATGTTGATAACAACATGTTCAAGTGACGACACAAATTACTGTTTGCATAGTATTTTGCACTCAACACCCTAAGCACATCACATGAAATTGTAAACATAACATATTAATGATTAATATCTGTAGAAAGTATCCAAGTGGGTACTAGCTAATGGCCAAAAGATATCATATCTGTCTTTACTGTTGGTGTAGGATAGGTGGACAATCTTTACAAGTATATTTTACACCCATGCTAATAGTGTACTCTATTTACATTCTCAATAACTGACTGACTTGTAACATTACACTTTGGACGAATGTCAGTTGAACCCATTGTTATAGTGTCACTCTTACAAGATAGATATTTCAAACTGAGTATCAGCACACTAATATCGTCAGATATTTTGGTGCTCAGCAAATTGCAGAAACATTGATCATTTATTTGTTGTAAAAGTTTATTACATATATCTTATATTCTAATTTAGCTGATGTAAATTTCCGATAATGCATACATGTATTATAATACAATGTATTAATCAAATGTTGAATGATTAACCATCAATGTATTTTAGGTCGTACATAAAGGCACGGTCCATATTTCTGAGTCCGACTTCAATCTGATGTGGAAAACTCTGTGTCAGGTAAAGTGCATTATTTATTTTCATTGAACATTTAACTTTTATGATATACGACGGTCGCGGTCATAGAATGTTGCAGAATGTTTGACAAAATTGAGGTTTGTTCAAATATGAAGTGCTGATGTCGAAATAATGATGTCTGAGATAGTGTACAGTTTAAACGTATTTGAAACTTATGACGAAAATATATCTGCTCATTACATGTGGTTCAGTGGAGTGAAGATGTAACCCAAACTAAATATATTATCTTTATTTACTGAGCTTCTCCTAAAGTTTAACTGTATATATTTATTTTTGTTGTTGTTGTTTAGTTTATCAACGTAGCAACACATTTTATGGGTTATATCACGGCGGTCAGTCCACCTAATCACTGTTCCTGGAAAGGCTAAATCTCTAGATTTAGCTGTTATCCAACTATTAGTCGCATACTTTCCTCAGTGACTGGCTACTGTCCTAAATGATTTAGAATCAGTGGTAGGAGGGAGAATGGCCGTAGAAATTATTTCATGACCAAACTCCACGAAAGTATGCCCCGCCCGTGATATCTGCAAATATCAATTCTTTCATATGTTGGAGATTTAAAATTAATGTCGAAAGCTACATATATATTTATTTCATTTCTCCGAGGAAGCATCAACAGGTTTAATAACAATTATTTAATTAACTTCCTGCAGACACTACACAGATTAAATAAATTTTGTGGTGTACCTAACCTAACTGAGATGATTGATGATGCTTATAGCAAACCATTAGATGACCAATTAAAACAACAACATGATAACATTCTTAAAGCATGGCATGAAGCCGAATATTTGTTTGAAAAAGGAATTATTGACATAAAACAAACACAGTCTGAAATAAAAGATTCTCTTAAAGCTCATACTAAACTTCTACAAAATGTCGAAGATAATCAAGAAGAAACCAAAAGAAGATTAGACAACATTGAACAGGCTTGCAGCTCAAACGAACGCGCAAAACTCTATACTAATGAAGGTGAGTACTATTATTTGCCCAAAGTGTATACTGTAGAAAGGATAAATTTCAAAATTAAGAACGTTTGTATAACTTTTTATTGTTTATGTTTTCTAGGATAGTTTATATTCAAATATATAAGTTATGAAATCATACTTCAGAAATATTTGTGTGTTTGTATAGACTATAAAATCCTGAAGAATGAGTTATAAAAGGCTGTGTTTCATGTTTACTTTATTATGTTTCTGTATAGTACAGCATTGCTAATGTATAAAACTGGTTCCCTCGACACACCAGGGCGCATTTGAATATCTTTGAATATTTGATTGACTCAATTATAGTTCCACTCTGAACACATTCTAGGTAGTATAAAAATATAAATGTTAGGATTTATTGATGACAGTTGAAACCATTCCATTGCACGATTATTCAAAATTTGTCAATTCATGATGGATATGTTTCAGATGTTTAAACATATTTAGGGTATTGTGGAAATTAATAAACTTTTTGAACAATTGGTTTGTACCGTATCAATTTTAAACAAGTTATAAAAAGGTGTCGTGGAACAGTGACTAATAAAGTACAGATTTACATCCAAATACGATTTTCTTTTCGTTACCCATCTCTAGTAACTGCTACATTACCCTTATCCTATTTATATATATATGTATATACTCATGTGGAAAAAAACACTACCGTTTTACAAATTATGCGTCACTACCATGTTTTCTATGAATTAATGTAAATTTGATGCAGTACAAAATATATTTATAAGAAAGCAAGTTTTTCATTCCAAAATTATATCTACGGAAGCTACTATTGTATGATACCTTTTTGCAAAGTTTAAGAACATTCGCAAAATATTGAAAAAGAGACTAATAAATTATGAATTAGCCACTTTACATTGAAATCAATGATTTACTGTACAAATGTTTGGGAAGAGAACTGGAGGCTACTTACTATATAGTTAAAAGATAAGCAAATTGGTGAAAGCATAGTTGAAGGTGTCGGCAGTGGTGGTAAAATTATTACTTTGGTATATAATTGCTTTTTGCAACCTTGCTAAAATATTGGCATTGTCCCGCTTGATTATTTATACGATTGAATACGTCACACGTGCGAATAATGAGCACGTTATTAACATAACCAATCAGCTTAGCTGTTAGTATACCGATGATGTGACGTGATTAAAGTAAAACCTTAGGAAAAACGTAATACATTTTAAATATTGATAGCGACAAGGGCCACTAGTAATCTCAAAATGCAATTCTAAGTGATTGAAAAAAAAGAAAAACGACAGAAATAAACGTGTTGATGAGGCATATAGATGCATCTATAGATGCATCATAACCAGAGTTTTTTTACATTAAAAAAGGTTGGAATGTGATTTTATTATTCAATAAGAAGTAATAATTAATGAATTGGGTAAACTTTTTTTTTAAAAATTACAAATGAATGTTAAAAGTAAACATTTTATTTGAAATTTGTGTTGCTTATTTGTTTAATATTTTTGCTAGCTGTCTTATTATATGCAGCACACAATTGTTACAGTTTCTTTAAAAATATCAATACATGGTTTTTAATTCAGAGAATTAATAAACTTGAAGGAAAATCTTAAATAAATAACTCTATAGAATATTGAATAGAAATATGTTGTAACGTGCCTGAATCTTTATCAACATATTATATTTACGTATAAGATCATGGTGAATGAACAGTTTGTTTACACCTTCATGTTGTAATGTCACCAGATCACATACAGTCAATCAACTGCAACGCATAGGCACTATGTCATTGCCTGATACTGTTTAGCAAAGTTTTTGGTTAAGAATGACCTATTACTTCAGCAACTTGTTTACATAAACATTGAAAATAAAACTAAAACTTGGACAGACAGATGTTCAGCGTGATTGTTACAAATTCAATAAATTTCTTTAAATCTGTAAAAAAAATTCAATTTGGTGTGCACTTTTTTACACACCCTCGTGATTGGTCGATCGAAATTATTATTTGTCACGTACTTGTTTGTGGGCCTGATGTCATTGCTTTTTAACATAAGTGTATAATGAAAAGACAATACGAGAAATGGGACGTAACATTACGTATTTAACTGCAGTATAGTTATTGTTTATCTTAAATTGTTTTATTTAAAGACTAGTTTTTTATATCGCTCATAATTACTACAATTAATTGTGATACCTAATCGTGTATTATTTTCAGGTATAAAAGAATGTCTAAAGAAGTCATATGAGAAAGATTTCAGCACTATGTGTGTTACTCCACTTTACAGTGAGGACGATAGTATGGATATGTTAACTGTTTACACTCGACCTAAAATGAAACATGTACCATATCACAAAGCTAGACAAAGTGAAGGTAACTATGATATATCGTCATATGAACAAGTATTTTGTAAAGACAATACTGCATTTACAAATATCTTCGTTACAGGAGATGCTGGTATGGGAAAAACATCTTATTGTCAGTTTATGTCATTACTTTGGAGTAAGTATATAGCTGGTGATATTACCGGTAATAAAGACATAGAAGACATACAAGCGGATGCTAGCTTTATGACCAATTTTGATTTTGTATTTTATATTTTACTAAAGGAAACTAATCGTGAAGATGTTGTTAGTATGATCGTTGATAAATATTTCAACACTTCATCCGAAGAAAAGTCTGAAGAAACAAAACAACAGATTGAACAAATTCTTGAAACCAAAAAATGTCTTGTAATCTTAGATGGTTTGGATGAATGGATACCAGACATCTGCGGTAATAGAAATCTCTCATTACCCAGAACAATATCGTCTGATAAATGTACATATCTTACAACATGTAGACAGTACATAATTGAAACTGTCCGTCTGTCAGAGAAGGACATTGGTCATCAAGTTCAGATAACAGGGTTTGATCATGAAAAGTATATTAGAGAAGTTGTTGATTATATAAATAAATCACAAAACACTAATAAAGACCCTGATGATTTTTTAAGACAGATAGCTAAAAGTGGAATGAAAAACCAATTACACATACCACTTATTACATCTCAATTGATAGTTGTCTGGTTTAAGTATGAAATAAGCAACATGAGCCGATCAATGTTATATGGTAGCATTATAGAAATGTTGTTTGAACGAGCAGCAGTTAAGAATCAAATAGAGTTTCATTCAATGGCATCGGCTGATGTACATTTACCAGAGTCTTTTTCAAGATTTACTTTTTTACGAAAGTATGTCGGTACATTAGAGAAAGCGTGCATGTTATCATTTCTATTGTTGTTTGATCCAGATAACAAGACGTCAAGTCTTGTTTTTACAAAAAATCAATTAATGTCAGAGCCTTATAATATTAGCCAAGAGGAGATAGATCTCTTATGTCAACTCGGTATTATATCTAAAAACAAAGAAATTGCATCTTTTGGTGAACAAAAGCATATGTTGTCATTTTTACACACGAGTTACCTAGAATTTCTTGCTGCATTATTTGTTTCATTGTATAACAAAACTGACTTGTTTTGTGAGGCGGTGGCGAACATTTTTATGAATAGAATAGGAAAGTATCAGAATTTTCTCATCTTACTGTCTGGAATTTCTTCACAATTGACTCGGTTATTTTTTGAAATGATTTACATGGTAAATAAAGGTAAATTTGATTTACTGCGCAGTGAAATATTTTCTTATCGAAAAAGAACTAAACAACTAGACTTTATAGAAAAAATTGTATTTGATACCAATCTTGAGACAATGGAAGATGTGTTTATTGTTGAAACTACTTTTAACTTAATGCAGGATATTATTCTCTGTTGTTTCAGAGAGATAATATCATCTGGCAATTCTCAAAGATTCATTAAATTAGAGGATTTTATGGTCAAACGTTATTCCCTTCCTGAGGACGGACAAAACGTAAGAGCACTTCTTAATTTGAACAAATATAATGTAAAATCTCTTGTACTTGTTACAAATGTTTATCTAGACGAGTTTTCTGTAATTAAAGGCCTTCAATGTTTGGCGATTCTATTAGACTTCAATTGGAGAAATAAAGAAGTTGATGATAGATTTAATGATGTTATATTGAATAATCAATTAACATTGCATTGTTTAAAATTTCACAATTGTACATTGCTATCAGCGTTACCTGTGAGAAGTTTACCTTATCTTAGATCAGTTTGTTTCCAAAAAGTTACTATTAAACATAACATTTTACATGAATTAATGAATTATATATCAGGTAATACTCTACTAGAAAGAGTACTTCTAGATTACGTTAAATGTATTGATCATGAAACAGATAGTTTAGTTAATGTTAGGTTTGGTGGTTTTTGTATACTAACATTGGATCTATCAGATCATTCAAATCTACAAACGGTGCACTTACATGATATCTTTCTAGAATGTTATGGAATCAATACCTCTTGTTTAACATCCCTATCTTTAGGTAAATCCACTTATAGGTGTCCCAGGTTAATGAATGGTCTAAATATCAAACAGAACTCTAAGTTAAAAAATCTTCATCTAGACGGACATTGTATCCATCATTCTGAGGCAATTCGTGTATGGGAGGCCATACAAAGTCTCAAATTCATTGAACATCTTGAACTTGAAGTGTTAACAATACAAGATAGTTTACCACTACAGTTTGATACAGATATTGTATGTCATAGATATAGAGACATAAATTTGGAAGATATCAACATGAGTGATAAATGCTTCCAGGAATTAATTGATAGTATTTTAAATCAAGAACCTCGGGTTACAGTACGATCTGAAGGTATGGTTTTGGATCATTTTTCGGACAACAGAGTACAACGTGTACAGGCCGGTTCAAATTTTAGAATAAAATATTATAAGTATAGTGATCAAAGTCATATAGATACTCGGCTGTCGTGTTGACTTATCGCTTAGCCTTTATCGTACTACAGACGGCTATATATTTGACAAATGATGTGATATTGAGGAGCTTCACAAATGTTGCCAACAATATATAACCCTTTGGTCAAAATTGGCTCCAACCAACGGGTCGAAGAGTTTAAAATTAGGAAACCTTCAAAGAACTTTTGTTCCAACACTAAGAGATTCCATATTATTATATGAACCTGGGTCGATAGCGCAGTTGGTACCGCGCCGGGATTCGGAATCTCGTGGCCCAAAGGGGTTACGGGGTAGATTCCCATCCGGGGAGGTTATATCCTTCCATGAAAATTTGAAAAGTATGTCAATTTTTCTCCATGGAGAGTTTGGAGAGTTTCCAGCCTTTTGGAAGGATAGGTGAGTACTGGTTATAGACAAGTGTCCAGGAAAGCTATGTTGGGTGCGCTAAACGTCGTAAAATGACATTAAATGTGTTGTTATGACGTTAAACCCAAGTTTAAAAAATATAATATGACATTATATTAAAGTCCTATGCAAATGTTGTCCAAATTATGACTCTAGGGTCAATATTGGACCACCCCAGGGGTCAACAATTTTAAATAAGTCAAACATCAATTATATGTATGCCTCACAACGTAAGGTCTAGATGTTCCATACTTGAATATGACTACATATTGAGGTCCTCTGCAAATGTTGCATTTATTTTTACCCTGGGGTCAATAATGGCCCTGTCCAAGGGATCAACTGTTTATATTAAGGAAACCTTCAAAAACCTTTTGTCTGACACCGTTATTCCTATAGGTTCCATATTGGACATATGAAATCAACTTGAGGACTTCTTTGAAGTTTGTCCAAATTATGACATTGAGGTCAATATTTGCCCTACCTCAGTGGTCAACAGTTTTGAATAAGGAAACCCTAAACATCTTCTAGACTAAAACTTAAGAGGCTTAGAGTTTTTGTATTTGATATTGACAGCAGCTTGATGTCCTCAAAATAGATTGTTTGACTATGCCTCTGGTTCATGTATATTATTGGCCCAGGGGTCACAGGTTTTCTATAGATTAATACACGTCTAAGGAATTTAGTTATTAACACCATAAAGCTAAAAACATCGATACATGTAATATTGTATCATCTCAAAGTTCTGATAGTTTTCAGTGAGTTGAATACGAAACTTGGAAAATTTCTGTCCAGATCCTCAAGATTTAGTTAAACGTGAACGAATGAGCGGCTTAGTGCTGACAGTGGTAGATACCAAGGGGGGTTTGGTGGATAGTCTACATTTACAAAATCCTTGAGTGTCTTTTAGCAAAACTCACAACGGAAACGTAAACAAAAGTAGGATGTACATTTGTATTTCGCATAAAAACTACGATAGTTTTTGGTCAATAAATATCAAGAAATGGCCTTTTTGTCGACATATGTGTATATAAAATGTTGTTTTTTTTCATTGACGACCGCCTATGGAGTTTCAGTTGTTTTATTTGCAAAAAATGAGGGGACATGACCGAGCCAAATTCCCTGAGATCGTTATACCCTCCGTCAAGAAATCATAGAGCCGTCCCTGTCGATCAGAAGTTCTTCAGTCTCTTTTTGGTAACTGTATCCTGGCAACATTTTGTACGGTACGTTCATATTCTAACCAGATCTACCGTACTGGGTATTTTTAGACCTCTATATCTTTAAATAATGTGCTAAATTTGGTTTGAAACTATTACCATTGGCGAATCTTGGATTTATAATTAGGGGCGGAAAATGAACGCGAAAATTTGGGTTTCAGAGGGTCATAAAGCCTTCGCTGGGTGAAGGACAAAAGCCGGGCCAGGGGACTGAAGACCCTCGCAAGCTCCTGAAGTTATGTCATTTCAAGGGATTTATGCACGTTTCTAGAACGAACCTTAACGATGCTTTTCTAGGGTAAACAATAAAAAGCATCAACAAGTAGATACATGTATATCATATAATTTTCTAACAGCCGTTGGGTCATGTTAAAATCTTACAAAAAATGAAAAGGAATTGTTTGTGAACGGTACATTATGTCATTATTGTATTAGTGTACTCTTAGTCTCGTAACTTAAAAGTTTGAAATTTACATATATCAACCTATAAATATATCATTTCATGATAGAAAAAACCTTTGCTGTGTCAATTTGTTAGGAGGCGTGCGCTTTACTTTCAGTATGTGTGCCAAAACATGCATCGCAACTATTAAATTGTTTATTTCATACTATTTCAGACCTCGGAAGCTATATGGCCCTCAGCTGCGCTTCGGCAATATACCTTCCTCAGTCTGACCAACCAGTCCGTAAACTTGCATATTGCCCTTAATCTTGACCATGTATTAATTGTTAAATATTGATTTGCATCTATCAATATTTCCACTATATATATAATATTTTATACTTAATTCAGTGATTATTTTATGACTTTTTGTACAAGGAAAATCACTAAACTCTTTTTGGTAAGATTAATATTTCAACTGTTTGATCAATGAAAACGTACAGCAAGACAAATTTCAATTTTCACTCTTATCCACTGACTGGAATAATGTTCTTTTAAGTGATAATGTGAATGAAGCTTGTCATAATTCAAGACAATATTTTATCTGCTCTTGATAGCATTGCACCTGTGAAACAAATCAAAGTCAAACAACGCTCTGAACCATGGATAAATTCTGAAGTTTTACAATGTATTCAAGAAGGGAATAAAGTTTTTTTTTAAATACAAACATAATAGGTCTGGCTGTTACAATGAAAAATTTAAATCGCTCAGAAACAAGAAACACAATATGTAATCCAGAAAAGTAAGGGGGTTATTTTACTGAGACATGTAGAGAACTAGAGTCTGATTCTAAATCGTTATGGGCAACTTTGAAGCATTTAGGATTACCCTCTAAAAAGGTCGCAGGTTCATCCATTAAACAGAGTATTGGCCTCACTATTGACAAAGAACTTTGTTTTGATACTACAAAAGTTGCAAAATGTTTTAACCATTTTAACCACTGTTGCAGCAAATCTAGTTTCTAAATTAACTAAACCTTCTTTCAAGTTTGGAAAGAATTTTCTATCTAGTTTTTATTCACACAAAGGCGTTTTTACAAACTTTTGTTTCGTTTTCTCTTGCTTCTGCCAAAAAGGTTAAAAAGTATTTAAACTCTTTAAAAAACCCAGCCCCACTGGTTTAGATGGTATCCCGGATCGTTTCATCGTTGACAGAGCATATGTCATAGCACATCCCCTTGCTCATGTGATAAACTTGACTTTGATCCAAGGGATTGTACCTGATGAACTGAAGGCAGCTAGAGTTGATCCCCTTTTCATGAAATCTGACAAAACCAAAGTTGAAAATTACCGTCCTGTTTATATTTTAGCTGTTGTCTCTAAAATCTTTGAACGGGTTGTATATTACCAGGAAGAATCTTATTTGAAGGAATATAACCTCTTAAATAATTTCCAATCTGGCTTTGGAACGGGGTTCTCCACAGACACCTGTCTCATTCATTTATCTGATTTTATAAGATTTCAAATGGACAGTGAAAAACTTTGTTGGCATGATTGTTTTAGATTTACAAAATACTTTTGATATTATTGATCATGTTATTCTAATATCTAAGCTGAAAGCCATTGGCCTTAGTCATGATATTATTTTATGGTTCAAATCTTACATCTATGATAGACAACAACTGGTTGATGTTTCCAGTACTCATTCTACTTTTAGCAAGGTTACCTGGGGAGTTATCTAAGGCTCAATCCTTGGTCCCCTATTGTTCTTAAATATATGTTTCTTGTTTATGGTTAAAAAATACAAGTAGAAATAGCTTTTCAATCAACATCCTCTGTTAAATACTTTGAGGCAATACTTGATCAAAACTTATCATTTGAGATTATGGCTCGTAATGCTCTTCAAAACGCTAATGCTATATTGAAGTTCCTAGATATAATTTTTTTTATCTTACTCAGTATTCTAAAACAAATATTTATTATGTCTTTAATTCAGTGCCATTTTGATTATTCATGTATTCATGTTCTATATTGTACCACGGATTGACTCAATCTTTAAAAAATAAATTTCAAACAACTCAGAATAAATTAATAAGATTTGTATTTAATATGGATTTTATAGCTCATTTAGGAGCCGAACATTTCAGACTTCTTAATTGGTTACCAGTTCAACAGAGACTTAATAAACTTGGTATATCGCCAGCTTATATGTCAACTAACTTTATTTCTCAAGACACAATTTTGCAATTATAATACGAGACTAAGTAATTAAGCTGTTTTTCCTTACCAAAAGTCCAACGTTTTGGATTAAAATCTTTTTGCTACTTGAGCTGTTCATTTTGGATCTCTTTACCATCTAACATCATACAAACATCACAAAAAACTCTTCAAATTTAAGCAATATGTGAAACAGTATTTTTTAGATGATTTTTCTTAGATCTATGTATGTTTTATTGATTCTTTATTATTTTGGCATGGTCCACATAAACTTTTTTAAACACTGTCTTATTTGAATATGGAATGTATCATTTAATATGGAATTCACTGTACTCACTGTACTGTTCATTTTGTTCAACAAAATAGACTGTATGTAGCCTATTCGTATTGTAGTTTTCAAATTTTGTTCATGCCGCGCAGTTCATTATACTAGTTATTGGTTGATAGAGACTGTATATAGTGGATTTTGTCCATGCGGCGCATGAACTAAATTTGGACTGGATTTTAGTGTTTAATCCTTAGTGAAGATGTCCCAACACATGTGATACATTTAGTCTCATATTTGTAAAGGTGCTACATGAAGTCTCATGTTTATAAAGGTTAAATTAAGGAGCTACATGAATGCTCATATTTATAAATGTTAAAGGGGCTACATGTAGTCTCATGTTTATAGATAGTGAATTCCATATTAAATGATACATTCCATATTCAAATAAGACAGTGTTTTTAATTTTGTTTAATCTTCTAAGTAATAACTGACCTAACTACACTTTATGTAATATTGATATTTGTTATGTACTTGACCACCTTAGAGGATGTATTTTACCATTAAAGCGTAATACTTAGACAAACTGTGATAAAGAAATTATTTCCAATGTAAATCACATGACTATCAACTTGAATGTGATACTTAGATATTTTTGTGATACAATTTGTGATTATTAACTAAACTGTGATACCTGAATATTCTTTGAGATTAAATTTGTAAATATATGTTATACATGTACTTAAATATTTTATGTGATTAATTTTGTGATATAGTATTACATCTATCTGGTGCTTATTATACATCTTACATCAATGTTAAATTATCTGTTATGATAAATCTTATGTATTAATTCATTGCAATACTCTGATCATATTTATCTCATTACTATTTTTGATATTGCCTCTCTTTGCCACGCCACCAACACATAGGGATCACAATGGAAATAAAGGGCTTGCTCTTTTTTTTCTCGTTTTTTAACGTCGCATTCAACACATATATAGGTCATATACACGACGGCCAGCTCTTCCTACTGTATGTTTCCTGGACAATTTTTCTATCACCAGTACTAACTTACCCTACAACGAGGCCGACAACTCATAGGGTATGACCTGCCGCGACCGGGATTCGAACCCGGATCTCCGGATTCGAAGTCAGACATGCTAACCACTACGCCACGGCCGCGGCTGCTCTTTTTTGTGTTATCCCTGGTGTTGGTGTACTAGACATTGTAATTACAACATGATATCTGTGATATTTGTGATTCCATGTATTTTACTAAATGTACACTATGCCAAATAAATTATCAAATTATTATTATCATATTTTTAATATTATCATTATCATTATAGAAAGTAAGAATATTTATGCTACTTATCAAAAGTTCTAACGCATCACATGATGAAAGTTCATTTTAACAAATAACAAAAAAAAAGAATATCAGGAAAATTAAAATGTAGAGTTTTTATCACATAGTTTAAGAAACAAACTTAACGACATCATTACATTGAACGTGATCTGAGTCAGTTGGTAATGTAGGGGGTCAAAGTAAAAAATCATCAAAGCCAATACCGTGTATGTCCATCATTTGCAG
Source organism: Mactra quadrangularis (assembly GCA_025267735.1). Taxonomy (NCBI): domain Eukaryota; kingdom Metazoa; phylum Mollusca; class Bivalvia; order Venerida; family Mactridae; genus Mactra; species Mactra quadrangularis. Next base: position 2,956,806 of record CM046297.1, read on the forward strand.
CCAGAATCGCTGCACATCTCCTACGCATAGAACGAATCGGATTTGAAACGGTACGCATGGGAATGTTATCACACTCCTAACAGCCGGCCATTGCATGACATTGATGTTGTTGCTTGCCAGAAATTGTCGAATAATCCTTGCTGTATGTGGCGTAGCATTTCTGTGTATAAAAGGATGAGCCTTTGCTAATCATGAATAAAGGGCAGTAAGGCTGCATTCCGTAAATTGTTCACATACCACACAACATTGAGATTGTCGGGAATAACAACCAGCTGTAGATTGTGGTCCTCATTTATGCCGCCTTATACCATAACACAGGCATCGGAAAACTGTTCTCCAGTGCGTCGATATACTTGTATTCTTCCGTCGTTGTGCAGTAAAAAGAATCGTGACTCGTCACTGAAGATGACTCCTGCTCACTGATTTCGAGTTCAATACGATGGTTCTGGCACCATTGCTGTCTCACAAGGCTGAGTCTGGGTGTCAGCACTTGACCCGCATACTGCCGTCGTGCTCAGATACCATGTTCGTGCAGAAGATTCCGTATTGTCTGACCAGAAATGGGACGCTGGTGTGTACCGATCGTTAAGGATGCGGTATTTTCTGTGGTCCTTGTCTCGCAGGTGCTGAATGCGGATGTAAATGTCTTGGACAACAGTCGTAACTCGCCTTCTGGGTGCCCTTGGCTGGTCTCGGACACTTCCTGAAATGTAACGTAAATGATCAATAACGTAACGTAAATTACAAATTACGATATGACCAAGTTTTAAAACAAATTATGACAAGATTTTTAGCGGAACATTGACTTACTAGTTCTTGATACTTCTCCCATAGCCTTACAACAGATCTTTATGACTATGTAAACGTCAGGTTACTTCGCATTGTGAGACGACTAGAGCAAACTGATGGCGCGTCATCTGTTTTCGGTGCTTACTCTTGCCATTATCAAACAGATAAACAACATCATAAGACACCGCGTGTATTGAATTTCTATCCGGCATTAAATTATGCAGATTTGATTATAACACCAGCACGACATGTTCGTGCAGGTTAAATCACGTGATTATACCACCGCATGGTCACGTAGCAAACCGTTCCGTGATTTTGTCGGTTTTTTCGTGTGTAATCACAGTTTCATTTCGAACATAATCTCTGAAATTTTCTTTCGAATATGTCGACATTTAAATAAATTGTAGGAGTTATAAGGTGATGCGTTAGAACATTTGATTATTATATTTGCTAACAAATACAGAACTAGGTAATCTTAGACACTGTAAAAAGCAATGTTTTATGATTTTTGCGGACCAAGAATCTAACCAGAAAACTAACTGACACACTAGTTGCGTCATCGCAAAATCCGTACCGTACAATTGACTTTAAAACAAGAGCGCCGTTCCGTAAACTGGAGTTTTTACCTTGCCATTTACGGTTTCAAAGGGTATCTGGTTAATTCTGCTGACATTTGCTATCATAAACTTGTCATGACTTAACTAAAATGATTGAGAAAACCTGTTTAAACAAAGCAATTATGAGTTTACGATTGTGCCTAAATTAAAATAAAGTGTGTTTGCCCTTTACCGACCCGAAAAAATGCCAACGACAAAAAAAATATAGAAAAATATAAGTTAGTAAGTAAGTAAGGTTTTTATTAAAGTGACATGTGTAAGATACAATCCATAATATAAAAAGAACAAAGTAATATAAGTACAAAATACTCTGTATTAAAATGTATATATACACATATATGTGTATTTTTTTATTTGGTTTTGACCGTTCATCGTATTACTTTCCGGTAGTTTCTTTACACAAATATTATTAAAAATGAAATATTTTTCCTATCTACCGACCCAACCCAAACATTTAGGGTCGGTAAAGGGCAAAGCATTTTTTAATTTAAGCCAAAATATATTTTCTGTTCTATATACACCGCCCTCCAAAAGTTTCTTCACAATATAATTGCTTAAATTGCTATACTTTTTAAGTATAAATTTGAAGAATAATTTTATCATTGTTCATTCTTATTCATTATCCATGCCATGGAAGTATATTTTTATCAGTACATTTTAATTTTTAGTAGCTAAAGTAATTTATCCGCCTCCGAAACTATTGTTAATGTATCTAAATGAACCAATATCACATTTGAGATATCTTTGTAATTTTATATCCATAAGACAAATGCACTGGTTAGAAAAAGCAAAAATTGAAAATCATTTAAAACAAAATGCTTTTACATTTCAAAATTCTATTTAGTATAAATTATTGTCTACAAACGTGTGAAGGAACTTTCGGATGGCAGTGTATAACATAATGTGTGATAGTTTTAGTTATTTAAAATGCTTAAAGTCTTTTATAAATCTATTAAGAGTGGTCATGTACATGTTATTAGCTCGACTATTCGTAGAATAGTGGGGCTATCCTACTCAGCTGTGCGTCGGCGGAGGCGTACCACTTCTTGGTTAAGTTTTTAGGTGAAAAAGTTTTTTCTTTTAGATCTTTGTAAGTACTGGAGGGATTTACTTAAAACTTTATTTGTGTTTACGGGGTTACCATTGGAGTTCAAATACCAAGTTACATAACTCTTGGATGAATTTGGACTAAATTATGGCCCATTATATACTTAGAAATTCCATGGTTAAGTTTTTTGGTGCAACATTTTATCTTTGCAACTACTGAAGGGATTCACTTGAAACTTCACACATATCTACGGGGTTACCATTGGAAGTTAAATACCAAGTTACATAACTCTAGGATGAATGTAGACTGAATTATGGCCCATTTATACTTAGTAATTTCTAAGTTAAGTTTTTAGGTGCAACAATTTATCTTTGCAACTACTGAAGGAATTCACTTGAAACATCTACGGGGTTACTAATTGACGTCAAATACCAAGCTGCATAACTCTAGCATGAATTTTGACTGGATTATGGCCCTTTTATACTTATAAAATTTCTTGGTTAAGTTTTTTGGTGCAACATTTTATCTTTGAAACTACTAAAGGGATTCACTTGAAACTTTACACATGTCTACGGGATTACTATTGGAGGTCAACTACCAAGCTGCATAACTCTAGATTGACTTTTGACTGGATTATGGCCCTTTTATACTTATGGTTAAGCTTTTTGGTGCAACATTTTATCTTTGAAACTACTGAAGGGGTTCACGTGAAACTTTACACATGTCTACGGGATGACTATTGGAGGTCAACTACCAAGCTGCATAACTCTATCATGAATTTTGACTGGATTATGGCCCTTTTATACTTAGAAATTTCTTGGTAAAGTTTTTTGGTGCAACATTTTATCTAGGTTTGCAAACCATAATTGCCGTTGTTTACACGAATACCCCGAATAGTCGAGCGCGCTGTCCGTGGACTGCTCTTGTTATATTGTATAATATATAAGTTTTATATACATGCTGTACATAGATGAGACTTAAATAAATATATATTTGATATAATGTATGATTATTATCAATCGATAATTTTTCATTCTTTTCTATCACTTAAAAATATCTGTTTTTATTACCTGTGTCATTTTACTTGTGTAAATATACAAAAAATATATTGTGGAATTATTATAATGGACTTAATTAGAGTTCAAATGAAATTGATGTTTACTAATTATTTTATTCATTTGCCTGTACTTTTTATGCTTTAAAACATAATAATAAAATTGTTATTATCTGAATATTTGTGTGAGTGTGTTTTGTATTTTTATCATTTTTTAAGGCTTTCAATTGATGTGCATTCTTTAAAACGATGAAAAAATACCGTGTCTAATATAACTAGAATATGGAATGCTTATGATCAGGAATAGTTCAGCGCTGCCCATGCAATTCCAATAGACCATATAATATGTAAGGGCTGTCCATATAGGACCCTTTAATACGAAATGGATACCAATATAGAACCCATATGGTTCCATATGGAATGTATAAAAGCTGCCCATATAGGACCTACATGGGTCCCATATTGAATGTGGACGAGCTGCCTATATAGGACCCACATGAGTGAGAGGTCCCACATTGAATGTGTTCGGGCTGCCCATATGAGACCCATATAGAACCCGGTTGCAATCCCTATTTGTACCCATTTAGGCCGCCCATTACTCTCCATTGCATCGCTTCGAAAGATTCACTCGTACTTGTTCACTTTCTACCTCAGCTAAAATACTACGTGCAAACTGATATTTTTATTTTTAGACAGAGACACATAAACATTTAAATTGCATGACTGTCACGTGGTTTTTTAAAAATAGATGCAAAAAATTCTCACGCCTGTAATGTCAAAATGCAAAGATGTTGGACAGTTTTGCATTAATTAGATAATGGAAAATTTACAAAAATGAATGTAAACATTGATCTTTTTGAACGTGTATCTCTGATCTTTTAACTGTAAACATAGAGCAACTTATTGAACTTAAATGCAAAGTGTAGCCACGCTATATATGACGTCATACGAGGTTGCATTCATCACTAGTATGATCATACCATATAAGGCGTTGTTTACCCGTTCAACCAATGAAAATGCGTATAAAGTTTTTCAGCTAAATTGGAATTTGATAAACTTTCATTGGTCGTTCAAAGGTTCATAGTATAGTTCAATATCATAAATCGACTAGTTTTAAGGCAGCGGGTGAATGTAATGTATTCACTGAGCTGCGAAGGGAGTGTAGCTCAGCCCATATGGGACCCACATAGATGCCTACAAGGGTCCAATATGGAATATTTGGTGGGCAGGCACAAACAAAACAAAGGACATACACTCAGCCGTGACTGACAAATAACAGCTAGTCTGCTTGGTACAGAATAGACGAAAAATAGCGGTAGAAAATATTTCTTGGCCAAACATAACGAATGTATGTATGGGTCCATCCCGGGATCCAATCCATAAATAATGGTACGTGTTACGCTATATATACACAAATACAGATGCCTTTGACGCCATAAGGATAAAGGATTGTGCTATAAGAATTCATAGGTATAAAGTCACATGCACTTCAGAATTTGAACAAACTCTTAATTTCGTAAAACAGCCAATATGTTCAGTGTGTGGAATCACGTGACCTATATGGCTCCAAACACGGCAAAAAGGATGACCAGATCGATAAATTTAGATGAAAAAGACAAGGTAAATGATATTAATACGTATTTTCATCAGACCAAGTGCAGTCTAAGCAGCACAGAGTTATCTTTCAGCGGAAGTTCTGCTAACCCCACAACGGTTCTAAATTTATAGATGACCTCGAGGTAATCTAGAAAACTAAAACCGTTGTAGTGTTGTGATAGCTATCAATAAGAAGAGAAATTTGTGCTGACGTTGATATATAAATTCTACAAGCGTTGTTGCTTTGTCGATTCATTCAAATTCAATACTTACTAAATTGCTTTACTATGGCCATACCATTAAGAATATACATTCTTTTGTAACTGTAACATTAAAATAATACAAACTGCAATGGAGTACATATCAATGCATGTATACGTTCAAATTAAAATGTAAATACATGTACTTACCTAATGTCATGTTTTTATCATAATGTTTTATTATATGTTTCATTTTCAATTATAAATTATACATGACAAAAATCATCATACAATTTGGTCCTTTAAGTTCATTATTCCAAGTACATGTACTATCAGAACAAGCTGTGTCAACTGGCAGTAAGGCTGGCAAGCTGGTTAGATTCCAGTAGTTGTGGATATAAATACTCGTACATACGTCCATATAAAATTGAAATGAATAAAAACTGAACACCTTTCCTGTATTTCATCTTCTTCTTCACATGAAAGTTCTTGTTTAAAAGCCAAGGTGATGTACACATGGTGGCAGTACCATGTGACTATGGCATTATAAATGCTACGGGTTGAAGAAGAAAACATTGAAAAATTAACCTCGACTCGGTGTTTTAAAGAGCTGTAAGTCTTTTAATTCTTGTCAAATAATGTCCATAATACCTACGCGAGGCTTAGCAGAAAGATGTATCCTATTTGCTGCGTATCACATCTCTAATGCCAGTTTTATACTTTTTGCAAACACCTTGTAAAACAAGAGCGCTACAGTGACATGTTGTTGTCCTTTTTGAGCTTATAGGTTTTCTGAGGTGTTCTGCAAAAAGTATAAATGTGGTGTTGGAGATGTGATGCGCAGCAAAAAGTATACAATTTTTCCTTAGCCTCGCGAAGGTATCTTGGAATTCTGACAAGACTCAAACACTTTAAGATCTTAAAACCTCTCATAGTCACGTGGTATAGCCACGATGGTAAAGCTTATGTAATGTTCAGTTATGTGTTAACTTATACTTACTTTTTAATAGATGAATTGTATTGCTTCGTCTTCTACTTAAAACCGTTGTTTACGAAACAAACAAAAAGGCAATTAATGTAACTGCATTGTTTATTTTGTAAGCAGAACTTTGCATACTTATGAAAATAAACATTTAATAATACAAAAACTGTAAAACGAAAAAGAAATCAAAACAATATAAAAAAGGAAATACAAAACAGTTGTAATAAAGTATAAACTGTTACACTACTCTAGGGCCACAACAGTTTACTGGAATATCAATTTGATGCACATTGATTTTCTTCTTTCGATTCGATTTTTAATAATTTAGTTTATTCTAAATGCACAATAAAACATTCATTTAAGCTAAAAACTCACCTAATATTGATAAAATAAAATTGTTACCTCATATTTATATTTAACATTTGTTTCAGAATAAGATCAATAAAACAAACGATTTTTTTCTGGTGATTTGTTATCACTACATAGTAGTTTATTGTTGTAACTTTAAGTCTTAAATCCTAATAACTTTCACAGACAAGATTAAAGGTCCTCAGAATATGATAAACTTGATGATGAGCATCATAATGACAGCACTATGTCATATCATCCCACAGCTTCCTCCTTTACAGCGTCTTGTAATAATTTCAGATTAAGTTTTTCCAAACAACAACAAACTTGTAGTATTTCTGTTGCCAAGTCTCGATATTCACTAGGGATAGGATTTAATATGCTGAACTTCTTTGATTCTTCATAAGTGGCTTGTAACAAATGTTTTGTGAATTCATATGCGTTAACACTACGGTCAGAGTGGAATATACCTTCAAACAAAACCTCATTTAGTACTTTAACAAAAGTTTTAACAACGTTCATTACAGTTTCTGTATTTGTACAAAAGCGATGAGCTAAGTCCAAGTCTTTACAATTCAAAGTCAACTTCATCAATGTTAAAAGAAGTTGATTTTCAACATTGAAACTATCAACCTTCCAGCCAGCATGGTATTGTAAAGGTAAGGCTTTCTCAACCATAGCTGCCAACATAAGAAAACCAGTTGGTGAAAGCCTGGTGTACATACACATCTGAAAATTGAAATAAAATAAGTAGGGGTATTTTTAATTAACAAGAAATAACTTTAAAAAGAAATTCGCGCTATGCATGATTCATTTCTCAAGTAAAAATAGTCAAATTTGCTGTTACCGTCGGAGCGTACCACGACGCATGTATAATCAATTAGCAATAGCATAGCGAGTCACCCTATAGTACACAGAGTAAATAGTCAGCAACTACAGTCTGTGCTACGCACCTGTTTATTACAAATAACCAATGGTACCATATCTTATAATCCAATTATCTTTACCGGTAGAGAATGTCATTGGACAAAATGGTGTGGTAGACCAAATTGTATTGGCTTAAATATAGGTCAAATGTTGCCTTAGACATCTATGCCGAAACATGCACTTAGATAGGTAAAACTATTATGATATACAATGTGACTTTGAATACATCATAAAACATACATATAAGTTACAACCAGCAGCATGTATAAATTACTGTAAAGCCATATCAAACAACATTATACATCAAGGATGGCACAAAAGGAGAAAAACATAAACAATCATACATGTATTTATTGTGGTCTATCATTATGGAAAATACACTAGTCATAGAATGAATGGTTGAAGCCCTGAGGTATCTCTGGATATAATTACATACTTGTATTTTACGAATTGCCTTTAACATATACAAGTTGTTTTTTTTAATTTAATGTCTTTTTAACAATATCAGTAGGCGGAGAACGGTTTTCCAAACTAATTTCCCTTGGCACTCTCCAGATGTTCTGAGAAAAACGAGCATGAGTGCAGATTTATCAAAGTATGGTATAATAAATAAGTTTTCACTACACCAGGACAAACTACAAACTGATACATCTTCAATGAAAAATAAATTGTACAATTTACCAGTTCTTCATCATGAAGGACATGTTGTATACACATCATTGGTTTTAGTAATTTCAATTTCTGTACTTCTTTCTGAAGAGTCTTTATCTCCTTCCACATTTCTAAAACTGTAATAAGAGATTTTAGAATAGCATTACCAGATGATAGAACTATATTTTATATATAATGTTTAAAGTTCATTCTCGATTTGTTTTCCATGAAGTCTGTCTTTTGCAAGTACCCACTTAAACATAAACAAATTAAGGAATAAACAAAGTTTCGTAATACACTGTTTGCTTAAATATACGTCAGTGACAACAACAACATATAGTGTGCAATGTTTATTTAAACAATAAGTATAACAGATACCATATTCTCCACCTGTCATTCCATATACACACTGTGACTATACTCACATACAAGCTTACATACTACCTATCAAACAGAACACCAGAACAAATCGCGAACAAGGAGAATACGTCACACTCACACATAAGTATGACGCCATACATCTAAGTTGTAGATCATGTGGCTAGTATTTATTAGCACTATTAAGCTATGCACCGTACCAGCTTTCTGTGATTTATTTCTTTAAACAGTACTCACTTAACCATCAGCAAGTGGTCAAACATTCCAATACAATGACAAACCGACAATATTACCAACTGTTAATGGAAGGTACAGTCCAAATGACCTGACAAAGCTTGGAATCAACCTTGGATGACTGGATTTTAAGACTAGAATGCTACCACTCTTTGCTCACTTATGATACACCAGGACCTTGCATATAAACGAACATTAAAAAACTCAGACTAAGTATTAAATTAGAATGAACATATCTTTAAAAGCATACAGTTCATGGCTAAACGAGAGTTGGCAGAGGTTTTACAAATATACCAACCTGATTTAACATCCATTACTACACTTCTATCTTCTCTAAAGTTTTTAATGCCTTTAATACCTGCATCAGTGTAAAATTGTTTCAGGTTTTTCACTGTGACATTACCAGACTGTTCGTTGCTTTCACCAGCTGTAGTAATGTCATATTGTTTGCGGTTTTCATCACTAGTGGCACATTCAACAAGTTTTTCGTTTTCAACAGTAGTCACATGGTTAGATTGATTTCTATTTTCAACACTAGTGACATCGCCAGATTCGTTTTCAATTTTAATAACATTGGCACAGTCAATTTGTGTTTCGTTTTCAACACATGTTTCATGTTTAGAGGGTGTTCTATTTTCAACACTAGTGACATCGCCAGATTCGTTTTCAATTTTAATAACATTGGCACAGTCAAGTTGTGTTTCATTTTCAACACAAGTTTCATGTTCAGAATGTGTTCTATTTTCAACACTAGTGACATCGCCAGATGGGTGTACACTTCTATTGACAGTATCGCAGTCCACGTGTCGTTTGTTTCCAACAGTAATGACATGGTCAGGTTGGTTTCTACTTTTCACAACAATGTTGATATTACTTGGAGGTGGTAATTTAGTAGCAATTTCATCAATCGATTTTATAAAAAGTTTAGGCTTGTTGAGTCTTTCAAACAGATTCAATGCAACAGAACGAAGTTGCTTCTCTCTTGCAGTAGTAAGATTTTCTGGCTGTGTTATCTCTTTAACTGTGGTAATGCTCTCTGGTTGACGAATGGCTGAAACAGCTGTGACACTGTTATTAGCTAAGGTGTTTCCTAACGGTTGATTGTCCTCAGCAGATGATACATTGACAGGTTGAATTAATGTATTAAGATAAAAGATATTAGGAAAACATTTAACAGGACTGACTTTGTCAGATTGAATGGCGTTTTTATTAGCTTTGAATTTGTCAGATTGATTGACATTCTTACTAGTTTCGATATTAGATTGATGGACATTTACAGCACCAACATTTACACATTGTTTGACGTTCTTATTAGATTTAAAATTGTTAGATTGATTGACGTTCTTACTAGTAATGACATTGTCAGATTGATTGACACTTATCACAGCATCTTCATTGACACATTGTTTGACGTACTTACTAGAAATAAAACTGTCAGATTGATTGACTCTTACGACAGCATCCTCATTGACACATTGTTGGACGTTCTTATAAGGTTTGAAATAGGGAGATTGCATGATGTTATTATTCGTGTTGAAAATGTCAGATTGATTGATGCCTACGACAGTTTTCACATTATCAGATTCTTTGACGTTTTCAACAGGTTCAAATTTGACAGATTGTTCGACAGCATAAACACCTTTGAAATTTCTTTTATTAGCTATGGCAACGTCAGGTTGTTCGACAGTCTTGTTAGGTTTGGCATATCCGGATTGTTTGGTGACTGAGGAAGCTTCACCATTGATAGGTTGTTGGTTGTATCCACTAGCTTGCACACAGACAGGACGTTTGATGTTCTTTTTAGTTATTACATTTAATTTAGAAAGATCTCCCACATTATCAAATTGGACGGACTGTTTAACTACAAGCACGCCTTTATAATTTCTTTTTTTAGCTATGACACTTTCGGATTGTTCGACATTTTTATCAGCTTTCACAAAATCACTTTGTTTGTTGTCATTTGTGGTATTTTCAGTTTGTACGTATGTCGGAAATCTAACATTAGAAGTTTGCATTAATTCTTTAACAGATTCAACATTACCGGGTAGTTCGACATCTTCATCATCTTTGACATTGTTGGATTGTGTGATGTCTTTAACAACTTGGAAATTTTCAAAGTTTAGATTTTCCTGAACTAATACATCCTCTAATTGCTGAAAATCTTTAACAGCTGTGACATTGTCAGGCTGTTTAAAGACTTTAAATGAGAAAACACGACATTTTTTTAGGCCACTTTCACCTGTTGCATTATCAGACGGACGTTTCATGTCTCTGCCAGTAGTAACATTGTCTGAATTCTTAATTTCCTTGACACTAGAGGTATCCATTCCATTATCAGACTGATGTTTAATGCTTTTGTCAGTTGTAAGACTTTCCGAATTCTGAACATCCTTGACACTTGTGGTATCCATTGCATCATTAGTGGTATTTGTAGCCTCGATGTTTGTATGCTTTGGCACGCTCAGGTAAGTGTGATCGTGGTCCACTGCTTGTATATATGGGATATTTACTGGTGAGTCACTCATCATTTCAGACGCATCACTATCATACTCCATTAGTATTTTCCGTCTTAGTCTTAAAAATAACAGATCAGTACAGTAAATAAGTGACATACATTTAATTTTGATAAATCTTCGATGAATAACTGAACAAGTGATAAGGCTTACATCAACATGAAGCCAGTATATTACACCAAGAGAGTTACAGTTTTGATATTTTATCAACAGATGACAATGTACAAATATTTAGACAAAAAATAATGGACAAAATATACAAAATTAAACCCTCGAGTATCAAATTTAAGGATTATATCAAAGCTAATGTCCAAAATTGATTAAAATCAACTGTCATACAGCGACTAACGGCTACATCATGTGTATTCTTTCCCAGTTTCATTTTTATGTGGGTTAAACGCCTGTCAACATAATAATTTAACGACACCTAATCTAGCTATATTGGCCCTTAATTTTCTACATCCATTTCTTTCACAGAAATATGTTTTTCTTATTAAAAGAGGAAATTGACATTACATTACTTTCGTTGAAGCTGGATTCAAAATCCTGGTGAGCTACTTACTGTGCTTCAAACCTTGATTTTTAATGTCCTGTTCCGTCCATGACTTAACTGTGATGTAATGACTTTTTGTAGTCTTAGTTTCATGCCTACACTCGTTCACCGATTTTACAGCTATTACCCCTGTTCATCGGGCTACTGGTATCTATCTACCAATCTGCCTGGGGAGTCTTTTTATTCGCTTATTAGTGCGGCCGACAAATTAGTGCAACAGAATTATACCACCCTAGCAGGTTCCCATTTACACCTAGGTGGAGTGAAACAATCGCAGGTGAATTTCTTTCACAATGAAATTAGCAGTGCCCTTAGTGGGATTCGAATCAAGGAGTGAGGACCTCTTGGTCCCTAAACGCGTGTCCTACCACTAGACTACTGCTCCTACATTGCAATTCGCAGCATTAAAAGATTCCATAGTTTAAAATGTTGATTATAAACAATAAGTACTTAAATAGTCATAGTTTCTAAATGTATGTACCTATTTAAAATTGGTGCATTCAATTGGGCATATTTTATTCTTCCATCAAAAAATATAGTTGGCTCATTTTCCTTATCTCCATTAACAAAATGGCAGCTACAAAGTCTATCATTGGAGTTAACTTCAGTTCTATCAGAACGCCTGCAATTTAGACAATAATTGTTTTCATTATATTACTGTATACAATATTTCAAGATTCAATTAAGTTCCAACAACAATATACAAATACAAACAATATTGTACACGCATAGTGTAACTATAATAATACATAGTAGTAGTCACTATACAGTATATATAGCTATATGTGCTAATAACCAATTTTTTTATACTTAAAAGTTAAAAGGCAAATTTTGGACGGTGACTTAACTGGGTAAGCCAACCGGATAGATTAACCCTTTACCTCATACTGTCCCCTTTTGTCCCCTGTATGTGATTCTTATACTGTCCCTTTTTGTCCCCTGTATGTGATTCTAATACTGTCCCATTTTGTCCCCTCTAAACTTTATGCTATCAAAAAAAAAAATTCCACTAAATAATGTAAATATTTTTTTACAGAATATTGTAGATAAATCACTTACCTAATGAATGCTCAGAAAAAAAATAGTATGTTGTATTTTGACTTTAATCACAAATTTGATTTAAGACATACAGGTATACATCCAGATGTCACACTCATGATTTGTAAAGTCTGACTGGTTAAAGGAATGTTTAATCCTTGGTTTTGCTAACATTTAAATCACTTTTAAAAAAATTACTTTTTAGTAATAAAATATCATCTTCTAATGAACTACGATTTTAAGAAAAAGGTTTTAATAATATAAAAAAATTGATGATTTTGTCAACAAAAATGTTTATTCAGAGAAATAACACAAAATCTCCATATCTGTTTCAAAATGTTTAGTTTTTTAAGTTCCAGTCTGCAGTTAAATATACAAATCAGTCACAATATCTTCATCAAAGGGATTAACATTTATTAATCAGTGATAAGATGTCATTTTTTTTCAATTTTTAACAGGCTCCCTGATGTTTTTATGATCTATATTGTTCTCACAGCTGCAACAATAAACATCTGTTATTTGATCTTATCTTATATAATTGGAATGTCAAACTGCTAGTGACACAACTAACACCAATTAACAATGATTATCAACAGCACTTTTGACAGATGTTGATCTTATACATTTTTTACTAATTTAAATGCTATATTTTAGTTTTGTATATTATTTCAACTGTCATAACTTTCTTATTAATAGTTGAAAAATATATAATTCACACCATTAGATAGCAAATTTAATACTCTAAAATATTTGTTCTTACTTAATTTGATTAAATTAATATTCATTATAGTAAATGCCTGTTAAAATACACAGGTGTCAAAACAGTAGCCATCATTTAAACTTTCTATGAGATAAAGGTACATTTTATCTCTAACTTGTATGATCTGGTAGACTGCTCTTATTAGGTAAAGGGTTAAACAATCAGTAGATTCATCAAATTGCATTTGCTGTTAAGAAGAATTGACCGAGCCAGTTCAATTCAAAATTCTGAAAAAACGAATTATTTTATTCCAATTTCCAACAGTAAAATAATCTAAGAGAGTGAGCACCTTTAGCGTGGTTATATTCCTAGAATAGACCGTAGCATATTGATACTATAAATCTACTACATGTATCAGCAGTTGACAATAAGTGTGATAAGCAAATTGGGTAGAATATTATCATTTAGAGCTCTCAATTCTTCGTGATTATGGTGAAAAATAAATTCTCCAAATATTCACTTCAGAAACAATTTCTTTCTTCATTAAAACAATAAAACTCAACATGTATATTACATTGTGGAAATAAGCCTCACTATTATCCGCATTTGACCAATCTCTCATACAGAGTTGTCGATCCTTACAGTGATCTATATCTCTGTAAACGTCTCGGGTTTTACAAGATTCTTGTAAAATAGTAATATCATTTAGATTTTGTATCGAAAGCGTAATTCGTCTGTTATATATATTATCTTAAAGTTTTACGTGAAATAGAATTTCATTATAGGCGAAATCCAATTTTAAAAGAGTTATGATTTACAAGAACTATTTTCTTGTGAAATGTCTTCCTATTCTGAGTAATTTGGCTTTTTTACTCATCCGCTAAAAATGTCAACAATAGATGATATTGCTAAAATTATGACAAAAATTTAGAGCAAAGGGACTGTCAACAACAAGCCTTTGAACATCTTCAAGACAAGAAAGGTGATCTGTTAGTTAGTTTGTCTGTTGCGTATGGAAAAAATTCAAAAATTGTCACATGATCGTTTTAAACGATCACGTGTTTGGGACTACTTTCGAGACGTTAACAGAGATAAAGATCACTGTAAGGATCGACAACTCTGTATGAGAGATTGGCATTTGACCAGAAAATCGCAATTAAAAGACCGCACATTTGTTTATTTGACCGCAGTTTAAACTTGTCTATTTATGCTTATCCCTTTTTGAAACTGATTTACCTTGCTCTTTTTATCCATAACTTTCTTCTGTTCTCGTCTAATGGAAATCTAAAATGTTGACAATTTCCTACTTTACCAGAACGATGATTGCATCCATAAGCGAAGCAATAAACCATGGCTAAATATTGCCCCCGGAAAACACAAATAACAGAAATGTTTCTATATTTGGAACACCACGGCTATCATCGACGTTAATGTGTCCCATGTTCTATAAATATAATATTTACGCTGTGAGGGAACCAGTGTATAACCTCGAAGCTTTTCCGGTTTAAATTCGGAACTATTCGATTATCTTCCTTGACGCAATCTAACGGGCGATAAGTACAGAGGTATTCCGACTATTCTATAAAATGTCAAGTTCATTGCACAACTTCATTTCAAGTCAAATCGTCGCTACAGAGAAGGATGGACAAATTTTGTGGAGGGGAACAGTTTTGGGTAAGTTAAAGAAACATAATTTCTTAAATATAGATGCATGACACCTTGTAACTATTGAATTAGCTTAGATAATATTTAAAATGTAGTAGTTACCGGATAGTAAATTCGGATATCAAACTTGTGGTTTAATTTATTTTCAGAATACAACCTTAACTTGGGGTGATGATACGAAGTACCCTGATTTCACAGAATGTTTTCAGAATAGTGTTCTTATATGGATTGCCAGTGGATGGCTGTGGCTTTCATTTCCCATCTATTTGCCATATTTACTCACAAGAAAGTCTGTCAGACTTCCATATAGTTGGAAAATACTTACAAAACTGGTAGGATAGTAGTTCTTCTATAAGCTTGACCTATCCCATTTAGTATTGCACAACAATCTAGGAGTGGTTGAATGTACTCTTTCACACAATACTTGTTCAGTTTGAGGATCTGAAAGCATCCTGTACTTATTGGGAAAAAATTTTCATTAGAAAAAATGATTTTGCATTGAATTTTGTTGCTGCTGATTAAAACAAATTAGCTTTAACAATATTTATGTTTTTCCTCTTTTCATAAGTATTGCATATTTTTTGTAACTGCCAGTCAGGCCTTTTTCCCATGTATAACATGGACAGCTTCAGGCACCTTCCTGTCTTGAATTTTCTTTAAAATCGTGCAGTTTTCCCCAAATTTGGAGTTTACCTTGGATATTTTGTTCCCCTTTCCAAATGCTCTGTTTATAAAAAGGCCCCAGGCCCTTTCCCCAAGTACTGAAAAAAAGCTCTGTCAGTGGAACTTACAGATCTACTCCACTGATGAAAATATATTTTGATGTATTATGAATACATCATGAAGTACTGTAGTGAATATTTAAATCAATGGAGTTTATAACTATTCCTTATATTTTTTTGAGCAGACATTTTCTGTGATAACTTTGTTGATTTAATACTAATTAAACCATTTTTATACCCCCGCTTCGAAGAAGAGGGGGGTATACTGTTTTACCCTTGTCCGTGCGTCCGTCCGTGCGTCCGTCCGTGCGACCGAAACGAAATTGAGGGCCTTTTTAGTTGTGTAAAGAATAATAAAGGGCCATTTTACGGCAAGGGGCCATGGCCCCCTGTTTATTCGCTAAAATTGTTATAGAGGGCCATCAAAATGTGTCCAAATAAAAATTACAGAAGGCCCCTTGTTAATTGTGTCCATGTCCATAAGTGATATACTTTGGACTGTCACTAATGATCAGAAATTGACAGTAAGAGTTACGGTTCTTGAAAGTAAATCACGAAATCTGATTGGATGTTTGCCAGTGTGGTCAGAGTGATCTAATTACCACTAGAGTAACCTCCCTTACTGAAACAGTTTTCGCGAGTTTGTGCTACTTACTAGAAGTATTTCACACTGGATTTTTTGCAATTGTACTCTAGTTTTAAGCAAGCATGTGAATTTTAAGTATTGGAACAGATGATTTTTAGGCACACATTCTTTATAAAAAAGATTTGAAAGTATGCTAATGTTTTTTTCAACCAAAATATTTAAGAAATTCAGCGGTTCTGGAAGGTAAATAAAAGTTATAATTGCACTTTGAAACATTTCTGAAAATATAATTTATTACTTTTGTTTGTCATGCCTTGAAAATAACTTGTTTCTTATGTCATTTGACCCTTTTATTATAGAACTCTGTTTGCCATCTTCATTTATTCCTTCTCAGTACTGTGTTTTGAATATGTTAGATACTTACCCTGTAATACCAGCATTTAGTGGGGGTCATTCATTTACCTGTAACCTGGTTTTGACTTTGTGTTAATTAATAATTATGATTGGGATGATTACCTAAAATTTCATAAACTGTCATTATGCAATAAAGTTGGGGGGATGTTGTTTATGCTGTTGTTTTTTTTTAATTACCAATGGAAAAAAAATGATCCTTTGGAAAACAATTCGATTAGATAATCCAATAATAAAAAATTAATGATTGACAGGTCTGATTGTCTACTGGTAAATTATTAATTTCGGAATGGATCATTGCACTTCAGGAAAGATAAATCATGCATGTATCGTCAGTATAGCAATATTCATTGACCATAGTCTTTGCAGTGAGGCGTTGTCGTGTATATAGGTTTTACCTGCCACCCATATGGACTTTTAAATTTGAGATTGTCCATTCTCAATCATATTTAAATTTATAATATATTTTTACACCACTTGAACATGTGAAAAACAATCATCACAGGTCATAAATTAGACATGTAACATTTTACTCAACAGTAGGTCAGATCCTTTTGTTCACACTTCATATCAATAGTAATTTCCAAATATCTACACTTATCCAGTCATAGGGGGCCATTTAACTTTAAACAGAACAAAAGAGAACAATAGAGTTCATTTTGAAACAATATAATACGGGGCCATTGGCCCTCTATTAAAAATTAAAAACAAAAACAAAAAATGGCCCATTATTCCAATTACGGTCAAAATCACTTATCACTGGTCCATAAATGAAGATTTAAGGTCAAAATTGCCTGTGAAGTTTATAAAGGGTTAAGAAACAAAATTTTGTCATTTCGGGTGACCAAAAAGGAATTATGGGCCATCAGTAGTATTCTGGGATAAGGGGCCGCAAAGCCCTCATTTCACAATTTCTTTCTGGTAAAATTACGTTCCTGTTCCTCTCCCCATTGAATATACATTTTTCCCCTATTTTAAAAAAAATCCCCACCCCCATTTATTTTAGTATGAAACCATTTGCATCATCCTGCTGAAATTTGCTTATTGCAAAATGACATATATATTACCTAACATCACAAGTATTATTTTTACAGGCAAAGTCCCCATATATCCCAACATTCCCCTACCTTAGGGCACTGGCCCAAGTCCCCATAAGGTAATTAAGACCTTGGATATGGCCATGACTTAGTTATATAGATAAACATAATTTGTCAACTTGCCCTTTACAAATGGCATGTAAAACATCTTTCATACATGTAACTTTGCATGAAGTGTAAGAGAAGGTTGTTCTTGGAGTGAATGGACTAAGGGGCCATTTCATTTCTCTTTTGTTAAATAGAGGGCCATTGGCCCCTTATTTGTCAACTTGCCCTGTAAAACATCTTTCATACATGTAACTTTGCAAGTTCTTTCTTGGAGTGAATGGACTAAGTAAGGGGCCATTTCTTTTTGTTAAAGATAGAGGGCCATTGGCCCCTTATCTGTCAACTTGCCCTGTAAAACATCTTTCATGACTAACTTTGCAAGTTCTTTCTTGGAGTGAATGGACTAAGGGGCCCTTTCTTTTTGTTAAAGATAGAGGGCCATTGGCCCCTTATTTGTCAACTTGCCCTGTAAAACATTTTTCATGACTGTAACTTTGCAAGTTCTTTCTTGGAGTGAATGGACTAAGGGGCCATTTCTTTTTGTTAAAGATAGAGGGCCATTGGCCCCTTATTTGTCAACTTGCCCTGTAAAACATCTTTCATGACTGTAACTTTGCAAGTTCTTTCTTGGAGTGAATGGACTAAGGGGCCATTTCTTTTTGTTAAAGATAGAGGGCCATTGGCCCCTTATTTGTCAACTTGCCCTGAAAAACATCTTTCATACCTGTAACTTTGCAAGTTCTTTCTTGGAGTGAATGAACTAAGGGGCCATTTCTTTTTTTCTTTTTAATTTTATTTTGTTAAATAAAGGGCCATTGGCCCCTTATTTATTATTATGAAATGAACTCTTGTTCTATTTATGCAATTAGATACTTATATATTTATTTTTGGTAGTGCACATTTACACCTTTCTTAGAGTGATCTGTCTCAATCATACATGTTTTCAACTAGGAGTCACTCTTGTTTTAAACATTCTTGTTTCGCTGTATTCAGCGGCCCTGTATGTCTTTATTGTCGTCCTCTTATCCTTAAATGTGGCCCCTTGCCCGGCGCCTCTTTATTCCTTATCGGTAGAACATAGCTTGATGGCCCTCTATTAAGTGGCCCTTTATTTAATGGCCCTCAATTTCGTTTCGGTCGTCCGTCCGTGCGTCCGTCCGTTACAAAATTTCTGTCGCAGTTTTCTCAGCAACTATAACATGCAGCAGCCTAAAACTTTGCATATTGCTTCATCCTATAGTCCCATGTGGTGTAAAGCGATTTCATGCTCCTTGCTCATCTACTTCTTGTTTGTCGCATATTTTTAGATTTTGGCGGGGGTATCACTAGTGAGCATTAGCTCCCAGATTTACTTGTTATTGTAAGTTTGTGTTTTATTTTGTTTCAGTTTTTAGCTTCATTACAATTGATTATTATTGTTGTTGAACTGACGTATGGTTCAATAGTGTTAAAAAAGAATGATGACTCTTTTTTACAAGCATACTTTATAGGTCCTTTTATTGAAGGAGCTACCATTGTAAGTATTAAGTTACAGTTTTATTGTTTATTATACTGAGTACTAGATCACCAACCACTTGGTTTATTGTATTGTTTTTTTTATAACTACAGTACCCATCAAAAGTTTGGAGACAAAGGAATTTTTTTTTTATTTCATTAATAATTATATTTGATTATTAACCATTATTTTTAATATTTTTAATATGGTTGATGATTAAATAAAAACAAATTTCATGAATGCATCATGTTTAAAAGATTCAGCATCTGATCTCCCAAAGCATCCAAAACCAAATTCTATGCAATTCTTTTCTATAACATAGATTTTAAGCTTCCTTGGTAGTCTCATCTACAAATAGAATCATAACAAGAAATTAGCAAACTAAAAAGCATTTAAAATTAAATGGTAATCAAAATATTTATAAAGCCTATGTAGTTGGCTTACAAAGTGAAAATGTTTCCGAACTTTTGGTGGGTACTGTATTTGTCCCAGAATGAGAAAAGTATGCCAACTGACCTGGACTTGGACCCTGAACCCCTTGCTTACAAGGACAGTGCTCTCTCGGCTTACCTATCCAGCAGCTTACATATTCTTCTCCCCATAGTGTGAACAGATAAGAACCATTACATAGTTTTATCTTGTGTCAATAAAGTTAGTAAGCAAATAATATAGCCCCTGCTGTGTTGTTAATAATGAAAGTAGTCTTTTGGTAAACCTGGTGGGTGTTCAGTAACTACTGTTAGCAAATGTTACTGGTACGGGACAACTCAACTCAAAACCAACTCAACCCATGGATAACTCGACCCAAAGTTGGGACAACTCAAACTGTTAGTGAGGTATTGAGTTTTCTTGGGTTGCGTTGTCTAAGGTTTGAGTTGTCCCAAACCTAACATTACGGAGCATTTCGTAACATTCTGGGTAACTGAACACATCGCTGCTTTTCTCAAGTATTGAAAATAAATAAAAACTTTTTTCCCCTTACTTGGTTTTTGTCGCTATTCTCCCCTTAAAAAGGGCCCTGCCACCTTTCCCCTAAGAGTAAAAATATGCACTGGGTTTTGTTGCCAGTTTATACTGAAGCTAATAAAGTTGCATAACTTTACACTTACTATTTGACTTTATGACATTTTTATTCAGGATACAGACAATTAGAATTTATTAAGTTTTAATTGTGTGTAAATGGCCTATTAGTCTATTACATATTTATCTCTGAACTCAAATTTCATTCCTTTGTTTTCAAAAATACATGTACAAATGTAGTATATAAACCTTAGCACTGCAAGTGACAGTTTGGTCATAACTTGACCACTTACGAAGAAATAAAGATTTTAAATTCATATTTATGATTTTTAGATCATTATTTCATTTGAAATTCAAGAAGCTTCATTATCAGACTAATATTGATATTGAGTATTTTTGTTTATAAAATGTAAACTGTTTTTATATTTTAGATTCTAGTGATTGTTTATATTGAATTAGAAAGACGAAAAAGATTTATAACATCTGGTGTATTGTTTATGTATTGGTTGATAGCAAATATAACTTATATTATACCATTTTATAGAAAACTTGTACATAAGGTTTGTACTTTTAATTTGTACTTTTTAGCCGGATTTTTCCTCGAAAAACAGGCGGGCAGGCGTCGGGTGTCATTAACCATTACATTTAAGTTTTCAATTTAGCATAAAATTTCTGCCATTTATGTCAAGTCTTTATGAAACTTCATACAATGATAACATACCATGTGATGGACAGAATTAGATAGAAACCACAACTCTACCTGGCCTTATTATGGATTATTTTCCTTTGTAATTTTTGCATTTTTAAAGTTTTTAAATCTGGCTTCAATGTGGTTTCCAAATTATATTTCTTGTTTATGGGTTGCATGGCTTGACATTAAGTTTTTAAGTAGGTTTCCCTGTTGGCCAACCAGTGTATATTTTATGTGCCCAAACCAAATGATTACCTGCAGTTACAAGTTGCCCATACTTAAATATAGGTTGTTAGAATCAACAGGACAGCCTTTAATGCCAAGCCCTGCCTATGCAGGGGCAAACCCAGGATTTTTTTCTAGGGGGTCCGAACTTTTTTTGTAATTTTGTCATAAGTTTGCAATTAAAGATAAATGTAAGCTATATGTTATGGCCGTTGTGGTGTATTTTATATTTTTATTTATAATGTTATTTTATTTTATGTAGGGCTATGATGACAAGATAACTGACTATGTTGTATTTAATTTATATTATTTATTCACTATAATACAACTTGTATTGAGTTGTTTTGCCGAAACATTACCAGTGTCATCTCAACCAAAGGTAAGCACAACATATACTAATTCTAAGTCTTGTTAACATTGATGTTATGTCTTTAGCTAGGAGCAGACATGGCCGAGCAGTTACAAAGTTGGACAGCTCCTCACTGGTTACAATCCTATCTAAAGCATACCCAGTTGTTTTCTTGAGCAAGAAAATTCATCCTACTAGCTTATTATTGGGGTAACAGTAAGTGGACTCAAAAGTGATAAATATAAGATGTAAGAACTTGTTTCACAATCAAGCTAAAATAAATCAGTATAAACTAAACCACTAGTATAAAGAAATCATGAGAAGGACTGTTACAGTAAAAAGTAATTTTATGTTATTTAATTTTTTGTCTTAAGGTTCAAACTTATACAAGTTCACTGACATTACAGCTTCTACCCCTATGGTGCTTTTCACAAAAATTCTTTCTAAGATAATCCTCGTAAGTCAGTTTCATATAATTAGCACTTCTAAGTCAGATGGATAATAAGCATAACTATGATATGATATTCAAATGCAATACCCAATGCTACACAATTTGTATAATATTTACAATTAATTAGCCAAAACATGAGCATAAAAGTGATATTTCTTGCTTTTGAATTAAAAGGATTTTTTGTAATATTTGTGAAAAGCACTACTGGTCATGAGGTTACTGGTATCTATCTATCAGTCTCCTTGGGGAGTTTATTACTCTACTTAGTCCATTATAGTTACTCCTTATTTACAGATACCCCTTTACACCTAGGTTGAGTGGAGCATTCACTGGTTAATTTCTTGCTCTGGGAAATTAGCAATTCTCTTGGTGGGATAGGAACAAAAAATATTGTCAGAAGCAGTATTTATTACCATTAAATGTAACCTTTTCGTAGTACAATGTACTTGCATAAAATAATATTTACGATTGCAGAAATCCTGTCCTGAATTAAGAGCTTCATTTTTGTCAAGAATAACATTTCATTGGATACAAAGGTTAGTAGTTTAATTTATGTTATATTTATTTACACATATACAGTGTTATTTCATTTAAAACGTATTGATTGGGCAAACTTTTGGTTCGACTCAATTGTCATTATTGTAATTTACATATGTAGTAGCAAAACTGTAAATAGAGGACAATAAAATATGTTCAATAATTTCAATCAAACATACAAATTATATTTGTAACTTTTATTCAACTCTCAGTGGCACATACATTTACCCTGCTGATTTAAATACTCAATATTTCTTTGATAATCCTTGTATATAAATGCAGATATCTAGTTTATCAATAGTGAGTACAAACGTACTGTGGTGTAGTGAACTATGTGCTAAAACTGAAGGATTACCTAAAGTGTTTAGTAAAGATGTTTCTAAGAAGTTCTTCTGTTGGATAATTTTACAGTACTGTAGTGGACACCCTCATAATTTCTCAGTGTGACTTAGTGACTGCCTACACCTGGTTTTGTGTAGACTACTTACATTTAATTTCTTATATTTTCAGTTTGGTATTGACTGGTTATAAAAATCCACTGACAGAAGCAGATTTGTTTACATTGAATCCTGTAGACCAGTCTGGTAATGTTGTACGAAGATTTGAAGAAAACTGGAGAAAACAAGAAATCAAATTAGAAAGAAAACTTACTAGGTATGGGAGGATTTTAACAATGAAATTCTATTTACATCATTATTTAAAGCAATTGGACCATAATAAGTTTTATTGTTAAATTTAGTAGTAAGGCATTGTATAGGTCACATTATGGTGGTCAGTCAACCTTTTCACAGTTTCTTGAAAGGATTTATCTCTTGAATTAGCTATTATCCAGTTACTAAGTGCATACTAAGCATATTATATTGCCCAGTGATTTACCTTTGACACAATTAGGAGTAATTGTCTTAAGAGTGATGAAAATAGTTTAACTTAACTGCTCAGATCAGGTTTGTCCAAACTGACTAGTCAGTTTCTTCCCCAGGAGAAAAACTGGGGTAGGGAAGAAGCTAAATATATATTACACCGGGACATTCCAGGGCCTTACTTGGACAGTGTGAACTAGGCATTAACAACAGATTGTTGTCTAGACTAAAACCTTAATGTTTTTTTCAGAAGAAGAGCTTCTAGTGTTAGTCCTGGAGGAGGAATACAAGATGGCGGTGTATCAGAGACCACACCACTACTTGGACATCAACAAAAAAGTAGTTCCAAGAAAGATACCACAAGTGATACTAAAAATAGAATATCATTACTAAGAGTTTTATGTTGTACATTTGGTTGTGATATTCTACTTAGTAACAT
Organism: Mactra quadrangularis; assembly: GCA_025267735.1. Classification (NCBI taxonomy): domain Eukaryota; kingdom Metazoa; phylum Mollusca; class Bivalvia; order Venerida; family Mactridae; genus Mactra; species Mactra quadrangularis. Next base: position 2,981,030 of record CM046297.1, read on the forward strand.
CTGGAAATTATTCTATGATATATTGGTGTTTGTAAATCCATTTCTATTGCAGTAAGTAGCTGCTACAATAAATTTCACTCTAAGGGCCAATGAAATCCTATGTTCTTAATAGTGAAATGGTCTCGGCGGATCAATGTGTTGTAGTGCCTGTATTTGTACATCCGTCCATCTGTTGTCAACAATTTCTTGAAATATCTTTTTGTCAAAAAACATAAATTCTACAGTTATTAAATTTGGCATGTTGCTTAACAAAGATTGTTCAAATTATGCCCCTGGGGTCAAAATTGGCCCTGCCGCAGGGGTCACAAGATTTACATAGAGTTATAAGATTATAAGTATAATAAGGCATACAGCGTTCATATTTGATATGTGGTATTATCTTGTTTTAAAATCATTTGTTTCAACTTCATTTGTCTCAATATTTCAGGTTTCTGATAGATTTTGCCCAGGATTACAGTAAACCAGTCTGGAAAGGTTATTTATATAGTATTGCATTCTTTGTGGTTATAACAATACAATCATTCACATTCCATGCATTAATGCATCAATGTTTAACTTTAGGGGTCAGAGTAAGGGCCGCTCTGATATCAACAATTTTCAAAAAGGTAACTTATATTTTATTACTTATACCTTCCCAGTTTGTTGAGTTTATAGTCTTTGACTGCTAAATTGGGGATCGTAGATACTGCATTTACATACTTTAGGATTGAGTTAGGTCATAAATTTCCTATGGCAATTCCCCCTCTTACCTTTATATCATTAGAGCACTTAAAAGCTTAAGACCAGAGATCAAGTGAGTAGGTTGACTGCTGTTTAGCATTTTATTTCTGTGGGTCAAAATGTTGACGTTTTTGGAAGGTCTTTGAATTAGCTTGTCTTAATTTTAGGCATATAAGTATCATCCTGCAAAATTGTTTGGGTTTCAAAGGTCATCAAAAGTGTTTTAATAGAACTTGATCAGTTTAGATAATTAGAATAATATTTTACATATTTTTTGCCTTTCATTTCAAAATTATCCTGCCATACATTCTTTGACATGGGTAACCTGTTGTCTAATGGTGTTGTAAGGTTTGCACGGACTGGAGCTACCATTGGTTTACAACAGTCTCCTCGTATCACGTGACCCTTCACCGGTCATGTGATCAAAATCAGTCAGCTGAAGAAAGTGACGTGATGTCACTGAAAATTTCAAGGTAAATAGATATTAGCTCTGAGTTGAAGAAAATTAACTCCATGTTAGACATTATATAATATGCAGCATTATGTTTCAGTAGCTCATACTTATCAATGTCCAGATATCATTCAATGAAATGACCTGATTCAGTTTGCTACTCAATGTTTTGTATGCTAAAACATAATCAGAATAAATAAAAAAGTAAGAGTCACCTTTCAACTACAACCTCCTTAGTGTTGCCCCATTGACGGCTGTTGCGTGTGGAGGCTTCACCATATATATGTACATTACAGTCAACTATCTATATTTCATATTTTCAGTCATTAAGGATGAGTAATCAATCAAGAACAGAATCAACAGTTGGTGAAATAGTAAACATGATGTCAGTAGATGCTGAACATATAAAAGATATCACAGGATACATCTGGGGTCTATGGTCTGGCCCCTTACAGATCATACTGTCTGTCATATTCCTATACTTTACGGTAGGCAATGCCATGTTTGCTGGTCTTGGTATAATGATACTGATGTTTCCTGTCAACGCTGTACTTCTTGGTCATATTGAAAAATTTCAAACTAAGTATATGGAACTCAAAGATGAAAGAATTAAATTAATGACTGAGATTTTAAATGGTATCAAGGTGAGTATAGGATTACCTAAATTATAAATTCAAAATTAATTGACATGTAATTAGTACAGTAGCCACTGTGACAGTTCCATGTGACTATGACATCACAAATACTTTAGTTTCAAGAAGAAAACAGTAAAGAATCGCCTCAACTTAAGATATCTAAAGTGCTGTACATGTTTTAATTTCTGTCAGATTTCAATGATACCTACATGTGTGTGAAGCTTAGCAGGATAGTGTGAACTGTCGCAAATAGCCAATATTGGTTAAGTCCAGTGTATCGGATTCAAGGTCAAACAGTTCAACGTATCATGATCTGGAGAAATAGAATCCAGTGGTCTAGGATCCGCTGGATCCCACTGAGTATATATTCTTGAAAACCCATGTGAACGTGGTTAGACAGGTTAGACAAATTTTGGCTTAAGATATTTTAGTAGATATTTTGTAAGTTGAATTCATTTCTATGTTTAATACAAAAAAGTACTTTAAATAAAGTAGTGTAAAGTGTCATCTTATGTCTGTTAAATATTAATGTGGATGTAGTAAAACCAGTGTTAAATATGAGAGGTCTAACCAGTACCAGCTTAGAAGGTCTAATCAGTAACAACTAAGAAGTCTAATCAGTAACAACAATTATATACTTTTTGCAAATGCCCTTGAAAATCTTTGAACATTTGTCCCTTTTCAGTGTGCTGCTGTTCTAAGTCATCGCCAATTTATTCAAATAGTTCAGGTTTAGAAATTGTTCTTGTATGTATGTATTATATTTTAGATATTAAAGTTATATGCCTGGGAGATGGTGTTTGGTGATAAAATATCTGAGATAAGAAAGAATGAACTTGCTGTATTATTGAAGGGACAAATATTATATAGTATATCCACATTGTCATGGACTGTGGCACCATTCTCAGTAAGTACATTGTATTTTGTCATGGACTGTGGCACCATTCTCAGTAAGTACATTGTGTTTTGTCATGGACTGTGGCACCATTCTCTGTAAGTACATTGTGTTTTGTCATGGACTGTGGCACCATTTTCTGTAAGTACATTGTGTTTTGTCATGGACTGTGGCACCATTTTCTGTAAGTACTTTGTTTTTTGTCATGGACTGTGGCACTATTTCTGTAAGTACATTGTGTTTTGTCATGGACTGTGGCACCATTCTCAGTAAGTACATTGTGTTTTGTCATGGACTGTGGCACCATTCTCTGTAAGTACATTGTGTTTTGTCATGGACTGTGGCACCATTCTCTGTAAGTACATTGTGTTTTTTCATGGACTGTGGCACTATTTCTGTAAGTACATTGTGTTTTGTCATGGACTGTGGCACCATTCTCAGTAAGTGCATTAATGTTTTGATTAAAAGAATAACATAGAGTTGTCTGTGAAGTCACTGAACTTACCTGTTCACATTATGGTGGAAAAGATATGTTAGTGGTATTATTGCTCAGTAGGAAAGCATTCACCTTGTAAGTGAGGAGTTCCTGGTTGAGTTATATATTTATTCATATTTCATGACATTGACATGGTACATGTAAAGTGAGCAAAATGATGGTAAAATATAAAGATAAATACAGATTTATGCATAAAATATTACAAAATATATATGAAAACAGGCATTTATTGTTGATAGGCAAATTTTAAGACAGAAATATAAGAAGTATCATTGCACTTGATTGAATTATTTAAGAGTTCAGGTCAGATATGTCCTAATTTTGTATGGTTTGTAAGGTGATGACCTTTGTCATACTAATCTCAATATATATTTCTATTCTGTTATATTGATGTTATATTTAAAAAATAACATAAAGATGTCTTTACATGTATATTGTTGTAAAATAAAACATACACATGCACTTTGATTTGCCCAACTTGGATAACAAGTGCTTTAGCAAAAAATTATTAAATTAGTTAGTGTATTGAAAACGCTATAAATTGCAGGCCAAACTATTACTTTTCTGTATTTGATGATACAAATAGATAATTATGTAATATTGAAACAGGATGTAAGATCTTAATATATCATATTTATGACAATTGTTGTGTTATTTATATGTACATTGTACAAGGATGTGATATTTTAATTTTCATCGACCCTGCAGTTTATATTTTGTATGGAAAAATGAAAGTGACATGGTGCATGTACATTTATTTTCTTACTCTAATTTACCTTCTCTCATAAATGATGGGGACAATTTGGAAAAAAATGTACCATATCACTTCCATGCATCTAAGACTTTGATTTTTTCCTGGACATTTTAACTATCTGTCTGTGTTTTAAATTTTACTGTAAAGTGAGTTGGTACCTTTTTCTCATAGCTTTAGATTAGTTGACTTTGGTTTTGTCTGGATAAATTTGCTTCGTTGAGTAATACAAATTCAAATGACATCATTGTGTAATCACATTATCTTTCTTTGGTTTGGTTTAACACCTTACCAACGCATTGTATAGGTCATATCATGTCCATCAGTAAACCTACTTACTGTTCCTGGAAAGGCTAAAACTCTGGATTCAGCTGTAAACCAGTTACTAGGCACATACAGTAAAACTCGGATATAACATACTCGGTTATAACATACACTCGGTTACAATGTACCAATTTTTCTGGCCCGTTTTTCATCCTTATAATTTTATGTAACATACTTAGTATTCTATATGGATATAACATACCTCAGTTATAACATACCTTATTTCTGTGGCCCAGTGAGTGTGTTATATCCAAGTTTTACTGTACTTCGATCAGTGACTGACAAATACTGACAATATCCCTACATTATTAGAAATCAGTGGTAGGAGGGAAAATGGCCGTATTATTATTTGTACTAACTCCACGAAGAAATGCCCCCCAGAAATCCAACTCATGACTCATTGGTCAGTAAACTTTTATGCTACTGGCTGAGCTAGCTGGGTTAGCTACATTGGTCTAGACATGAAAATCTTACAGTTGGTATATTTATCTTTCAGGTTGGACTTGCTACTTTTGCTACATATATTTTTATAGAACCAACTCACAGATTTGATCCACAAGTTGCCTTTGTTGCCATGACATTGTTTAATATTCTAAGATTTGCTTTAAATATTGCACCAATAGTTATCATGGAATTTGTAAAAGCTTTTGTTTCCATTAAAAGAATGGAAAAATTCTTGAACAAGGATGATTTAGACTTTACTAACGTCTCACATAACCCTTCAGGTAAGTTATTTATATTTAGTTTATTCTAATTTGTTTTACCTTAATTGTGAAAAATTTCTTTTAACTTAAATTAATCACTGTTGTGTACACTTACTGCCGCCCCCCCCCCCCAATACTGAGTTAGTAGATTGGATTTCTTAAATGTGTAGCCTTGTTAAATACATTAATTTCTATTTTTTTATTATAGAATCCAAATATTTTGGTTTGTTAATGCTCAATCTGAGTAAAACCCAATCTAAAATTTTTGCTCACCGACTCGCTAATTTATATCTGGCTGTTTTGTTATAATAACTTATTTGGATCACATTCAGATGACCTTTTTCTCATTATAATATTCATGGCGCAATCATTATGTTTAGTAACTTGTTTACATCATCCACATCACACAATTTGAAAAGAGCTGTCCAATCATAGCCTGTGAATAACAACGCCGTCTAATTAGCTTACAAATCTTGGTCTAAAAATAGAAATTATGAAATCAAGATGCTATTAATAGTGTTTCATTTAGATGAAAGCTATGCATTGATTGGTCAACACAAAGGTCATCTTTGGTGTGACCCTCCTAGCGACCCTTAGAGATCCTGTACGACAGTGGCGTACAGGATATCTGTTTACAGAGATTGGTTTATGTATTGCCGTATTGGATATTTAAAAAAAACATAAATATATCATTATTTATTGTAGATTCTGCTGTAACTATAACTAGTGGGAATTTCTCTTGGGATCCTCAAATAGGAAATTGTTTAAAGGAGTAAGTACAATGTAAACCTGTTTTATGTTCACTAACATTTTAATATAGGTAAATGGTGGTATGCCTCGCCTCAGTCAGGAATAGAATTCAAATAAATAGTGCTTACATACAATGGCTCGCTTAATACTTGAGTCTAGAATGATTAATATGAGATATTAAACTTGATTTTATGCTCAATCTAATACTGACTTTATATACAATAGCTCTCTTTCCTGCCTATTCACTGCTGTTATATATAACATTTGAAGCAGTTGTTCTGTGGAAGGTTGTGCACTTAGGGATACAGAAGTCCTAAATACAAAACTAGCTAGAATCTTTGAACATGGAATAACCTACAGTTGTTCCACTCCTCTCAGGTGTAAATGGGTACTGTGAGGAGTCATCTGCTTTAATTTGATTTTCAAGGATAGAAATTATGGTGCAACTTTGTCAAGTAGGCTGAATATGTTTATTGAAGAAGATTTTGAACCACACTTTAACATTTTACAGAGTGCTTGTTTGTTTGTTGTGTTAAACGCCATAGCAACACATTGTATAGGTCATATAACAGTGGTCAGTCAACCTACTTACTCCTCCTTGAAAGGCTTTATCTCTGGATTTAGCTGTTAACCAACTACTAATTCCATACTTTCATCAGTGACTGACAACTGTCCTACATAATTAAAAATCATTGGTAGGAGGGAGAATGGCCATAAAAATAATATCATGACCAAGCTCCACTAAAGTATGCCCCGCCAGGGTACAGAGCATTCTGTACACAAACGGTCTGACTGACCTTTGTACGGAGATGCCGAGCATCATGGGTAAACTGTTTACATGTATTTATCTGAAAACACGTGGCAATGTTAACATTCTAATAATTTCCCCCTTCAAGTATACTGAACAAATTGAATATGTATTTTGTGTCTACTCAATAACATTTAACTTTCTAACCAACTATTCTCATTAAATTCAACTTTTTAACTGGCAGTTAAACCTCCATCATAACCTGTTTACATCTGTCATTCTTTACACAGACATTTGAAATCGAAAGTAGAATACACGGTTTAACTATGCATCTGTACCTTTAGAGGTTTAAAAGTATTTTGTATCTATGGATTTATATTCATGCAGTTATAAGTGATTATTTATTTTACATTTTAACAGTGATTTTGTCAAAAAATGAAAAAATCCAACAATTTTGTCTTCATGCGCTGCACTATATTCTTTTGCCTACCAAATCGCCAAATTCTGGGAATCATTGTGCGTCTTAGTATAGAGGTGATATCTTCATCTTCTATATATAGAATGGGGTACAGAGTGCTTTGTAAATGCAACAACAGAGTCAATATGTGTTGAGTGGTTGTTTTGATTGTTATTGTTACTAGTTATAGAGTTTGGGCTATGTATGTACAGACTATTCAGTGTATATTGTTCTATTTACAGTATAAATATGGAGATATCTAAAGGAAGTCTTGTAGCTATAGTTGGTACAGTAGGATCAGGTAAATCATCACTGATATCTGCTATGTTAGGAGAGATGAACAAAACAACAGGCTTAGTCAATGTTGATGTAAGTATAGGAAATTCATTAGCCGGATTTTTCAATGAAAAAATTTGGCTTATAGTTTGGCAAAACCTAGACTGGCACTCAGGTGTGTGGGCATCCAGTGTCATTATCAATTGCATTAGAGTTTTTATTTACAATATACTTCAGCCATTCAGATCTTTATGAAACTTCATACAATGATAACATACCATGTGATGAACAGAATTAGAAAGTAATCACAATTCTACCTGGTTTTATTAAAAGCTATGTATTGATTTGCTAACACCACATTTTCTGAATCTGACCCATTGTGCAATATGTGGAGATCCAATTATAGCAGTGTATATGATATCTGTTTAAAGAAATTGATTTAGTATAAGATATCTTACTAATTATTTTATGTTCATTTCTTTACATCATTCAACTATGAGGGAATAGTGCATCATGTTATCTTGAATACATGAAATTGTACCTGTGATTATTTTGCCTGACTTTATGAATGTATTTCTTGTTTTCCTACACTAATTACATCTATTCGGTATCTATGTACAAAGCCTATTAAACAAATATTGAGTATTTAAATCAAAGCGGTTAATGTAAATTCCATTGACAATTGAATGAAATTTAATAACTTCTGGGTTTGGTAATTTATTTCTTGTTGTTTCACTTATTACAGGGAACCACAGCCTATGTACCACAGCAAGCCTGGATACAGAATGCTACAATTAAAGATAATATAATATTTGGTCAACCTATTGTAACTAAAACATATAAGAAGATTGTTGAAGCATGTGCCCTTCAGAGTGACCTTGATATATTACCTGCTGGTGACATGACAGAGATAGGAGAGAAGGTAGGTAGAAACACCTCACCCAATAAAGGATTTTTAGGGTGGATCAACCAGGAATATTGGGGTTTTTGTTACCTAAGTAAGGTGAAACTCATGCAAATTAGTTCTTGTCATGTTAACCTTCTACACAACCTGTATTTGGATACAGAATTCAGAAAATCATTTCTTTTTTCCAGAGTGAAAGTAGCCACTTGGCTAGCTCAGTTGGTAGCACGCAAGTCTACTGATCGTGGGGTCGTGGGTTCGATTCCCGGGCGGGGCATACTTTCGTGGAGCTTGGTCATGAAATTATTTCTACGACCATTCTTCCTCCTACCAATGATTTTTAATTATGTAGGGCAGTTGTCAGTCACTGACGAAAGTATGTGCTTGAAGCTGGTTAACAGCTAAATCCAGAGATTTAGCCTTTCCAGGAGGAGTGAGTTGGTTGACTGACAACCTTTATATAACCTATAAAATGTGTTGCTACGGCGTTAAACCCAACAAAAACAAACAAATCAGAGTGAAGGTACACATAGACTAAGAGTTAAATCTCAATTTCAATATCTTGATAAAGTCTTTTGTGTTCTAACCCACTCTTCTAGATTTTCATTTCTATATATAACAGTTAAGTTTCTCTGTAAAGACAACCTTGAATAGTACTATTGCAAATCTTGAAATATTTTATTTTTTTGTCCCAATTGCTTTATTGAGAAAATAATGATCATTATACTTATGTATTAAGATCATTTTTCATTGAGATAATTGATTTTGATGGTCCAAATAGCGGAACTTCAATTTAATTATTTTCTATTTAATCTTACTGTTTGTTTTGCTGGCTATCTAAGGCCACAACAAGTTGATCATATGTTCTACGGATTTTTTTGGAAAAAAAATGGGGCGAGCGAGCGAAGAAAAAAAATAAAAAAGTATTTATTCACTTGCATTATATAGCGGTTTGACATAATTTTTATGGGCGAGCGAGGAAATAAAAATATTTTTTGTAAGAACTGTCAAAATTAAGGTGCGAGCGAATCCATAGAACATATGATCATTTCGTTGTGGCCTAATGATACCAAGTCCAATGTCGTAATCACTTGGCCATGCAAAATAACTTGAGACAAAATGAAACAATATTTTGTGTACAAGAGCTTTACTATATATTGAGGGTTGCCCACAAGTCTAGTAAGTGCATTGTATAAAAGAGCAAGTTATTACAGTCTTGTGGGCAACCCTCGATATTTATTCTTATTTTTTGTCTTGTTACAGGGTATCAATTTAAGTGGTGGACAGAAACAACGTGTTAGTTTAGCTAGAGCTGTTTATTATGATAGTGATATATATTTATTAGACGACCCTCTCAGTGCCGTAGACTCACATGTTGGTAATTATATATTTGATAATGTTATTGGTGGAAATGGACTTCTTAAAAATAAGGTAAGATTTGGTTATATTTCAAGTGGTCTTACAACTAAACCATGGCAGTAATTAAGGCTTTTAAGATTTTAGTATCCTAATTATAGAATTATCTGAAGCCCCAGCTGTGGCGTAGTGGTTAGCATGTCTGACTTAGAATCCAGAGATCCCGGGTTCAAGCCCGGTCACGGTAGGTCATATCCCATACATGAGTTGTCAGCCTCGTGGTAGGGTAAGTTAGTACTGGTGATATAAAAGTGTCCAGGAAACCTATAGTAGGAAGATCTGGCTGTCGTATATATGACCTAAATATGTGTTGAATACGACGTTAAAAAAAAATTATTTGTGTTTTCACACCCATAAAAATTGTTTGTACTAATTTATTTTTACTTGATTAAGAAATATGTTCCTATAAGTAATATTAATTACTCCCAATTCCACTTCCAGTGCTCTTGTACACATAAAGTTAAAATTATATTATTATGAGTGGAGCAGTAAACTATGTCATATGCAAAAATAAATAGTGCAAAAGCAGGGCTCAAATTTAACAAAAAATGGACTTGCACGTTTTAGCGAGTTGATTTTATTTCAACTCGCAAATTGAAAAAATCACTTGCATTTTTCTTCAAACTTTAATAGCATACATAGTAAATTTATATATGCAATATAAAAACAACATAGTACACTATTTAAACAAAGATAAAACAAGGGCTTTATTGTGGGATATTCAAAGAATATTAAACATTTCTTACAGTGAATCTTTCTTTAATTACTAGTTATACTATTGACGTATATGCTGTTTAAATGCTGATTTTAGCCTCATTAGTTTAGACAGAAATATGTTTTAAACTTGCAAAAATTTGTGAGTAAACAACTCCCATGCTAATGTGAGTATATTTGGACAAAAAATTGTGACTATTACTTTAATTGCTAATTAATTTTTTTTGGCTACTGCCCAAAAATTGATTAAAAACAATTGTTGTTTACATTCTGAAGACTTAGTGACTGTTTACCCTGTTTACAAAAAAATATAAAAAGTAACAACCTATTGTTCTATCACTAACTAGTTTTACTTTATAGAATGTATTTTATATATTTGTAGACAAGGATACTTGTAACACATGGTATCCATTGGTTATCATCAGTAGATTTAATAGTTGTAGTTACCGATGGTAAAATATCAGAGACTGGTTCTTATGAAGAATTGCTGAGTCATGATGGTGCCTTCGCTAAATTTCTACAAACATATCTTATAGAACAAGCTGATTCTGAAGGTGAAGAGGAAAATGAAGAAGGTAAATATAGTCATTTTGGTCATGTGACCCTGTGATGTCATCTGGTCATGTGGCCATGTGATGTCATCTGGTCATGTGACTTTGTGATGTCATTTGGTAATGTGATCACATGATGTCATTTGGTCATGTGACTTTGTGATGTCATTTGGTCATGAGACTTTGTGATGTCATTATTGTCATGCAACTTTGTGATGTCATTATTGTCATGCAACTTTGTGATGTCATTATTGTCATGCAACTTTGTGATGTCATTATTGTCATGCAACTTTGTGATGTCATTTGGTCATGAGACTTTGTGATGTCATTTGGTCATGCAACTTTGTGATGTCATTTGGTCATGAGACTTTGTGATATCATTTGGTCATGAGACTGTGTGATGTCATTATTGTCATGCAACTTTGTGATGTCATTTGGTCATGAGACTTTGTGATGTCATTATTGTCATGCAACTTTGTGATGTCATTTGGTCATGAGACTTTGTGATGTCATTATTGTCATGCAACTTTGTGATGTCATTTGGTCATGAGACTTTGTGATATCATTTGGTCATGAGACTGTGTGATGTCATTATTGTCATGCAACTTTGTGATGTCATTTGGTCATGAGACTTTGTGATGTCATTATTGTCATGCAACTTTGTGATGTCATTTGGTCATGAGACTTTGTGATGTCATTATTGTCATGCAACTTTGTGATGTCATTATTGTCATGCAACTTTGTGATGTCATTATTGTCATGCAACTTTGTGATGTCATTATTGTCATGCAACTTTGTGATGTCATTATTGTCATGCAACTTTGTGATGCCATTATTGTCATGCAACTTTGTGATGTCATTATTGTCATGCAACTTTGTGATGTCATTATTGTCATGCAACTTTGTGATGTCATTATTGTCATGCAACTTTGTGATGTCATTATTGTCATGCTACTTTGTGATGTCATTTGGTAATGTGATCATGTGATTTCATTTAGTCATGTTCCCTTGTGATGTCATTTGGTCATGAGACTTTGTGATGTCATTATTGTCATGCAACTTTGTGATGTCATTATTGTCATGCAACTTTGTGATGTCATTATTGTCATGCAACTTTGTGATGTCATTATTGTCATGCAACTTTGTGATGTCATTTGGTCATGAGACTTTGTGATGTCATTTGGTCATGCAACTTTGTGATGTCATTTGGTCATGAGACTTTGTGATATCATTTGGTCATGAGACTTTGTGATGTCATTTGGTCATGAGACTTTGTGATGTCATTATTGTCATGCAACTTTGTGATGCCATTATTGTCATGCAACTTTGTGATGTCATTATTGTCATGCAACTTTGTGATGTCATTATTGTCATGCAACTTTGTGATGTCATTATTGTCATGCAACTTTGTGATGTCATTATTGTCATGCTACTTTGTGATGTCATTTGGTAATGTGATCATGTGATGTCATTTAGTCATGTTCCCTTGTGATGTCATTTTAGTCATGAGACTTTGTGATGTCATTATTGTCATGCAACTTTGTGATGTCATTATTGTCATGCAACTTTGTGATGTCATTATTGTCATGCTACTTTGTGATGCCATTATTGTCATGCTACTTTGTGATGTCATTTGGTCATGAGACTTTGTGATGTCGTTATTGCCATGCAACTTTGTGATGTCATTATTGTCATGCAACTTTGTGATGTCATTATTGTCATGCAACTTTGTGATGTCGTTATTGCCATGCAACTTTGTGATGTCATTTGGTCATGAGACTTTGTGATGTCGTTTGGTCATGAGACTTTGTGATGTCGTTATTGCCATGCAACTTTGTGATGTCATTTGGTCATGAGACTTTGTGATGTCGTTATTGCCATGCAACTTTGTGATGTCGTTTGGTCATGAGACTTTGTGATGTCGTTATTGCCATGCAACTTTGTGATGTCATTTGGTCATGAGACTTTTTTGTTTATCTTGTGATGCCTTGGAATATGTACATGTACCTCATGAAATTACTTATGATATGTAGGCTTAAGAATTAATTCCATAGCTTAAATGATGCTTAAATAAAAAAGTAATATGAATTTTCGATTATGATGCAAAAAACATAAATTATGAACCTTTGAAGCTTGAGTGCGTAATTGACTTAGATGAAACGACCATTTTTTCTTTAAGCACACAAATCTAAAAGTGCTGAGAGTCTTTAATCACATGACTTGAAGATTTGTTATTTCATGTCAGTATAAAGATATGTTACATATTTTAGAACAAGAAATGAAGAAACAAATATTACAAAGATTACAGTCTATACAATCAGAAAGTGATACTGATTTGACTGAGAAAGTTTTAATTAAGAGGTTTGTATACAATTATTTCATATTGTAGCACATTTTCTTTTTTCTTTTATTTTTGTTTATACATGTATATCCTTTGCGAACCTAGCTATTCGATTTCAGGTTTGCCAGATTTCCAACGCTAGAAGTGGCTAATACACCTGTCTAATGTCAGGTCGTTTATTAATGTTCTTTATTTGTTATGTGATTTTAGGAAAATTAATGAATATATAGACTTTGGTTCCATACATAAAAAAGAAATCTTATATTATATTTTTCAATAATTTCGTTTTTCAAGGTCAAGGTCACACAAAGGGTCAGAATCAGACAAAGGTCATAAAGAAGAACCAAGGTCATATAAAAGAGAAACCTCAGAGATTGAAGAAAAACGAGATAAATCAAAATTGATAGAAGAGGAGGAACTGGAAGTGGGAAATGTAAGTGTTGCTTTGATGAATACGGACCAAATGGCTTCTTTACTAACCCTAATGGGGCTGTGATGTTCACCAGTCATTGCTTGTTTTGGTTTTTCCTCATTGGTGCTCACTCAACTAGATTGCTTCCATGCAATTATTAAGTGCATGGAATTGTTGTTAGATTTTTATTTGTTTAAATTGAATAACTTTTCCAAACAAAGATATTTTAATGTTTCAAATGCCCCCGAAACTCTCATAAAATCATTAACTTAATTACAACTTTTTTAATGTCTTCTTGTTTTGTTAAAAGCATTTAACATTTCTCCTCAAAAGTTACCTTCCGGCCTCAGAAATCATCTTCCTTTTTATTTGGCAGAAGATACATGTCAAGTTTGAGAATGATTATAGTAAGAAACATATTAATTCTATATAATGAAATTAATCTAATTGTATTCATATTTCCAGGTAAAATTATCTGTATATTTATCGTATGCTAAAGCTGTAGGATATAAGTCCAGTTTTATAATAGTTTTATTGTTTGGTTTATATCAAGTATTCAGTATGTGGTCAAGTATATGGTTAACTGATTGGACATCAGATCCTGATTTACAGGTAAGTACGGTGTTAGACTGATATTTCAATGAAATCTCATTTATCAATGCCATTTTGTAGGAGCAGTTTTCCAGTGGTAGAACAAGTCATTAGGGATCTAGAGGTCCTAGGTTTAAACCCTACTAGGAGCACTACTAGTTTCCTTTGAGGAAGAATTTTATTCTACATTTGTTCTGATCCACCCAGATGTTAATGGGTACTGTGAGGGATCACCTGTCATGGCTTACTTTACAAACTATTTAAGTCAGCTGAACATGGAAGTAGACTTTCCCTGAACACCGAGTAGGTTGACTGACCCTCTGATATGACCTATTCAATGTGTTGCTATGGTGTTAAACCCAATGAACCAACTAAAATAACCAATAATAGAATTTATTTGAAATAATAATCATTTCAACAGGTACCATATCAGTATTGCTGTTTTCACTTATGCTTTGCAAATAGCCAAGCACTCTTTTCAAGGACTGCTCGTGTTAAGTATTTGCTTTATTTTCTTGTGAAATTTTATTGTATATAGTATTTTTATGTTACAGAATTTAACAAAATGGCCAGCAAACAGTACAGAAAGAAGACATAAAAATGATTACTATCTTGGAATATATGGAAGTTTTGGTATTGCTCAAAGTAAGATTTTAATTTACTTGTATGACAGAAATGAAGTTGACTAATTTTACTGACCTGATACAGCTACCCTTTATATTGATTTTCTTGTATTATGGAGATTAGGTAGTCTGTCTTTATTGACCTTGCACAGCTCTCTTTTGTTATGATTTAGGGTTTTTTTCGGTATACTATGCTGTTTTGCAACAATTTATTTTGGTTATTTATGTTGTCTAGCTCACTTAACCAGCTTTCTTTGTCAGTTTTCTTTAATCAGCTTATTTCTTACCTTTCCGAAAAAAGCTGAAACAATGGGACGGTTGCTGCTGCCAGGAGTCATAAAATTAGATTGTGTTGATTTTGTGTGCTATATGTTAACACTACATTACTGTTACATAAGCAGTTACAGCTTTCCTTGACAATTTTCTTGTACTTGCTTGTCCTTTCCAAAAGGAGACATTTTCTCCTTATATAAATAAAAGTAATAAAGTTGCATGAAGGGTAATTTTACCAAGGCACAATAAAAGCTAGCTTGGCGGCAGAGAAGTACAAGTGCTGTATTATACATGTACCTCTGCTACAAATAAAATCTGGCTACTATAATGATATATTTCTTGTCTTACATTACAGCTATCATGGTGACAGGTTATGCTATCGTACAGACATTACGTTGTGTAAGAGCAGCTAAAATATTACATAAAAACATGTTGAAGAACGTTCTACGTGGACCAATGTGGTTTTTTGACACGACGCCAGTAGGACGTATAGTTAACAGATTCTCTCAGGATGTAGAATCAGTGGATAATGAACTATCGTATATATTTCTGGAAGTCTTATATAGCTTGTTTAATGTACTTGCTATATTTATAATCATTGCCTATAGTACACCTATATTTCTTAGTCTGATTGTTCCCATTGGATTCTTCTATGTTCTTCTACAGGTAAGGCATTTATTACCTTTTATGTATGGATTTTTCAACGAAAAAATTCGGCTAATATTTTTGTGAAACACAGGCAGGCGCTGGGCTTTCAGGCAGTTGGGCATCTGGTGTCATTTACAATTGCGCTAAAGTTTATTTTTTTCCATATATTTCTGCCATTTATTGTCAGATCTTTATGAAACTTCATACAATGATAACATACCATGTGATGAACTGAATTAGAAAGTAACCAAAACTCTACCTGGCTTTATTACAGATTATTTCCCTTTGTAATTTTTGCAATAAAGTTTGTAAATCCAGCTTTAATGTGGTTTCCAAATTTCATTGTTATTATAATTAGCTTGTTTTGTTTTTTACATATGATGGCCCCCATAATTAGAATTTCTTAACTCTGTTCTCAATGACCCCAGTTTCTTTTTGCAAGGTCATTTTTAAGGCAGCTGTCTTATAGTGAAATTCACCAAATCCAGTTAGAAACTCTAAATTTAAAGTATTGTGGTGGCAATTTTTAAAGGGTGGTTTAGACAATTAAACACATGATTGACCAGTAAAAGGTTACTATGAATAAAGGTAGTAATAGATAAATGTTTGGAGACCGCCTGGCTAGCTCAGTTTGTAGTAAGTAAGTCTACTGATCGAGGGGTCATGGGTTTGATTCCCATATTTTCGTGGAGCTTGGTCATGAAATTATTTCTCCCTCCTACCAATGATTTTTAATTATGTAGGGTAACTGTCAGTCACTGACGAATATATGCGCTTCGTAGTTGGTTAACAGCTAAATCCAGAGATTTAGCCTTTCCAGGAGGAGTGAGAAGGTTGAATGACCACTGCTATATGACCTATACAATTTGTTGGTATGGCATTAAACCCAACAAAAACAAATATAACAAACAAAGATTAATGTTTGATGTAGTTTTTAAAAAAAATATTGATTCTAATTTTCTAATTTCATACCATCAAGTAGCTTAATGATTGAAGGTGCTGATGATGCTTGGGTCCTGAGTTTCAAGTCCAATCATGGCTATTTCATTGTTTCTATGAAAAGTGATGACTGTTCATTCTTACATTTCAGAGGTTTTATATACCAACATCCCGTCAGTTAAAACGTCTAGAATCAAAGACCAGATCACCTATATATAATAACTTTAGTGAAAGTTTGATGGGTGCCAGTGTTATAAGAGCATTTAACGTACAAGATAGATTTATAAATGAATCTGAGAAGAGAGTTGATTCTAACCAGGAGTACAACTTTGCTAACAATACTGTTAATAGGTAAGATTTGATTAATAAAGTTTTATTCTACGCCGATTAGTAGAGCTTTTACTAGTAGGATGGGTCTGTAGGAAATTAAAGTTAATTGAGTTCTCACAGAAAAAGAGGTTCCACTAATTTTATATGCAGGAAATTTTTCTTAGTGTGAGTAAGTACCAGCGAGGGTGGTAAAATTCTGCCTTTCTTTGATATTCGTCTTTTGAACTTATTCAATGAATAATGGTCAGTTAATCTTACAACAAAAGTGATAGATATTCTTATCATCATTATCATTATCTCATATTATTTATCATAGTTTTGTGTCACTGATACATGTAATATGATAGAATTGAAAGGTCCTGGATTTGACTCCTCTAGGAACACTGCTAAAAACCGTTACCTACAGCTGTTCCACTCTAAGAAGGTTTAAATGAGTACTGTGAGGGATCACCTGCTTGAAGGTGATTTCAATGATCAGGAGTTACTATACAAATATTAAAGTCAGCTAAACATGTATGTGAACAGAACAGAACATATATATTTTATTTTGTCACAGTTTACAAAGAAAATACATGTGAACAAATTTTAACATACCGGTAACTAAATGAATACAACATGACCGTAAAATGTCAAAAATTAAGAACTAGTTGTTAAACATGCAATTAATAAGATGACATTACTGTCATAAATTTATGAAATATTTAGAAAAATTATCATGGATATTTGTATATTTAAACATTTATGGGCCTTACAGCAGGTGCCGTTGCAAGTATGACAGTATGTTATAAATATTACCAAAAAACATTGCAAGTTTGACAATTTTTATGAATATTAACCAAAACATTGTAAGTTACAGGATTGTATGCACCACACTCAAACTTAAATATGTACTATGTATTTTCATATTTTACAGATGGTTAGGATTCCGTCTAGAAGTGATGGGTGCATTTATAGTTCTTTGTGCTTCATTATTTTCTGTGATAGAACGTAACAATATAAACAGTGCCCTGGTGGGATTGTCTGTCTCTTATGCTTTACAGGTAAGGTATTGTTAAATTTTATTCAACTGAAAGTTATGCATACATTTACCTTGCTGATTTGAATACTGCAGTATTTCTTTTTGCCAGGTTTGATAAAATTCGATATAAATCAGCAGACTTTATGTATGTGCCACTGACAGTTGAATAAAAATTAACAATAACATTACGTTCATTTATTACAATAGAGATGATTGGTCATGAAATATTTTTTCTGTCCATTCTCTCACCTAGTGTTGTATAACATAGGCAGTTGTCAGCCTCTGGTGAAGACATGTAGGGCTGTCATTGATAAAAAATTGTGTATCAATACATTTGTATATCGAAAACAGGGCTCAAATTTAACAAAAAATTATACTTGCAAAATTTTGCGAGTTGATTTTACTTCAAGTCGCAAAATGAGAAAAAATCACTCGCATTTTTTCTCAAATTTTTTCTAGCAAACGTATTTACTATTCATATAAGCAATAAACAAAACAGCACCATATCTTACTATGGATAGAACAAGGGCGCTATTGTGGAATAGACAAAGAATATCAAACCTGTTTTACGGTGAATCTTTAATTCATACTATTGATTTATCTGTCTGGTTCAACTCTGATTTAAGCCTCATTAGTTATGACAGTTATATTATTGCATCAATTTCAACTCGCGAATATTTGCGAGTTAGATTAAAAGTTACTTGCAATTTTCGAAATCCACTCACATTTTGCGAGTATGCGAGCTTAAATTCAAGCCCTGATTGGAAGTTAAGTATCGGTGATATATCGATTAGAGTGTAATAAAAGCCTCAATAATTTCAGTGTATATATATACTATATAATGGCCTCCTGATGCTATGCATGATGTTAAAAGTTGTTTAAAATATAAAACAAGCTGTATTTTCCTGTTTTTAATACATAAAAGAAAACATGAAAACTAAAAATTATATAATAAGTCCTATAGATTATAGTTTTATATAATGTTTATTATTAATATTGATATTCAAACTTATGGATCGATATCGGATCGTCTGTCAAGAATTGATGATACATCGATATCGCGATTTCTGATGATGGCCCTAAAGACATGTGGTTAGTACTGGTTTAAATTTAGATTTGAAGATCTTGGTCTTTCCTGGAACAGCCAGTAGGTTGACTGTTGACTGAAAAACCACTTCTGGCAAAAAAGGTTTATGTTCATGTATCAGATTGGCTTTTAATAAAATATTTTCACTTGATATGTTATAATTTATTGACATTGGTTGTTTCAGATAACAGAGAATTTAAACTGGTTAGTTAGAATGGTATCAGAATTTGAGACAAGTATAGTTAGTGTGGAAAGAATAGGACAGTATACATCAAATCCTACTGAGGTATGTTTTCATCATTTAAATAATTGTATATTACTTTTTGAGTTCTCAGTGGACGCTGCGTCACATCTCTATAAAGGCTAGGTTATAGACTAGACAGTACATGTTGTGTAGTTTATATGTATAGAGAGTTTTTACCTCTGCTACGCTCAGTTTTCACCTTATCCACTTGCACAAATCCCACATGAAAATTGAAGGCTCTACTGGTATACCAATCTTGGATCTTGGAATGTATATGTATTGGGTGATATTTTATAGGCATTTTGTGTCTTCCTCCTGACCTCTATTCTAAAAGGCTTTTTTACTCAAAGAAAACTGTTTATTCATGTGTAATAACATCTTGAAAGTGATCTGGATAAAGGGGATATTTTATCTTGTTAGACGAGATGAAGAAAAACATTCAAAATTATAGATTTTCCCAATAACCTTGCAGCAGATAGATATGTCTTCAAATGCTATTCTATTATGGAGCTATCATTACTATGTCTGTCCTATTAAGAGTTCTTATTTGGAACTAGAATGTATGGGGTTTTCCAGCTAGATATCATCTGTTTGTACCAGATGCAGAGGAAAGTTTTTTCACATATTATTGCTGAAAAGCATGCAATACAGATTAAATCCTATTGTCCTGTGTACACACATTATAATTTCAACTGAGTTCTGCTCCCATATATCAGTACTAGCTTATTCAGCTGAAAAATCCCGTCAACTTGAGTTCTAAATCAAAGCAATTACTGTAAAGTTCTGCTAATAAGGCCACCAAATCGATGGTCTTAATAGCATAAAGGTCTTATTATAGAGACCATTTTGTTCACAAATTAAGCATTTTAGTCTTAATAATTGTCAAAAATCGCATGATTGTGAAATAACAAAAGTGGTCTTAATAGTGAAACTTTACTGTACATGTCTTAATTATTTTTCATCCTACAGGCAGTATTACATACAGACCACAAACCCAATACAGATTGGCCATCTAATGGTAAAATAGAATTACAATCATATAGTACAAGATATAGGGAAGGTTTGAATCTTGTGTTAAGTAATATCAATGTTACTTTCTACCCTGGTGAAAAGGTAAGAGTTGAAGCTTTAATATTATGAATTTTAAAGTTTCGGCTTCATGCTTGTTGACAATACAGCTGTTATAGACATTACCCTTGGTCAATGGGCTTCTGGTATCTTTCTATCAAATACCATAGGGAGTCTTATGAATTGTTTATCATGCATTCAACAATCAGGGGATTGTTACCTTAATAATGTTATCAAATTTTTTGTTTTTATCGAACCCTGCAGTAGCCACAAATTTAAAAGATTTAAATAGTGCATAAAATAACTATTACATTTCTACATCAGAAAATGTCCATGTTATTATTAAATACTTTTGCAATGACCTAGCTTGTCATTTGATACAATTCTTTTTTTTTTTAGTTATTCCCCTTTTCTCTGTTTCTATATAACTATTAACCCAGATGTAGTGTTTTAAATTTACGTACCTGATACATAAACTATATCTAATTATATCCTGATAAGTATATTTTGCTAAGTGTAATGGTATCTCCTGTTTTTAAATGTTAAGTTTCTTTTCCATTTTTAGCTTGACTTTATGAAGTAAAATTTATGGAGAGCTCTCCTATTCACCCTAGTGTCGGCGTCCACGTCCATTTTTCTGATTGAAGTTTTTGTGCAGTAAAATATTTTTAACTATAACCCTTTTTTATTTTTTAAGGTATCAAATTTAAACTTTAAATATATGTTCCTTATTATCAGCCACATCTCATGTGACAAGGTCCATAACTCCAAATACATTTCTTTTAGAATTATCTCCCATTGAACTTAGAGTTTTCTTTAAAAAATATTCGTTTTTACTGCAACTGTTTTATTTTCTTTAGGTATCAACTTCAAACTTTAAATACCTAGTATGACAAATATTTAGTCGAGCATGCTGCCTCTACTGACAGCTCTTGGTAATTGTTCTTGTTTATATTCTTGAATTTCATCATTTTTTACTTGTGATAAAACAAGATCATCTTTACCAAGAAACAATCAAATAAAATCTGTTTATTATTTCAGATTGGAATTGTTGGTAGAACAGGAGCAGGGAAATCATCATTAACTCTAGCATTGTTTAGATTAATAGAGCCCTCTAGTGGTAAAATATTAGTGGATGATGAAGATGTCAGCCATCTTGGATTATATGATCTTAGATCTAGACTTACCATACTACCTCAGGTAACATTGGGGACTGTAGGCCATTCCCTTTCATAAGAATTTTAAAACAATGTTGAATTTCCTCCATATAGGAATAGGTTGTTGGTTGCTTGGGAGTACTCATTTGTAATTAGTAACAGAAATTGTCCTAGAAAACTTGTAAATTGAAACAGACACTGTAGTTAGTCAAATGATAGTATTATTAAATTAAGATAGAGCCAAATAATGTATTAGTTATTTTTCTAAGGTATTTACGTTGTGAGCTTACCTTACTTTTCCATGTAAAAATTATTGCTAGGTATTTGTTGAAACTTGTGTTACATTACAAGGACAAGGGTGTATAAGTGGCCAAATAGCTCAATTAGGATAGTACTCATCCTGTTAGCAAAGACCCTATGTTATATATGGTCCTTGTTGTTAGCAAGGGGTCCAGGTTTGAGTCCCAGTCAGGCTGCATATCTTTCTGACCCTTTAACAATTTTATATTCACATCTCAAGTCTTATAAAACTGTTACAAATACATGCTCACTAAATTACCTTTGTAATTTGAATATAACTTGGAACTACATTTTTTGTTATTTAGGAGCCGGTGCTATTTTCTGGAAGTTTGCGTATGAATTTAGATCCATTGGAGAACTACAGTGACACAGATATATGGACAGCCCTGGAACATGCTCATTTGAAATCATTTGTTGATGGACTTCCTTCTAAACTAGAATATGAAGTAGGAGAGGGTGGTCAGAATTTAAGGTAGTGTTTTAGTTGGGTTTAATGCTGTAGCAACACATTGTATAGGTCATATCACGATGGTCAGTCAATCTACTTATGGTTTCTGGAAAGCCTAAATCTCTAGATTAAGCTGTTATTTGTTTGTTTGTTTGTTGGGTTTAACCCCACAGGGACACCTTGTATAGGTCATATTACGGCGGTCAGTCAACCTACTCACTCCTGGAAAGGCTAAATCTCTGGATTTAGCTGTTAACCAACAACTAAGTGCATACTTTTGTCAGTGACTGACAACTGCCTTACATAATTAAGAATCATTGGTAGGAGGACAAATGGGAATAATTTCATGACCAAGTTTCATGAAAGTTTGTCTCTTCCTGGAATCAAACCCACGACCCCTCAAACAGTAGACGTGCGTGCTACCAACTGAGCTAGCCGGGCAGCTCTGTTATTTGTAACTAGGTGCATACTTCTGCCACTGACAAACAACTGTCCTATGTGATTTATAATCAGTGGTATGAGGGAGAAATTGTAGAAATTACTTCATGACCAAACTCTACAAAAGATTGCCTTTCCTGGGAATTGAACCTTTGATCCTTTGATAAGTAGATTTATGCCCTACTGACTGAACTAGTCAGGCAGATTTTAAAGAGTATACTAGTATGTGTACTTTATTTTCATTGTTTCCTAAATTTTAAGCTAGTCATTTAATTTATACAAGAAGGAAATAATGAAGTTCTTTTATGTTTTTCTTTGACAAAAATATTTGTTTCCATCAAATAATTTATTTTTATAATGTAAGAAATGAAATATCTTATTGTTAAATTTTTTTCCACTGCCAAAAGGGCATACTTTAACCCTGCTAATTTAAATACTCACTACAGTACTCACAGTTGATAAAAATAGATACCTGTACTAAATCACTTGGGTAATTTAAGAAATACAGTCCATTTGCGTTCGCTCAAAACGCGTTCGCTCGTAATTACGGTTTCGCTCGAGATCATATCTCGGTCCTGATCGAATTTACTCTTAAGTTCATTTAAAAAAGATGCGAAAACTCAAAATGCGTTGACTCGTATTTTCGAGTCCCGTCAATGATAAAATCACTTGAAAATTACGCGCTTGCTCAAAGTATTGATTTTTTTAATTTTTCGCACCTTTCACGGCCAGGTATAATTATCCGATAAATGGTCTTTTGTTTGACGTTTCACTCGCCATTGAAAACTTATCAAATTAAATCAAACTGTGATAATGTAGAAGCCAAGATCTGTTAACAAAATCTTGTTTAATTTAAACGTGTCATTACGTGTAAAAACTGATTTTTACATTTTACATCTTACATCTTACCTACCTGTACTGGTACAGCATATAAAATCAAACCTTATGACAGTATGACGTATGTCGAGAAATATTTGTTAGATAAAAGCAAGATAAAACAAAAATGGTTTTTTTTATATCTTAATTCCAGATAAAATTACACATTCTTCACAAAAAATCACGTACATATAAGTAAATTATTTTTCACAACAAGGACGATAGCAGAAACAAAATGAGTTTCAAAGTACACATTCTAAATAAAACAAAGAGAGGTCAAAATTGAGGACATTGACATCATCAATTTCAACAAAATGAATAATTTTATGTTATGTTAAATACACTTAACAAGAACACATTTACAATGAGGAAAAATAACACCATTGAAATATAACATGTCTTTTATTTAAACTCAACTAACATCTGATATTGTAACAGTGCGAGACGACGGCATTTGGAACAAAGTCGGCGATCATCTACAAAGATATACCTCGGAAATCAGACGTAGTAGGAATACAACCAGGTTATATGGTCCGGTGATTGTCATTTTTATGTCCAAATTTAATGATAACATTGTTACACGCTTTATCACATCATTTAGTAAAATATATCACACGTCGTAATTCTGTGTAGTTCAAACTATATTACCACAGAAACCAAAATTCCTAGATCTACTTTTTCATCATATGATATCCGAGGTTAATCTGCATAGAAAATCGCCGAGGTAGTTCCGAATGAGACGACGCCTCTAAAGTGAATATCACGATGTGGAAAAAACAAGATGGCGGATCTGTTATACGCAAACTCGAGACTGCGTTCGCTCAAGCATTTTTTGAAGTCCCGTCCGATTTCGAGCGAATGCGAATGGACTGTATTGAGTTTTTAAATCTACAGGGTCGTTTACTTGTAATTTGTACGCCCCATACTTTCTTTCCATGCAATATTTTCTTATTTTTACTATGTTTTCAGTGTTGGACAACGTCAGTTAATGTGTTTAGCTAGAAGTTTATTAAGAAAGAGTAAGATATTAATACTAGATGAGGCGACAGCAGCTGTAGATCTAGAGACTGACTCACTTATACAGAAAACTATCAATGAAGAATTTACTGATTGTACTGTATTAACTATAGCTCATAGATTAAATACTGTACTAGATTATGATAAGTAAGTTCTCTATTATTATTCTATTCTAAGTTAGGCTATGCCATACGGGAATTTTGTGAAGCATCTGCATGTGTGTTGGTTTTTGAGTGCTCAATAAAAAAAGAACATTTTTGGTGGAATTTTCTTAAATAATTCTATTGTTCCAGGATTTGATAACTGATTTTTCTCAGGAAATACTGATAGTCCTTGACTCTGTGTATTTCATTAATGAAAATGTTCATGTGTATGTTGTGTATACTTTTTTATAGAATAACTTTAATCTCACAATAATGTCATAAACATTCAGGTACTACCAAGTTCTTATTTGTGTGAATACTAGCTAGAATGGACATGTGCTTTTGTTTCGGTTTGTGTGTTTTTGTGAATAGGTACCTAGGTTTGTAAAACTTGAGTTGACGCTTAACAAAATTCCAATTTGGCATGGCCTTATTTATTTGTCAACTAGACTGAAACAATCTGTAGTGGCTTTGTTCTACACAATTTTAGCCCAGTAGAAAAAAAGCCTGTAGCTACATGTAATAGCTTAAAACTGTACCGGATTATGTAATGATAAGTACGTTTTCTTATTTTATTCCGTCTGTTAAATAATTTATTTGTCAACTGGAAAGAAATAAAAGCTTAGTTCTACACAAGTTTTGGTACAGTAGTAAAAAGACTTGTAAACTGTAGCTTATAGATAACGCACTGGTACTCTAAACTCGGTTATAAATATGTAAGTTCTTTATTTTTGTTTTATAATCAATAGTTTTCTTGCATGCCAACTTAAAAGATCAAACTAGGAACCAAAATCCATGACCACTCAATCTGGACATATGTGTGCTTACTGGTACACACTGAGCTGGTTCGGATGGCATTTGACCCATCTCCTTAAAATAATTAAAAAACATTGATAAAAGTTGTTAAATCTAAAAAATCTTCATTTTCTTTCATTGCAGGATATTAGTTCTAAGTGAAGGTGTAGTACAAGAGTTTGATTCTCCTCAAATTTTACTGAATGATACATCGTCTGCTTTCTATGCCATGGCTAAAGATGCAGGATTAGTTAGTTGATCAACTTGAGAACAAGATCATGAAACTTTAGAATGAGATCTTTAAACAGAGGAAATGAGATCATAAAACTTGAGATTGAGATCCTAAAATTTAAGAATGAGATCATGGAAACTTGAGAGTTAGATCTTTAAACTTGAGATTGAGGTAATGATACCGGGTATTTGAGAGCATTATATTGGAGAATGAGGTCATAAATATCGAGAATGAAATATTTATAGTGAGATCATAAAACTTGAGGTTGAGATCATATAACTTGAGATCATAAAAACTTGAGAGTAAGATCACAAAACTTGAGAATGAAATATTGAGAGTGAGATTGTAAAACTTGAAAATAAGATGGTAAGACTTGGGATTGAGTTCATAAGTAAGAACTGGTAGACAGCATGTATTGCCAATACAATACAAAGATATTTTAGTGTATGTGATGAAATGTGTTGTTTTTCTTTTGCTCAGTAAATTTACTCTTTTTATTGTTAATATTTCACCTAAAAGGCTTTGTCAAAGTATTTAAAACACATTATATTATTTTTGGATAACAGTGTAATTAGTTATAACAGTTACTAATTACTCATGATCAATTTAATTCAATGGCTATGCATGAAATCAAACTGTAGGCAGTAATATAGCCCTGCTTATACTTTTTGTCCCTATTTATTTACTTGTACTTGTCAATCCATATGACTTATGTTAGACTTGTTATATACATTTATATTATTTTATTCAGGGATTTCTATAATATTCTTTTTGTTTTGAAAAATGGACTTTTTCCATTATTTAATGCAGCATTATCCATGTTTTTATAATGGATAATAGTTTGTCTCAGTTGAGGGATGACCTTGTTGGAGAAGTGATTAGCCAATTATACAGTACCCACATTTATACAGTTAAGAGACATAATAAAAAAATTACAACAATTCTTGAAAAATTTTATTATTTTTGTAGAATCATAATTTAATAATATATATGTATAGTATGTGCTGTGATAAAATGAAAACAAATTTTATGAATGCAACACATTTATGAGATTCAGTAGTTGACATCCTAGAGCCTCCAAAACCAGTTATTGTAATCATTTCTGTAACATAGCTTTTGTGCTATTTTTTGTAGTGATAAACAAAGGGATAAACAAAAATTTAAGCACAACTAAAAAGCATTTCAAAATTAACAGTTATCAAATTTTACATAAAAGCTATTCAATAGGCCTACAAATAGAAAATGTCTACAAACTTGGTGTGTACTGTATTTTAGGTTATGTCCAAATACAATTTTAAATTGTATGAAAAGTTGTTATTATCCAAAATAGATCAACAGGGAAATTAGAATTACCATGAAAATGCCAGCAGGCACTTTAAAGAATACTAGACAAGTGTTATGTTTGTTGCATTGTCTGGTTTTAAGCTTTTGATCAAGTTTTCAATATTTTGTCAAATTACATGTACTCAATATTTGTTTCACTTCATGTGTATTTAATATAATGGCATGCATAATTAAGTTATAGAACTTTTTTGTTACATATCTTTTACTTAATAGCATTATAATTACTATACTTTTTAGTAAATGTGTTTTGTGATTGATTTTTTCACTTTTAAGTTTAAGTTAGTTTTTATAATTATATGTTTTATTTACAATATTAGGTGCCATAATATTTTTATTATGTATACACAAATGTTTGTCTTTTTTCATGTGCTGTTAGCTGTTACATACTCAGATTGATCAAATAAAAACATTTTCTTTTCAAATTGTCACTTTTTATGAATTACATGTATTCACAAATGATGGTGTTCTTGTACAAGTTTGCTGAATGGCAGATATTTGATGTCTGGTTCCTAGGCTTCACTTACCTTTTTTGGATGCTTGGTTATAAATTTCTTATGGCTATTCTCAAGGAAGAGAAGATGTCTAGTGCTTTCAGTTCTACAACTTACTTCGTTTAGTTCTTAATTTTAGCTCAAAACAAGTTCTTACAAACATAGATTAATCTCTCATCCCTTTCCTGGTCCTTAATTACTGAGCTTAAGGATATCTAAAAGAAACAATCAGGTAGGTTTTTGATGTGATCTGAACCAAGACAGAGTTGGGTATCCAGTATTTACTAGTCTAACATAACCACCAAGTCCAGCCCGCCTGAAAAGCTAGGTTCGTAGCACATCCGTCTACTGGTCAAGGGATTTGATTTCTGAACGGTGCATACTTTTAATGGAGTTTGGTCATGAAATAATTTCTACAGTCATTTTCTTACGAACCACTGATACCAAATCATTTAAGGAAGTTGTTAGTTACTGAAGGAAGTATGTGCATAGTAACTGGTAAACAGCTAAATCCAGAGATTCAGCCTTTCCAGGAATGGTAAGTAGGTTGACTGGCCACTTAGGTATAACCTCTACAATTAACCCAAACAAACAAATTCTTAGCACTTAGTCACTTCTTTTGAACCACAATGATAATGACCTAGATCCAAATAGGGCCGTCATCGGAAATCGCGATATCAATGTATCGCCGATTCTTGACAGGCGATCCGATATTGATTTGCAATTTAGAATATCCATAAAACTTGAAACTAAATGAAGGTGACCTATAATTTAACTTCACTGTGTTGTATTCATCTTATTTTCACACGAATAGATGAAATGGGCTGTCACAAACACAACTTGTTTTATGTCTAAAACCCCTTTAAACATCATGCATAACATCATGAGGGCATTATATAGTATAATCTGTATATATAATACTGGAGTTCTAGCAGATTTTATTACACTCCTTGTCTGAATCAATAAATCATCAATACTTGCCTTTCGATATATCGATACAAGATTTTCTGTCAATGACAGCCCTAGATCCAACCAGTTGGCATAAATGAAGACCCAGGAGCCTGATTAAAAAAACATAAATCAGTTGACTTGGTTGCTATGCAACAAATATAACACAAGATAAATACATTATTTTATATTTAATAACAATAACATAATTAAGTGCAGATATACAATATCTATATACATATAACAATGAGATGTGTGTCCAGTTTCCCAAGCATATCACAAGCTAAAGCTTTGCCTCCTGGTACCCTTGATTTGATGCGTGTTCTACATCACATACTTTATTACTTATGGTGTATAAAGGGTACCAGAGGACAAAGCACTATGCAGCAACATTTTTAGGAAACTGGCCAATGATTAGAACATAATAAATCAATTGACATACCCATCAAACCTTTATGCAAGAATACTCATTACATTGAAAACCCGGGTCGATAGCGCAGTTGGTAGCGCGCTGGGATTTGGATACTCGTGCCCGAGGGGGTGCGGGTTTGAATCCCACCCGGGGAGGTTATACCCTTCCATGAAAATTTGACAATAATGTCGATTTTCCTCCATTGATTAGATAATTTGGAGAAGTTTCCGGATATGTGGAAGGGAAGGTGAGTACTGGTTATAGACAATGGTCCAGGAAAGTTAGGTTAGGTGCGCTGGACGCCGTGAAATGACCTAAATTGTGTTGATACGGCGTTAACTCCAATAAATAAATCATTACATTGAACTCAAATGTAGTATAAATGCTCGATACTAATATTGGAGTATATTGTCAAAGCTTAAATGTAATAATTAGACAGGGATTAATTTTCAAAATGTATTAAAGCGTTCAATGACTGTCTATTGCACCAAGTAGAATAGGCATGGTACTAATTTTCGTTGGATATGTCTAGATAATTATTAGATGCAATTGTGAAAGGTCAGATGGGGGTCAAACTTTAGGCACAATACAAAGTCTGTAATATTTTAGGATTTGAAACACTTTTTATTCAAAAGAAATGACCTTTGACTTGGACTTCTGGGAACCATGAGCTGAATCATTTTAGCTATAACATAAACGGTAGTATACATTCTGCCTTGGTTCTGAAACCCACAGTACTCATACCTTATGAATATTATTGTAGAAGAATAATAATACCTTGGGTTACTGAGGATGATAGGTTATTAAAGTAAAGCAAAAACATGATGAACCATATGGATAATTTTTATTTTCATAATAAATCCATGTAAATAACATATGAATATGTACAAATAATAGAAGTACATAATAATAATATTTATTTAACAAATACAATATAAATTGTGTGTACATGCACATGTAATAACAATGTGAGACGACATAGTGAATATCACAATGTGAAAATAAAATGGCTGATGGACAATACAATCACTAGATCAAAGTTTTTAGCAATGCCCATCTGACTACAAGCAATAGCAAATGGACTGTATAAATAAATTAATAAGAAAAGCTAAGAGAACCTAAATGGTTTCTACAAATTTTCATAAAATATTTCAGTGCTTATAAATGTCACAGGGTAAGAAAAATATGCAGTGACATGTGCCATGACATAAAATGGTATTGTAACTTTACAAATAATAGATATTATTATTATTCAAGTAGAAATATTGATTGACAGATACAGTAAGAGTTCTGAGAATTAAATGTGTGTAGACTATTCGTCAATTCAACTATTGTCCTAAGTAATTTTTAAACTTTTGAAATACTTTTATTATGCTAGTTTTACAATGTTTAATGCCCTTCTAATAGAATATATATTATTTATGTAGGTGCAAGAATATATCATTTAACTATTATAATAAATAAAAGGTAATAAGGCAAAGCAAGATAAGACCCTTCAAGCTAACTAAATATCAAAATATTCAAATTTCATTTAAGTACATGGCAGGGTTTAAATATAAATTTATCATAATATATTATAAATCAGTCATAAAATTTAATATTGCACAATGATTTACCAGACATGGACATCTGATTGATATGAAAAATATATCAATTGGTCAGTGAAAAAATTAGTCCACTACATGTGAATAAAGAAAGATGTAGACAAACTTTGCACTGACTCATAAACATACAGTCACCTCTCTTTCATAGACATACAAATATATATATACATATATTACAGACAAATTCTATTCAACTGTCAATAGCGCATACATTAACTAGGCCTCAAATTTAACAAAAAACTGGACTCGCAAATGTTTGGGAGTTGATTTTATTTCAACTCGCCAAATGAAAATTATCGCTCACATTTTTTTCTTTAAATTTTAATAGCATACATAGTAACTATTCACATATGCAATACAAAAACAACATAGTGCTACATACAACTAGATAGATCAAGGGTGTTATTGTGGGATAGACAAAACAAGTAAATCTGTGAGCTAATGCTCACTAAAGATACCCCCGCCAAAATCTAAAAATATGCGATAAACAGGAAGTAGATGAGCAAGGAGCATGAAATCGCTTTACACCACATGGGACTATGGAATGAAGCAATATGCAAAGTATTAGGCTGCTGCATGTTATAGTTGCTGAGAAAACTGCGACGGAAATTTCGTAACGGACGGACGGATGGACGCACGGACAAGGGTAAAACAGTATACCCCCCTCTTCTTCGAAGCGGGGGTATAAATATCCCAACTATCAATCTATCTGGCCGTTTCAATGCTGATTTGAGCTTTATTAGTTTGGACAGTAAAATGTTTGCAGCGATTTTAAATCGCGAAAATTTGCAAGTTAAAATGAAAGTTACTCGCAATTTTCAAAATAAACTACAGTTTACGAGTATGCGAGCTTAAATTCAAGCCCTGCATTAACCCCACTGTTGTAAATACTCACTAGTCACTACAGTATTTCTGTACTCACAAACGATAATCAAGTATTTAAATAAATGTGATTAATGTATGCACCACCAAAATAAAATAATGACTTTTCAACTTTTTTAGAACACAAAACATAAAAAGTACTTATCAATATGACAAATGAAATAATCCAATTATCTTGAATAATAATATACAACTTTGACTTAAGTATGAAACATACAATATAGAATGATGCAATTTTAAACAAGCATGAATGCAGATTTATTTCAAACTGTAATAATGAAAAAGTGCCAGACTTTTGGTGTAAATGTATAATTATGATAAAGTTTTAATACATAAAATTTATACCTAATGATGATGATTATTGTTGAATTTTATTTATCTGTCAGTAGTGCATACATTAACCTTGCTAATTTAAATCACTCTACATCACTTCTGTACTCACGATCAATAAAAACAGATATCCAGATTTATAAATCATCAGGGTTAATGTATGCTCCACTGACAATTAAAAAAAAAACATAACAATATGTATTCAATAACAAATGAACATGATGCTCATGTTGACCTGAAATGTAGCTTGTTTAGAATAACATGAGACACTGCTTACATACGATGTAGTTTAGATTTGTCTAAAGTTATCCTAAATGACCATTATATTATTATATTACATGTTGGCACATTGCACCGAGTTTATATTTTTATTGAATTCATTGCAAATTGTAATCAAATATGTACTTAAAATTTCAGGTCAATGTGTACAAGTTATATAATTATACAAGGTAAAGTGTAGTTCTTTTGACTAATAAAAAAGTTCACATCATTTCATGGCTGGCTGCACAATGAATCAATAGTCAGCCAACCTCATTTATCTATTTATTGGGCGACCAACTGTGAAATGGTATGAACTTTTTGGGGGTTGTGGGTTCGATTCCCGAGCATGGCATACTTTCATAGAATTTAGTCATGAAATTATTTCTACAGCCATTCTCTCCTACCAATGATTTTTAATTATGTAGGGCAGTTGTCAGTCTCTGACGAAAGTATGCGCTTTGTAGTTGGTTAACAGCAAAATCCAGAGATTTAGCCTTTCCAGGAGGAGTGAGTAGGTTGACTGACCGCTGTTATATGACCTATACAATGTGTTGCTACAGTGTAAAACCAATCAAACAAGTATGAACTTTTTGACAGGTTATAAAAGCTACACTTTACAAACATAATTATAATAATTATTATGATAAATTTTCTCCAAATACACAATATATCATAACAAGTGACACACTCCAATCTAGTTATAGAACAAAATTTGGTAATTTTAAGTTATCCACTGATTCCTAGAACTTGATTTACAATCAAATAAAAATGAATTAATATAATCTAAGGGTGCATTGCCTAATGATTTCGCTACGTTTCGCTGTGAAAAAGCGCTTTCTTGTAGCGCTTCTTCTTAGGAAAGGTTTGCTATTTACCAAACTCCCCACAGCAGTTATCTCCCTTTATCAAATATTTAGCCCTCGTTGCAAATGCATGTTTTCGGGGCGATTTCAAACTAAATAAGTCTTTAAAATGTATAAAATCATTGCAAAAACATATGTTTAAATGAACAATTACAAATATTTATTGATTTCAATTCATCTTTAGTCAGTCAAACATAAAAACCAAGAATTGTTGGTAAACAGGAAGTTACATTACTGCGGAGGCAGCCATTTTGATTTGTTAAAGCGCTCTAGGGTAGCGAAGATACGCTATGTAGCTATGTAGCGAAATGAAGCGATATCTTGTAGCAAGCCGTTTCCTAGTATTTTGCTTCGTAGCGATATCAAGCGATTTCCTTAGGCAATGCACCCATTGAGACTACATGTATCACATTATTATAAGAATGAAATTAACATAATAATGATAACCACTATAACAAATTTGGCTTATAATTTTATAATGACTTAACAAAGGAATGTAATGTATATTCATTCATGCATGTAATTTTGATCATTGACAACAAAAACAGTATGCACCATTACAATATAAATACAAACATTGCTCATAAAGACAAAAAAATGCACTTTTTATTTTACAGTCCAGAAGGGATCTAATGAACTCAATGGATCATTAGGGTCCTGTTCAACAACAGTTTTCTTCTCTCCCGTAAAATCAGCTTTCGTTATTTTTTTCTTTTTACTACCTTCGCTGGTTCCCAACGTAAACTTTGACGGATCTTGTAACTCAGCCAAGGACGACGAAATAGCTTCCGGATTTGGACTTAATGACATTTCACGACTCTTATGAACCGGAGAGGAGGTCACAGATGACGGTTTACCTCCAAGAGAACTTATCGAGTCTAAACTCTTCAATGATGAGGTTGAATCTTTATGTGTAAGACTCATTTGACCTACATGGTCTGTTATATCATGTGACATGTCAGTACCGTCCGTGCTGTTCTCGTTTATCACAGATTCAGTAGATTTACGTTCTATCGTAATTCCTGGGTTCTGAACAACGTCAGGTAATGAACTCCCGCTGTGAGACAACATCCCACAATTCTCAATTCCGGAAATATTTCCACCAATCAAAATATCCCCATCACTTGTTTCTAGTTTCTCTCCTTTTTTTAACATTTCTAACTTTTCATCAATATCTGAACTTTGGGTTCCAGTCTTGGTTCCCAGCTTAGCAATGTTACTCTGCAAGTTAGTAAAACTCATGGAACCAAACAGGATGTCCTGTCCTGGTTCCCATCCAACAGATTTGGCTCCTGGCTTTGGTAATTGATCACTAAATGTCTTTTTATGGACAAGAATGCCCTCTGAAATGATAGAACAGCATAGAGCTTTAAGAAACTAGCATCAATGGTCTAAAGAAAAAATTCAATGCAAGTACAGATAATCAGTTAGCACCAAGTGAATCATTATTTTTACACAAATTTATTATAGCTTGATTGTGAGCCAATTTCTTACAACTTAGATTAATCACACTTCAGTCTGCTTCATGGTCCACCAGTACTGAGCAGGATAGTTTCTTTCTCAAGGAAACATATAGCTAAATTTGGATGTGATTTAAAAAAATAATTTTGACTTCTAAGTTGCAGCCAATGCCTTAGCCCTAACTGCATTAGTTATATGGTCTGATGCAGTTTTGCCCTTTTCTGAGTTCTAAAAATAATCACAAGTAAAAGTGAGTTACAGCTTCCCTACCCCTTTCAGAGTCACAGAATAATGAAGTATAAGAGTGAGTTACAATGTATAAATGCCTACCTTTAGCAAGTACATCCTGAGCATAATAAAGTACAGCTTCATAACAGAACTTTAACTGATCTTGTTTCAGTATGACATTACGTCTTCTCCATAACATTTTACCAGCAATTTCTTGTATGTTTATTATACCATCACCATGATTGATTTCCTGCATTCCTACATATATCAATATAAACATACCCGTACGACCTACACCATTTCTGTAAATTAAGAACAATATGAAATATAGGTACTAGATTACTAGTAAACCTTGTGTAATGGCACCTCTGGCAAGCCACTACCTCTTAAGAGCAGCATATATGTATAAGAATTCCCCAAGCGTGGACATCAAAAGTTGTCTAATTGCCCCTAACAACCTAATCTTGGGAACAGGCAACTTTTTACTGCAAGCAAACATTTGCTTGGGTCAAGTAAAATATGCTGCTGGTTGTTCAATCCAGTAGCCACTTTAAAATATGCATGTAGACCCTGATTCCCCTTGTTGATTTTGCTGTATGTTTTACCTCTAAATTCTAATGAGCCACACCTCCTTGGAACAGTCAACAGCCATGGAGATGCATTCCCCTTAGTTTGTTTTAACCTCCATGCAGCAACATTAAGTCTAATAACTTTTGTATCAATAAGAGATAATTACTTACAGCTGGAAGCTGGATACCTCCCAATAAATTAATATAAATACTTGAACCATAGAATTATTTCAATCTTCATAAACAAATATCCAATAGATTGCTGTATAAGCGAGTACATGATGAAGACTCTAAGATCACATTTAAATCAGCTATAGCAGGACATATGACAAAGATGTTAAAGCTTACAGAAAACAGCCTCCAGCATTATGATCTCAACTAAACATCAGTCAACTATCAATGCTATCAAAGTATATAAAGTAAATATAAATAATGCTACACAGACTTACCCACAGTTGACAACAATGGGTTTCAACAAACTTCTTTGTTGTTTGTAGAAACTATGTACTTCTGTTATAAATTGTAATAAATGTGACACTTTATCTGGGAAACCACTAAAAATATATAATATGATTGATTTATTTTACTGTGCAACATCGATATTGATATGTACTATAAAAGTACATTTACCATACACTATTGCAGTAGGATACTTTATTAATAAAATGACGATAAGAAAATAAATGTTAGACGGCCGTTCATAATTCTATATTCAGTTTAGATTATACTCATTTAATTTGCGTAAACAAGTTTTACAACTGAGATAAACCAGACTCTTTTCTGCTTTCTGGTCCCCAAGAGCTAAAATAGTAAAATAGAGTTTCTTGCTAAAGGAAACAACATAGTAGGTTTGAATCTGATTTGAACAGAAACAGACCAGACAATAAAATGAATACCCGCCCAACATCATAACCACTTGGCTACACAAACTTGAGGTATTTTATGTCTACAGGGATCATGTCATCACAGCTCTCATGACTGTGTATGTATCTTATTTGTTAATAATTATAAGGAGTATTGCTATACTATCATATGACTGGCAAGATCCATTAGAAAATCTATAAAGGCTAAAAATAATATGAACAAATTTTAACAAAATTCAGTTAACATTAAGTTAAATCAAAACTCACATACCTTAATAGTACTATATTTACTTACTTAATTTTTTTCTTGAAAAATGAGAAACACTTCTTAGAAATAGGCATTTAACAGCAATAACAAGTTCATGTTTTTAAGTACAAAATTTAGGAAACTTTGATCAAACAAAAACATGTATTTACCTTATAGGCCAAGCGCTGTATTCAAGATGAACCAATGTTCTACCAGTCTTAGTCTGAAAAATACAACAAACATAAAATTACAACATTTCCAAATAAAATGTTATTATAACACATTTCCATGGTTACTGGTGATGCAAATTTCTAGTATAACACTAATATATCAAACCAGATAGTTATCAAATAATCATTTAATTTGAAAGAAGTAAAGAAATACCCTTTCAATTGACCAAACAATTAGGGGACAAATGACTTTGAAGAGTATAAACCACATTGTCATTGTGTTACTTAAAAAACCAACACTGCATATAATATAAACTGAACAGATCTAGCCTTTTACTACCAGGGATACATTTATCATTGAAATCTTGGAAAATATGGATAAAGAAACCTTTCAAATACAGTGCCATCCAAAATTTCTTCGACAAATGAAATTTTGAGAAATATTGATCATTTAAATTGCAAGTAATTTTACTACATGTATATAAAGCTCACTCATGTAAGATACAGGCAGATTGAATCATATTGTTGATAAACGTACTAATGCTGATTTTGTAAGTTGCTCAGAATGTCTCTTTTTTCAAAGGTAAATGTGAATAGGTTTTTTACTAAGCACAAGATTTCATCCAAGGACTTTTTTTCAAGGGATATGTATATCAATGAAAACCTTACCTCAGCATGTCGTAAATGAAGAATTCTCTCAATCCAGAAAGGTTTTTGTTTTATACTTTGTAATGTTAGTTGTACAGTACCTTGTTCCATTATCTCACCTTTTACCTTGGGTAAATATGTTGGAAACTTCTACAATAAAGAATAAAGCAGAAAAACTATCATATAACAGAACATATATTTTTTTACATTTAAACAAAGGTATATCATCTTACAAAACATACAAATATAAAGCAGGATAAAACAAAGTTTAAGCTGGCAAAATCAATGCATGCATGACTTGAGCTTGAATTGCAGAATTAAGTACAATGTATTTGTTATTAAACATAGTACCAAGGGTGTATTCTCAATTGACCTATCCTTTAGTACTAGTTACCTTATGATAAGTTTTGGGAGATTAAACCACGAGCGGCTTGAACCCACCACCTCCTGCAACCAAGTTTGATTCTATACATGCTGATGTAATCTGGCTGATGAATTAACACACAAATACAGTGAAACTTAAAAGGCTCAAACTCAATAAAAAACAAATGGCAGCATTAGTATTGAATTTGGATGGGTCCTTTGAGTTCGAGTCTGAAATTGTTACAAAACAACTTTAATAGTACTCCAGCAGTATAAGAAACTCAGATGAGAATATACATAAAACAAGAGTATATTATTATTATTATTATTAGAGTTCTACAAACCTTTCCAGTTTCTATATCACTAGATAATGTCACCAATACTTCTACACCTTGTTCATATATCATTAACCAATAATCTATCAATGTTACAGGTAAGGGAGCTTGTGTTCCTATAAACTTAGGACAAGCTGGTGACAAATCCTGAAAATATTAATCATTCTAACATAATCATGCAGTCTACGAAATTAGTGGGTGTCCGGTTGCCCAGGACAACCAATTTCTAGTTCGGGCAACCAAAAGTTTCTTTCGGGCAACCAAATTTCTACAAACAAAATATACTGCTAGTTCCAAAAGTGACCGGTTCGAGCAACCACTTTTATATCCTAATTTCGTATACTGATCATGTGTGTTTTAATTTTACTGTTGTTATAATTCATCCCCAAAATAAAACATTTTCTAAATCACATCAGTTTATACATTCATTCAGGTGTGATTAGAACCAAATTAAGTTTAAAAAAAGATTTTAGAACTTGTAATATAATTTTCCTATGCAAATTAAAGCTTGTGTTTCTATAATAATACAATAACCACAGACAACTGTAAGTTATTTCTCAATGGACCTTTCCGTGTGCGACCTTTATATTTGAATAACAATACATTCACCAACAAACATAACCATGTGCTCTTTTGTTAACACCTTGTTTGTGGGACAAAATAAAACTGTAAACCTTTGTTAAATATGCTAATAGGTAAGGTCATGGAAAGGTCCATTAATTCTCAATTTCACATAATATTAGGGCAAAAAATGGGGGAAATCCTTATGTATAAATCCGAATGTTTAGGAAATTATATTAACTCATGGCAAGTAAAAAATAAGATATGGTGGGCTATTGTTTTTGTTTTTTAATAGAGCCAATTGGATTGTACTAATATTCATTGTGTCAATATTTCTGATGGCATATTAAAAAAACCCTCGAGGTCTGCAAGAATTGCAAGGTAGGGTCAATTTGCCCTAAACACTGAATTATTTTGGAACTAATAAAAGTTATACATACATTGATCCAGCTTGCATTAATATAATCATCTTTTATTGTAGTTAACAATACTCTTGAATCATCATCTGTAACAGAAAATATTCAAATAAATCAAACCTTACATATATGTATAAATAAATCATAACTGGTAAAGCAATCTATAAATATGAAATAAAACTCAAATTGATGCTTTATTCTATATTCACAGTACAAAGATTTTTACTTTTGATCAGAAAACAATTTAATTATCTCACATGAAGAGGATTTATGCAGGGCTCGAATTTAATAAAAAAAATCGGACTTGCACATTTTTGCGAGTAGACTTTATTTCAACTAGCAAATTTAAAAAAATCTTTTTCTCAAAATTTAAGCAGTATACGTAGTTACTTTTCATATACGGACAATAAAAGCAAAATAGCACTATATATTTAACAATGGATAGAACAATGGCGTTATTGTGGGATAGACCAAGAATATCAAACATGCTTTTACATTGAATCTGTAATTGATACTATCTATCTATCTGGGCGTTTCAATGCTGATTTAAGCTTCATTACTTTAGACAGTAATATTTTTGCATCAATTTCAACTCGTGAAAATTCGTGAGTTAGAATAAAGTTACTTGCAATATTTAAAATCCACTCGCATTTTGCAAGTTTGCGAGCTTATATTTGAGCCCTGATTCATGGCTATACCATAGCTACAATCAATATGTTGCCAGGTTGGCA
Source organism: Mactra quadrangularis (assembly GCA_025267735.1). Classification (NCBI taxonomy): domain Eukaryota; kingdom Metazoa; phylum Mollusca; class Bivalvia; order Venerida; family Mactridae; genus Mactra; species Mactra quadrangularis. The sequence continues at coordinate 3,020,529 of CM046297.1, forward strand.
TGTAGCAAGTCTGGTTCTCAAATGTACCCCCAGTAACATCAAGGATAAAGTTAGTTATAAAAACATTAAGTCTGTGTTTAATATCTAACAGTGATTCTGTATTGATATACTCTACATTCTTACTTTAATTAGAATAATAATAACTCTAGTCAATGAGGCAACTCACTTGGGCAAGCCCAGTCTTCAAAGTTCACAATTAGGGCTGTCACGATATGCCAGAAGCATATCGGGATATACTGCAATACACTGGCATCGTATCGCGGTACAAAACACAATATATTGTGGGCTTTTAGTATTAGATTCTTAGTGCCTCCGCAAATCTTACATGCAGCTACTGATAGAATCGAGCCTCTATAAGTATTTATTTAGTCATTTAGGACTTTGACGTGCCCCAATCAGTTATATTCTTGTAATTTGAAACTGATGTTTCACTACTTTTATTTCGGGAAGGGGAGATTTTCCCAATGAAATAAAAAAATATCGCATAAGCACGTATTGCCGCAGCTGCATATTGCAATACATGTATACCCGTATATCTTGACAGCCCTAACAAAGATACAGTGACGTGTCTAGTATCAAAGTTCCTGGACTTTGTTAAATAATATATAAAAGACAGATATCTTACATGGCATGATATCTTGATCTCTATTTTTCATAGGATAACATCTAGCTATAGCTAAACGTTGATTTCTACCAGCTTTATCTTGTTCTTCCATTAACTCCTACAATAAAATTACAACATAACCATACATTATATACATTACTTACATGCTTAGGATAATATGACGATGATATTTGAAGCCATGCAAGCTCAACATTAAAAGTTGTTTCAGTGCCCCTGTCCTGACACCGGCAACATACTTCTGCCAGTTAACATTTGTTTGTAGGGTTGTAACAATACGGTAAAAACCGTATTGCAATATATTGCAATACATGAAACCCGTATTGCAATATATTGCAATATATTGCAATACATATTGTTTTTTTGCGCTTACATGCATAGCATGAATTAATGCATGTGCATCGTCTTTATTTGATCAATATTGCACATCAATGTATTTTCAAATGATCTGTACGTATTATGCAAATGTTTGAATAAGTTAGAAAAAAAAAGGTTTTGGATGGACGTTCAAAGATAATTACTCTCTCACTTTACGAAAAATATTTCAAGTTTCCGAACACATTTTTTTAAACATTTAAATTTCAGACTCTGATAATAACAATCAGTATGAAACACTACTAGAAAAACAGGTTCAGAGAAAAACTAACCGGTTAAAAACCGTCAGAAGTCGTATTGCAATATTAACCGGTATATCAGTTAACCGTTACACCCCTATTTGTTTGGGCAAGTAAAATATGTAACTGCTTCTTCAACCTGGCATACTTCTTAAATATTAATGTCGAGAACAGCATGGTGACTTAGATGTAAAATGATTCAACAAAGAAAGTTAATTTTTCAAAGAACACTGAACATGCAAAGTCATTGATAGTGAATTTAAAATTATAATACTTTCCATATAAGCTACAGATGTCAGTCTTCTGGTTCTTGCGGATTAAATTTACAAAGGTCTGTCAAACTTTACGACTACATGGAACCCAGCACTTGATACACTGTTATCACCCACAATTCTTTATAAAATTACTTTTTAGCATTTTTTTAAATTAATTCCAAGATATACAATGAAACTAGATATGAAATTTATAGGGCTAAACAAATCAAATGGCATTTTTCTCAAACTAAAAAAGACCTGTTCAGTTTTAATGCAACATAATTCAGTTTAGGCCTCCTGAAAGACCATGAAAACAGTAAGCAAGATTGCATGAACTTACCTTCCAGACAACATCTAATGGTGTAGGTCCACTACACAATGGTTTCTCAAAACCTTCAACAAACTTAGCTAACTTCTCGACCTCGGCTACAAATTTATCTAGTTTATTTTTGTCTTTATATGGATCTTTGGGTTGAATTTGTTTACTTGAGTTCTTTAATTGATCTTCTTTCTGCTGTTGTATTTCCTGTGCTGTTAAAACCTGCAAGACAGTAGCGTGTTCAATTACACAAAACGTCACAGAACGTTACATAACGATACATTCGGAACTCCTCGGGCATTCACTACGAATAATTTAATCTAATACACAAATATGCAATTGTTAAGGCAATGAGTGATGTTTCAAAATTTATGGACTGAAAACGAAACATCACTCAATGCCTAAACGATCATATATTTGTTAACTTCAACACCGGTAGTTTCAAAATAGTGTCTAAATATGTCCGAGATTATTCGCAGCAAATGGCCGAGGAGTTCCAAATGTATCGTTACAGAACGTTCTGTAACGTTCGCGGTAACTGAACTCCCTACAGTTTTGATATAGCCACAATAGAAAGGTAATTATATGTCGAGTAAAAAATGTCCATGTCCTTGAACAATACATTGACTTCCATTTTTAGTAGCTTTTACCTAACACAAAATCACAATATGTTGTACTGTTTTTTTTACACAAGGAGTGATACAAGGTTAACATAAACACATAGCAAATGACTTGGTTTAATGCCATAGTGACAGATTGTATAGGTCATATCACAGCAGTCAGTTAACCTACTTGCCATTCCGGAAATCCCCAGACTTAGCTGTTAACCAGTCCATGACCCATATTTCTATCAGTGACTGACTTCTTCCCTACGAGATGTAGAATTAGTGGTAAGATGGAGAATGGAAGTAGAAATTATTTAATGACCCTCCACAATGGCTCGCAAGAGTATGCCCTGCCCAGGAATCAGACCCATGTCCACTCTATCAGAAGACTTGTGTGCTAATGACACAATAAAAAAATTAAAACTATTACTAACCTTAGGAGCAAGAAATGATTCTCTTTTGGCATCAGGACTTGATGATAATATCTCATCTAAAGACGAAGCTGTAGAGAGTTGACGGTTAACTGGTTCCACTCTCTCAGTAGGGTGTGGTATGGGTACAGACTGGGGTAGGGGTACCGGCTGTACTGATGATGTCATATCTACAGGTTTAGAAGATAACTTCATTTCTGGATCTAAAAATAGATTTAAATAATGATCTTCAAAGCTATTATATTGTGAAACAAAGCAAAATTGATGATCAAGTTATATTATGCATTAAAAACATACACTAACAGAATTAATGTTACTATATTTGACCATATTTTTTAAAAGCTAGAGATTGAATCCCCTCGAACCTAAAAAATTGACTTAAATTGAAGAGAAGACCAAACTGAATTATAATGTTATTGCGAAACAAGCCTTTTCAATTATTAATCCATTTTTGTCATTGCCATATGTTGTAATATTTTAAACCATAAAGATTTTTAATATTCCCCTTTCACTCAATAAAAATAAATAAATATGCTATAAGTCACTAAAACTGAACAGTACTTGACAATATTGTCATTAACTCAACATAGAATAATACATAATCGACAATACTACAAAAACAACTTGCCCAAACTTACAAATGAAGTCATTGAGTCAATGTTAATACATAGAAATTTTCTGCAAATTCAAACTACACAAGTAAGTCTAAATACCTGCAGCTACTGTAGGTTGACTAGGAAAATATCCATGTGTTGGACTCATGGCTTGATATCGTGTAATATCTGATGGACTCTGTGTTCGGCTGGCTTGTAAATGACCTTGACCTATACCAGGATGGGAATCTTGTCTCATGGCTTGTGATTGGCTGGGGGTAACAGGAGTGGCCGGCTTCACAACTTGTGGTACTAAAACAGATTGCTGAGCATTCATGGTGTTTTGGTTCTTAAACTGACTGGTATTAGCACTATATGGAATATTTTGTTGACTAGGTCCTTGTCCAAACTGAGGTCCTATAGCTTGATTTGGTATACCAGGCCTCTGATTATATGGAGACTGTACAATAGGAGCTGTTTGACCTTGGTTGCCTGGTAACTGAGCATGACCTTGACCTTGTGGCATACTTTGCTGACCTTGAGTTCTTGGATATTGAGATTGCACAACATTTTGTTGACCTTGTGGAAGGTTCTGTTGACCCTGATTGCTAGGATACTGTGTTTGACCTTGAGAAAGGTTCTGTTGACTTTGGTTGCTAGGATACTGAGTTTGACCTTGAGGAAGGTTATGTTGACCTTGGTTGCTTGGATACTGTGTTTGACTTTGAGGAAGGTTATGTTGGCCTTGGTTGCTTGGATACTGTGTTTGACCTTGAGGAAGGTTCTGTTGACCTTGACCCCTACCAAATGGTGTCTGACCTTGGTTGGTTGGATAGTTAGTCTGACCTTGAGTGAAGTTCTGTAGATTACCAGGTAGTTGTGCTTGACCTTGAGGTAATGTTTGTTGACCTTGGCTACCAGGTAAAAACTGTCCTTGTGGCATAACACCTTGAGTATACTGTCGATTTACAGCAGTATCAGAGTAACTTGGAGCAACTGGCTTCTGAAGTTGTTGACCCATGTTCCCATAGCTACTTGAAGGAGTGCCCATAACAGACTGCTGAGGTTGTTGTCCTACACTGGCCATTGTAGATTGTTGAGAAACACTAGTGGGAGTAGAGTACCCTGACCCAGTCTGGACCTGGCCATGTGGTAAAGTTGAAGGGGTGGCAGTGTGTGACCCTTGCTGTGATGTGGCAAATTTTTGTGGTTGATTCCATTGTTGTTGGGGTGCGTGACCTAATGACCCAGATACTGGTGCAATATCATATTGTTGCATTGGTTGTGTGGGTTGCACATTTTGAGCAACAGAACTAGGTTGATATTGTTGTAGTTGTTGTTGTTGCCATGACGATTGTACATTCTGACCTTGAACAGTTGGTTGACCTTGAGACACAGGTGATGCAAACCTTGGAGTATTTTGTAATCCAACATTTGTATTTATAGAGCTGACTGGAGTAGTAAATCTATTTTGTTGAAAGTTCTGTATCTGAGGCTGTTGAACTTGTTGAGTCATAGGTGATGCACTACGTTGATCTCTGCCAGTCTGACCTTGAGGCCATTGACCTTGACTAGACATTGGTACTTGAGGTGATCCAATCTGTTGTCCAGCAACTGAATTTGTTTGAACATACCCACCACTAACTGGAGTGGTTATTCTCTGACTACTTTGTGGACTCTGAGCAGCAACATTGTGATACATTTGTGCTTGCTGAGGATTGTTTTGAGGTTGCTGTTGAAATCCAGCTTGATTCTGAAGATATTGACCTTGACTGCCTTGTTGAACTATGCCATGTCCTTGACTTACACTAGACGGTGCAGTAAAAGTCTGTCCTGGAGGTCTAGGTTCCAACTGACTGCTTGGACCAACATTACCTCTATATGCTTGGTTGACTTGACTTCCAGACTGATCAAACTGACCAGCTGACCCACTTTGATTAATTTGGGGTTGACTTCGGTTACCAAGGTGACCAGCCTGATAAGAAGATGGCTGTGCGGCTTGTGGGGGTTGTTGTACAGGTAGCTGTTGTTGTAAATGCTGTGGCTGACCAGGTAAAGAATGGGACCCAGGTAGATTACTTTGCTGCTGAGAAACAAATGGTTGACCTTGACCTTGAAATGCACCAGGGTCAGGGTGGGGACCAGCAACACTACTTTGTGGTTGATAAAACATTTGTTGTTGGTTTGACTGTGGTATTACACCAAGTTGATGAGGTTGTTGCATCATTTGTCCAGAAATCTGACCTTGATGCTCAGTGGCATGACCTTGACGAATAAAACTACCTTGACCTTGTTCATTTTGACTTCCAGGTGATAGGACAGGACCTCCAGCTGTTGCTACAGTATTAGTTACACCTCTCTGAGCATTAAGTGGGACAGACTGAGGTGGTATGACTTGTTGTGGAACAGAGGTCACATGACTTCCCATTGGTTGCTGGTTATAGATTTGACCTTGACCTTGGCTAGATGAAGAAGGAAACTGGTTAATGTACTGTTGATGCTGAGAAGCAGGGATAGATGTGGGTATTCCAGGCATGTTAGGACCTTGTTGTCCATATCCTGCAGGTTGATATGCCATGGCAATATTTTGATCATAAAAATTTTGCTGACTTTGCAAATTTGATGGGATGTTACTTGGAGATGGTGTCAAGTCTTGTCTAGGTTTCAATGACCTTGATACCATTGGTTTGGGTCCAGGTGACATGTATCTAGATGCTTGACTAGACTGTTTATCCTTCCTCCAAGCTTGGTCAAGTGGTACATACTCTTGACCAGAGGCTGGACCTTGACCTTGACCCATTTGTTGTTGGTACGGAGATTCTGGACGACCCATTTGACCAAACTCTGGTCCTACTTGACCAGTAGGTAGATAACCTTGTGGTAGCTGACTCGGTGCTGATGATATAACTGGTTGGTAGAGATGACCTTGTGTAAGGTCAGGACCAGAGGATTGTGGGACAGTATGAGATGAAGGTAGACCTGGACCAAGTCTTCCATCAAATCTATGTCTGAAATAAATACAAATGTCATAAAACTATCAAAATCAAACAAAAATTTCAAATAGTATAAATCATGGTGCATATAAGAAAAAAAACTAGCAAAAGTAAGCAAATATATGAATACAGTCCACAAACTTGTTTCATTTAGGTATTCATTTAAATGGTCTTATTATAACAAGTGGAAAGTAACCAAATTTTAAGTTTTTTAATAAGAAAAATCCACTGACAGCACACTGAACTATTCGAGGTGCTCTAGTTAAAGAAATCAATTATTGATAAACAATTCAGAATGGAATGGTGATGTTTAATGTTTGTTTGTTTATAGGGTTAAACACCCTAGCAACACATTGTATAGGTCATATAACGGCGGTCAGTCAATCTACTTACTCCTCCTAGAAAGGCTAAATCTCTAACCAACTACTAAGCGCATACTTTCATTAGTGACTGACAACTGCCCTACATAACTAGAAATCATAGGTAGGAGGAAGAATGGTAGTAATAATAATTTAATGACCAAGCCCCACAAAAGTATGCCCTGCCCGAGAATTGAACCCTCTATCAGAAGACTTGCGTGCTACTAACTGAGCTAGCCGGGCGGCCATAAAGATTTATGTCACTTACCTAAGATGGTCAGGACTAGCAGGTACACTATCAGAATGATAAGGTAAATGTACAGGTGAAGCAGTACCACTGTTAGGTAGTGATCCACCTTGATTTATAAAATCTTGTACATTAGGATGTGCTGTTGTAATTGGTGGGGAACCATCTTTCTTTCCAAATGTCTTTGGCTATAAATAATAGGTATAGAAAATGAGTTAAATTATGTTAAATGAGACATATCTAAATATAAAAATACATGGAGTTGGATTACTTCAATTTATGAAGAATAGAGTTCATAATCATACTTTAAAAGTATATCTATTTTCAATATTTACAAAAAATGGCTTGATCTTTAACATCAATTCAATTATGCATTTAATTTATGGAAGCTTTAAATAATGATACCTATCACATAAATAAACAAGAGCTGTCAGAGGAGACAGCATGCTCGACTTAGTTAGTGTTTGTCACAGGAGTAAAAAATATGTATAAGGAGTTATAAACCTAGTCACATGAGATGTGGTTGATAATAAGAAACATATATTTAAAGTTTGAAGTCAATACCTTAAGAAATAAAACAGTTGCAGTAAAAACAAACATTTTTTAAAGAAAACTCTAAGTTCAAGGGGAGATAATTCTGAAAAAATATATTTGGAGTTATACACCTTGTCACATGAGATGTGGTTGATAATAAGGAATGTACATTTAAAGTTTGAAGTCAATACCTATAGAAATAAAACAGTTGCAGTAAAAACAAACACTTTTTTAAGAAAACTCTAAGTTCAAGGGGAGATAATTCTGAAAAAATATATTTGGAGTTATACACCTTGTCACATGAGATGTGGTTGATAATAAGGAATGTACATTTAAAGTTTGAAGTCAATACCTAAAGGAATAAAACAGTTGCAGTAAAACAAACACTTTTTAAAGAAAACTCTAAGTTCAAGGGGAGATAATTCTGAAAAAAAATATTTGGAGTTATACACCTTGTCACATGAGATGTGGTTGATAATAAGGAATGTACATTTAAAGTTTGAAGTCAATACCTAAAGGAATAAAACAGTTGCAGTAAAAACAAACATTTTTGAAAGAAAACTTTAAGTTCAGGGGGAGATAATTCTGAAAAAAATATATTTAGAGTTATGAACCTTGTCACATGAGATGTGGTTGATAATAAGAAGCATATATTTAAAGTTTGAAGTTAATATCTTAAGAAATAACGAAGATATAGGAGAAAGTATTTTACTGCACAAAAACTTTAATCTGTGCACAAAAACTTTAATCAGTTCAAGGGGAGATAATTCTGAAAGAAATGTGTTTGGAGTTATATACCTTGTCACATGAGATGTGGTTGATAGTAAGGAACATATATTTAAAGTTTGAAGTTAATATCTTAAGAAATATCAAAGATATAGAAGAAAGTATTTTACTGCACAAAAACTTTAATCAGAAAGGTGGACGTGGACGCGGACGCCGACGCCGATGCCGGGGCGAGTAGGAGAGCTCTACATTACTACGTAAAGTCGAGCTAAAAATTCTAAATATTCCCCTCCCCAAAAAGGTTGTATTTTCTCTTTCCTGAAGCAAAATTCCCAAGTTATCTTCATTAATTAAAACACACTTAACAAGTTTTATTAGGACAAACCTTAGGCTTCCTTCACAGTCAGTCATCGCCTTAACCCATCAGCCTTAAAGTACAAACTAGTGAAGATTGTTTTTGGCATGTAAATATCACAGAGTAGACTGATGTATACTCATTGAAATGTATTTTATATTATTTTCTATAATTATTTTATTAGTAAAAATTAAGTTTAGATTTTTAAATATTTAAATGTTTAATCCCCAAGCCATTGTTTGTTACATATGTAAGAAGTCAAAGTCACTTATTTATGTTATATTTTTTACACCTTTTCAAACAATTCTATTATTAATGATTATGTCAATCAAGCTTTCTTTGTAAATATTTGATAATTTCCTAACCAACATCTGTTGGCTTCCTGGATTAAGTTGCTACTCTATATTATACTTTTATTATGCAATTCTAATGTTAAAATCTTAATATTTCTCAAGTTTGACGGTAATTACTTAAGTATTATTTATATTTTTGACTTCTTATTTTTGTTGGCTTCAAGCCCTTACAAAATTTCATTGGTCAATTATAATTGCCCAACCCCTTTACAATTCATTTCTTATAAATACTAAGAAATATTTATATAAGGTGTGACATAAATATTACTCATTTCCTGGCTAATTGATTCTTTAGCCATTTACTATATGACATCATAAATCAGACTCAATAAACTTTAAGTAGATGACTGTTTATCGGATATAATACAGTACTTGTGTTCCTTGCATTCAAGCTAGCTTATATGGTGATGAGAAAGAGTGTCTGCTTACGACTCCAGATGTGGTAGGTTCTAATCTCAGTTCATCAGAACATGGATTCTTATTGAGTTACAACTGCACTATAACAAAATAACTGAATTCTTAATACAATGTAATACCTTCATGAACGGTAGATAATCTTTAAGTTTAGGTCCATCAAACATGGCAGCCATTGTTGTAGAACCGGGTGTACGTGTGGTACCAGTAATGTCAGGAATATCAGATATATTGTCTATAGTTGTATTACCTCGACTTGATACTGCTAGAGGTGATTGTTTACCTGTATACGTGATAATACAATAAAGCTAAAGAATCAATTTGTAGAAAATAATCAGCAAGCAAAAATGAAATCAACAAAATATACCACGTTCCTATTTGCAGTCAAGTATTCTTCACATAACCAAAGCTCAAAGTGAATAAACGAAACTTAAGAAGATTTAAAGAGTGGTTAAAGCTAGCTATCATATGCATGTTCAGCCATCTCTACAATCATGGATTTGATTACAACACAATACAAAGCTATTTTGTTTGTTTATGTAATGCAAAAGTAGTTCAAACATGGCATCTAAACATGTTTGAGGTTATTTGTGGAAAATGGTCGAGGACTTCCAAAAGCATAGCAAAGGTACATGAAAACATTACTTCAAAGATATCAAAATAAGAAATCTTGTCATTAATAAAGGAAATCTCAAGGTTAGGAAAGTTTTAAAATACAGATGTAAATGAAATAACAAATAAAGAGAAATGAAGTAAAAATTACCAGTCATATCAGCATCAGAAACAGTAGTGGCTCCTCTAACAGTCTTTGGTTGTACTGGAACTATACAAATACAACAAATTAAATTATCAATGACATTATCATCCCAACAAATTATACAAAAATACTTCTTACAATGGAATTTTTGCTGTACCTTAAAAATCCACTGTAAAGATCATCTTGAATATTGCGAAATCATGGGTTTTGGGGCAATTTTTAAGTACCACTTTACAGCTTTACTTGAGAAGAAAAAGGTTCCTATATTAAGACCATCTCACTATTAAACCATCAATTACAGTCCTAATAGCAAAACTTTATTGCATAGGTTAGTTCATGGTAAGATATACTTGGAACAGAGCATATTAATACAAAAAATTGTAATGTGATATCCACATTAAAGCTGGATTTAAAATCTTTAATGCAAAAATAACAAAGAGAAATAATCCATAATTAAGCCACATAGAGTTGTGGTTACTTTCTAATTGATGAAGTTTCACAAAGATCTATAATAAACCTACAATAAATGGCAGAAATATATGCTACATTTAAACTTTAGCGGAATGGTTAACAACACCAGACCTCATTGAAAAATCCGGCTAATGAAGTATACCAACCAACCCAGGTCTGTAGACAGCTGAGATTTGGAATGTAATGTCTTGAATAGGGTACAGGTTTGACTGCCCATGGTAATAGTAATACCCTTCCATGAAAATTGACATTAATGCCAAATTGTCAATTTTCCAACATTAATAAAGTATATTGAAACGTTGCCAGTCTTGTATAAAGGAAGGTGAGTACTAGTTATAGACAAGGGGCCAAGAAAGCTAGGTTAGTTTCGCTGGCTGCAATAAAATAACCTAAAATTGTGTTGACACGGTGTTACACCCAGTATATATATATATTAAGTATACCAACCTTTAGGTCTATATTTGTTGTACATTTTCTGTCTTTCATCATGCTGTACTTTACATACATTTTTACATCTTGTTAATAAACGTCCAACATTAGTCTCTAGTTTCTTATAGAAATCTAAACCTTTCAATGATTTAGCCTTCAAATCTTCATATACTTCATAGGAATTTATTAGATCTCGAATCATTTGTTCTCGTCTAAATAAAAAAAAATAGAGAATTATTGTCAACTTTCAGTTAGATAGATTATTATTTCACAGAGTGAGCTTAGAAAACATTGTAGAGAGTGGATTAGCGACAAGAGAAAGTATTGTTTTCTGAGCACACAAATTGACAAACATGGACATAGATCTTATTCCAAAATTTAAATTTGTATCACCTAAAATAAGGCATTTTACTGTACCACTGCCATGACCAGAAATCCAATCTGGATTGTTGGATTCAAAACCATAGTTGTAGTTCACTCACAGCAGCACTGACAATTTTAAATTAAAGAGAATAATAAATATCTATTAAAGGTAATAATTTAAACTACACAAAATCTAGATTGTCCTGATATGTTGTTTATTTCATTGTTGAACAAATGTTATAATTTTCCGCTTTCAAAAATAAACCCTCATTTCAATTCATGAACAACATACAAGCTAGGCCAGTCTCCACAACAATTGTACAAAAATACATTTTGAATGATACAATCTTACTTACTTGGCAAGAGCTTCACTAGTAGCACGACGTACAGAAGCATATTTAGCATTAGCATCAGTTAAAGCTCTAAGAATATTGGTTTGTGCTGATAAATTCTGTCTGATAAATGTCGTAGTTTTATCATGTTTCTTTAGTTGTTCTTTAAATAATACCTGTAAAGATAACAGTTATAATTCATGTTTTTTGTAATGTGGTACTTTTCATCACTATAACAAAATGTTTCAGCCATATCTCGGAGCCAGTAGTTAGTTGACCAACACACTGTCCCGCAAGAGGCCAAAAATACTATTATGACATATTTTTAGCAAACATTAAGTATATCTTTTTCAGTGACTGACACTGAACAAATTAATAATAATGGTTAAAGAGACAATGGTCACAGCAAGTTTTTTATAATCAAATGACAGAAGCCCATAACATTTTTTAGTTGTCCTGGCCTAGTGGGTAAAATTGATATTAAAAAACAACCAACTAGCATTACAAGTGGATTAATGAGATGACTGTTAATATAAATAAACAAACAAAAACTACCATACTTAATACATCTCTATTAGCCCTTCTATATGATATAATTAATTTTTACTAGTTAGTCCTGTGATACACTACAACAAGTGGGTTGAGTCATCATTCAAAATCTACCAACAAGCCCAGCTGTAAATTAATACAGTTAATTTTCACTAGCTTAAATCAATTTTCACAAGTCCTGGGTTTCAGAAAAGTGGGTAAAGGCAATAACTGTTAATTTTAACTAAACAAACAAAAACTACCATACTACATTGTACATACATCTCTATTGGCCCCTTCTTGTTGTACAAGTACACCAGTGATGTCATCATCAAGTATTTCTTTACGTAAATCGTCTTCTAGGTTTTGTCTTTGTGTTCGCATTTCATCTATCTTAGAGAGTAAATTATTTAACTGTTTTATGACATCCCCGCTCTCTTGATCTTAAATATAAAAAATAAAAACTTGCAGCCATTTTCCTAAACATATCGCAATCTAACACTTACCCCTTGGTATAGTCCAACAGAATTAATCTGAGCTTGCACTACCTAATTATAATAATTACAAACTTCACTCACATTAAATCTTGAGTTTCCATATGCGTGTAAATGGTTATACAGTAAAACTTGGATATAACATACTTGCTGGGCCATAGAAAAAAGGTATGTTATAACCGAGGTATGTTATATCCACATATCATACTAAGTATGTTATATATCAGGATGAAAAACGGACCAGAAAAAATGGTATGTTGTAACCGAGTGTATGTTATAACCGAGTATGTTATATCCAAGTTTTACTGTACACGTGTTTACATGTATAACAACCAATGTGACTATATATCAATTTATTATAAATGGCATGTTATTGTACTTTTAATTTGGACACGTTAGTTTTGGGGGAAATAAGTAAGTCAGCAATATTATGGCACAGTTTCAAAGTATTTATTCTTATGAAACCAACATTAATTGTTCAGTACATGTGTTTTGCCGAAAGCTTTTGATAAAGCGTGATTTACAAACGAAGACAAAAATAGACTGTAAATATTGAGTTTAATATATTCTTGCATAAAGGTCAAGCTCAGGTTAATTCTGTTGGGCTATACCCTAGATTTGACATCACATTCTTATCACTTAAAGTGTAAGAAGGGTATCAAAGGACAAAGCTCAAGCTAGCAATCTGCATATAAAAAAGGTTAAAATGTGGTTTAAAGCCTGCTTCCATATACATGTTCAGCCAAATTTAATATTTTGTATGATAACCCTTTATCTTTGAAATAAACTTTAAGCAGGCTATCCTTCAAAGTACTCATTAACACCTGAATGGAACAACTGAAGGTAAATTTTTGCTGAAAGAAATTAGCAATGCCTTTAGTGGGGTTTGAACTAGGGACATTTCAAGTTTCAAGTGTGCATACTATAATTTATTAAAATATTGCATCTATTTTAACGGCTTGGCAAGATATATCTTAAAATTAAATAAACAATATTAAAAAAAAACATTTACTGATTTTATTGAATTAGGAAAATGATGACAGTAAATAGTTGAGGGACTGTCAAACCACTCACATCTTTAAAATCACTCAACAGAAAACGATATTGGTGGACATGAAGATGAATAATAATTATAGGTTACTATACATTACACTGTACAATACGAAAATATATTTGGACGAGTACACAGCTTGAAAAGCTTGAACGAGCCGATAGCTGTGTTTGAGTTCAAATATATTCTGTATTGTATAGTAAAATGTATAATAACCTTTTTATTATACATCGTTTGTTTTCTTTGAAATAATTATCATCATTTAATCGTTAAAGATTTAAATCGGAAACCAGACTAGCATCGTTTAGTGCACATGTACCCAATTGTCCAATATAAAAAAATTATATATATTATTTGGATCCAATACGGGAATATATTGTACTACAAATGCAGAGTGTCGATTGGTTAGATTTATTAGATATACATTGTATAATAAAATCCTAACTAACCTCTACTTTGGTCCACAGATGGTAACAACTTCTGTAAATCATCAAGAGGGCTGCTCAATAATTTCAGATTATTTATATGTGTGTTCATTGCTTTATGTAGATCATTATTAGACTGACTACCTTTTTTATGACCCTCTTCTAACCTAGCACATTCCTGAGCTATCTCAGACAAGATAGCATTGGGATTCCTCTTACCAAATGTGGCCTGGAATATAATAGCAAGACAAGAAATGTAATGTGGAAACCACATTAATTAAAAGCTGGATTTAAAAACTTTAACGCAAAAGTTACAAAGCAAAATAATCCTTAACAAAGGCAGGTGGAGTTGTGGATACTTTCTAATTCTGTTCATCACATGATATGTTATCAATGTATGAAGTTTCATAAAGATCGGACAATAAATGGCAGAAATATATGCTAAATTGAAAACTTTAACACAATTGTTAACGACGTTGTTTTCGTTGGAAAAAAAAATGCAAATAAATAGTCATAATAAATCAATTAACAAACTAAGCAGAAACTACACTATCAACTTGCTACAATGTTAGACACATAGAACTGATCCTATTATAGCAGTCAGGGCCGACAGACAAATCCTGTAAAAATTAGAAGGTCCATTTAGATCTGCAGGTAAACAGAACAGACTGTCCGGCAAAGTTTTTGATCTCATTCACACATTTTTAATTTGTTCATATATGTAAAAAGTCTTCAGTCCTATAAGAATTGGTTAGGTCTTGTAAAATTTTGAATTTAACAGGAGCTTCTGTCCAGTAATAAACTGTTGAGTTTCGCAGAGATTGTATATAAGCAGGCATCTCTTGGATTCCAATTTATCAATTATCTTATACATGTATGTCATAATGTGATAGAGTTGTTAAAAAAACACTCAAAATATCTACATACATGTATGTGATCTGAAAACAGAGTTTTTGTTACTGTTCTACATTGTATAACATTTTAAAGAAAAAAAAAGATATTTCCCATCCCAAATCAAGTAAAATAGATAATATATAATATAAGCCCAGGCCTTTTTTTCCTTATATAACAGGGGCTGTTATCAGGTGCCTAGATCTACCCCTCTTGAAATTTCTTTAAAATCATGCAGTTTTCCCCAAATTTGGAGTTTATCTTGGATATTTTGTTCAACTTCAATGAAATTGCGATAAAATTTCCCGAAATGTTCTATATATAAAAAGGCCTGAAAAAGGCCCCTTCTCCATGTACTGAAAAAAAGCTCTGAAATTTAGCTTACCTGATATTCAAGTTCAGCTGTACTCTCATCTTGTAATGTTTGTTGTATTTCTTTTATACCAAGATCAACATCTGTAGCTACGTTAGACACAGCTACAATAATAACAATTTTATAATAATAGGGTAAGGGTGCAACATTTACTGTATTAACCTTGTTATACCAATTAAATTTAGCTCCATTATGAAACAAGTTCTTACAACTTAGAATAATCACTTTCAGCCTGCTTCCTGATCCCCCAGTACTGAGCTATTAGAGAGGATGTGTATAAGCATTATATGCCTGTTATCCAGTCCAATTGATGCAATAAAATATGTTTTAAATTAACTGAGCTAGTAGGATAAAGTTTCTTGCTCAAGGAAACAATGGGGTTGATTCTGATGGTATTTGAACCAATGCAGAGCTGGCTATCTTATGATTACTAGTCCAACATTGTAACCACTCAGCCATGCTTGTTCCTGTATTTACCAGGAATCTAGAGGGAATCTTAGTCAGTCTTTCATAGATTTCTCTTCAATGTTATGAATTCCTCCAGTAACAACAAAATTTCAAACACAGATTAGCAATCACAAATCCTAAAGATAAGCCCTAAGCCTTTTCGTAAATAGGTTTTCTAACTAAAACTTGTAAAAGATATGTCAGTATCACACAAGGACTGTAATTTGAACAGTATTTGTAGAATATTTTCAAGTGATTCCACACACTAAGTTGGTGAGGACATAAAACTTTAGTACATCTTAAAGCTTACCTGTCATAGAGTCTACAAGATCTTTGATAGCTGTAGGTCGAACACTTAAAGCAGCACATTTTTCTAACAATTGTTGAGGTAATCTTTCTGGTTCAGGATTTAATGATGTTTGATCTAATTGTAGAGAGGCTAAATATTGACTGTAAATATAAAATAGTACATGAAACACATTGCTTCATTCTACAGATGATAAAGTGATTATTATTGTGACAAATTCACAGTAAGTCGATATTGATAGTAAATTATATCTTTGACTAGTTTTATTTACATTTAGCAACATACGATGTGACTAAAATATTAAATAATATATGTTAAATATAAAAACATATTTTGTAATTGAATATCTACTATAAACATGTTAATGACAAGGTAATGTATAATCTTTACACTATGTATACAAACTGTAGTTTTTGTCAAGTTACAACATCAGTAGAAATGTCTGCTTTAACTATTTACACTGTCAAAAATCCAAACGTATCAGTTAAGTTGATCTCACTGGTTAAAACTTTCTCCAACCTTCATAGAATTTTTAAGAAATGTTGCAAAAAGTGAAAATAAAACTTGCACCATATTAACACAAACTGACCGTTCATAAACCTCCTTCTCTTAGATTTATGAACTAGATTTCTGAAAAAACTACTATATGAAAGGAATAGAAAAAATATATTTACTTTAATTCATCATTTTTCTCTTGTATTTCAGATGAAATTCTTCTTAACAGTGTAGCTTTCTCCTCACTGAAAGATAGAGTATACTTTTATGTAGATATAAATGTTTTCCTGGCTTTTTACAGCACTAGGGAAGAAAATACTCAAAATGATTACTTACTTTATACTAAATGTATTTACATATTTTTAAAAAAGTTAATATTCAGAACTCCAGTTGTTTTGGTTTTTCCAGCTGAATAAGACCTGTTCATGTTGGAAGCATTTTTTGCAGAACAAAGTTATTCAATTGCTGGAAAGCATGCAACACATATTAAATCCATATGGTTTTGTGAACACACATTCTTTTCAATTCTGTTCTGCACAAGTACATCCAGTGCAGATTTTATATTACCTGCATAATAAAGGGTACTTTTAGTTTAAAGAAGGATATCTTACCTGTATAATGAAGACGCTTCGTGTGCTGACATTGGTACAAGTTTATTAAATATATCTGGTCCAGATATCTCAGGATCACTTGGATTAAATGGTATACCTTTAACTAGTGAGGCTCCTAGAAATGTATGAGATACATATATGAAACAGTACATTATGGGCACGTTCCGCAAGGAAATCGCTAGCTAGCGCTTCGTCCTCTGGTACCTTTCTTGCAACAAAAGTATTTACTATGTGACACCAAATCGAGGGTACCAGGGGAGGAAGTGCTAGCTAGCGATCGCCTTGCAGAACGTGCCCTACATAAACAGGGCTTTTTCAATACTTGGAAGGGAAGCAAGAGAGCCTTTCACTAACAATGTTACGAAAAACATATCATATGTCAATATCATTATTTTGCAGTTTGAAGTCTGAAGGATAATACAAATAATCATGATATGATGTTGGAAAGGTATGCAATATTCTACATAAATAAAAAAAATTCAATATAGATAGACCAAAGGAATGGCTGTATTGTGACTTTTCTGCTTATGACTCTCGGTGATTTTTATTGAAATTTTTGTAATAAGGGTCACAGCGCTTTTCTTTATATAGAGCATTTGGGGAACTCTTATAGCAATTTCATTGACAAGGGAAAGATAAAGATACAGTGAGCTCCAAATATGGAGAAATCTTAATTATTTAAAAGACATTTCAGAAAACGGTAGGGGCATTCAACAGTCACTATTGCTTAATGAAAAAACATTCTGTCAATTTCAGTGTAAGTTTCCAATCAACTTAACTGAGCAAACTAAAAAACATATCATTAATAATTTGACAATGAATTAAATAAAGACACAAGTTAAAATAACAATTCAATGCAGACAATACTGAACAACTACAATAAATCACAAACCTTTAATCTCAGGTAATGTGTCATATGCTGGTATTTTATCATGATAAACAAAATCATTATCTTTCTTTGCTGATTGATGTCTGTAACAAAACATTAACATTTCATATCAATATAACAAAGATTTATCACAAGTATCAAAGAGCCGCTCGGCTAGCTCAGATGTTAGCATGCAAGTCTACTGATCAAAGGTTTGTGGGTTCGATTCCCAGGTGGGGCATACTTTCGTGGAGCTTGGTCATGAAATTATTTTTACAGCCATTCTCCCTACTACCAATGCTTTTTTATTACGCAGGGCAGTTGTCAGTCACTGAAGAAAGTATGCTCTTAGTAGTTGGTTAACAGCTAAATCCAGAGATTTAGCCTTTCCAGGAGTAAGTAGGTTGACTGACCACCATTATATGACCTATACAATGTGTTGCTATAGCGTTTAACCCAACTAACAAACAAACAAGTATTGAATGCCTTAAGATACATATGATAACATTTAAAGAGTCACAAATTGAGGGGGTGACTCGATTTCTGGTTCTTTAAACAGAAAATTTACTGCAATGCAGTAGAGGGGTTAAAGAAAATTTCAAGGAAGAACTCAAGATTTTGGGAAATTTCATGAAGCTGACACTGTTAAATTATAAAACCCGGGTCCAGTTGGTAGTGTGCCAGGAATTGGAATCTCGTGCCTGAGGGGGTGCGGGTTTGAATCCCACCCGGGAAGGTTATACCCTTCCATGAAAATTTGACAATAATGTCGATTTTCCTCCATTGATTAGATAATATGGAGAAGTTTCCGGCCTTGTGGAAGGGTAGGTGAGTACTGGTTATAGACAATGGTCCAGGAAAGCTAGGTTAGGTGCGCTGGACGCCATAAAATGACCTAAATTGTGTTGACATGGCGTTAAATCTAG
Source organism: Mactra quadrangularis (assembly GCA_025267735.1). Taxonomy (NCBI): domain Eukaryota; kingdom Metazoa; phylum Mollusca; class Bivalvia; order Venerida; family Mactridae; genus Mactra; species Mactra quadrangularis. The sequence continues at coordinate 3,039,716 of CM046297.1, forward strand.
TTAGATAGATTAGATAATTAGTTAGTAAAATTATAAACACTAAACTTATTTCCTTGTTTTTTTATGTTGATCAATAAATAAATCCTTATTTATACACAGGAAATGTTGACATAGAAAACAAACATTAAATCTTTGTAGCAGCTATTTATACAACAGAATTCAATATGATTCATTTGTGCCACCAAAGCGCTTAACTTAGAGTCATTAACACAAAAAGATTACAATGAAAAAATGACTATGCATAAAATAACATCACAGTAACTTTTGTGTACCCTAGCCTCACCCATTTTAAAACAAATTAAAAACAGTAACACATATACATTCAAAAATAACTTACTTTCCACCAACAACATCATGTGTAAATCTTAAACTATCTTGTATTTCCACAGTTTCATTCTGTAATTATAGATAAGATAATAATAAATACTAATACAAAGTCTATCAACACAGACTATTAACATCCTTGTATCAAATATAAAAACTCGTTGATTTCTACTTCCTTGTCATAATATATTATATCCTGATTTCAAATATTTGGGGTTTCGTGATGGAACAAACAAAGAGTTGTTTTTTTGTGTGTTTTTTTGTGTGTTTTTTTTTGTTTTTGTTTTTTTGTAACGTCGTATTCAACACATACATTTGTATTTAGGTCATATATACGACGGCCAGCTCTTCCTACATTAGGTTTCCTGGACACTTTTCTATCACCAGTACTGACTTACCCTACTACGAGGCCGACAACTCATGTATAGGGTATGACCTACCGCGACCCGGCTCGAACTCGCGATCTCCGGATTCGAAGTCAGACATGCTTACCACTACGCCAGGGATGTGGCAAAAGTAAGTGTCAATATGTGAATAATTTATACAGAGTACAGTTGGATTCAACAAGTTTTAGTGAATTTTTCAGCAATAATGTGTAATAAACTTAGTTTGTACAGTCCGTGCAAGGATTTAAAATTCCATTAATTGGAGTTCGGAATAAGGTCTATTCTCAAGAGATTGCCAGGGATAGATCCAATCTTTTCATAGAGCTCCAACTGAAGTATTATATACATAGGGAAAGGTCAAACCAAGGCTCCTTTCATTATTTGGAAAGTTAGGCATTGGGACTTACTATATAGAATACATGTGGGGAAATTTAATCCCATTTCAAAATTCAAGCTTAAGTCCAAATTTGGTGAAAACTGCATGATTTTGAAGACATTTCAGATGGGGAAGGGGCCTGTGAACAGCCCTTGTTATATAAGGAAAAAATGACATGTATAAACACAATGAATGTCATTTCAAAGGGTCAAAGTCATCCATTATCATCAGAAAACATATTTTTTTTGGATCTATGTACAAAAAAGATCTGTACATCAAGAGGCTGATACTCATATTGTATATTTTTGCGTCACGAGAACCTGAAATAAATAATAAAGTTTAACATACCTTTGCTAATTTTTCACATTCTGTTAGTTTTTCTAGCGCATGTGTAAAATAAGCTAGACATTGCCCATGTTTCTGCTGTTCCTCAGATTGACATCCCATATAAAAGTTGGTTATACATGTATAAAATAATATCTTTATATCAATTCTTTTCTTCCAATCCTGAAATATACAACAATATGATTTATCAAGTAAGGGAAGACATTTATACATCTATTTATTTATACTGGTTTAACACTGTGTCAACATATTTTGGTTACTTTACAGCGTCTAGCACACCTAACCAAGCTTTCCTGGACCTTTGTCTATAACCAGTACTCACCTACCCTTCCACAAGGCCGGAAACTTCTCCATATATCAAATCAATGGAGGAAAATCGGTATTATTGTCAAATTTTCATGGAAGGATATAACCTCCCTGGGTGGCATTCAAATCCATACCCACTTTGAGACACTAGATTCAAAATCCCAGAGCGCTACCAACTGCGCCACTGACTCAGATTTAATGGGCTGATAAGGAGGGGAGTCAAGAAATGGAACAATTGCTAATGTTGAAATTACTTGTAGCTCAGTTTTGCAAAATGTCATTCATTGGCACTGGGTCATTATGAATTCTCACCAGCACATTAGCCAAATGAAAAAAACAAACAAATATTCTGATAAATTCATTCTTGATCATGCAGTGACTTAGGCTGCTTAAATGACATCAAACCTTACGTCAGAGAAAAGATATAGATCAATTGGCTAGGTTAAAACTTACATGCACATTAGGAAAAACTCATATTTCACTCACCTTATATCTTTTAGAACTAATAAATTCATGAGAATTACAAACATCTAAATGTTTTAATGAAGTCATATAAAATTCTACAATTTGTGCCGAGACTTTCGATGTAATTGTACTCTTTCTACTGTCTGTCATTGATTTCTCTAATATACATTCCTGTGCTTGAGCCTGTAATGTGACATGATAAGACTAAATATCAAAAATATCAAATCATCAATCAAATCCAAGTCCATTTATATACGACAAAAGTTTATAAAATCTATACAGTATAACTTGCAATGTGTAGTCAGTTACGAGTAAAGGGAAGTGACTAGAATGGCTGCTTACAGCAGGTGACCACTTAAACCAGGTTTAGATAAATCGCTTCAATTAGTCCATTATTAACAATCAATCATTAATTGCAGCTTCTAATTAAAGGATCTTCAAAAAAGACACAAGTGGCAAAGTCAGTTGTAAATTTAAGTTTTACTTTATATGATGACACTTTATAGATTAGTTTTGACTGTTTAAAGACTCAAGTGGTAGGTTTTCACACTTCTGGACAATTATACAATGATGGTGACACTTTGTTAATTCTAAAATTTCATTGACCATGACAACTCAATACAGGTACATTGGTGAATTTGTAAGGAAATAGGCGACCACTGGTCACAGACAGCAGGTGGCTGCTTATTACAGGTTCCAAATAGAGTGATTTTCATTGGGAGATAGCCATGGCTACTTACAGCAGGTGACTGCTTATTACAGGTTCCAAATAGAGTGATTTTCATTGGGAGATAGCCATGGCTTCTTACAGCAGGTGACTGCTTATTACAGGTTCCAAATAGAGTGATTTTTATTGGGAGATAGCCATGGCTACTTACAGGCTGTTTGTTTTGGTTATACTAATTTATTTAGCTCAATTGTGAAACAAGTTCTTACAACTTAAGGTTAATCACTCTCAAGTTGGCTTTCTGGTCCACAAATACTGAGCTCATACAATAAGTTTGCTGCTCAAGGAAACAACAAATTTTTTACTCAAGAAACATAATTTGAACATTCTTTGTAGAGGATCATGAGGTGATGCTACTTGCTAAATTTGGTAACCATATGCCTTATGAATTTGAAAAGAAGACTTTTTAAGAAATTGTTGACAATGGACACAAGCACTAACACACATCTAGCCAGACCCCTCACAATAGCTGACATTGAGCACTTCATGCTCAGATGATGTAAAAATGATGAATGTATAAACCTACCAACATCAGATGTAGTTTAAAAGTTAACAATTCATGTGACATATCTAAACTCATAGCTGAGGAACCAAAATGATCTCTTAAATATTCAAATGCCCAAGAAGCACATTGAAAATGTGTACATGATACTTTCATTCCCTGCAAAGTATACAACAAATAGGTAAGTTACAATATGTTGAGACACACGTCATTTCATGACCGCATGGATGAAAGTTCAGAATTTTAAAAATCCTGAAATTCCTAAAAAATCAGCAATAAATCTATATTAGGTCACATCAATCCTGAAAATTCCACCCTGGTTAAATGCTTACTCAACATAAATTATGATATCTTTTATGGTAGCAAGTTCACCTAATCTTGTTTTCCTGGACCTTTGTCAATATCCAGTACTCACCCACCCTTCAACAAGGCAGGCATCATTATACATATACCTTATTGTAGGCTTATAAATGGAAGAAAATCAAAATAATTGTCATATTTTCATATAAAGGGTATAATTATAAAACAGCGCTGGTGGGGTTGGAAATACCAACCTGATAAGCAAACTAAATTGGAATTCCTGCATATAGCATACTGTACCATGGATTTAGATATCTGTCACTTTTAGTTTCCAAGCAATTTTCTGAGTTCTTAATCAAACAATCAGTACTTAGTAAAAATAGTAACAAGAAATGTAATGTGGAGACCACATTAAAGCCAGATTTTATATCTTTAATGCAAAAATTACAAAGGGAATTAATTCATAATTAATTCAGGTAGAGTTGTGGTTACTGTCTTATTCTGTTTATCACATGGTATGTTATCATTGTATGAAGTTTCATAAAGATCTGACAATAAATGACAGAAATATATGGTAAATTGAAAACTTTAACGAAATTATTAAAGACACCGGATGTCCGACTGCCCGCCCGCATGGACACCCACCCGCCAGTGTTTTGCCAAACTATTAGCCGAATTTTTTTCGTTGAAAAATCCGGCTAAAAATCAAATGTATCAAAATTTACAATATCTATCATCTATACTCACATCAGCACTTTGTCTTGTGTCCATAGCTCCCAGTACTGAATGTAAAGCTCCAATGTTATATAATACACAAGCTTGTTCAAATTTTATATCACTTAAAGTCATTTCACGTCCTGAATATACTTCTTCCCTGGATAACAATAAATAAAAGAGTAAATATAAAATAAGCAATCATAACTTCAACAGTCATTAAACAGCATTTGGAACTCCCCTCATCCATTCATTGCAAATAACCTAAGACATATTTAGTAGTGTTGTACCGATGATCGGGAATAATCGATTAACGACTAGTTGGAAGCTTCCGATTCTGATAATCGATTAAACTTTATCATAATCAATCATCGGTTAGAAAGGAGGATAGGATATTTAAGGACAATAACATAGAATATCATGTATCTGAACTGTTATTAAAAATGTTTTAAATACATGTCATTTGTGTCTGACTTGTATTGGACACTGATATATCTAGTTCAAGTTCCAAAAATACAGCTACTATACTAGTCAAAGGAACAAGGCAATCGATCATCTTTTTTATCGGTTTCTTTGATTTTTAATTTATATTAGGTTTTTGACACACTTGACTAAAGAAAAAATGTTTCCTAATTCATAGTACATGAATTTTTTAAGTATTCACAGTAAAACATGCATGCAAAAACAAACTTATCAGGAACCGATTTTAATAAGAAGAATCGCATCGACAACAGAAACCGATTCCAACTGATGATCGATTACGATTTTCAGCTGATGTCCCACCACTAATATCTAAATGCCATTTTGAAGCTCCTTTAGTGTCACATGCCAAAACATATATCCAAGTCAAACACTCTACTTAAATTTAACATAATTATGTCTCTTTTTCCCTTTTCTTCTTTCATTTCTCATTTTTTTCTTTTTGTTTGTTTCCTTGTTTCTTTTGTTTATTCTTATTATTATTTAATGTATTGGCAAAAAAGCTATAATGTTTAAGCTAAAATAAAATATTGAACATGGATGTGGTACAAGTGTGTTATATTTTACCATGTGAAAGGTATAGAGGCTTCTCCACCTTCTAACATAGGAAAACGTCCTTGTAGAAATTGTAACTGTGAATAATATTTCTTGAGTGTACTGCATCCCATAAAATCATGTGAAACATGTACAGCACTCTGAAGATGAAAATACAAAATGACAATCACAGAATTAAATACAAAAACAAGAAATGTATTGTGGAAACCACATTTAAGCCGGATTTAAAAACTTTCACACGAAAATTACAGAGGTAAATAATCCATATTAAAGCCAGGTAGAGTTGTGGTTACTTTCTAATAATGTTCATCACATGGTATGTTATCATTATATGAAGGCCTTGGTTCAATAAGTTATTACATCAATGCTACAATGGCTATGTAAAGATCTAAGCTGATAGTTCGGAAAAACTTGGATATCTAAGAAGCATACAGGGTCCATGAAAAGCTGAAAACAATATTAATCTTAAATTGAACAGCATAACATCTATTTTGGAGGGTTTAATTGCCATAGCAACAGAATTCCTGAAAAGGCTAATTCTCTGGATTGAGCTGCTAACCGGTTTCAAGGTGCATACTTTTCTCAGTAGTTGGCAACTACCCTACATGATTTAGAATCAGTGGTGAGGGGGAGATCTTATCATTCATTTATAAAAATGTACTATGACTGATGCATAAAACTAACAAATGGTTTTAAGCATTTATAAGCCATGTGAGGAACAAACAGTGACAAACATTGTTTCTTCAGTGAATATTTATGAATAGGTATAAATTGCAAAAAGGTGTCAGACATCTCATTGATATGCATATGATACATTTAATAATAATACCACATAATGATAGTCCCATAATAATACTTTTAATAAAATCCATTGTTGATCAAATAAAACTTGTAATCAGATAATAAATTAAAATGCATCATCATTTCTGAAGTGGTTTTAAATGAAATTCAATCAACAAACATTATTAGAATGAGAACGAAATATAACAAAAAGTAAGATGGCCAGTACTCTTTTTCATGAGTGTTGAGTACTGCAAGTTCAGTATTTGAGTAAGTATGAATATGATTACAATTTATTTTCTTGAGTACTGGGCACAGGCAGGTACTGGAAGAAGTGGTGCTTGTACTCATAATACTTGAGTACTGCTAGTTCAGTATTTGAGTAAGTATGAGAATGAGTACAATTATTTTCTTGAGAACTGAGTACAGGCAACTACTGGAAGAAGTGGTACTAGTACTCATAATACTTGAGTACTGCTAGTTCAGTATTTGAGTAAGTATGAGTATGATTACAATTTATTTTCTTGAGTACTGGGCACAGGCAGGTACTGGAAGAAGTGGTACTTGTACTCAAAATACTCGAGTACAAGTATTAGGAGATCACTATCCCTGCCTTGATCAGTAGACATGTGATCTACAGACTGAGCTAGCTGGGCAGGTCTAGCAAAACACGAGCAAACAAAATTTGATGTAAAAGTAAAATATTATCCTACCTGTCTTAACTGTTCTAACTCATTACAACATTTATTATAATGTGCTGGATCTTCTCCATAATGTTCTTGTATATACTAAATATAAAAATAACAAAATATCACATCAGTAAAAGTAGTACAGGTATTTTGAAAGTATAATACAAGAATATGTAATATTGATTAGATGATGTTCAGGCCAGGAGATATCACTTTATCAAGAGTGTTTAGATTAAATTAAGGCACCGTAACTCTAGACCCAGAAGTTCTGTAACTGTAGACAATCCTTGTAAGAGTAGGCTAGAGTTACGGAAGTCTTACAGCATACGTATGTTTCAACTTATAAATGTCAGTCAACTTGATTATGTTCATTATTAATCAAAATTTACTGGTGCGACATATGCTTTTGTCATTACAAGCCCCATTTTGGATATTTATAATAAACTAACAAGATGTTTAATATTCAGTGATATGACGCTGTCATCTTCAAAGTGTTCATACTTATTTTACTTTCCAGCGTTTACCTTAACTCTAGCCACTGCCTACAATTAAACACTTCTAATGTATTATAGTCCATTCTTGTCTCACAATTTTATCAGATTTAACTGTTTATCTATCATGTATATCAGCGACTGTGTATGTTGCAATGTGTTAATTATTCTGACTACTATATTCCTTATGATAACACAAAACAATTAGGTATTGATTTATCGAAAGGCAAGTATAGGTGATATATCGATATATCATGTCACATAAATGGTGTAATAGAAACCACTAGAACTCCAGGATATATATTTTTTTTATATATATAATGCTCTCATGTTGTTATGCATAATTTAAAGTTGTTTAAGACATCAACACAGACTGAAACAAGCAGTAGCCCGGTACAACAAATTTTCGATCAGCTAACGATTAATTGCCATGAAAGGCATACGTAAGGGACAAACAGCGTCTATAAACGCTGAAATACTGTTCAACAACTATTTAGCGCTAAAAATATGCAAAAAATACAACCTTACCTCATGTCATGTTTTAAATATCTGTTTTCTACGTGACTGACCTAATTTTACTAAACCGGAAGTTGCGCAACCTATTTTCGGTCAGATGCTGATAAAGTATACTGGGTGTCATAGATCGCGTGACAAGATGTCATAAACCATTATTATAGATATTAAACACAATATTTAACTGTCACTAACGAATAAACTTCTCAAAACCTATTTACAGTGAATCTTATTGATAGTTTTTATAGTGAATAGTGAAAATAACTAAAAATATGTCGTAGGTAAGATTTGTACGATTTTTACCGATTGTATCCCCAATTTTCTTTAAAAAAGATTGAATGATACAACTGTGGTGTGTGTAAACAAAACATGTGCCTGACGAAGCGGAAAGGGCAAGTTTAGCCAGCATAGCTAAAATTTTCAGGGGCGGATCGAAGATTGGTTGTGATTGAAAATAGGTTGTGTCAGGATATGTTCTTATTTTTGATACTTAACTGGAAACATGATCTATGAATATGTAAAAGTCCTACGTAATAGCTAAATGAAACACTAGAATGAATCGATTTTCCAAATAGTGAATTGATAGCGGATCGTTTGTCAATAATCAGGGATACATCGATATCGCAATTTTCGATGAGGTCCCTAAAAACAACCAGTATTGGATTCCTTCATATGATTATGACTCATCCCTGACTATGACTCCTCTACTCTAGGTATTTTAAAGTTTGTCTCTGTAATTTAAATACATTAAACACATTACAGACATACTAGATATAAGACATCAAATAAATCTGAATGAAACAAACGCAATAAATCGTGTTTTCCAGATTTTTTCCCATTTTGACAGGAGTTTGTTTACAAATTATCTCCCCTGTCAAAGATTGAAATTTTTATTGAACGCTACTGAAGCCTTTGAAATAAAAGTGATGTATGTAAAATTATTTTAAACATACCCTTTTCAATGTAGGACCAAATTCAACATATTCTGGACTGTGTTTCAGCTCAAACGAGAGCATCGGCATTCGTGGAACAGCTTCCATTATTTCTTTTTTAATCGGTGCCGTTTTATTTATTTATCGTGAAAATAGAACATATTTATTCCGGTCCTACTAAATACCACTAAGACACTACTAAGCACTACTAAGCACTACTAAGACACAGCAAACACCACTAAGACACTACTAAGCACTACTAAGACAGGATTTTAGGTGTTTTAATTGTATAAAATGTTATTATATGTTGATTTAACTACTAAATACGACATTTTCAGATGGTTTTGCAAAAAAAAAAACCCAGTTAAAAATGATATTTTAGCGCAAATAGTTAAGTGAATAGATGAAAAAAAATGAAATCTCATTTCACCTCTAAAACTCGAATGAAATAAATAAGTACTTTATCTTGAACAAAATATTGTCAAAAAATTAAACATCTGCTTAGATTTTGTTAAAAAACGACTATTTTATAGGAGATATTTAATTAGAAAATAAAATAATAGACCAAAAGATGAAATTTAATGTTCACTACTAAGACACCACAAACACCACTAAGACACTACTAAGCACTACTAAGACAGTATTTTAGTCGTTTTAATTGTATAAAATGTTATTAAATGTTGATTTGAAACAGAATACGAAATTCTTTTGAAAATAAATCAACAGCTAAAACGATATTTATTAATAGTTAAATAAATAGACGAACAGATTAAATCTCATTTTTCACTACTAAGACACGAATTAAGTATATTTTGTTGATTAAAATGTTCTTAGAAATTTAAAAGGAATCTTATTACGACTAATACACTACTAAGGTATATTCAGCCACTACTAAGACACTACTAAGCTATATTCAGTCACTACTAAGACACTACTAAGCTATACTAAGTCACTACTAAGACAAAACTAAGTTATATTAAGTCACTACTAAGACACTATCAAGCAAGACTAAGTCACTACTAAGTTATATTAGGACAATACCAAGCTATAATAAGTCACTACTAAGCTATATAAAGTTACTACTAAGACATCACTAAGCTGTATTAAGTTACTACTAAGCTATATTGAGTCACTACTAAGCTATATAAAGTCACTACTAAGACACTACAAAGCTATACTAAGTCACTACTAAGACACTACTAAGCAAGACTAAGTCTCTACTAAGTTGTATTAAGTTACTACTAAGTTATAATAAGTCACTACTAAGACTACTAAGCTAAACTACGTAACTACTAAGCTATATTAGGTCACTACTAAGACACTACTAAGCTATACCGAGTCACTACTAAGCTATAATAAGTCATTACTAAGCTATATTAAGTAACTTCTGAGACATCACTAAGCTATACTAAGTCCCTACTAAGACACTACTAAGCTATAATAAATCACTATTAAGCTATAATAAATTACTACTAAGCTATATTAAGTTACTACTAAGACATCACTAAGCTATACTAAGTCACTACTAAGACACTACTAAGCTGTATAAAGTTACTTCTAAGCTATAATAAGTCACTACTAAGCAATATTAAGTCACTACTATGACACTACTAAGCTATACTAAGTCACTACTAAGACACTACTTAGCAAGACTAAGTCACTAATAAGCTATATTAGGTCACTACTAAGACACTACTAAGCTATTATAAGTTACTACTAAGCTATATTAAGTTACTACTAAGACATCACTAAGTTATATTAAGTCACTACTAAGACACTACTAAGCTATACTTAGTCACTACTAAGCTATAATAAGTAATTACTAAGACATCACTAAGCTATACTAAGTCACTACTAAGACACTACTAAGCTGTATAAAGGTACTACTAAGCTATAATAAGGCACTACTAAGCAATATTAAGTCACTACTAAAACACTACTAAGCTATAATAAGTCACTACTAAGACACTACTTAGCAAGACTAAGTCACTACTAAGCTATAATTAATTACTACTAAGTCACTACTAAGCTATATTAGGTCACTTTTAAGACACTACTAAGCTATATTAAGTTACTACTAAGACATCACTAAGTTATATTAAGTCACTACTAAGACACTACTAAGCTATACTTAGTCACTACTAAGCTATAATAAGTTACTACTAAGACATCACTAAGCTATACTTAGTCACTACTAAGCTATAATAAGTTACTACTAAGACACTACTAAGCTATACTTAGTCACTACTAAGCTATAATAAGTTACTACTAAGACATCACTAAGTTATATTAAGTCACTACTAAGTCACTACTAAGCTATAATAAGTCACTACTAAGACACTACTAAGCTATACTTAGTCACTACTAAGACACTACTAAGCAAGACTAAGTCACTACTAAGCTATAATAACTTACTACTAAGTCACTTATAAGCTATATTCGGTCACTACTAAGACACTACTTAGCTATAATAAGTCACTAATAAGCTATAATAAGTTACTACTAAGCTATACTAAGACAATATTAAGCCATAATAAGTCACTACTAAGCTATATAATGTCACTACTAAGACATCACTATTCTATACTTAGTCACCACAAAGCTTTATTCAGTCACTACTAAGACACCGCTAAGCTATACTTATACACTACTGAGCTATACTAAGTCACTACTAAGTAATAATAAGTCACTACTAAGACACATCTTAGCCACTACTGAGTCACTAAAAAGACACCACTAATCTATATTCAGTCACTACTAAGACACTACTAAGCTATACTAAGTCACTACAAAGCCATATTCAGTCACTTCTAAGACACCACAAAGCTATAATAAGTCACTACTAAGCAATATTAAGTCACTACTAAGACACTACTAAGCAAGATTAAGTCACTACTAAGCTATAATAAGTTACTACTAAGTCACTTTAAAGCTATTTCAGGTCACTACTAAGACACTACTAAGCTATATTAAGTCACTACTAAGACACTACTAAGCTATACTAAGTCTTAACTAAGCTGTAATAAGTTACTACTAAGACATCACTAAGCCATAATGAGTCACTACTAAGCTATATTAAGTTACTACTTAGACATCACTAAGTTATACTAAGTCACTACTAAGACACTACTAAGGTGTATAAATTTACAACTAAGCTATAATAAGTCACTACTAAGCCATTTTAAGTCACTACTAAGACACTACTAAGCTATACTAAGTCACAAATAAGACACTAGTTAGCAAGACCACGTCACTACTAAGCTATAATAGGTTACTACTAAGTCACTACTAAGCTATATTAGGTCACTGCTAAGACAGTACTAAGCTATTATAAGTCACTACTAAGACATCACTAAGTTATATTAAGTCACAACTAAGTCACTACTAAGCTATACTAAGTCACTACTAAGCTATTATAAGTTACTACTAAGCTATATTAAGTAACTACTAAGACATCACTAAGCTATACTAAATACTACTAAGACACTACTAAGCTGAATAAAGTTACTACTAAGCTGTAATAGGTCACTACTAAGCAATATTAAGTCACTACTAAGACACTACTAAGCTATACTAAGTCACTACTAAGACACTACTAAGCTATACTAAGTTAATACTAAGAAATCACTAAGCCACAATGAGTCACTACTAAACTATATTAAGTTACTACTAAGACATCACTAAGTTATACTAAGTCACTACTAAGACATTACTAAGGTGTATAAATTTACTACTAAGCTATAATTAGTCACTACTAAGCCATTTTAAGTCACTACTAAGACACTACTAAGCTATACTAAGTCACAAATAAGACACTAGTTAGCAAGACAAAGTCACTACTAAGCTATAATAGGTCACTGCTAAGACACTACTAAGCTATTATAAGTCACTACTAAGACACTACTAAGCTGTATAAAGTTACTACTAAGCTATAATAGGTCACTACTAAGCAATATTAAGTCACTACTAAGACACTACTAAGCTATACTAAGTCACTACTAAGACACTACTAAGCAAGATTAAGTCACTACTAAGCTATAATTAGTAACTACTAAGTCACAACTAAGCTATATTATGTAACTACTAAGACACTATTAAGCTATAATAAGTCACTACTAAGCTATATTCAGTTACTACTAAGACATCACTAAGATATATTAGGTCACTACTAAGACACTACTAAGCTATAATAAGTTACTTCTATGCTATATTAAGTTACTACTAAGACATCACTAAGGTATTTTAAGTCACTACTAAGACACTACTAAGCTATACTAAGTCACTACTAAGACACTATACTAAGCTGTATAAAGTTACTACTAAGCTATAATAAGGCACTTCTAATTAATATTAAGTCACTACTAAGACACTATTAAGCTATACTAAGTCACTACTAAGACACTACTAAGCTGTATAAAGTTACTACTAAGCTATAATAAGGCACTACTAAGCAATATTAAGTCACTACTAAGACACTACTAAGCTATACTAAGTCACTACTAAGACACTACTTAGCAAGACTAAGTCACTACTAAGCTATAGTAAGTTACTACTAAGTCACTACTAAGCTATATTAGGTCACTACTAAGACACTACTAAGCTATAATAAGTCACTACTAAGACATCACTAAGTTATACTAGGTCACTACTTAGACAATACTAAGCTATTCTAAGTCACTACTAAGCTATAATAAGTTACTACTAAGCTATATTAAGTCACTACTAAGACATCACTAAGCTATACTAAGTCACTACTAAGACACTACTAAGCTGTATAAAGTTACTACTAGGCTATAATAAGTCACTACTAAACAATATTAAGTCACTACTAAGACACTATTAAGCTATACTAAGTCACTACTAAGACACTACTAAGCAAGACTAAGTCACTACTAAGCTATAATAAGTAACTACAAAGTCACAACTTAGCTATATTAGGTCACTACTAAGACACTACTAAGCTATAATAAGTCACTACTAAGCTATATTCAGTTACTACTAAGACATCACTAAGTTATACTAAGTCACTACTAAGACACTACTAAGCTGTACTAAGACACTACTAAGCTATAATAAGTCACTTCTAACCTATATTAAGTTACTATTAAGACATCACTAAGCTATACTAAGTCACTACAAAGCTTTATTCAGTCACTACTAAGACACCACTAAGCTATACTTAGTCACTTCTAAGCTATATTAAGTAACAGTTACTACTAAGACACCACTAAGCTATACTTAGTCACTTCTAAGCTATATTAAGTAACAGTTACTACTAAGACACCACTAAGCTATATCCAATACTAAGCTATACTAAGTCACTACTTAGTCACTACTAAGTCACTACTTAGACACATCTTAGCCACTACTGAGTCACTAATAAGACACCACTAAGCTATATTCAATCACTACTAAGACACTACTAAGCTATACTAAGACAATACTAAGCTATAATAAGTCACTACTAAGCTATATTAAGTTACTACTAAGACACTACTTAGCTATACTAGGTCACTACTAAGACACTATAAGGCCAGACTAAGTCACTTCTATGCTATATTAAGTTACTACTAAGCTATAATAAGTCACCACTAAGACACTATTAAGCTATACTACGTCACTACTAAGCTATATTAGGTCACTAGTAAGACACTACTAAGCTATACTGAGTCGCTACTAAGCTATAATAAGTCACTACTAAGCTATATTAAGTTACTACTGAGACATCACTAAGCTATACTAAGTCACTACTAAGACACTTCTTAGCAAGACTAAGTCACTACTAAGCTATAATAAGTTACTACTAAGCTATATTAAGTAACTACTTAGCTATAAGCTTATTTTCAAGGTGAATATAAATTAATGAATGTAATTATTGTGAATGTTTTTCCATAGTATTTTTACAATAACTACATGTATCGTATCGTAAATAATCACATCGTCTCCTTTCCGATAGATACGTATCGTATCGTGTGGTTACTATAGTCTTGCTTCAGTGCTTTCAGCGCTTTGATAATAGAGTGGAAAGAATGATACAGGACGGTAACCGTATCACCATGTGTTTATACTTTTTATAATAAATTCTGTTCTGTTCTGTTCTTTTCTATCATAAAAGTGTACCCACTGCGTACGTAATATACATGCATTATACAATCACACCAGGGGTCATAAAATTCAACAATCACATAAGCGGCCATAAAATCAGATAAAGCACGCTTTCAATAACGACTATTGGTAAACACGGTGTATAAACGACTGTACGACATCAGTGATTGCGATTGGTAGTGAATTTATACAGAAGTACAATTTATTAGTTTTTACGGGATAACAAATCTTCTGGTACATAGACAGATTTTCAAAATAAACCTTAGCTCGTGATAAACTATTTGCAGCAGTTTTGATGATTCCATATCGTTCTTTTATAGTAAAAACGTTAACAATCACTTCCAAATCACGAACTATTTTGCTTTGTTGACATCCATAGCTTGTCTTGTAAACTCGATTTCGAGAAAACAAATCACACTCAAATTTGACAAACCTAGGTATTTATTCACAAAAAAACACAAACCGAAAACGAAAACACAAATATTTTTACGACAAAACATTGCATTATATATCTTTTTTCATTGGAATATCATCCTTGTAATATGAAACACTGGTCTGAATTTAAAATAAAATGACTAGTGTTTTTTTATGTTATATTAATGACGTGGTTATGATAAATTGCTAACGATGAATAACGTCGTTGCTGAACACAATTTTCCCTAGATTAAATTGTCGTATTGAATGCCGGAACATCGGAATTATTTAAGAAAACTTGACCAACAATTTTGTTTTTTTATTTTGATTGAGAACTCTAAAACCTACGCGCACGCGGACGCTTAAAACCATCATCAGACAAATTTATGATCTTGACCAGAAGACTCCGCCTTATTAGTTCGTGTAGTATGCAAGTCATTTACTAAATTACAGAAAAAGGTTTTAAAATCTTCAAGACATAGACCGACTCATCTTTTTATCCGAATTACTTTCAAAAATCCAGAATCAACGCAAACTACCTATATAGCTCGTGTAGGATAACTTGAGACAAACGAGTCAATTTTGGTAAATATTTTGGACTCAGGTATTACATGAAATAGGGGGTCAATTTATGAAGTATGGTAACGTATATAGCTCTGGTAGTGTAGACGACAGTTTATAAATAAATATTTTTTTACAGATTTGAATGCGCTTGAAAAGAAGAAATTATTTTTACTTTATTTTGAGTAATGAACATATTAAATGTGTGGAACGTGTGTTCCTGTGATGAATTTAATATGTCAAAAACACACTGATAATATTAGATAATTACGTGTACTAATTACTATACTTAGATCCTATTGCGTATGAAAACGGTATCGTTGAATTTTGTCTCAAGTTATCCTTAACAAGCTACATTTTGTATAGCTCACCAATGGTTGGTAATATATCACTGTAATATATGCCAGTACACAAGGTTTAAAATGATCTCCTAAGTTGTATACTTCACGACAGGAAGTCGGATAAGATTAATGTATCGAATCAGCAGGGTTCCTATTTAACTCGTTATTATAGTATACTGTAATAGATCCCGATAATTAATAATTAGTGTCTTAGTAGTGTTTTTTTAATGCTTAGTAGTGACTTTGTATAGCTTAGTAGTGACTTAGTAGTGACCTAATATAGCTTAGTAGTGTCTTAGTAGTGACTTAGTATCGCTTAGTAGTGACATATTATAGCTTAGTAGTGACTTAGTATAGCTTATTAGTGTCTTAGTAGTAACTTAATATAGCTTAGTAGTGACTTAGTATAGCTTAGTAGTGTCTTAGTAGTAACTTAATATAGCTTAGTAGTGACTAAGTATAGCTAAGTAGTGTCTTAGTAGTGACTTAATATAGCTTAGTAGTGACTAAGTATAGCTTAGTAGTGTCTTAGTAGTAACTTAATATAGCTAAGTAGTGTCTTAGTAGTAACTTAATATAGCTTAGTAGTGACTAAGTATAGCTTAGTAGTGTCTTAGTAGTGACTTAATATAGCTAAGTAGTGTCTTAGTAGTGACTTAATATAGCTAAGTAGTGTCTTAGTAGTAACTTAATATAGCTAAGTAGTGTCTTAGTAGTGACTTATTATAGCTTAGTAGTGACTAAGTATAGCTTAGTAGTGTCTTAGTAGTGACTTAATATAGCTAAGTAGTGTCTTAGTAGTGACTTAATATAGCTTAGTAATGACATATTATAAATAAGTGGTGACTTAGTATAGCTCAGTAGTGTCTTAGTAGTAACTTAATATAGCTTAGTAGTAGCTTAGTATAGCTTAGTAGTGTCTTAGTAGTAACGTATTATAGCTTAGTAGTGTCTTAGTAGTGACTTAGTAGTGACCTAATATAGCTTAGTAGTGTCTTAGTAGTGTTATATTATAGCTTAGTAGTGACTTAGTATAGCTTAGTAGTGACTTAGTAGTGACCTAATATAGCTTAGTAGTGTCTTAGTAGTGACTAAGTATCGCTTAGTAGTGACATATTATAGCTTAGTAGTGACTTAGTATAGCTTATTAGTGCCTTAGTAGTAACTTAATATAGCTTTGTAGTGACTTAGTATAGCTTTGTAGTGTCTTAGTAGTAACTTAATATAGCTTAGTAGTGACTTAGTATAGCTTAGAAGTGTCTTAGTAGTAACTTATTATAGCTTAGTAGTGTCTTAGTAGTGACTTAGTAGTGACCTATTATAGCTTAGTAGTGTCTTAGTAGTGTTTTATTAATGCTTAGTAGTGACTTTGTATAGCTTAGTAGTGACTTAGTAGTGACCTAATATAGCTTAGTAGTGTCTTAGTAGTGACTTAGTATCGCTTAGTAGTGACATATTATAGCTTAGTAGTGACTTAGTATAGCTTATTAGTGTCTTAGTAGTAACTTAATTTAGCTTAGTAGTGACTTAGTATAGCTTAGTAGTGTCTTAGTAGTAACTTAATATAGCTTAGTAGTGACTAAGTATAGCTTAGTAGTGTCTTAGTAGTAACTTAATATAGCTAAGTAGTGTCTTAGTAGTGACTTAATATAGCTTAGTAGTGACTAAGTATAGCTTAGTAGTGTCTTAGTTGTAACTTAATATAGCTAAGTAGTGTCTTAGTAGTAACTTAATATAGCTTAGTAGTGACTAAGTATAGCTTAGTAGTGTCTTAGTAGTGACTTAATATAGCTAAGTAGTGTCTTAGTAGTGACTTAATATAGCTAAGTAGTGTCTTAGTAGTAACTTAATATAGCTAAGTAGTGTCTTAGTAGTGACTTATTATAGCTTAGTAGTGACTAAGTATAGCTTAGTAGTGTCTTAGTAGTGACTTAATATAGCTAAGTAGTGTCTTAGTAGTGACTTAATATAGCTTAGTAGTGACTAAGTATAGCTTAGTAGTGTCTTAGTAGTAACTTAATATAGCTTAGTAGTGACTAAGTATAGCTTAGTAGTGTCTTAGTAGTGACTTAATATAGCTAAGTAGTGTCTTAGTAGTGACTTAATATAGCTAAGTAGTGTCTTAGTAGTGACTTAATATAGCTAAGTAGTGTCTTAGTAGTGACTTAATATAGCTAAGTAGTGTCTTAGTAGTGACTTAATATAGCTTAGTAGTGACTTAGTTTAGCTTAGTAGTGTCTTAGTAGTAACTTAATATAGCTTAGTAGTGACTAAGTATAGCTTAAAAATGTCTTAGTAGTAACTTAATATAGCTAAGTAGTGTCTTAGTAGTGACTTAATAAAGCTTAGTAGTGACTTAGTATAGCTTAGAAGTGTCTTAGTAGTAACTGAATATAGCTAAGTAGTGTCTTAGTTGTGACTTAATATAGCTTAGTAGTGACTTAGTATAGCTTAGAAGTGTCTTAGTAGTAACTGAATATAGCTAAGTAGTGTCTTAGTAGTGACTTAATATAGCTTAGTAGTGACATATTATAAATTAGTAGTGACTTAGTATAGCTCAGTAGTGTCTTAGTAGTAACATAATATAGCTTTGTAGTAACTTAATATAGCTTAGTATTGACTAAGTATAGCTTAGTAGTGTCTTAGTAGTAACTTAATATAGCTTAGTAGAATATTAGTAGTGACTTAATATAGCGTAGTAGTGACTTAGTGGTAACTTAATATAGCTTAGTAGTGATTTAGTATAGCTTAGTAGAATATTAGTAGTGACTTAATATAGCGTAGTAGTGACTTAGTGGTAACTTAATATAGCTTAGTAGTGATTTAGTATAGCTTAGTAGTGTATTAGTAGTAACTTAATATAGCTTAATAGAGACTAAGTATAGCTTAGTAGTGTCTTAGTAGTAACTTAATATAGCTTAGTAGTGACTTAGTATAGCTTAGTAGTGTCTTTGTAGTAACATATTATAGCTTAGTTGTGTCTTAGTAGTAACTTAGTAGTGTCTTAGAATAGCTTAGTAGTGTCTTAGTAGTAACTTAATATAGCTTAGTAGTGACTTAGTATAGCTTAGTAGTGTCTTAGTAATAACTAAGTTTAGCTTAGTAGTGTCTTTGTAGTAACTTATTATAGCTTAGTAGTGACTTAGTATAGCTTATTAGTGTCTTAGTAGTGTTTTATTATAGCTTAGTAGTGACTTAGTAAAGCTTAGTGGTGTCTTAGTAGTAACTTAATATAAATTAGTAGTGACTTAGTATAGCCTAGTAGTGTCTTAGTAGTGACTTATTATAGCTTAATAATGACTTAGTATAGCTTAACGGTGTTTTAGTTGTGACTTAGTATAGGTTAGTAGTGTCTTAGTAGTGACTTAGTATAGCTAAGTGGTGTCTTAGTAGTAACTTAATATAAATTAGTAGTGACTTAGTATAGCCTAGTAGTGTCTTAGTAGTGACTTATTATAGCTTAATAATGACTTAGTATAGCTTAATGGTGTTTTAGTTGTGACTTAGTATAGGTTAGTAGTGTCTTAGTAGTGACTTAGTATAGCTTATTGGTGTCTTAGTAGTGTCTTATTATAGCTTAATAGTATCTTAGTAGTGACTTAGTATAGCTTAGTAGTGTCTTAGTATACCTTAATAGTGACTTAGTAGTGACCTAATATAGCTTAGTATTAACAAAAGCAGTCTGTATATGTCGTCACTAGTGTAATAAAAAAATTTCAACAACATTTAATCAATATAAAGTACGTTATAAATTCGTGTCAGTGGACCTTAGGAGTGGCTTAGAGGTGTCTTAGTGGTGATTGCTGTAATGTTTTCTTTGCGTCTCTTTTTTAATATTTTTGATATTATATCCCCGTTAGTTTTGCAAAAACAGTCATCATAGGTCGTTACTTGTATGTTTAAATTTTTGAACAACATTCAATCAATATAAAGTAGGTTATTTATGTCTAAGTGGACCTTAGTGGTGTCTTAGTGGTGATTATTGAAATGTCATCTTCTCGTCTATTTTTTAATATTCTTAATATAATATGCCCGTTAAATGTTTTTTACAAACACAATCTATATAGGTCGTCACTAGTGTAAGTTTAAATTTTCACCAACATTTAATCAATGTAAAGTATGTTATAAATTCGTGTCTTAGTGGACCTTAGTAGTGTCTTAGTGGTGTCTTAGTGGTGTTTACTGAAATTTCATCTTTTCGTCTATTTTTTGAATATTTGTAGTATAATATCCCCGTTTATTTTTAAAACAGTCTGTATAGGTCGTAACTAGTGTAAGTTTAATTTATCAACAACATTTAATCAATATAAAGTATGTTATTCGTGTCTTAGTGGACCTTAGTAGTGTCTTAGTGGTGTCTTAGTGGTGTTTACTGAAATTTCATCTTTTCGTCTATTTTTTGAATATTTGTAATATAATATCCCCGTTTATTTTCAAAACAGTCTGTATAGGTCGTAACTAGTGTTAGTTTAAATTTTCAACAACATTTAATCAATATAAAGTATGTTATTCGTGTCTTAGTAGACCTTAGTAGTGTCTTAGAGGTGTCTTAGTGGTGTTTACTGAAATTTCATCTTTTCGTCTATTTTTTGAATATTTGTAATATAATATCTCCGTTTATTTTCAAAACAGTCTGTATAGGTCGTAACTAGTGTTAGTTTCAATTTTCAACAACATTTAATCAATATAAAGTATGTAAATCGTGTCTTAGTAGACCTTAGTAGTGTCTTAGTGTTGTCTTAGTGGTGTCTTAGTGGTGTTTACTGTAATTTCATATTTGCGTCTATTTTTTGAATATTTGTAATATAATATCCCCATTAAATATTTGTTTACAAAAAAACTAGTCGTCATAGGTCGTTTTTATTATATGTTTAAATTTTTAACAACAATCAAACAATACTAAGTATGTAAATCGTGTCTTAGTAGATCTTAGTATTGTCTTAGTGTTGTCTTAGTGGTGTTTACTGAAATTCCATCTTTTCATCTATTTTTTAATATTTTTATAAAATATCTCAATTAAATGTTTCTTTATACAAATAGTATCAATATATGTGATAACTAGTGAATGTCTACATTTTTAATAAACATTTTCATGTTTTATTTGTGTCTCAGAAGTGGAAAAAAGAGGTTTCATTTTTTCGTCTATTCATTTAACTATTTGTGCTAAAATATCATTTCTAACTGGTTTTTTTTTAAACCTACTGAAAATGTCATATTTAGTATTTAAATCAACATATAATAACATTTTATACAATTAAAACACCTAAAATCCTGTCTTAGTAGTGCTTAGTAGTGTCTTAGTGGTGTTTGTAGTGTCTTAGTAGTGCTTAGTAGTGCTTAGTAGTGTCTTAGTGGTATTTAGTATGACCCTATTTATTCTGCGGCACCTATGAATATACGAATGCGGCGAAGTTGGGTTTAATTCGTTACCTACGTAGACAAGCATCATGACAAAGTTTGAAGACAGCTGAGTAAAAATTATGAACACTAGAGTGTTCACACAATTTTTCTATATTTGGGCTATGTGACCTAGTTTTAGAACCCACGCAACCAATATTTAAACCTTCCCTAAGAACCATCAAAACAAATGATCTGGCCCATTTCCAGGATATTTGTATAACAAGAGCTCTGCTGGGCGGGGCATTGTACGCCCGTATGCAGTCCATGCTGTGTTCTGTCTCATATGAAGACCCTTGACCTATGACCCAGGACCTCAGAGTAGGTCACATCCTTGACCGTAAGGATATCCAAAGCAAAGATCTAACAATCCCTATACATACAAACTCATTTATACCGTTAAAGACTCATACAAGTACTCCTTTTACCCAAGAACTGTTGCACAATGGAACCTCTTGCCTTTAGTGCCCATGAGACAGTAACAATGGACGCCTTTAAAGCTATGACCCCTGTGTCTGTCCTTGTCCCGATTTTTCAGCAGTAGATAACAATTACTTTGTATAATAGTTTTAAAATGCACTTGTAAATATGTTTTTTTAATACCACCCAGAGTTACCTCTCTGTTTGTAATATACACCTTTGATTAGGCAAAATTAGGCGCCGGCACAAAAACTTCAATAGTGAAGGAGTGCTGTACAAAGAAGAAGAAGAAAGATCTCGAAACCCGGGTACAGCTATTGTCAAGTAATCCCAAACATAAAATTTGGTGAACATAGGTAAAGTTGAGTTTTTTTTCATATGATGTCACTATGACCTTGACCTTTGACCCTGGGAATCCAAAACCAATTATAGGACACATCTTTGACACATGGGCCACTTCCTTCCTTCTTCTTCTTCC
Organism: Mactra quadrangularis; assembly: GCA_025267735.1. Lineage (NCBI taxonomy): Eukaryota > Metazoa > Mollusca > Bivalvia > Venerida > Mactridae > Mactra > Mactra quadrangularis. Next base: position 3,062,317 of record CM046297.1, read on the forward strand.
AATATTGAGCAGGATCTTTATAGACCGTAATTTGCTCACCGAAAAAATACTCATGGTGGCGGTGCATGGTGTCAATCAAAATATTGTCTTTTAAAGATTTGTCACTCAGGCACCCTGCAAGGAGAGTCCTGAATATTTCCAGTGAGATAACAGATGTGACTCTAGATGGCTACTCTCACATAAAATATGGTGAACCAATGTACTTGTTGAGTTAATGTCCGGACAAAGTTTTCATATTTTATGTTTAAAGTCACAGTGACATTGACCTCAAAATCAATAGGGCACACCCTCTACCCAAGCGCTATGGATCCTTACCGAAACTCCAGACCCAAGGCCGTCTATAGTTACGGAAGTTCCGTAACTGTAACAACTGAATAATCCGTAGGCTAGTTTTACGGATGTCAATTACATGAATATGTTTCAACTTTTAGAGGAGTATGGCATGACAAACGTTGCAATATTCTATACTGAAAAAATTTTGTTACAAAAAAATATTTGTTTTGTATAAAAATATATAAGTTCGATAAAAATATATATGTTGTAAAAAATATTTATGTGTTGTAAAAAAATATATGTGGTGTAAAAATATTTGTTGTATAAAAATATATATGTAGTTTAAAAAATATATATGTTCGATAAGAATATTTGTGTTGTAAAAAATATTTGTTGTACTAAAATCTAACATATATATTATCTATAAATATGGTATAATTAGCATGATGGGAAATAAGGTCTATTGTAACAAGGGATCTGGTTGGTATGTATACTGGCAGATTGTATGATCAAGACAATGTTGAATATATAAAATATAAAAGAGCCAAACGATTATTCCGAGCTGAGCAAAGGTCGGCTATTAAAAAATGTAATTCAGACTTCTACGAAGAACTACAGAAAATATCAACATTTGATATTAAAACATTCTGAAGACTTGTTAATAGCAAACATCATAATACCAAAGCTACAATATCTGAAATCACTATATCTGGCATCAAACTACAAGATCCGACCAGTGTTTCTGATGCATTCAAATCCCATTTTGCAGACATTTCATGCCAAAATACAAGGCAAATTATAACATGGAATTTCAACAAGTTGTGCATAAAAATATCAGTGACTTTTTAACATTTGATGACTTCTCTACTGATGATGTGCTGCCAATCAATGTTGGTATTACCGAATTGACAACAGCCATTAACTCTTTAAAGACTCAAAAAGCTCCAGGTCACGACAATGTTGTTAATGAACATATCAAATATGGTGGTGAAACTTTACACAAATACTTACAGAAATTGTTCAATCTAATGATTGAGACTTCATATATTCCCGCTGATTGTAAACTTGGAATTATCATCCCTATATGTAAAGATGGCAAACCAAAAGACTCGACAAAGAGCTACCGTCCCATCTCATTATTGCCAAGCATTTACAAACTGTTTGAATCTGTAATTCATCGCAGACTTAACAAGTGGTGCCTACTTTACAACAAATGCTTTCCAAATGGACAACAGCATGCATACCAAAGACATATTGGCTCGCTGACTGTCTCTTTTACACTTCAAGGAACAATAAAAACATACCAAAAGAACGGATCACCAATATATGCTGCTTTTCTAGATATTTCCGATGCATTCGATAATGTTGATCACTATGCCCTGTTTAGTAAACTCAAAGATTTTGGCATTAACGGCAAAATGTTACGCCTTCTTATAAACTGTTACTCAAATATCAAGAGTGCAATAAAAATGAATGGAATAACGTCAAACGCCTTCCCTATAGCCCAAGGTGTGCGACAAGGCGGAGTTTTATCTACGTGGATGTACCTCCTATCAATAGACAAACTTTTATGCGATTTAGAAATTTCACCGCATGGTTCTTGTGTAGGATCCATTCAAACTGGCAACCCTTCTCTAGCAGACGATCTTACCCTGATTTCCCCATCTCTGTCCTCATTACAATCACAAATAATCAGAGTAACCAATTATGCTCATAAATGGGGCTATGAACTTAACGAAAGCAAATGTAAACTGGTTGTTTTCCAAAAACAGTTAAACCCCAACTACGCCATAAATATAAATCACACAACTCTATGTGCTAGTGACTGCGCAACACATGTGGGCATCAAACTGCATCATACATTGAAACCTAAGTATTCAATTGAAGAACGACTACATAAAGCTAGATCATCATTGTTCTCTATATTGACATAAGAACAACATCATGGTGATATAAATCCATTAACTCTGGCTTCTATTATAAAAAGTGTATCGCAACCAATTGCCCAGTATGGATCTGAACTATGGAATCATTTAACAGCCCAGGACACCTCACAACTTGAACGTTTCCATCGTCTCTGTGCAAAACATTGACAACATCTACCTGCACGAATAAGAACTGATTCTGTGGTGTCTCTTATAGGCTGGCTACCACTTATAGCTGAAGTTAACAAACGCAAGATATCATTCTTCCACAAACTATGTATTATGCGTTCAAATCTAATTGCGCGGGAAATATTTGACTATAGACTTCATCTTTTTATTGAAATTGGTTATACTGATCAAACAGGGTTTATTCCAGATAACTACTATCTTAAATAAATATGGACTAAATACATACTGGAACGTCTACTTAGACACTGCTGGATTACCTACTAAACATGTATGGAAGCGTATTATTAATAAAGCTGTAGGACAATATCTTAGTTCTACATGGTTAACAAATATTTCTAGTGATGCTGACTTTACGCGTTTAAATAATATCCAGCTAGATATCACCCCATCTATTATATGGTCAAATGCCATAAGTAAGACAGACATTATACATACAATTAAAACAGTGAAATTCTTGATATTCGCCTACAAACGTAGAGATATTCAAAATTGTACACTGTGTAATTTATCAATCACAGATATGCAAAGACATTTAGTTGCATAGTGCTCTCAAGTTCAAATTATGAGACTGCAATTCTTAAGTTATGTACATAGACATTTTTCAATTAATCTTTGTCAGCTATTGAGTTATTTATCCGGTGAAAATTTCATAGAGACTCTATTTAACATCAATATTGTAAATCATTTTATAAGTGATAACAATTTACAATACATTGTATCTATATATAAGACAATTGTGCAAATTTATTTACACAGTGTTAAAACATCATAAATTATGAACGGTCTACTTACAGACAAAATTACAAATGTGACATTCTGTATAAACATACCATCAGATACAAACATGTAGTTTATTAATTTTGTTCATTTCTAGTTAACTTTTTGTTTATCTGTTCATTTGTTTAAACATGTACATTGTATTTTTGTATGCCGTTTATAATGATGTATATCACCTTAATGGTAGAATAAAGAGTATATGTATTGTTCAATTAAACCATTATACTGCACCGTTGTTTCTTATAGCTAGAATCTGTCCTACTGGCTCAAAACAATAAAGTAATTATTATTGGTTGTCAAAACTTGTTTTATAATAACACCAAGAGAACAAAAAAAGGACACTAATACATTTCTTTGTGGTTAAAGATCTACTGGTTTAAAGATTAATCATAGCTCGTCAATGATCAGTATTGTCAGTTTTAAAGTACATAATTATGTTTTTCTCGTTAATTTTTCGATCTGAATGCCGAAATATCTTACTCATCGCAATTCGTAATCATAGTTTACGTTTGTAACCAATTAAAAAGACACGTTTAAGGTTTTTTATGACGCCAATTAACATGATTAATGTAATTTGGTTTTATAAAACTGAAGAAATTGTTATGTCATCAACTTTTTGTATAATTAGAGTTACATTAATCAAACTAAATTACACTATAAATCATCTTAATTTCATCACGTATAAATATCCCTACTTCAAATAACACCGTTCAAACAACATTTTGCTGGCAAACACCAGGACAAAGTAAGAGTTTAATTTTGTTTTCATAATCATATTTATATATAACTCTGTTTCAAATTATAAGTTAATTTATTTTTTTGAAATATGCCTAAATATATATAACATAACACATTTTGTACATAATTTTTTTTTATTCTTAGGGTACAGTCAATCAATTGTTAACAGGTATTTTAAAGGAATATAATTCCTGTGCGCGCAATATAACCTTCTTGTGTTGATACACCTTTAAACCCAAACAAAATGGATTAAAACTTTGCTCTTAACCATATCAAGTTTTTGTAGTTTGACTGCATGCAATTTGAGAGTATATATGATCATAACATTGCTACATGAAAGTCAAAAAGTTGAGACTAACAACCATCTTGATTATTATTATTATTATTATTATTAGGTACTACCGTCACAATGATGCTTGTTTGGACCTTGACTGTAGCGATTTTAGCCATTGTGAATGGTATGGACGACAACAAACTAAAGGTCATACCATCTCCGATGAAAGATTTTAATTTGAATCAGGTGAGTGTGTACTTCAAAACTATTGCAATTAGAGTATAAATCAAAGCACTGGAGTGCTGGAGGAACGATATCCTGAACTGATTTAATAAATAAAGATTATAATTATGTAAAAAATCAAACTTGTGCAGCAATATTATCTATAAAATAATGTATGAAGTAACAATTAATAGAATTTAACAAGAGCAGTCCAAGGATAGAACTAGACTTTTCGAGTGTTTTGCTAATTGCAAGGTTTATCTTACTTTATCAAACAAATAAATCAGTCAAAGAATAATAAACCAATTCATATAAATATAAAAGAGGCAGAACTGCTATGACATACGTCCATAGTAACGTCCCTTTAAAGTTAAGTAGACGTACCATCAATGAATTAGCACATCTATTTTCATTTTGATATCTTAATTAACTTAAAGTTTGCACATGTTAACTAGACATTTTATGATTATATCATTGCAATCAAATACCATAAAGTCAGAATTATGCTGACACATATCTAAAATTGGTTTTATCAATTTCCGTTCAAAACTGCAAACACGTATTATTTAGTCACCAAATCAAAGCACCGATAGTACTGTTGCGGTAGTGACGCTGAAAGTTTGAAAGAACAGTGGTGCTTTTCACAAAAATTCTTACGAAAAAGATATTCGTATGTGAAAAGCAAGAATCCTTAGTAATACGCTAATTGTTTGGCTTAACAATTCTAATATTGTAGAATTGTGTATACCTTTATGTTTCATAGTTATTCTTATTATCTGTCTGACTTAGAAGTGCTAATTATATGAAACTGACTTACGAAAATTATTTTCATAAGAATTTCTGTGAAAAAGCACCACTGATCATGACACAGTCATACATAATACCTATGAACAACACATCAAACTTAATATTAACTCGCGTGACCTTTCTGTGTTGGTGCGCCGTAAAACCCAAACAATAATATTAACTCACAACTTTTGTGAAGGTTTAAACCCAGTCTCAACAAAATTTTCATCGCTAAGTTCATATTTATTTAGGCCAGCAGAACAAGCCCATTTTTCTTCGCTGGCCTGTTTGCCAGTTACAAGTAATCACATATTTATATACCTTTTCACTAGTTAACTTTTCCATGGAGGTACATGTACATGTAAGTCAGTCAGTGAAATATTTATCACAAGAAACAAACATGTAAAATTACCCGATATTATTAAATTTTGTTGCAAAGTATGAATGGTATGCGAGAGAACTTATCTTCTTAAATTAATCGGACACCTGCAGACTGCATTGCGTTATATTTGGAACTTTACTATCGAATCTATCGTTTACATTTGTAAACCAGTCAATCGCTGTGGTCGTTTACTGCCATTTCATCGATTGGAAAACCATCGATATTTGTACCATGTCTAATGAACAACATTTATTTCCTTAGTATGTACAGTCGCTCAAACAATGTGAAATTTAATTATGTTTGTCTCTAATACGACTATAACTATTTCTATTTCTTTGTAGAACTATTTAACGAAATGGGTTTAAAGAGACGGACGGGCACAGAATAAACGAAAAGTCGTCAAAAGCCTGATCGATTAGAGATACGAACACAAAGTCCCTGGTCTGATATAGGCAAATAGCCATATTTTCGTCGAGTGAGCCCGACGGGCCCAATAGACGTTTGACATTATGCCATTTGCGTACATAAGGGTGCATTTGCGCAATGGCGCGCTTTAGATTGAACATTGGATTTATACAGTTAAATCTCCGATTCGCCAATGTCTGTTCCATTTCGTCCATTTGCGCAAAATTCTCCATTGCGTGTTTAAGTCATATCCTGTTGTTTTCTTGCTGATAATATATTAACGCCCAAAAAAGTTATTTAACAATTAAAACTTCATTTCGCTACCGACTGCTCCATTTCGTCCATTTTGCCCCAAATTCTCTAGTGCGTGTTTTAGTCATACCCGCAGTAAACCGTATCATGTTGCTCTATTGCCGGAAGAAAAATCAAATCTATGGAAATAAGTAGCAACCGATTATCAGGATAATATACTAACCGGAAACATCCGAATCAAATTTTGCAGTAATGATATACGGAGTGGATCGGGGTTTTTGCTTAGATTCAATACTTGGGGCTGAAATTACGGTTTGTTAACTCTGTTAGACATCGTTCCAAAAACCTGGCGTTAATGCATTTCGGCATTTGTTTTTCCATTCATGCATCATAATTGTTTATCGGTAAAAGGCGATTTAATTTGCATATTTAAAAGATATATGCTTCATCTGTTGAAGTTATTTCATTTCCATTTTTAAAAACGATTCTTTTGTTTTGTTGTTGTTTTTTGTTGAGTTAAATGCCGTAGCAACGCTTTGTATAGTTCATATGACGGCGGTCAGTCAACCTACACACCGCTTTTGAAACGGCTGAATCACTGGATTTAGCTGTTAATTAGTTATTAGTCACATACTTCCGTCAGTGACTGGCAACGGCATTACGTGGTTAGGGATCATTGGACCGTAAAAATCATTTCATGAACAAACTTCACAAAAATCTACCCCGACCGGGAATCGAATCCCCGACCCCTCGATCAGAACACTTGCGTATTACCAACTGAGCTAGCTGGGTGGCTACAAGGGTTGCAAAACAATCGGTATTTTAATTTTAGATTTAATGATTAATTTTAATACCAATCGTTTTTCTACACCCTTTAGTGTAAAGTTTAGCGTTATAAAATCAAAAGGATATTCAAATAGCAAAATTAGCAACTGTGAAATAACTTTTGGCGTGGCCGAGCGATTGTTCTAACAACCATTGAAAAGCAAGTCCTACTTTTGTTCGAATCTCAACCAAACTCATTTTGTTTTTCTTGCTCAAGAATCATTTCATAAGCTCCTAATTCAGTGTGCATGATCGTGCTAGGGTCGCATCATCTCACACAACCATGGTCTCAATCAAGCAGAGTTCGTAGTAATCCATATAAATTCATGGCCAGTCAGTGATCATTGGTGTTTGTGGTTTGTGTCGGTACTACTTTCTTAAACATGTTCAAAAAGACCATCCCGGATTGCAATGCAACCAGTAACTTTCGCATCATTTTAGTCCGAACCCTTTGGGCAAAATCATCCTTGAATATGTGACCACGGCTTTAAGCTTGTTAGAAAGGATGAAGTTGCACGTACGCTGCTTTTTATAATATATAATGGATACGTTAATTGTTTGTATTAATGAATGAGTAATAAACTACCAGTTTGTAAACAAAAAAGATAAAGTAAATATCATTTAATATTATGATGTTGACAATGCAAATATTTATGGGTTTTTTTATTTTATTTATTTCTCTATATGCATCATTTAAAATGACAATGTAAATTAATTTGTGGTGATTAAGAATTTTTATTATGAATTCATCAAACATAGCCATGAACCCTGATTAACACTGTTTATTTACGCTTGAGTTTAATCTCGCACTACGTGGATCAATGATTATACATATTTTGTTAAGAAACGTATTTGGTGGACCTTTAAACGTTTAAGGTCCAGCAATTCAAAACGAAATGTAATCAAACGAACAAGCCCTCTCAAGTCGTAGAAGTAATATCTACATGTAGTGAGACGTAAGAGAAAGTTAGTCAGGTAGAACACCTCAACACGAGTAATCTGAACGTTGGGATCATTTGAAGACATAGACCCTGGATTGATGGATCTCCACTTAGACTTAGACCCTAAAGAAGACACAGCAGTAGACGCCTAATCTCTATGCAGGGGCGGATCCAGGATTTTTTTTCTAGGGAGGAGTGTCCCCACTTCTTCAGGATGTACCAAAATGAGCCACTCGTCAACCTCATCTGATCTCTAATGTTATATGAGGTCTCCATATCTACAGCAAAAGGTCTGGAGCGAGTTATAAATAAGCAGCTACGGCACTGGCTCGGACTATCGTTAAGTTTTATCGGACTTGGCCTGTACAAATCATCTGAGAAATATCCAGCTGCCTGTGTCATCGTAAGTTGAGGAGCTCAAGGTGGTTAAGCCAAGACAACTCATGGCACTATAGGACTCTTCCAATAAATGCACCAGTGCAGCATGGATTGAGCGAGCTGAGAACAGGCAGAAAAAGGTCAGTTAGTCAAGCTGTAGAGCCTGCCCAAAGCCGCCATGTACATCCAAATGATATTGCCACAACAAACAAAGGCAGGAATAACAAATGCTTCAGACACGATACAGTTGGGCAACAATTGATACAGTAAGCAGAAAAGAAGAAATATAGTACAATGGGATATATAGGAATACAGAAAGATGTAAAAGTAACAGCACAAAATGGAATGTACCTGAGCGGAAGCTTGTTTGGTCAGAGATGTTGCTCTTTGAGCCTGTCAGAATCAGCTATCTACTGAATAGTATCTACGTTGTGTTTCTCATCCCAAAGTAATTGAAGCTGACAGACGATCTAGCATGTCCACTATGTAGAAAGCTAGACATCCGGGACTTTATCCTTTCATCTTGCCATGTAACCCTGTCTTAAGTCAGAGACAAGTTGCGACATGACAGAGGAGATTAAACAAATGGACCTTTCAGCCTAACCAAATGCATATCAAGCTACGTTCGAATTTGGTACTTAGGTCAACCCTGGCTAAACAGCCGGGGGAGAAGTGATGAGCAACATGAGAGGAAGGCTGACAAATATGTAGAGTTGAAGGTGCATAAGAGAATAAAGGCTGGGGCAGTTTGTTGTGTCTTGTTGGATTCGGTTGCTAAGGATTCCCTGCTACATCCATCTGATCTTTTTCACATCATTGGGAATCAACGGTAGAGAGGAAGAAGGCAACACATGCTGTGAACAAACTGGACTTGGCTCCATAGAAACCAATGATAGCAAAGCTTTATTTCCTCTGTGGTACCGATGTACACAGAATTCAACAAATGTTTATATAGTTTGAGCATTGAAAGTCTCTTGAACTAAACTGACTTTTTGATGCAACATACATAAGAGGTTAACAAATTGCTATATTTCTTGGCAAATACACATGTTAGTGTTGTAGGCTTTTAATTCGGGTATATTTGCAAAATGTGCTTGTTGGTGTCTAAAGTGGCAACTTTTGCTTATAAATGTGTTGGTCTTGTCTGTCAGTAATGCTATAGAGTCACAAATAAAAAGATAATCATTTCGGATCGCTAAAGATTCAATCCCATCTAGCTGTGTTTGAACATTAGACACTCTCCGTACCGCTTTTCCCAAGTGCTACATGTTTAATCATTGAATATGTAACTATATATTAATAACGACAGATGCTGTATTGGCATCATTTACTAATTTATTGTATATTGGTGTCCAAAATTGCACAAAAGAATAAGTGGATACGAAATTTATGAGACTGTTTGAATTGTACTTGAGACGAATTTCAGTTTCATGTGGCTGGTGCGTCTGGCTTTGAATCCAAGGGTTGTTGATCTGATTCCTGGATGGAGCATGCCTTCGTGGAGTTTGGTAATGAAATATTTTGTACAGGCAAGTTTCCGCTTCCTCTGTATCAATTAAGACAGTTTTCACCCTCTATGTAGAATATACATGTATGTTTAGTACTTAGTCAAAAGCATTGGTCAAGAAATCTAGAACTGTCCGTAGAAAATATAAAATTCGGTGTAATGCACAACACATAATAGTTTGAAAAGTTAAGTGAAACGGGCACAGCAAGGTCCCATTTTTCTGAACAAGCTGGCGTTAAGTTCTTTCTGACGAAAGGACAACAAACACACTATTTTAGGCATCAATACTATTTATTTTACTAGACAGTTATGTACATAGGTGAAATACTGAACAAGAAATGTTTCTGTGCAAATCATTGAATTCTTGTAGATAGGTTCGTTCTTGATAATTCTGAAAATAATACGTGTATAAAACTAAAAAAACCCACTTAATTCTAAGGGTTGCTACGACTTCACTGTGAAAAAATTCTTAATTAGTATATTACATAGAAACTATTCTCCGATAGGAACGTGTCGTTTGATTTATGTTCAACCGTCTAATAATTTTGATTTAACGCCATTTATTATTATTTGTATTGTTTTAAACCGCATCCGAGACGTCTAACCATGAAACTTTCCTGGACTTAAGTCTTTACCCTCGCTCGCTTACGCTTTCACAAAGTCCCGAGAACTTTTCGTAAAAGAAGAAAATCTATACTTAAATTGTTACAGCTAAAGAAATACCGAAGCAATTCTTGTCCACTTTATACAAATAGATTTGGAAGTAAGTAGAAGTCATTAGCCGGATTTTTCAACGAAAAAAATCTGCTAGTAGTTTGGCGAAACACGGGCGGGCGGGCGTCCGGTGTCGTTAACAATTGCGTCAAAGTTTTCAATTTAGCATATATCTCTGCCATTTATTGTCAGATCTTAATGAAACGTCATACAATGATAACATACCATGTAATGAACAGAATTAGAAAGTAACCACAACTCTACCTGGCTTTATTATGGATTATTTCCCTTTGTAATTTTTGCCAGTATCATCCTAGAAACACGATGAAATATTGCCATCAACATTAAATCAGACAAGCGCGTTCAGCAAATAACAATGAAATTTTAAAGTTTTCATTATATATTCGAGTAAAAAACGAGTGGATATTAAATAGCAGAAACTTACAAAATTAAAACATCTGTCTTTGCAGGTAATGTTTTTTCATCATCCAATGCTTGTCCATTCCCATTCCATAGCCTTGACCATAACCCTGTCCGTACATTGGGCCATAACCATTTCCATAGCCGCTTCCATAATATTGTTCATAGCCTTTACCATAACCCCCCCCCCCCCCAACCATTATTGAAACCACCATCGAAACCAATCGAGTTAATCACCCCACTGTCCAAGAATCGTCTTCCTAAAAAGCATCGAAGAAATTTACGTAAGTTTAAATACAACATTATTCTATTGTATTTACTGAATATTAAACCTTTCAGTTCATTAGTCTTGTAAAAATTCTTTGCCCACGTCATCGATAAACGTCGGGTAATTCCGTATACTTCGTTTAACCATTGCGAAGCTTAGTTGCCGATTGTTGATAGTGATTACAATCGTAACAAATCGACGATTTTCGTACCCTAAAATGTTTTCTTTGGATTACCGATCGAGTGTAGGTTCCTGTGATTTAACAATAGGAAATAAATAGTCAGGGTCTTGACATTCCAACCGTGTACAAGAAATTGCATATTTAAAGCTTTTGTATGAATTAGCTAACACTAAATTGTTTTATTCTTACATTCTAACCAAATATATTCACATCTCAAAGCCTCTTTATTTATTTAGATATATCACACACAGTTCACACAACCCAACTTTGTCAAAACCACACAAATGCATTTTTGTTGAATAATAAAACAATAATAATAATTATTAGTTAAATGAGATTTATGATTGATAATGTCGACGTATTGAAAGTCATTAAACTTGTTACTGATGTATGCAATTTATTTATTATTAAAACAACTCCCATCTATTTTGAAAGAAAAACAATCGACATTTTAAAACCAACGGAATCAATTCGTTTTGTTTTCCTTTCATTCTTTCGAATGACATTGTTTGCAAAACAGACTTAATGATATAGCTTTAAAAAATGGGAAAAAGAACTTACCGAATGTGTTGTTGTTGGAGCTCTCTGTCTAGATTCTTGCTGAAAAATGATATTTTTAGAAGTATAAGACAGTGTAACATGAGAAAACTAAATCCAGTGAAATCTGGAATACTGTGCATTCCTATTAATTTTCTTTGTCCCAAGAATGTTTCTCTTGTTATTGACTATCGATTTTTATAATCAACTTAATCGGTTTTAACGATAGGGCACAAACAGCAACGCGTTTGTTAGCGATGAACATTGTAAAAGTATTCTAAAATCAAGTAAAAGATGTTCCTATTTTTTTATCTCATTCCGTCAGAACGAATTTAAATGACGTCATAAGAAGCTTTAAGTAAATTAGATAAAATTAATTGTTGGCCTATATATACGTACTTCCTCCTGACCTCCCTTGTCCGTAGACCACAGCACACCCGGCAACAATCACCAATATACTGAATAGAGTTTTCATCATTTATATTTGATATAAATACACAGTCGTTTACCAAACCTACAAACATAAAATAAAACTATAAAAAAACACACATGTAATGCTTTTACTCAAAATTGTCGATAATTCAAAATGTATTATTACAAGCTTTCGATGAAGTGTTGGATATTTACCAAGAATAACGTATTTTTCTTCTTCATTTGAACTAACATTGATTTCTACAGCATGCTATGGTGCCTGGTACTTTGAAAAGTGTCTTTTGTATTGCTTGTTTGCTAATTTGAATTCATGACGGTACGGCATATAAATCAGTAAATGTGTGACATTGGCTTTAAGTTCAAAATAATTAAAACAAATATATATTATAATTTCATCGTGGAACAAATGATATTATCTCGCCATATAATTCATTATTGCATTTGTTTCCTTTGCAAAAAAATTACGGCTCGTGGAAATAAACTTATTAGTTAAGATGGGTTTTGAACCACCGTTTTATTTTCGCTACATATTTTGTTGAAAGCTTAATTCTATTCAATTCAATATAAAATAATTAAACAAAAAAAATGTTAAAAATGAAAAAATATATGTAAAAGAAAAATAGTGTACAAAGCTGATGACTAAAGATCTCATCTATTCCTTAAGGAGCAGACGATGGACAGATGTGTAGAAACTCGCTTGTTCAACGTCTTATAGCGGTTTAATTCTAGGCTAGTTGGGAATGGATTTATATAAAGAGTCAACATGGCCAGGACCAAGAGTACTTTATTAGACTATCACAATTCTCTAAATAAAAATGTCACAGCCCACAGTACATTTATTACTGGTCTACATCTAACTTAGACATATAAAGCCTGTTCAATAGGATAAATTGTGTTATTTATTGTTTATTTCACCCAGTTTTCCTCTTATACAACATCTGACCTGTCAAAGTAAGTATGGCATCTCATAAAAATGTACTTATGTTTTTATTACGATTGTAGTTAATTGTGTGATTTATCAATCTCAGTGTGAGTTTATTGAAGTTGTACGGAAGAACTTGCCATCGCAATGTCCAAAGTCGCACACGTCGTTCCAATACTAGATCATTAAAAAAGACCGATATGAACTCTTCACACACATACATGGATTAAGGCCTAAAGCTTGGTGCAAGCTTATAAGACTTTATTACAAAATGATTTGACTTGCTAATATACTAAATTAGTTATTTAATAATATGTAAGTAGAGTAGATAAGGAATGTAAACGGGCCGGCATGGCACGGTACAACATAGCTCTCAAGGGTTCGACGGCTTCGGGTGTAAGATTTTAAAAACTGGTAGCCAGGGGGCGCTTTCATATTGATGCGGAAACTATTTTAAATGGAGCATGAAAACACCAGTTTAGTAGTGATTATGCTCAGTTGTTAATTAATAAATAAAAGACACTTGGACCATCAATACAAACCGCTGCAACTTTTAAACATACTAAGTTTCCTCATTATGAAATAGTGGCTAATATTGAACTCGGCGACCCTACATTCAGCAACATTACATACAAGTAAATGGAAGTTTAGTTTTCAATGGTAGCTTAGGTAGCAGCTTACTATTCGTGTGAACAAAATCTCCTTCAATGAAACGGTGCGATACAGTACGTATTGGTAGCTATTGCAAAGCGCAGCGCAGATTGCGCACGTTTTCATATCCACGAGTGAAGTCTCACGTTATAAAGAATATGCATATTTATGCATAAAAAATGAATTCTCCATTGGTGGTCATATATTATAACAAAAACATTAACAAAGACAGTTTAATTTGTATGTTGACAAATGTATTATCTGAAGCATTATGTTATATTGTTTATGATTCTAGACATGGCGGTTTATTATAATTTTATTATTTATTACAGTGATTATTATTAACAGATATGTACTTCGTTATTAATTTATTAATTTATCATGAACATGACGTTGCTGAGTAAGGCCATATATCACGAGTTACTTGTAGCATTGATAAAATATCATTGTATAATATATACATTGTATAACAACAATACAATCGTCTTGTAAAAAACAGACAATTTGGTCAAAAACCATGGCATTTTGTCCCAAAACTTGTAACAGCCCTCTTATATCAAAATAAATATTTTTCTAGACTGGTCAAGATTTAGTAAAGGGGTGTTCAACAAGTTCTTAAATTCAATACAGTTTGAGAAATTTTGGTTCCATTTCTCGTTTGTTTCTCGTTTTCTTATACGAGTAATAAAATACTAAAAAATCTATTCCAACTATCGCAGAGGAATCAATCTAAATGTTGAATTTGACGACCTACACACATATACAACAAATGATCACAAACCCAGTATCATAGTTATTCATAGAAATCAGCCCCATGTCTTAATGTTGCATTGAATATAGGCCTACACATAATAGTCAAACACCTTGGCTAAAAATCGCATGCACTTGAAGATGAAAGACGTATGGCGTATACAAGTTCCTTGGGTATAACCTCACATTAAAGTCATCCTCACATGCATGTACAACCTATGTCGGTCTCATAACTTGTCAAACAAATGTTATTATAATATTACACTGATAAGTTAATTGACGATCTTATAAGTGTAACATGTGATATGTGATATCTAGTTGTAAAATATTGACAGGTTTAATTTAACTTGGTCATCATTTTGTACTGAGTAACTCAGTATTCATCAAGTATCATTACGACGATTAAAAATATGCATTTTCTTCACAATGCAACTTACGACAAAAGTCATCTTAAGTATATTTGATGATGTCACAGAAACATCAGAAGATCAAAATACAATTTCTATCAATAGATTAACAATAGTCTGAATTGTAACTTGAGTCTGGTTACCTTTTAATACTTTTTGCCAGTACATTTGATAGTGTTATAGGGCCTATTCAACTGTAGGACGGACTTTAAATAAAAGCACTGGAGTGCTGTAGGAACGATGTCCTGAACTGATTTAATATAAAATAATTAATTATAATATATAAAGATTATAATTATGTAAAAAATCAAACTTGTGCAGCAATATTATCTATAAAATAATGTATGAAGTATCAATTAATAGAATTTAACGAAAGCAGTTCAAGGATAGAACTAGACTTTTTGAGTGTTTTGCTAATTGCAAGGTTTATCTTACTTTATCAAACAAATAAATCAGTCAAAGAATAATAAACCAATTCTTATAAATATAAAAGAGGCAGAACTGCTTTAACATAAGTCCATAGTAACGTCCCTTCAAAGTTAAATAGACGTACCATCAATGAATTAGCACATCTATTTTCATTTTGATATCTTAATTAACTTAAAGTATGTACATGTTAACTAGACACTTTATGATTATGTCATTGCAATCAAATACCATTAAGTTAGAATTATGCTGACACACATCTAAAATTGGTTTTATCAATTTCCGTTCAAAACTGCAAACAAGTACTAATCAGTCACCAAATCAAAGCACCGATAGTTCTGTTGCGGCAGTGACGCTGAAATTTTGAAAAGAACAGTGGTGCTCTTCACAAAAATTCTTACGAAAAAGATCTTCGTATGTCAAAAGCAAGAAACCTTAGTTACACGCTAATTGTTTGGCTTAACAATTCTAAAACTGTAGAATTGTGTATACCTTTATTGTTTTATAGTTATGCTTATTATCCGTCTGACTTAGAAGTGCATGCTAATTATATGAAACTGACTTACGAAAATTATTTTCATAAGAATTTTTGTGAAAAAGCACCACTGATCATGACACAGTCATACATAATGCCCATGAACAACACGCCAAACTTATTATTAACTCACATCTATTGTGAAGGTTTTAACCCAGTCTCAACAAAAATTTTATTGCTAAGTTCATATTTATTTAGGCCAGCAGAACAAGCCCATTTTCTTCGCTGGCGTGTTTGCCAGTTACAAGTTATCACATAATTATATACCTTTTCACTAGTTAACTTCTCCATGGAGGTACATCACAAGAAACAAACATGTAAAATTACCCGATATTATTAAATTTTGTTGCAAAGTATGAATTGTATGCGAGAGAACTTATCTTCACCTGCAGACTGCATCGCGTTATCTTTGGAACTTTACTATCGAATCTATCGTTTACATTTGTAAACCAGTAAATCGCATTCGGAACACCTCGACCTTTCATGAATGAATAGCGTAGCGAATGGCCGAGGAGTTCCGAATGCAGTCAATCGCTGTGGTCGTTTACTGCCATTCCATCGATTTTGAAATTATTGCATATGTACAGTACTCCATGTCAAATAAACAACATTTATGTCCTCAGTATCTGTACAGTCGCTCAAACAATGTGAAATTTAATTATGTTTGTCTCTAATACGACTAGAACTATTTCTTCTTCTTTGTAGAACTATTTAACGAAATGGATATAAAGAGACGGACAGGCACAGAATAAACGAAAAGTCGTCAAAAGCCTGATCGATTAGAGACACGAACATAAACTCTGGTCTGATATAGGCAAATAGCCATATTTTCGTCGAGTGCGCCCGACGGACCCAATAGACGTTTGACATTATGCCATTTGCTTACATAAGGGTGCATTTGCGCAATGACGCGCTTTAGATTGAACATTGGATTTATACAGTTAAATCTCCGATTCGCCAATGTCTGTTCCATTTCGTCCATTTGCGCAAAATTCTCCATTGCGTGTTTAAGTCATATCCTGTTGTTTTATTGCTGATAATATATTAACGCCCAAAAAAGTTATTTAACAATTAAAACTTCATTTCGCTACCGACTGCTCCATTTCGTCCATTTTGCCCCAAATTCTCTATTGCGTGTTTTAGTCATACCCGCAGTAAACCGTATCATGTTGCTCTATTGCCGGATGAAAAATCAAAATTATCAGGATAATATACTAACCGGAAACATCCGAATCAAATTTTGCAGTAATGATATGCGGAGTGTATAGGGGTTTTTGCTTAGATTCAATGCTTGGAGCTGAAATTACAGTTTGTTAACTCTGAAACGATGTTTAGACATCGTTCCAAAAAGAAATATCGCCACAGTTATCCGCTCAAATTTGACGTGTTATTGATTCAATTACTTATTACTTTAGGATTGATCTCGCGATAACTCTAGATCTTCATGCTAAACAATATACCCTTTATATCGGCTAAAAAGCCCTTCCTTATTTAGATGTTTTGGAAGATAAGCCCGGAAATTCTGACAAAACCAAACATGACCTATTCAATGTGTTGTTACGTGGTTAACCCCAATAAAACAACAACAAAACATAAGCATATTATTCTCGGCCAAGAAAAGAACACTTCGTAGTCGAACTCCATACGGACTGAGTATACCATGTGAAATATACGATGACAAATGTATTTGAGACTCGTACACAGGAAAGAACATGGTCGCATTCTAAACATAACAATAGCAATATCTCATCAGTATGTGTTTCAGCATAGTTATAGTTATTAATATTTGAAAGGTTGTTTTTTTTTCAATTTTAGTATTTTGGTAGATGGTACTTCCAGTTTAGAAAAGCAGCATGCAGTTACTCAGGATCAAAGGACTTTACTGATTTCGAAGTGTTGATAAGTCCTGAAAGCAAACATAGCGTATTGATGACTAGGACCATGAGGTATGTTTGAATAATTTCTTCATTACTTTGTTGATAAATAAGCATGGTCACAGATCGCGAAACATTTATAAAAACGTTCTGTATTAGTTATTTGTTTGAAATAATATAAAACACCTTCGTGCCAGATATTGTTAAGTCTGTTGCACACCATGAATAGCGTTGGGTTTCATATGAGTATCTTAATTTCAAAATATTATCTAAAAGAGATATGTGAATATGAATCACATTCTACTGGGGCCCGTATTATCAAGCGTCTTACGATCGATTCTAGTCGTATATCCTTCTATATTATATTGACAAATTATCGTAAGATTTTTGATAATATGCTGCCCTGCCCTGCGTTCAGTTACCGCGAACGTTACAAAACGTTCCGTAACGATACATTCGGAACTCCTCGGCCATTCGCTGCGAATAATCTCGGACATATTTAGACGCTATCTTGAAACTACCGGCGTTAAAGTAAACAAATATATGATCGTTTAGCCATTGAGTGATGTTTCGTTTTTAGTCCGTAAATTTTGAAACATCACTCATTGCCTTAACGATCTCATATTTGTATATTAGATTAGGTTATTCGCAGCGAATGGCCGAGGAGTTTCGAATGTATCGTTATGTAACGTTCTGTAACGTTTTGTGTAATTGAACACGCTACTGGTCTCGATCATGGTTAACCTTTACGATAGTCAGATGTTATATTTCTACATTGTTTCTATTATTTGCTTCTAATCTTTATGTTTTTCATTCGATCAAAGTTGAGCAAGAAATTTACCTACGATTGCTTCACTCCACCCAGGTGTAAATTGGTACCTTCGAAGGTGGTATTATTTCGTTGAGCCAATTTGTCGGCTACACTAATAGGTGGAGTAAAAAGACTCCCAAGTGAGATTGATAAATCTATATCAGTACTCAGTAGCTCTATGACATGGGGTAATAACCGTAAAGTCGGTGAACATGCGTAAGCATGAAACTTAAAATACAATTACTTTACGTTACTTTGTCTTAATTTCAGAAATGACGTGTGCAACACTTTAACCAGTAGAGCTACTTTCGAATCTCACAATGTAGGTGTCATGAAGATAAAGGATTCAGCGGGTATGTAAATGAGTTTGTTCAATATAAATATGTAAATAGTTGTATAAATTATTATTTTTATGAATTGTAAGATGCATTCTTAATCTAGTGCTGTGAGAAAAAATAACACTGACATTAACATTCTTTACGATACCAGCATGCAGGACGGACCATTTTATCAGGGTCTATCGATAACGACATTTACAAAACCTACTAATATGGTAGAAAAACCCATTTTTTATCGATTTCTGTCTCAATATCCTTTTTGAATAACTGAAAGTGTCGCATCAATTCCATTCTCGTACTTAGAGTCTAGTAGGATTCTCAATGCTAGTATTGAGAATCCTACTATAGACTCTGGGTACGAGAATGCATCAATACATACTTCTGTTGATTTTCTGTCATTAAATTGTTATGTTACCGTTATATTATATATATATATACTGAACCAAAAAAGAAACTTTCGCAATGTATGTGCCAGTTGTTCAAGGGTACCACTTACATGTACACACATATATACATGTAGTAGCTTGTAAAACTGTTGCTCGTGTCAATAATACAGTATTTACAAAATCATAACGTTGATTTCATCCACGACTGGCCCTCAAAAAGTCCGGATTTGAACCCAATATTGAACATCTTTGGGATAATCTGGATAGACGCGTACGTCGACGTCCGAACCCTCCAAACAACATCAACGACCTTCAAGCTGCATTGCTTGAAGTATGGAATAGTATTCCACAGGCTGACATTAACAAGCTTGTGCGACGTCGCTGTCAGGCAGTCAGCATCGCCCACGGCGGTCACGCACGCTACTGATTGTTAACTTTAGAAACGACCCCTACCTTATTTTAATTTAAAATTCAACAATCAATCTGATCCTTTCCTCCAAAATGACGATTTTAAAAGAACCACAATACATTTTTATTTACAAAAATGTAAGCTTTCAGCCAAAATGATTTAAACTGTACTAACATATCTACAATCAAACTTGGCGAAAGTTTCTTTTTTGGTTCAGTATATTTATAAATGATTAGGGGCCAGTTGCCATGGTAATAATTGTGTCATTTGTTATAATTCGTTTAAACTTCCAGGTGGAGCCTTTAGTGGTGTTTACGTACAAGTAGCCGGTAATCCAAAGGTATTCCG
The DNA here is from genome assembly GCA_025267735.1 of Mactra quadrangularis. Taxonomy (NCBI): domain Eukaryota; kingdom Metazoa; phylum Mollusca; class Bivalvia; order Venerida; family Mactridae; genus Mactra; species Mactra quadrangularis. The sequence continues at coordinate 3,082,600 of CM046297.1, forward strand.
TATAGTGTATGGCTGTACAAAAATGTCCTTGACAGATAACACATGTGAAGATGCTAGTATATCTATATCAACAAGAATGCCTTACCCCAACAAGAATGTAATTGCAGAGATAAATGCCGTATTAATGCAGCTGTGGGGTGTAACTGTGGATCAACTAACTTACGTACAAAAAACTCAATGTAAGTACTTGAAGCTGCTCTCTCCGAGGTTTCATCTTGTAAATCAATTATTCTAAAAGTTCTCGAAATTGTAATGCTGAAAAGGAAAGAAGTGACTCGCATTTTTGTTTCAAAATCTTAAGAGAATACATAGTTACAATTTATACCCAATATAATACAACATCGTAAGTAATATAGTTACATTTAACTATGGATGAAACAGTGGCGTTACTGTGGGATAGACAAAGAGTATCGAATATGTCTTTTAGATGAATATTTAATTGATACTATCGATCTATCTGGCTGTTTCAAAGCTGATAAGAGGTCTCATAAGTTTAGACTGTAATATTTTGCATCGATTTCAACTCTTTAACATTTGCGAGTTAAAATAAAAGTTTCTCGCAATTTTCAAAATCCACTCGTAATTTGCGAGTATGTGAGCTTAAATTCGAGCCCTGGTTGATGTATAGTGTTCTGGTGAAATTGTTTTGTGTTACTTTAGTATAAACTTAATAAATTAGCTCTATACAATAAACATAAAATATATTACATCAGTGATTCTATAAAAAAAACGTACATCTGGTGCCCGATTGGATTTCTCAAGATACAGAAATTGTATCTGTACAAATTTATAACAAATGATATATATAGAGTCAAATAATGTTTTTACAGGGTAAAATGTTGCAGTTTACTAGGCTGACGATGAAAAAAATATTTGTCACATACCCAGAATCACTAGTTTTATATGCGGTCCTACCACGTTTGTATCGGTAGGAATAAATTGAATTTTTTTTGTAACATTTATATAATGTGTATCAAAATTTATTGAATTAATTTAATTATTAATCAAGTTTTTTTAATTTAAAAATTCTCTTTGATTAGGACAAAACGTATATTGATTTGAGCCAGTGATTTATCATTGGTCATAAATACAAATTCATTGTTAGAGTTACATATTTTATACATAATCACTATCAAAGATAAATTTTATTTTTCAGCTTGCGTTTCAAAGAATCATGTTGGACCAAGAAGTAAATGGTAACCACACACATTCTAATGAAGAATGAGCTAAAATTACAGTATCAAAGACCCGCGTGTAACTTCGACTTTCAAAAAAATATCACTCCTGTAAATGAAAAAATCGAGCGAATGATCTATTTGATAATGAACATTGTATCGTACATGTACATGTTGAATATAAAAAAACGAAATAAATACACAAAATAACTTTTGGTGTTGTCAATTGATTCTTAAATGTAATTATTCAAAATAATAATACATGTACCACGTACAGAGGTCATTCAATGACGTGTGTGAAGTTAGCCGTAACAGCCGTAACAGCCGCACCAGCCGTAATACGGCTGTTACGGCTGGCCGTAATATAGTATTGTGGCCGCAAATCACAGAAACGGTAAAAGTGAAGTGAATACAAAGATGGAAATGACTTAAGATGTAGGTTATTTATAAAACGTTCGTTCGTATCAGAAAATTTGGTGAAAGATCAAATTAAAAAAAAACAAATGTAGACTTGAACCTCTTTTTCTGACACGGGCGGTGTCACATAAAGATAAATACACATAAAAGGTGTTAAAATTATTCCTTTTCTGACAAAATGGATCGTCATTCTTCGAAAACTCGTTTTTAAGAGAATAATTCATTAAAATATGCCTATATATCTATCAAATAGACTCGAACCTCTGTTTCGGCTGTTACCCGGCCCAAGTACGTAGACCTAAAAAGTGGAGTTCACGAATGTGTATCAATATTTATTCCTTTACTGGCAACATGGGTCGTCATTCTGGGAAAACTCGTTTTCAAAAGAAATATTCATATTTTTATCGAATAGACTCGAACCTCAGTTTCACTGGCGGTTACCGGCCTAAGGGCATAGACAAAGAAGCGAAGGTCAGGAATGTGTTGCTATAGTAATTTTGTTTCTGACAACATGGGTCGTTATTCTGGGAAAACTCGTTTTCAAAAGAAATGTTCATCCAAATATGCCAACATTTCTATCAAATAGCCTCGAACCCCTGTTTCGGCTAGCTGTTACCCGGCCCAAGGGCGTAGACCTAAGAAGGCAAGTTCACGAATGTGTAGTTATCGTTATTCTCTTTCTGGTAGTATAGGTCCTAATTCTATGAAAACTCGTTTACAGGAGAAATTTTTATCCAAATATGCCAATATTTATATCAAATAGACTCGAAACTCTGTTTCGGCTGTTACCCGGCCCAAGGGCGTAGACCTAAGTAGCAAAGTTCACGAATGTGATGCGATAGTTATTCCCTTTCTGACAACATGGGCCGTCATTCTGGGAAAACTCGTTTTCAAAAGAAATATTCATTCAAATATGCCAATATTTTTATCAAATAGACTCGAACCTCTGTTTCGGCTGGCTGTTACCCGGCTCAAGGGCGTAGACCTGAGAAGCAAAGGTCAGGAATGTGTTGCTATAGTAATTTCGTTTCTGACAACATGGGTCGTTATTCTGGGAAAACTCGTTTTCAAAAGAAATATTCATCCAAATATGCCAACATTTCTATCAAATAGCCTCGAAACTCTGTTTCGGCTGGCTGTTACCCGGCCCAAGGGCGTAGACCTAAGAAGGCAAGTTCACGAATGTGTAGTTATCGTTATTCCCTTTCTGGTAGTATAGGTCCTAATTCTGGGAAAACTCGTTTAAAGGAAAAATATTTATCCAAATATGCCACTTTTTATATCAAAAAGACTCAAACCTCTGTTTCGGCTGTTACCCGACCTAAGGGCGTAGACCTAACAAGCGAAGTTTACGAATGTGTATCTATAGTTATTCCCTTTCAGGTAACATGAGTCGTCATTCTGGGAAAACTCATTTTCAAGAGAAATATTCATTCAAATATGCCGATATTTTTATCAAATAGACTCAAACCTCTGTTTCGGCTGGCTGATTCCCCGCCCAAGGGCGTAGACCTAAGAAGCAAAGTTCACGAATGTGATGCGATAGTTATTCCCTTTCTGACAACATGGGTCGTCATTCTGGGAAAACTCGTTTTCAAAGGAAATATTCATTCAAATATGCCAATATTTTTATCAAATAGACTCAAACCTCAGTTTCGGCTAACTGTTACCCGACCACAGGGCGTAGACCTAAGAAGCGAAGTTCACGAATGTGTATGTATAGTTATTCCCTTTTAGGCAACATGGGTTGTCATTCTGGAAAACTCGTTTTCAAAAAAAAATATTCATTCAAATATGCCAATATGTCTATTAAATAGAGTCGAACCTCTGTTTCGACTAACTGTTAACCGGCCCAGGGACCTAGACCTTAGAAGCAAAGTTCACGAATGTGTATCTATAGTTATTCCCTTTCGGGCAACATGGGTCGTCATTTTGGGAAAACTCGTTTTCAGGAGAAATATTCATCCAAATATGCCACTATTTCTATCAAATAGACTCGAACCTCAGTTTCGGCTGGCTGTTACCCGGGCCAAGGGCGTTAACCCAAGAAGAATGTGTTGCTATAGTTTTTCACTTTCTGACAACATGGGTCGTCAATCTGGGAAAACTCGTTTTAAAAAGAAATATTCATTCAAATATGCCAAAATTTCTATCAATTTTTTTTATTTTCAATATGTATCTATAGTTAATTCATGGATTTAAAGATTTGTTTCTTTTTTTTTAAGTTCTGTGGGTTTCTTCGAGGATTTCCGACGGACCATAATGGAGTCAACATGCGAAGGCCCTGTCAGCAATCTTTTAAGCAGATGTTTATCTGTGTAGAAAATTGCCAAGGTATTTCGGAATGCTGTCATTGTCAGATCCGCCATCTTTGATAGTACTTTTAATTGAACTTAGAGCTTGATTAGTATGATTATAGAAAATGTTCATGATTCTATTAAAAACGACTGAATCACAATCATGATCGGTAACCCAGATTCGCATTCTTGTTAAAAACACATTTCAGTACTCAAAAGTGATTTTATAATAATTCCCTTTCTGACAACATGTGTCGTTATTCTGGAAAAACTCGTTTGATATTTCTATCAAATTGACTCTAACGCTGGTTCGGCTGACTATAACCTGAATCTAGGGCGTAGACCTAAAAACACAACAGCTGTTTTGAAGGCCATATTACTCTTACTTCGAAACATAGGTCGTTGTTTTTGGAAAACTTGTTCAGCCCGGAAATAATCATCCAAAGCATTCCAAAATCTAAATACAGTTCTACACACAAGAGTCAAAACCTCTTAAGTTCTGGCAGGCGCGTTGGAGCTGGGGCCGCAGGGTCCGCGGCCCCATTTCTTTGGCAAACTGCGGTAATGGTATACCGCGAGGTAATTTTTTACACAATGTCATACTGAAAATCTTGAGGTCTAATACAAAGATAGTGCTGGAAATCGAGTTTCAGAGGCTTATATTCACAAAACTTTTCGACCGGCCGCAGGAGACGTCCCTGCCGTATTCACCCCATGATCTGCGGCTCAAATATTCATATCCTTCCTGTCTGGAGAAAATGATAACGGTACCTTAATCCACCACACTCCAGGGATTGTTATCATAACCTCGATTAAGACCCTAAATCTGTCAAGGCATACTAAGCTATAGATTGTTATCTTACAGATGGTATAATTTATGGTCTATGAGAATCTCTAGCTCTGGCCAGTTTTCAAGTTTTCACTTTGAAAGAAATTCAGTGAATTAAGTTCTGGCTTTCTGTACAATCAATAAGAAAATGTAAAGAAAGAATTTACATAGTTACCATGTATGCAATTCAAATACCAGAATAAAAATAAAACAAACTTATTTTACAAGAGTTTGTAATTTTCACATCATAATATTTACATAATATTTAAAAAAAATACATGTTAATGATTATAATATCTTTTAAATATTAAATGGATAACCGAAATGTCAACCAAAGCCATAGAATCGGAACACATTGTAGACAAATGGAAATTTTATATAAGAAGAGGTAGGCAGTGGAAATACTTATATTAGACTCTCGTCCTTTAAACAACAGCTCACATCAACAGTCATGGTAATGTAACAATCGTCAAGTGGGGGATGGTAGGCATCCTAGACTGCCCTAGATTTTTTTATTTCACTATAGAACATCACCAACAGATTTTAATGTAAATTTTGGGAGTTCGAAACCCCTTGAAATAAAAAATATAGGTAAGGCCCTCCTGGAAAAATGAACCCCATCAGAATGCATTTGCTTTTTAATTAATTCAAATATAATCTTGTTTTTCATATAATAACTTTATAAGGTCTTTATCAATTAATTATTTTTTTAAAATGAGGATTTAATTGGTTTTTTAGATCCCAGTGCGTTTCTTTAACAACACTCATATCTCTTAATTCATGCTACACGAAGTTCATTTGAACCAACAACTGAACTACAGTTAATTTAATCCATATAAAGAATAAACATATTTGCCGTGTCGATACATATGATTTTGCTCACGTTTTTGTTACACAGTAACTGACTGAGAATAATCGCATGTGCAGTGTCTATATGCTAATTAGCATATTTATCGGACTGTTACATAACTACGGTGGCATAGAGGTGACATAGAGAAATATCTAAAATACCGCTACTATTACGTGGCCTCGCAGTACTAACTTTTACGTGCGCACGCAATAACGTGTACGTGGCCACGCAATAGCTTTACGTGCGCACGCAGTAGCTTTTACGTGCGCACGCAATAACGTATACGTAGCCTCGCAAAAACTTTACGTGCGCACGTAATAATTGACCAATGAGAGTTGTAGAAATTGGCGGCCGCTATAACGAGCATTTTCATTGGACAATAACACTGTATATAACTCCTGATTGTTGGATCATAAAATATTAAGCAAATTGAAATCTCAACATGAGGGTGCAATATATTTATGTCCGAGTAAAATAGTAGGACCTACTAGAATGATTAAAAGGTAAATAAGATTCTACAGTTAATTCATTTTAAACTTATTGCATATTTTTTTAACAACCATTTTAGTCACATTAATGAAATCAATAATTATATACATGTATATAATTGGTAATATTATATTGGTTAAATAATAAACAAATAATAATAATATCCCTTTTCTTTTTTTAGTTTGAAATAAAATCTTACATTAATGAATTCAATGAATGTTGTACTACTTAGTTCTTCTGACTAAATGTACAATACATCATTGAACACTAATTTCTAAAGCATTATATATAACAATACCACATGTGTTTATTTATATACTACTAGGCTTATTAAATTGAAATGGCAGTTCACCCCATGTTATATTGGCTGTAATGGTCGAATGATGTTTTCATAGTAGTTCTGAACATGACGCTATCAACTTCCTCAGTTCTGAGGAGACTTTGACTCTTATGTGTAGAACTGAAAAAAAATATAGTCAACACCCAAGTTACGGCTGACTTTGACTCAGTCATATGGCGTTGATTCACACAGAAAACAGACAAAGGTTATTTATCCATTTGATAAGAATATTGTCACATTTGGATATATATTTCTCTAAAAAAAGAGTTTTCCAAAAATGACGACCAATGTTGTCAGAATGTGAATAAATACTACACCACATTTTTGTACATAGTTTCTTGGATCTACGCCCACGGGCCGGGTTATAGCAAGCCGAAGCATAGGTTCGAGTCTATTTGATAGAAATTTTAGTATATTTCGATAAATAATTCTCCAAAAACGATTTTTCCGAGAATGACGACCCATATGTTGTCGGATAGGAAATACATGTAGCATCACTTTCCTGTATTGATAATCATAGGTCTAGGCTCTTGGGCCGGGTAACAGCCAGCCGAAACAGAGGTTCGAATCAATTTGATACAAATACTGGAATATTTGGATGAATATTTTTTTTGAAAATTAGTTTTCCCAGAATAACGACCCATGTAACCTGAAAGGGAATAACTATAGATACACATTCGTGAACATCGCTTTTTAGGTCTACGCCCTTGGGCCGGGTAACAGTTAGCCGAAACAGAGGTTCGAGTCTATTTGATATAATTAGTGGCATATTTGGATAAATATTTCTCCTGGAAACGAGTTTTCCTAGAATTACGACATATACTACCAGAAAGGGAATAACGATAACTACACATTCGTGAACTTGCCTTCTTAGGTCTACGCCCTTGGGCCGGGTAACAGCCAGCCGAAACAGGGGTTCTAGGCTATTTGATAGAAATATTGGCATATTTGGATGAATAATTCTCTTTATAACAAGTTTTTCCAGAATTACGACCCATGTTTCCTGAAAGGCAATAACTATACATACACATTCGTGAACTTTGCTTCTTAGGTCTACGCCCTGTGGCCGGGTAACATTTAGCCGAAACAGAGATTCGAGGCTATTTGATAGAAATTTTGGCATATTTGGATGAATAATTGTCTTTATAACGAGTTTTCCCAGAATAACGACCCATGCTGCCAGTAAAGGAATAACTATAGATACACAATCGTGAACTTTGCTTTTTAGGTCTACGCCCTTGGGCGGGGTAACAGTTAGCCGAAAGAGAGGTTCGAGTCTATTTGATATAAATACATGAAGTGGCATATTTGGATAAATATTTCTCCTGTAAACGAGTTTTCCTAGAATTACGACCTATACTACCAGAAAGGGAATAACGATAACTACACGTTCGTGAACTTGCCTTCCTAAGTCTACGCCCTTGGGCCGGGTAACAGCCAAACGAAACAGAGGTTCGAGGCTATTTGATAGAAATGTTGGCATATTTGGATGAATATTTCTTTTAAAAACGAGTTTTCCCAGAATAACGACCCATGTTGTCAGAAACGAAATTACTATAGCAACACATTCCTGACCTTCGTTTCTTAGGTCTACGCCCTTGGGCCGGTAACAGCCAGCGAAACTGAGGTTCGAGTCTATTTGATAGAAATATTGGCATATTTGGATGAATAATTGTCTTTATAACGAGTTTTTCCAGAATGACGACCCATGTTGCCAGAAAGAGAATAACTATAGATACACATTCGTGAATTTTTCTCTTAGGTCTACGCCCTAAGGCCGGGTAACAGTTAGCCGAAACAGAGGTTCGAGTTCATTTGAATAAAATATTGGCATATTTGAATGAATATTTCTTTTGAAAACGAGTTTTCCCAGAATAACGACCCATGTTGCCAGTAAAGGAATAACTAAAGACACACATTCGTGATTTTTGCTTCTTAGGTCTACGCCCTTAGGCTGGGAAACAGCCAGCCGAAACAGAGGTTCGAGTCTATTTGATAAAAAATATTGGCATATTTGAATGAATATTTCTCTTGAAAACGAGTTTTCCTAGAATGACGACCCATGTTACCTGAAAGGGAATAACTGTAGCTACACATTCGTGTACTTTGCTTCTTAGGTCTACACCCTTAGGCCGGGTAACAGTTAGCCGAAAGAGAGGTTCGAGTCTATTTGATATAAATACATGAAGTGGCATATTTGGATAAATATTTCTCCTGTAAACGAGTTTTCCCAGAATTACGACCTATACTACCAGAAAGGGAATAACGATAACTACACATTCGTGAACTTGCCTTCTTAAGTCTACGCCCTTGGGCCGGGTAACAGCCAACCGAAACAGAGGTTCGAGGCTATTTGATAGAAATGTTGGCATATTTGGATGAATATTTCTTTTGAAAACGAGTTTTCCCAGAATAACGACCCATGTTGTCAGAAACGAAATTACTATAGCAACACATTCCTGACCTTCGTTTCTTAGGTCTACGCCCTTGGACCGGTAACAGCCAGCGAAACTGAGGTTCGAGTCTATTTGATAGAAATATTGGCATATTAGGATGAATAATTGTCTTTATAACGAGTTTTTCCAGAATGACGACCCATGTTGCCAGAAAGAGAATAACTGTAGCTACACATTCGTGTACTTTGCTTCTTAGGTCTACGCCCTTAGGCCGGGTAACATTTAGCCGAAACAGAGGTTCGAGTTCATTTGAATGAAATATTGGCATATTTGAATGAATATTTTTTTTGAAATCGAGTTTTCCCAGAATAACGACCCATGTTGCCAGTAAAGGAATAACTATAGATACACAATCGTGAACTTTGCTTTTTAGGTCTACGCCCTTGGACTGGGTAATAGCCAGCCGAAATAGAGGTTCGAGTCTATTTGGTAGATATATAGGCATATTTTAATGAATTATTCTCTTGACAACGAGTTTTCCCAGAATGACGACCCATATTACCAGAAAGGGAATAACTGTAGCTACACATTCGTGAACTTCGCTTTTTAGGTCTACGCCCTTAGGCGGGGTAACAGTTAGCCGAAACAGAGGTTCGAGTTTATTTGATATAAATAGTGGCATATTTAGATGAATATTTCTCCTGGAAACGAGTTTTCCCACAATTACGACCTATACTACCAGAAAGGGAATAACGATAACTACAATCGTGAACTTTGCTTCTTATGTCTACGCCCTTGGGCCGGGTAACAGCCAGCCGAAACAGAGGTTCGAGGCTATTTGATAGAAATGTTGGCATATTTGGATGAATATTTCTTTTGAAAACGAGTTTTCCCAGAATAACGACCCTTGTTGTCAAAAACGAAATAACTGTAGCATCACATTCGTGAACTTGCCTTCTTAGGTCTACGCCCTTTGGCCGGTAACAGCCAGCGAAATTGAGGTTCGAGTCTATTTGATAAAAATATGATTATTTCTTTTGAAAACGAGTTTTCCCAGAATGACGACCCATGTTGCCAGAAAAGGAATAATTATAAATACACATTCGTGAACTCCGCTTTTTAGGTCTACGCACTTGGGCCGGGTAACAGTTAGCCGAAACAGAGGTTCGTTTCTATTTGATAGATATATAGGCATATTTTAATGAATTATTCTCTTAAAAACGAGTTTTCGAAGAATGACGATCCATTTTGTCAGAAAAGGAATAATTTTAACACCTTTTATGTGTATTTATCTTTATGTGACACCGCCCGTGTCAGAAAAAGAGGTTCAAGTCTACATTTGTTTTTTTTTTAATTTGATCTTTCACCAAATTTTCTGATACGAATGAACGTTTTATAAATAACCACTGGCAAACAAAATGTAGTATATAAACATACATGCAATACATCTTTTAATCACCCTTCGAATTAGGGCCAGTGAATCATGGATCGAGTTTTTATTTAATAAAAATCATATAATTGATCAGAAATTTTACAATATGAACAAAAACGCCGTAATAATTATGTTTACTTCAGATATTTTCCAAATTTATAAATCACTGTTCTGTTTCTTCAATTTTACGATATATTTTGCCAAATCAATAAAATAGGCAGCTTATTCTAACAAATAACGAAGATTTTTTCGGTCCAGTAAATTTTCACTCAGTCCATGGAAGTAAAAACCACGGGATGCCAACCGGAATCCGGATATATCAGAATGAATTCGGATGTCAGATCCGTATATTAGGAAAGAGAATTGAGGCTCGGTTGCCATCCCTAGGAAACGCCATTTTGCTACACCGAATGTCCATGGAGTGCTAATGAAAGTTAACTTTTAGGACTGCTGTCAATGCATATGTTGTGAAATAGTATGGTTATTATGAGCTAGGTAAGTTTATACGATGCCCAGAAACCTATCTAACCAAATAGAAGGACAAGGAAGCCTCTCCCCACAAAGAAAAAAGTACATTTTTTCACAACTTTAGGAATATCACCCATACCCTTAAAATTTGGAGTTTTATTGGCATTTTGATTATTTTGTGATGAAATGTCATGCAAATTTAATAACAATAGCAGATTTTACCAAGTTTTTAGTTTCATTTTACATTAAATGAGTTAGTTAATTACCAAGAAAGATTACTGGGTTGTATAATTTTAAGTTGAAACAATCTTACAGTTGTCTTTTTTCTAAAATCTTTTTTTTTTCAAATTAATTTTGGAATTTTGGTTTGAAATTTGAGGAAAAGGTGGGGAATATTGCCCACAAACGGCTTTAAAATTGACTCAAAATAAACTCCGACGAACTGCTATTACATTCGTCAAACAAGGCTAATGCAATGTCAGGTGTAATATTTGTTTTGACTCACAAATCGGTAGAAAATGACAAAAATCACCTCTGCAAAATTTAATATGGATCCATTGGCCCGTCATAAAATAATCAAAATTTGAAAAGTGATCGGTTAGAACTTTTGTTAAGTGTATATCTAATCACAATGAATACCCCAGTATTTTCAGTGCTTTCTCCTATTGTTTAATCATTCGGAACTACCTCGGATATTACTGCGAAACACTGTTGATAGTGTACGTAATCACCCGAGCGGTTTTCCGAATGTTGTTTAATATTTAACGAGCCTGATATAGTTTGGACTTTTATGTATTTTACTCTAAAGTAACAGACTTCATTCAATTTTTGATGGGTTGAAACTGTATTAAAGCAAAGATACGTCAAGGGTCCAATATACGATAAAAAGTCGATCTTTTCCGAGTGCTAGATGCATGGTCTTACTTGAGTGATTTCCTGTTATTATATGTGTAAAGTTTTTCTCCATTGATTTCCGCACAAAACCCGTGGTTTACACACCTGAGTATTCACGTGGTTTATAGGATTTAACCTGATTGGCTGTTTTTTTGTCGCTCAATAAACATAGCCCGAGGTGTTGATTGCATGGATAAGGCAGAAGCGTGGTCGATTCAACTTTTAAGTTCTTAAAATGTTGTTGTGCTTGGATAAATTGGATTTTTGGTAAGTTTTTTATCGTTTCTTCCAATTTTTATCTCCATATTTATCTGTAAATTTGCATTTTAAAATACCATGCTGTGTAATCTCACCTTCCCATAAATGCTATTGATATAAAGATTCATCAATGTTGAAATTGACAATAACTATCAAGTGGGTGGGGTAACTAAATATATTATGAATATCCATAAGGCATGGGCGGATCCAGCGGGGGTCAGGGAGGTCCGGGACTTGTTCAATAGTGTATTTTTTGCTTGTAAGTCATTTTTAAGTAGTATGAAGCAGTTTTTCTTACTGTGAAAGGGAATCACTGTGGCGCATACTTTCACCAGTGACTGTCTGACTGACAACTGCCCTACATGATTGAGAACCATTGGTAGAAGGGAGAATGGCAGAAGAAATAATTTCATGACCAAGCTCCACAAAAGTATGCCCTGTCTTGGAATCTAACCCATGCCCCCTAAATATTGCCCTTTTATAAACAAAAACAAAAATATAAGGTTAAATTTTTTCTTGTGTAGAATGTCTTCAACCCCTGTGAAATGTTAACCATGAATCAAGTTTGACCATGGTTAACCATGGTCAAAACATGGTTGACTATGTTGTTTGCTCAGACCTTGACTCTGGTCAATTATGACCATGATTGACAATGATTTGACTTTGGTCTGACTGTGTTAAAATATCATGTTTTCTAGACCATGAAACACTGTCAATCATACAACTTTTAAATCATTTGATGATGAACATTGCATTGTAACACTAGTGTATGTCTCTTACTTTAAATGCAATAATTTAGATTTCTATGCAGTTTAGCATGCAATTGTGTACAGTTTATGTATTGTTCATGACTGACAATGATTCATGGTCATGTGTCTTTGTCAGACCATGATTCAAGATCAACAGTTATTTCTAGACAATAAGTCACTGTCGACTATAAATATTTCCCATATTGACATAAAACAGTTTACAGTTTTTCACTTCAAAACAGATAATAAATACATAAAATTTGGTGAAGCTAGGTACAGTAATTCTGGAGTTATTGTTTAAACAAGGTTTTCTTATTTCAAGTCCCAGTGACCTTGACCTTTGACTCTGGGGTCTCAAAATCAGTAGTGAAGCCCCTCTACCCAAGGGCTATCCAAATATAAAATTTTAGGAACCTAGGTACATCCTATCTTGAATTATCATCGGGAGGCCTAAAGTTTCGTTATTCCTAAATTCAGGGGAGACTACTGTGTATTAACTTAATGAATATACCAGGTACTGGTTTTTAAACTAAACTTATGAATTCAAAGATGGCTGAAGTGCTTTACCGCCAATTTCAAGAAAGAAGATTTTTACTAAAAGTTGAGTTGTTATTTAGGCATCTATTGTCATAATCAACTTATAAAAGATGCAAAGACAATATGGAAATCTTATATTTGATTTAGAAAATCTGCAGCATGACAAAAATGATGAAAACAAGTAAGCATATAAGTGTACATATTTTCGGATAACAATTTTTGGATAACCATATTGCTTTAATTTATAAACTGTTCTTATGACTCTGTATGTGTTTTAATTTTTTAATAGTTACAGTGTTAGCTTTTATATTTAATTTTGCAATACTTGCCAGGGCCGGATACAGAGGGCCGTTAGTGTGGGGGGTGGTTGGGGAAGTATAATGTCTACTACTCACTATCAAACTTGCCTGCTCCTGCGTATATGAATAAATTATGCAAATGAGGCGCAGCACCGAGAACTTGTAATCGAGCGTGCCTGTTTATCAAAAACGAAAGTAGCGTATACAAGTAAATTTAAACTTGCTAAATACATTTGAAATCTTTGATTTACGTTTATTGTGCACGATAATTTGGTTATGTAGTAAATAAGTGACAAGTTAAGCTAAACGGATGAAAAAATGAGCTTCAATTAGTTTATTTATGGTCGTTTAAAACTCGCGCGTGCTGCTGGAATGGCGGCAGTTCAGTCACTACGTAGTTGAAGATATCACCTTTTTTATCTAAGATCGAAATTTATTTGAACACGCAGACAATTTTTTTCGTACACATAAATGAATGCAGTTTACGATTATATCATTATTATATGGTGTCCATCCTTTGTTAAAAGTGTCTTGGAGGTTAAACTCGTCTGTTTACATTTTAAAACAGAGCGTAAAGGCTAAAACCAGCGTATACGGTACTGTGTACGTGTACGGATCCTTGATATGTGCGACGTCTGGCATATTATTACATTAAAATAAATGTTTGTGCAGGGTCGTATGAAGCTTTGAGAAAATGGGGAGCGCTTCCAAAGCATGATTAATACATCAGGGGGTTTTCGGTTCTGAGATATTAAGTCCGTGTTTTGTCTAAATTCGGGGGTTTTCGGTTAATGATTTACAGACATTACCGCCTATATATTGATTAAATCTTAATGTATTTCAGGTATGAAGAATGCCAATATCACCTTGAAATAAATATTGATAAGAAATACAATTTAGACCATGAAACTAATTTAATTTTAAGAAATTTAAATACAGAGAACAGTAAACTGTATGTGTAATCGGTATCACCTTGGTTGATACCTTATTGTTTTGCAATGTTCTGTAACAATTAAAACACAATTTTTATATTCATTGCATATATGTATGATACCATAAATATGTACTATTTACACTTTTATTAAATAAAACTATGCTTTGTTCAGTTCTGTTCTGTTGTTCCTGGTGAGTTAAAGAGAAAGACGTGAGGGCCTCATCGTTGGTTTGGTCTAGATGCAGGTCGATCTCTTGATATTTCATAATATTCATTCCATGAATAAAAAATACATCCACCTGTAACTGAACGCTCATTGATATGATTACTACATCAAGTAAGGTTTTTTATTTAAGTTACATGTGTAAGATACAATACATACAAGTATATAAAACAGTAATTAATAAGAAATAAGAAAACATAATACATGTACAGTGGCCCTATTGACCTATTAGTCGCTATGTTTAACTACATAAGTGACACCAAAGACAAATACTAGTACATATAAATATCTATTATAAGTAAGTCTCTGTCTCTTTGAGTATTGTTTTACATAATATTTTGCAACTTTATGCGGATGGTTTCAAAGTTTTATTTTTATTTTATTACAATGATCTACAGTATACAATCAAAGGGACTGATATAGTGAATAACCACGTTAGACAATACAAATATGATACGATATCATGTCATGTTTTCACACCTACTGAAAGAGATCAATTATCGATATTGAATCACACGTGATACCAATTACATAATTAAGCTTGGCAATTAACATTCCTTTATGGTAAACCTGTTTACTATAAAGCATATGATAAAGGCAGTAATATTACTATGAAACGTTAATTTTATATCAGAACAGGAAATGAATTCTTGTATAATAAATATCTTTATAAGTTATTTCTCATACATATGTAAACTAATTAATCGTGGCTTCTTGACTTTCTCAATACCTGAAAACAGAAAATTGATCATAGTAATTATATGTGTGTTAAAATGAACAGCCGATATTATGTCTATACATGTATTTCAGGACCGAAAAACTCTAAAAAAATATATTAAAACCGAAAAGCGTTAATATACATGTATAGCATAATAGCTTTTTCATATCCTAAAAGCTTCTTGCCGAATACTGTTAGTGATCGGAGAACCGAAAAACCCTCGTATTATTATACTAACGTATCAAGTTGTTAAAATATTAATGGTATGTAGTTTTTTAAGAACAATAAAACACGTATTTTTCATTTTAAACATAATATATTGGCATAAGAAAGGAAGAAGTACTATATCAAAATATTCAAGCGTATATATATTTTTGAGGTAAGTCGTGCAGCCAACGGCATTCCGCGGTACATTTCATTTGATGAACATAGATTTTTGAATGTACTGCACTTTTTAATTACAAAAACATTTTAGTGAATAATTAATAGTTTCAATCTGTTTGCTTCTATGGCCATTTCATTTTTTTAATCAATGACTGTCAATAAAAATTTGATATACAAATAGCTTTTGATGACTAGGCCCGACTTCCCTATATAGTTTAAGCTAAACTCACCTGATGGAAAGGCTAGAAGAATGAAACTGGCAGGACGGCATATTAGCTTATATTTAGTGCAAATTAATGCAAATTACCGTTATTTTCGTAACCCTGATGTTACGGCTGAACCTCGTTACTTCTCAGGATGCTTAAACGCTTTTAATTAATAAACGCTACCTGCGTACATGCAGATTAAATATAAATAGGTATTTAACTCTTTATTCTGTTCACAAAGTCGGATAAATACATTTAAATTTAATTTGATAACCATTAAAATACACAGTACATTCATTAACACACACGAGTTTAAACTTCGCTTTTAAAACAACTCGATTAATCTAAGCGAGTGGGCGGAGCTTCGATCTGCGCATGCGTAGCACGTACGATTTGTTTACATTCGACTGTCGCATACGTGTAGAGTGCAAGTTTGATAGTGCTACTTGATCTAGATCTTGTAAAGGAGGATCAGACAATGGTCTCTGCCCAGCTGTTGTTTGTTGGTTTATGTCCTACTTTACTTGATTTTAGTTGTGTTACGTAAGCTCATTTGTGTCAAAAGCCAGAGGCTTATAGAGATGAGTCCAATAAATTTCCTGGGTATAACCAGAACTGTGTAACATGGATGACCATGGTGGACCATGTTCACAAGGCTGGCAATAACCCATGTAGAAAATGAAACATGGTTGACCATGGTAATTTTCAGGAATTTAAGAACATGGTCAAACCATGGTGGACCATGTTACTAGGGCGGCAATAAACCACGTGGACGATGAAACATGGTTGACCATGGTCATTTTACAAGACCATGAAACAAGTTTAACCATGGTCTTTAAAAGAACATGGTCGACCATGGTCACGAGAGCGGCAATAAACCACGGCATGAAACATGGTTGACCATGGATTATTCATGGTCAAAACATGGCCAACCATGTATTAAAACATGGTTGACCATGTTTAAAACATGGTCAACCATGTTTTGACAATGGTCATTTCACAGGGGAATACTTAACCAAGATATTACATTTTGTAGACTTGTTTTTACTAAAACTACATAAATCTAAAAGGATTTAGCTCTAAGATATATTAATTTGGAGTTATGCCCCTATTAAAGTAAATGTTAAACTATTACCACTGTTATACAGAGAAAAGAATGACTGTGCTTTTTTCATTTCCAATATGCAAGTCCAATTTTTTGTTAAATTATAGCCCTGATTAAAATATTTTTTATATTCTTATCAAGAAATTTGAATGGTATAAGTAGTTGGTGTGGAACCTGGACCCTTACAATCTGATTAAAACACAATCTAAAATTTCACCGCTCGCATACTCGCTAATATAGATCTGGCCTTTTCAAAACCAAGGTCACGTTCATGTGACCTTTTCTCATCATAATATTAATGACGAAATTGTTATGATACGTAACTTGTTTACATCGTCTACATAATGCAATTTGAAATAAGCCACCCAATCCCAGACTGTGAATAATATTGCTGTTAAATTTGCATGCAAACCTTGGTCTAAAAATAGAAATTACGAAATCAAAACGTGATTAATAGTGTTTTCGTCTAGATGAAAGCTACGCATTGATTGGTCGACACAAAGTTCATCTCGACGTGACCTTGCATTGACTAAGTAGAGATCCAGTATGGCAATGCGAGTAGAACAGGATCTCTGTTAATGGAGATTGAGCTACGCATTGATTGGTCGATACAAAGGTCATCTCGACGTGACCTTGCATTGACTAAGTAGAGATCCAGTAAAACAATAAAAAATATTTCTTCGCTTGCTTGCCCCATTTTTTTTCTAGAAAATCCGTAGAACACATGATCAACTGGTTGCGGCCTTAAAGTTAAACTATTTTATTTCTTTTGATATTGACTTCAAACTTTAAATATATCCATTCCTTATTATCAACATCATCTCATGTGACAAGGTTCATAACTCCTTATTCAATTTATTTCAGAAATATCCCCCTTTGAACATTGAGTTTTCTTTAAAAAAATTTTTTTTACTGCAACTGTTTTTATTTCATTAGGTATTGACATCAAACTTTAAATATATGTTCCTTATTATCAATCACATCTCATGTGACAAGGTTTATAAATCCAAATACATTTTGTTTTCAAAATTGTCTCCATGAACTTTTTTTTATTTTTTTTATTTTTGCTTTGTTAAGGTCATATTTTCAAATTTTAAAATATGTATGTTCCTAATATCATCAACTACATCTCATGTGACAATTACTTACATGCTGTCTCCTCTGACAGCTCTTGTGAGAATTTTTAACAGATAAATAAAAAACTTGTCCACAGTGTGTTATGTAAAATATTTGGAATTATTTATCAAAAATCCAAAAATAGGCTGTTCTGAATTAAAAGAACATACTTACTAAGTTTTTGTACAAAATTGTGTAAGCCACCTCAGTTGGTAGCACTCAAGTCGACTGAATTATCAATGGAGGAAAATTGACATTATAGTCTAATTTTCATGGAAGGGTATAACCACCCCGGGTGGAATTCGAACCCGTACCCCCTTAGGGACACATGATCCAAATCCTGATGCGCTACCAACTGCACTATAAACCGGTGTTAAACATTGTTTAAATTGTGATATTTTCACTTGTTACAAACGTACATGTATTTGCAAGCTTAGTCTTCAGCTCTACATCCATCTAACTATAAAGGGACATTACTCTGGATCAATTTGATTTTATGAAGTTATGCTCCTTTATACTTTTACAGTGAATGTTTAAGTTTGTTCAAACTGAATTGGTTTTTTTAATAATCAAGATATTTGATTGTAAGTTGAAAGGCTTATTTGACAGTACCACATCTTCACTTCTGCCAAGGGATATAATTCTGGATGAATTATTCTCAGAGTTATGCTCCCTTTTAACTAAAGTAAGGTTAAAGTACTTCAAAGTGATTTTTTTTCAATTTTCATCAAGGTAATTAAGTGAAAGTTGTTATGCTTATTGACCAGTACTATGTCATCACAACTATAAAGGACATAGCTCTTGACTAATTATTATGGGAGTTATGCCCATTAAACTGAAATATTTAATATTAAAATTTGTTCCAATTGAAAATATCTTTACTTACAAAGAAATTTAAATGGTATGCTTATTCATTGATACTACATCTAAACAACTATGAATGAACAGTACTTGAGATGTATGTTTTGGAGTTATGCCCTTTTCATATTTTACAAAATTTATGACTTTGTAACTATTGTTTGACTGATTTTTAATTTCCTAAGGAAAGCTAAATCTTGTCTTGATAGCACTTTTGTTGAAAGATAAGCCTTGCCATGAGTAAAACATTAGAAAAGTCAAGAAAGCTGTCATTTGACTGCTCTTGTTTTACTATTTTTCTTGAGAGTAGCGTCATGATCAGCTTTTTAAAATTTCATTAACACTGCACTATCAGTTCTTCGATTTACTATTTCAGATAATACAACTGTGTGGAATATTGTTTTAGATGGTAGTGAACAGTAGATGAATGGTCATTTGAAAAAAAAAGATAAGTGCAGTTATTTTTATCTTTTTAAGCAGGATTTTTCAACGAGAATATTTGGCTAATAGTTAAGTGAAACATGGGCAGGGTTAGGGTGAGGGTGTTGTTAACAATTGTGTTAAAGTTTTTCTTTTCCATATATTTTTGGCATTTATAGTCAGATCCTAATGAAACTTCATACAATAATAACATACCATGTGAGGAACAGAATAAAAAAGTAACCAAAACTCCACCTGCCTTTATTATGGATTATTTACCTTTGTAATTTTGGTGTTAACAATTGCGTTGAAGTTTTTATTGTTTCATATATTTCTGCCATTTATAGTCAGATCTCTACAAAACTTCATACAATGATAACATACCCTGTGATGTAAAGAATTAGAAAGTAACTACAACTCTTCCTGGCTTAATTATGGATTATTTCCCTTGTAATTTTTGCGTTAAAGATTTCAATTTGTTGCATATCTCTGCCATTTATCGTCAGATTCTGAAGAAATTGCAAACAATGATTCCATAAGTTATGTGATAAACTGAATTAGAAAGTAACCACAACTCTACCTGGCTCAATTATGGATTTTACCTTTGCTTTTTTGTGTTAAAGTTTTCAATTTGTTGGATATCTCTGCCAATTAGTGTCAGATCCATACAATAATAACATACCATGTGTTGAACAGAATTAGAAAGTATACTTTATTCTTCCTGGCTTTATTCTTCCTGTCGCTTTATGACACATAAAAACTCTGTAAGCATTCTATACAGCAAAAGTAGTATAACTGTTTTGATCATTTCTTTTTTTGTCTCTGTATGACACATAAAAACTCTGTAGGCATTTTAATTAAGTAAACATAGCATCATGATGGTTGTACTTTCTTTGTTGCTGTATGACACATAATAATTCTGAAAATATTTTATACAGCAAACAAAGCATAACTGTTTTGATCATTTCTTTCTTTGTCGCTGTATGACACATAATAACTCCATAAGCATTTTATGAAGCAAACAAAGCATGACTGTTTTGATCATTTCATTCTTTGTCGCTGTATGACACATAATAACTCCATAAGCATTTTATACAGCAAAAGTAGTATAACTGTTTTGATCATTTCTTTCTTTGTCGCTGTATGACACATAAAAACTCTGTAAGCATTTTATAAAGCAAACATAGCATAACTATTTTTATATTTTCTTTCTTTGTTGCTGTAGGACACAAAAAAACTCTCTTTGTGCCTGAATGACACATGACAACTGCGTAAGCATTTTAATAGAGTAAACATAGCATTACTGTTTTAAGCGTTATACTTTCTTTGTTGCTGTATGACACATAATAATTCTGAAAATAGTTTATGCAGCAAACATAGCATGGCTGTTTTGATCATTTCTTTCTTTGTCACCGTATGACACATAATAATTCCATAAGCATTTTATAAAGCAAACATAGCATCACTGTTTTGATCATTTCTTTCTTTGTCACCGTATGACACATAATAATTCCATTAGCATTTTATAAAGCAAACATAGAATAACTGTTTTGATCATTTCTTTCTTTGTCGCTGTATGACACATAATAACTCCATAAGCATTTTATAAAGCAAACATAGCATCACTGTTTTGATCAGTTCTTTCTTTGTTGCTGTATGACACATGATAACTCTGTAAGCATTAAAAAAGCAAACACAGCATAACTGTTTTTATCATTTTGCATTCTCAGCCCAAAACGTTTTTACAACATCTAATTTATTGTATGAAACTATTTTTAATTACTGTTTATATTCCATTTCAAAGTTGTTATTGACAATCGAAAATGTTCAAACAGAGATAATAATAATGGTGGGGTCGCTTTATTTTTCAGTATTGATAAGGAGTATGTGATGTGCCTGCACAATTTTTGAATTTTACATATATATTTTACCATTCTATTTTTGTAATATTTTTAATAACATTTGCTAGTAGGTAATTTTTTGCTGTTGATGTAGGTTATTTTTACAATTTAAGGTTTATCATGCCATAAACACTAGATACTATGTGGAGTTCATGATGTGTTTGCATTTTTTTTCTCCATTTTTTACTTTGATTTTGTCATTTTTGTTTCCTTTTTTTACATTTTTTTGCTAGTAGGTTTATTTTACCAATCTTAGAATTTTGCTTGTTGGTTATTTTTTGCATTTGATGTAGTTTTTTTACAATTTAAGCTTTATCATGCCACAGACACTAGACACTGGTCAAATGGAGATGGTCGATATGACTTGGTCACGGAGTCTTACCTCTCCATTTGATATAAACAGAGTTCATGATGTGTTAGCAAAGTTTTTTCTGTTTTTTTTTGTTTTACTTTGATTTTGTCATTTTTGTTTTCTTTTTTACATTTTTAATATGCCAGAAAGAATTTTGGGCATATTATGTTATACCCCCTTGCGTCTGTTTGTTCGTCCCTCTGTTAGCAATACGGTTTCCGGAGCTTAACTTAAGTTCCATTTGGCCCACAAGATTCAAACTTCATACCATGATTGCCAATATCGGGTTGAAGACCCCTATTGATTTTAGGGTCACGAGGTCAAAGGTCTTAAAACTGAAAACAGTTTCCAGAGCATAACTTAAGTTCCATTTGGCCCACAATATTTAAACCTCATATGATGATTGTCCATATTGGTTAGAAGACCCCTATTGATTTTTGGGTCACAAGGTCAAAGGTCAAGGTCACTATTACCTTTAAACTGAAAACAGTTTCCGGAGCATAACTTAAGTTTCATTTGACCCACAATATTTAATTTTCATATGATGATTGTCCATATTAGGTAGAAGACCCCTATTGATTTTGGGGTCACAAGGTCAAAGGTCAAGGTCACTATTACCTTAAAACTGAAAACAGTTTCCAAAGCATAACTAAAGTTTCATTTGGCCCACAATATTTAAACCTCATATGATGATTGTCCATATCAGGTAGAAGAACCCTATTGATTTTGGGGTCACAAGGTCAAAGGTCAAGGTCACTATTACCTTAAAAATGAAAACAGTTTCCGGAGCATAACTAAAGTTTCATTTGGCCCACAATATTTAAACCTCATATGATGATTGTCCATATCAGGTAGAAGAACCCTATTGATTTTGGGGTCACAAGGTCAAAGGTCAAGGTCACTATTACCTTAAAACTGAAAACAGTTTCCGGAGCATAACTAAAGTTTCATTTGGCCCACAGTATTCAAACTTCATGGAAGGATTGTCCATATCGGGTAAAAGACCCCTATTGATTTTGGGGTCACAAGGTCAAAGGTCAAGGTCACTATTACTTTAAAACTGAAAACAGTTTCCGGAGCATTTCTTAAGATCCATTTGGTCCACAATATTCAAACTTAAAAAACAACACTTTCTGGCATATAATGCTCCGCCTAGCAGTGCTCTTGTCTTGCTAGTAGTTTTTTTTTACCAATTTATTTGAAGGTTTATCATGCCACAGACACTAGACACTGGTCAAATGGAGATGGTCGATATGACTTGGTCACGGAGTCTTACCTCTGCAATTGATATAAACAGAGTTCATGATGTGTTAGCATAGTTTTTTTCTGTGTTTTTTTTTACTTTGATTTTGTCATTTTTGTTTTCTTTTTTTTTACATTTTTTTGCTAGTAGGTTTTTTTTACCAATCTTAGAATTTTGCTTGTAGGTTATTTTTTGCAGTTGATGTAGGTTTTTTTGACAATTTAAGGTTTTACATGCGATAGATACTAGGCACTGGTCAAATGGAGATTGGTCGATATGACTCACTGAGTCTTACCTCTCCAATTGATGTTAACAGAGTCAGTGATGTGTTTGCATGTCTTTTTTTCTATTTTTACTTTTCCTTTGTTAATATCATTTTTTTTTCATCATTAATTTTGCTAGTAGATTATTTTTTTAATCTTAAATTTTTGCTGTAGGTTATTTTGTTTGTTAGTTTTCTTTTCTTTTTCATCATTATTTTTGCTAGAAGATAATTTTTTTAATCCTAAATTTTTGCTGTAGGTTACTTTTTTTGTTAATTTTCTTTTCTTTTTTCATCATTAATTTTGCTAGTAGATTATTTTTTTAATCTTAAATTTTTGCTGTAGGGTATTTTTTTCTAGTTGATGTAGGTTTTTTTTACAATTAAAGGTTTTACATGCAATAGATACTAGGCACTGGTCAAATGGAGATTGGTCGATATGACTTGGTCACGGAGTCTTACCTCTCCAATTGATGTTAACAGAGTCTGTGATGTATTTGCATGTTTTTTTTTCTATTTTTACTTAATTTTGTATTTTTCTTTTCATTTTGTCTATTAATTTGCTTGTAGGTTATTTTTCCATCATTAGTTTTGCTAGTAGGTTATTTTTCAATCTTAAATTTTTGCTGTAGGTTTTTTACAGTTAATGTAGGTTATTTTTTACAATTTAAGGTTTTACATGCGATAGTCACTAGGCACTGGTCAAATGGAGATTGGTCGATATGACTTGGTCACGGAGTCTTACCTCTCCAATTGATGTTAACAGAGTCTGTGATGTATTTGCATTTTTTTTTTTTCTGTGTTTACTTAATTTTGTATTTTCTTTTCTTTTTTATCAATTATTTTGCTTGTAGGTTATTTTTCATCAATAATTTTGTTAGTAGGTTATTTTTCCATCAATAATTTTGCTATTAGGTTATTTTTTCAGTTATTTTTTCAATAATAATTTTGCTAGTAGGTTATTTCTTCAATCTTATATTTTTGCTGTAGGTTTTTTACAGTTGATGTAGGTTTTTCTTTTTACAATTTAAGGTTTTACATGCGATAGTCACTAGGCACTGGTCAAATGGAGATTGGTCGATATGACTTGGTCACGGAGTCTTACCTCTCCAATTGATGTTAACAGAGTCTGTGATGTATTTGCATGTTTTTTTTTTTCTATTTTTACTTAATTTTGTATTTTTCTTTTCATTTTATCTATTAATTTGCTTGTAGGTTATTTTTCCATCATTGGTTTTGCTAGTATGTTATTTTTTCAATCTTAAATTTTTGCTGTAGGTTTTTTTTACAGTTGATGTAGGTTATTTTTTACAATTTAATGTTTAACATTCGATAGTCACTAGGCACTGGTCAAATGGAGATTGGTCGATATGACTTGGTCACGGAGTCTTACCTCTCCAATTGATGTTAACAGAGTCTGTGATGTATTTGCATGGTTTTTTTTCTGTGTTTACTTAATTTTGTATTTTTCTTTTCTTTTTTATCAATTATTTTGCTTGTAGGTTATTTTTCATCAATAATTTTGTTAGTAGGTTATTTTTCCATCAATAATTTTGCTATTAGGTTATTTTTTCAGTTATTTTTTCAATAATAATTTTGCTAGTAGTTTATTTCTTCAATCTTAAATTTTTGCTGTAGGTTTTTTACAGTTGATGTAGGTTATTTTTTTACAATTTAAGGTTTTACATGCGATAGTCACTAGGCACTGGTCAAATGGAGATTGGTCGATATGACTTGGTCACGGAGTCTTACCTCTCCAATTGATGTTAACAGAGTCTGTGATGTATTTGCATGTTTTTTTTTTCTATTTTTACTTAATTTTGTATTTTTCTTTTCATTTTATCTATTAATTTGCTTGTAGGTTATTTTTCCATCATTAGTTTTGCTAGTATGTTATTTTTTCAATCTTAAATTTTTGCTGTAGGTTTTTTTTACAGTTGATGTAGGTTATTTTTTACAATTTAATGTTTAACATGCGATAGTCACTAGGCACTGGTCAAA
This sequence comes from Mactra quadrangularis, assembly GCA_025267735.1. Taxonomy (NCBI): domain Eukaryota; kingdom Metazoa; phylum Mollusca; class Bivalvia; order Venerida; family Mactridae; genus Mactra; species Mactra quadrangularis. The sequence goes on from CM046297.1 coordinate 3,107,753, forward strand.
TGGAGATTGGTCGATATGACTTGGTCACGGAGTCTTACCTCTCCAATTGATGTTAACAGAGTCTGTGATGTATTTGCATGTTTTTTTTCTGTGTTTACTTAATTTTGTATTTTTCTTTTCTTTTTTATCAATTATTTTGCTTGTAGGTTATTTTTCATCAATAATTTTGTTAGTAGGTTATTTTTCCATCAATAATTTTGCTATTAGGTTATTTTTTCAGTTATTTTTTCAATAATAATTTTGCTAGTAGTTTATTTCTTCAATCTTAAATTTTTGCTGTAGGTTTTTTACAGTTGATGTAGGTTATTTTTTTACAATTTAAGGTTTTACATGCGATAGTCACTAGGCACTGGTCAAATGGAGATTGGTCGATATGACTTGGTCACAGAGTCTTACCTCTCCAATTGATGTTAACAGAGTCTGTGATGTATTTGCATGTTTTTTTTTCTATTTTTACTTAATTTTGTATTTTTCTTTTCATTTTATCTATTAATTTGCTTGTAGGTTATTTTTTCATCATTAGTTTTGCTAGTATGTTATTTTTTCAATCTTTAATATTTGCTGTAGGTTTTTTTTACAGTTGATGTAGGTTATTTTTTACAATTTAAGGTTTTACATGCGATAGTCACTAGGCACTGGTCAAATGGAGATTGGTCGATATGACTTGGTCACGGAGTCTTACCTCTCCAATTGATGTTAACAGAGTCTGTGATGTATTTGCATGTTTTTTTTTCTGTGTTTACTTAATTTTGTATTTTTCTTTTCTTTTTTATCAATTATTTTGCTTGTAGGTTATTTTTCATCAATAATTTTGTTAGTAGGTTATTTTTCCATCAATAATTTTGCTATTAGGTTATTTTTTCAGTTATTTTTTCAATAATAATTTTGCTAGTAGGTTATTTCTTCAATCTTATATTTTTGCTGTAGGTTTTTTACAGTTGATGTAGGTTTTTCTTTTTACAATTTAAGGTTTTACATGCGATAGTCACTAGGCACTGGTCAAATGGAGATTGGTCGATATGACTTGGTCACGGAGTCTTACCTCTCCAATTGATGTTAACAGAGTCTGTGATGTATTTGCATGTTTTTTTTCTGTGTTTACTTAATTTTGTATTTTTCTTTTCTTTTTTATCAATTATTTTGCTTGTAGGTTATTTTTCATCAATAATTTTGTTAGTAGGTTATTTTTCCATCAATAATTTTGCTATTAGGTTATTTTTTCAGTTATTTTTTCAATAATAATTTTGCTAGTAGGTTATTTCTTCAATCTTAAATTTTTGCTGTAGGTTTTTTACAGTTGATGTAGGTTATTTTTTTACAATTTAAGGTTTTACATGCGATAGTCACTAGGCACTGGTCAAATGGAGATTGGTCGATATGACTTGGTCACGGAGTCTTACCTCTCCAATTGATGTTAACAGAGTCTGTGATGTATTTGCATGTTTTTTTTTCTATTTTTACTTAATTTTGTATTTTTCTTTTCATTTTATCTATTAATTTGCTTGTAGGTTATTTTTCCATCATTAGTTTTGCTAGTATGTTATTTTTTCAATCTTTAATTTTTGCTGTAGGTTTTTTTTACAGTTGATGTAGGTTATTTTTTACAATTTAATGTTTAACATGCGATAGTCACTAGGCACTGGTCAAATGGAGATTGGTCGATATGACTTGGTCACGGAGTCTTACCTCTCCAATTGATGTTAACAGAGTCTGTGATGTATTTGCATGTTTTTTTTCTGTGTTTACTTAATTTTGTATTTTTCTTTTCTTTTTTATCAATTATTTTGCTTGTAGGTTATTTTTCATCAATAATTTTGTTAGTAGGTTATTTTTCCATCAATAATTTTGCTATTAGGTTATTTTTTCAGTTATTTTTTCAATAATAATTTTGCTAGTAGTTTATTTCTTCAATCTTAAATTTTTGCTGTAGGTTTTTTACAGTTGATGTAGGTTATTTTTTTACAATTTAAGGTTTTACATGTGATAGTCACTAGGCACTGGTCAAATGGAGATTGGTCGATATGACTTGGTCACGGAGTCTTACCTCTCCAATTGATGTTAACAGAGTCTGTGATGTATTTGCATGTTTTTTTTTTTCTATTTTTACTTAATTTTGTACTTTTCTTTTCTTTTTTATCAATTCTTTTGCTTGTAGGTTATTTTTCATCAATAATTTTGTTAGTAGGTTATTTTGTCATCAATAATTTTGCTATTAGGTTATTTTTTCAGTTATTTTTTCAATAATAATTTTGCTAGTAGGTTATTTCTTCAATCTTATTTTTTTGCTGTAGGTTTTTTACAGTTGATGTAGGTTTTTTTTTTTACAATTTAAGGTTTTACATGCGATAGTCACTAGGCACTGGTCAAATGAAGATTGGTCGATATGACTTGGTCACGGAGTCTTACCTCTCCAATTGATGTTAACAGAGTCTGTGATGTATTTGCATGTTTTTTTTTCTATTTTTACTTAATTTTGTATTTTTCTTTTCATTTTATCTATTAATTTGCTTGTAGGTTATTTTTCCATCATTAGTTCTGCTAGTATGTTATTTTTTCAATCTTAAATTTTGCTGTAGGTTTTTTTTACAGTTGATGTAGGTTATTTTTTACAATTTAATGTTTAACATGCGATAGTCACTAGGCACTGGTCAAATGGAGATTGGTCGATATGACTTGGTCACGGAGTCTTACCTCTTCAATTGATGTTAACGGAGTCGGTGATGTGTTTGCATGTCTTTTTTCTATTTTTACTTTTTCTTTGGTTTTTTTCTCATCTTTTTTCATCATTAATTTTGCTAGTAGGTTAATTTTTTAATTAAATTTTTGCTGTAGGTTATTTTTTTTTGTAATTTTCTTTTCTTTTTCATCATTATTTTTGCTAGTAGATTATTTTTTTAATCTTAAATTTTTGCTGAAGGTTATTTTTTTCTAGTTGATGTAGGTTTTTTACAATTTAAGGTTTATCATGCGACAGACACTAGACACTGGTCAAATGGAGATGGTTGATATGACTTGGTTACGGAGTCTTACCTCTCCAATTGATATAAACAGAGTTCATGATGTGTTAGCATGTTTTTTCTCCTTTTTTTTTACTTTGAATTTGGAAATTTGTCTTTTTTTTAACTTTATTTTTGCTAGTAGGTTATTTTTCAATCTAAGATTTTTTTCTGGTGAGTTAATTCTTTCAAATGATGTAGGTTATTTTTTGTACAGTAAAGTTATTTTTTATACTATATTTCAGTGTATTTACTGTTTGATGATAAATGATGATATTGTAATTTAATAAACTAATGTTTTCTGTAATGGACAGATTTGTGAGTGAACGACATTGCACGGACAAGTTGACACATTGCGGCGAGGAAAACACCTGTCATTGTTCTGGTCACAGCCAGTCAATGACTAAGACAGTACTCGTTACTGAACAGTACATTTAGATACTGTACAGTAGGTTGACATGTCCTGTCAATCACTTACATAGTCATTTTGTTTTTGTTTTGGGCATTCTTTAAAGTTCTTTAATGTTTAATCTTTGTTTTAATCGCACATGAATTCTACTTATTTTTATTGTTGGAAAAAGAAAGTTATATATTTAGCCTTTACAAGTATATTTCTTTTTTATTTTTAGTTTTATTTAAGTGTAGTTATTATTTTTTATGTTTTAAAAACTCATAATTTGTAGGTTTTTTTCATTAAAATTTGTCAATAGTTTAAAATCAATGTGTTATTCATTAAGACTTGGCAATCAGCACATTCACTACTACTTATAGTCTTGTATTTTTGAATTGATTGATAATATTTCCTGGAATATTATTTCAATGCATTCTGTATTTATTTATTAAGATAGAATCAATTTATGTATCATTGGATTTATATTTTATAGGTTTATTTTGATTCAATTTTATTTTGAAAAATATGTCAATATAAAATTCAAAGGTTTTTATGGGCGATTACTTTTAGGGTTTAAAATTTGTCCACTTTCTTCAATACCTATTCCCTTCAAAATGCAAGGTCAGCAGTTTTTGTTATAACATCAGTAACCTAATCTATTGTTTAAACTGATGTGAGCCATGAAGAGCCACTATGGATCTCTTGTCAAATGTTCTAATTCAGCATGAAGACGGCACAACCAACAAAGCTAGCAACAAATCAGTTCATTTGTCCACAAAGTGTTTATGTTTTTTTGGAATTCTCTTTTTTATCTTGATAATTGTATTGAAAATTAACCCAAACTCCTGGTTTACGCCATCTGGTTTACTATACATTATTCACATTTTACCTTGCCCATTACATGCCTTTGTTGCTTTGCCTAATGAATATTAGGGCTGCGTATCTTGGCCAACGTCGCGATACGATACGTATCATGATATATGCCTCGCGATTACGATATTAATCGCGATACGATGTAAATTGTAAATTTGGTATGAATGCATTGACAAGATATGATATTTTTATCAAACAATCATAAAATTAAAAAAGCTAATTATTACTCTAATTTGGCACAAAATAAAATCAACGAAACAAATGTTATCTTTGTTTAATGAGTATTGAGAATAAGAAGTAAAGATTGCAATTGCAAGTTAAATGCTATAGATATATAGTACTTCTTGTTTTTAACTGATTTCTTGTAAAGGGCCTTCTGAATCGCGATTTTTAGGACGCGATTCGGTACACCCGTATCGGACAGTCGCGAATACGATCTCACGATGCATCGGTGAATCGTTACAGCCCTAATGAATATATGTCAGATTTCATTCATTGTGATTAATACAAACTTGTTCTTAATCTTAGGGAAACAAATATCTTTACATGGAAGTATATGTCCCCCCTTCACTGACATGTGTGACTGGTGTACAAATTACTTATTATGAACAAATACAACATTTTTTCCTTTAACCATACCAATTAGCTTTTTTGCTTACACGCACTACATGTACCAAGTCATGCCCTACCTTACCCTACATCATGAAAAACTGTTATGACAAGCATACTAGCCTACTTGACTTACACGGCAAAAACACATGTATACACACTTAGAAAAATACTCTTCATAATAATTGCAGGCACAATAAAATCATTTTACTTGTACAAAAACATACCAGTATAACAAACAAAATCTACATGTGATGTATTTACTGACCCACTGCATTAAGTCAATTAGTAGAATATCTTAGATAGATAGATTAACACGGATCGATAGCGCAGTTTGTAGTGCTCTGGGATTTGGAATCTCGTGCCTGAGGGCTGCGGTTTTGAATCCCACCGGGGAGGTTATACTCTTCCATGAAAATTTGACAATAATGTTGATTTTCCTCCATTGATTAGATAATAAGGAGAAGTTTCCGGCCTTGTGGAAGGGTAGGTGAGTACTGGTTATAGACAATAGTCCAGGAAAGCTAGGTTAGGTGTGCTGGATGCTGCAAAATGACCTAAAATTGTGTTGACATGGCGTTAAAATCTAGCAAAAAAAAAAGATTAATTTTTGCATAGTATGTATACAATTTTACTAGAAATTAAAATGTTTATGTACAGTAAAAATGTCATTAAGTAAAATTCTTGTCCATGATATGCACTCCAAGGCCAAAGTGCTCAATTGTAAATGCATTTTTGTTGTCTTGTGTATTTTATATCATCAAAATTCATGTCACAAACTTTTGGCACAAAAATATGTGTGTTTCTGGTTCTATCTCCCCCTAAAATTGTATTCAGTAGGTATGCAATCATTTTGTTTTTATCTTAACATGAAACAGTTCTTTCCAGTTTCTCCTCTCTGATTTTATCTATTTCAGATTGAAGATATTACTATATGGGAGAAACCAATCTCCATGGAAAGAAGTCGATTTGGAAAACTGTCTACAGTCTATAGGACAAAAACTCAGTAACAGTAAGATTGATCATATTGCTGTAGTTTTCATCTTACTGCTTGCATTACTAGAGTAAGATTATACCTACTGCTGTTGCTGCTATAGTAAGATTTCTTTCACCTTACGAAGGTCAAAGTGCATTGAATATTCATGAAGAAGATCCCAATGCGGTGAACAGGTGTGCAATACAATACTAGCAAGCGTTAATTACATTTACTATGACGCATCTAACTAACTGATATCCTTAGCCCAGTGGTAATGCGTCGGCCGTCAGACCTAAAGGTTTAAGGTTCAAATCCCAGGAGCATAATATTTTTCAAACTAAAACCTTGCTTCGTTATATTCATCTTATTTATAATATGGTGTCAGTATTATATAAATTATCCAAATGTTTCTCCCTCGTGAATCTCGTGCACACGAAGAGTGTATATAACGATCAATATGTCTTTAAAGTGTTAGTTAGGTCATCATGTCTGAAACGTGTTTACAAGCACGCGAAAAATTGTCAAAAATGTAAAGAAATTATTTATAATGTTATAATTTTTTTTAAATCGGGTGTATCAACCTCTTTTATAATGGTTTAGCCCATATTTACAAAGGTAAGCGCCGTGACCTTCGTAAGGTGAAAGAAATCTTACTATAACTTCACATCCATACCATAACAATTCTTTCTAATTAAGACCCTATAGAGGCAAAAATGTTGACATGCTTCATAAACATAAGGGATGAGATGGTATGGCCATATTTATCGATTCAATATTGATACATCAGTCTATGGTATACATATTATAACCCAGCACGATATATCGCGATACAACTCACTGTATGACATTCATAACCATGGGAAGTCCCTGTATTTTCAGTATTCACAGGGTTGCCTTTTTTGCTCAAGAATTATGATCCCTGTGTCTGTTTGTTAAAAGGGTTCGGTACTACTTAACCCGTGGACAACCCAACCCGTGGTTGTCTCAACCCTGAGTTTGAACAACTTAACCCATAGTTAGAGACAACTCAACACTTAAACAACCCATGATCATAAATAAGGAAATGTGAATGGTTGTAAATTTACAATAGCTACCTGTAACGTATATACAAATGTAGTTATATTGTCTCCTTTCTTATCGATACGATCCATAAGAAAATATACTGGTTTAATATTTTTGCAAAATTAAAAAAAAACAATAACTGCTTTTACAATATTGCGTAAATGTAATTGTAAATGTGTGAAGGAACTTTTGGAGGGCAGTGTACATGCCAAATCATCTATATGAGCCAAAGTAGTCTCTTGGTGCAATTTGAATAAAGCCTGATATCAAATTTTCCCCTCACAAAAATCAATTGTTTTACCTATGACGGCAGTGTATAGGATATCTGTTTACTGAGATTGCCTCTTGGGGTGATTTTATGTGAAACAGGTTTTAAAAATAAAATTGTTTGATTACCCCTGAAAACCTGCTAGAAAATACATTTACAATGTATTTGATTTGGGCAAGTAAAACATAATTATAGCTGGTTGTCCAAATGGGCAACCTACTTTAAAAAATAATGTTTAATCCTGACAAAAGATCATTGAATTTGAAAGAAACTGTTGATCATTAATACAAAGATTTTTTTCAGATTTGAAACATTTTAACCAAGATGAGTTCATTGATCTGCTGTAAATATATGTATATCCAAAATAAATGGTAGATGTTACTATTGTTGGTTTCTGTACTGGTTTACATGCAAGACAGTCTTAGTTGACATTGTGTTGACATGGCGTTAACTCCAATGAATAAATATGAATTAGGTAAATGGTGACATCACAGAGTTGGTGTACCATTGGAACCACTCTGATTGTAAAAGTCATTGGACCAAGGGGGATTTTGTTGGACTCAGTCCAATGTCCACTGGCTAAATTCTATGACTGCATACATCTATTAGTATTCACCTTTTCCAGTTTTTGATGAAGATAAAGTGAGATTGATTATAAAAGTGTCTTCTAATGGTGACCTAGTGTTTGACATCTAGATATTATATATTATCAGCGATACTCGAGAATTTCTACTGTGATCCTGTACAAGGCAAGAAAATAGTAAGCAGTTTTTTTGCATTCATTTTTTTTTTAAGTTAATTTTAAATTGATTTGCGAAGGTTGGCTTTTGCATACTGAGGATAATAATAATATTTATTTGGCATAGTGTACACATCGTAAAAACATACAAACACAAATATCACAGACATCATGATGTAGTAACTATGTATTGCACACCAACACCAGGGATAACACAAAAAAGGGCAAGCCCTTATTTCCATTGTGGTCCCTGATGCCATTCCAGTACTGGTTCTTCTCAGGAAATGCTGCAGGGAGATAACTCACTGTAAAATATATGGTACAATACAGTAACCTTACAGTATTAGCTCCCTTGAACATCAGATATGAAATCACTGCTTTGGATCATTTATACTTTCTCTATTCTGAATTAGAATGAACTGTTTCACAATTGAATGCTTTTTAATGTTTGTATGATTATGTCTCCTTTGTATTTCAGAATTTTACTGACACCAAATTAGGAATTCAAGAGATAGCCATAGCTCTTCGTACCAAACGCCTGAGGTGGTTTGGTCATGCTTCTCGTAACAATTGTACCAACACCATTATGAACATGGATATTCCAAGGGCCTGCGGGCGTGGAAGACCTAGAAAATCTTGGTCTGATTGCATCAAGACGGATTTAAGTGTATGTGGTATGGGCAATATTAGTCCACACAATAGGGACGGCTGGAGAGCTGGTGTTAGACGTTCTAGCCGCCTGCTGCCTACCTCAGTATCTGGGACACCCGCAGCAGATGACAAATAAACTCAGGATATGATGATGATGATGATGATGATGATGATGATGATGATGATGTGATAACGTTTACTCTTTGGTTGTAAACAAGTGATGTAAGTGTTACAGCTAAGTACTATCTTTTTTTAATTTGGCTTAATGCAATGATGTTCCTATGCATTTTGTTTTATGAATTAATCTTAATGCAAAAGTAAAAATAGTTTAGATGGATTTGAAATTGTAAAGATGAAAGGGATTTATCGGAATATTGGTCTATCTGAAAAAGACATATCTCATTCTGGTTTAATTTTACATTTTAGGTCACTTAAAAAGTTTTGATAACATAGTTAGTTCTATGTTTCACTAAGCCATTGGTTTGTCTACCTTCTTATTGAATTTCTTTTTACTTATTTGTACATTGAAACTATCGCTACCTAACCCATCAAAAGTTAGGAGGCAAAAATAATTTTGCTACTATTCTTGAATTTGGATTATTATTTTTATAAAATCATTATTTTTAATATAATTAAATATTGTTTGTGATAAAATGAAAACAAACTATGAATGCAACACATTATTAAGATTCAGCATTTGACCTCCTTAAGCCTCCAAAACCATGTTTTCTGTAATTATTTTCTATAGCATAGCTTTTATTAGGGCTATGGATCATTGAACAAGTGGAGATCCAATCCAAACCATGATCTATGTGTAGCGATTCTTCAATCAAACCAAGAATCACTTGTTATTAAAAAAGCAAACTGGAATTCATATATACAACACACATAATATATATATATATATATGTGTTATATATATGAATTCCTGTATGCTTTTTTATTAACGAGTGATTCTTGTTAAATTCATATGTATATACACACACAAATATACATATGAATTTAACAAAAATAAGTGAAGAACTAAAGAAGCTTTTATTACATGGAAAATCATGTCAGAGATTTCGAAAGTGCCGAACATTTGTACTCGATTTTCTAGTCCGAATAGCGAATATTGAGTACTTGGTTACTCGCAACAGTCCTAGATTTTATGCTACCTTTGAAGTCTCAATTATTATCATAAGGAAACCAAAACATAAAGCAAAACTAAAGAGCCTTTCTGAGAAAAAAGTTATCAAACTTTAGATAATAGCTATTCAGTAAGCCTTTTAAGTAGAAAACGTCTCCAAACTTTTGGTGGATACTGTATATATGCCATCAAAGACTTTATGATGTACTGTACCAATTTCAGACATTTTGAAGGATTAAATGAACACTGAACATATATAGTATTAAGGCACAAAACTTGTTTATTGGCCATAATGGAACAAAAAATAACTAATCACTAATTTTATTGACTGCTCAGATTCAAATATCAAGCTCTAAAGTGTGTTCTTTTTCTTATAATCAGTTCTGACTTACCTTTGGTCAAGAAGCAGACATCTTCCCTTTATGCTAATGGAAAAATCAATATCCATAACTAATCTTCCAATAAATTTGTTGTTGTTTTCAGATCATTCATTTCTATGATCCTGATGTTGCCTACCATCAATGAGTTAAATACTTGAAGCAACATGATAGTCACCTAATAGGATGTTTGTGCAAATAGTTCAATGTTTATAACTAATTTCTGGTAAGTGTATCAAATTATATTATTTTATTTAACTTGTCTATATGCTGTTGTTCCTTTTGCTCATTTTTGGTTGGGTTAAACAGGGTAGCAACACATTGTATATGTCACTTTACAAGGGTCAATTAACTTATAGTCTGACAGAATTTACCTGAGCTTGACCTTTATTCAAGAATATATTTAACTCAGTTTATAGCCTATTTTAGTCTTTGTACGTTAATCACGCTTTTTCGGAAGCTTTCGGCAAAATACACATATCTGAACAACTAATATTGTAGTGTCACAACATGGCGGACTTACGTGTTCCCCATAAACGAATGAGTTCAAAATTTAAAGTACAATAACATGCCATGTTTGCAAAATTTATTTATATTCACATAGGTTGTTATTCACATATGTATAATCTTATACAAACATATTGGAAACTCATGATTTAATGTAAGTGAAGCCTGTAATTATTATAATAAGGTAGTTCAAGCTCAGATTAATATTGTTGGACTATACCTACCTGGAAAGCCTAAGCTTTAATACTTTCATCAGATACTGACAATTGCCCTACATGATTTAGAGTCAGTGGTAGGAGAGAGAATGGCCATAGGAAATATTTCATATGTCCAAACTCTGCAGAAATTTGTAATCACACTTACCAATAAATAAATCAAAATGAACCATTTATTTTACTTCAACTTACTTGTGATGGCTTCAAACTTACCCGCTAGTATTTACAAGACATAGTCTGTATACCTTAGCTGTATGAAATACAATACCTGCCTAAAGTTTGGGAACAATAGAAATTTACTGCAATTATTAAATTTTGATGATATTTTTTGTAGAATCATTATTTTTAATATAATTATGTAAGTATAGTTTGTGATAGCATTAAAACAAATTTCATGAATGCAGCACTTCTATAAGATTTAGCATCTGATATTCTAAAGCCTCCAAAACCATGTTTATTGTAATTATTTTGCATAACACAGCTTTTATGCTATTTTTATACCCCCACTTCGAAGAAGAGGGGGGTATACTGTTTTACCCTTGTCCATGCGTCCGTTCGTCCGTGCGTCCGTCCGTTACGAAATTTCCGTTGCAGTTTTCTCAGCAACTATATCATGCAGCAGCCTAATACTTTGCATATTGCTTCATCCCATAGTCCCATGTGGTGTAAAGCGATTTCATGCTCCTCGCTCATCTACTTCCTGTTTGTCGCATATTTTTAGATTTTGGCGGGGGTATCACTAGTGAGCATTAGCTCACAGATTTACTTGTTGTAGTCTCAGTTACAATTATATGTTGATACCCAAAAACAAACCAAAACTAAAAAGCATTTCAAAATAAACAGTTATCAATATTTTGATAAAAGTTATTCAGTAGGATTACAGATTGAAACTGTCTCCAAACTTTTGGTGGGTACTGTATAATTATGAAGTATACCTTAGCCCTATGAATAGGGATGGATACCATTAGAGATGAAACGATATGGGTACCAAGGAAACAATACGGTATTTTAAACAATACTAATGCAAATATGTAACAATAGTACAAATTGCAATGTTTAAATGCAAATAAATCAATGGGCACATTCCACAAGGCTATCGCTAGCTAGCGCTTTTTTGTAAGCGATTTTTGTAGCAAATAAGCGCTAGCTGGGTGTATTTTGTACCCAAAATATTTTAATGCAAGCTCTGAAATATATCTTATTATCGCGCTATTCTAATTGCCAAATGTTAAGTAAAAAAAATACTTATGAATATGTAAGAGCTAGATATAAAAAAATACCCCACATGTGACATTTGTACTGAATATTTTCATACCAAAATAATCTCAATAAAATATTGTGTTGCAATTAAATAAGTACTAGTATTTCTGTAGACCAGTAGACTGTATTTTAGTGTTATGGTGTTCGTTTACAAGCAAAATATATCGGAGTGTATCCAATTATGTATTTTTTAAACAAATAAACATAGACTTTTGTCGGTAAGAATTTTCTTATTGAGGAATATGAGCCAGTCTATAAATCGAAAACGCAATGTAGAAGTTACAGTGCACACATGCTGTGAAAAAATAACAACAATATAACTGATACATTAGTAGAATTTACTATTGAAAGTCAATATTTCAGAAATTCATATTTTATTTGGGAAGTTTATTTAATATAATCATGTGACGTACATGGGTAATGTTTTTGCGAGACCATTCAGACATAGACATTGTTGACAACTAGCCTATATTATAATTTTGTGGTATAAGAAGCATGCTAAATTCCTGCAACATTACATTAACTGTCATTGTAAGAATTATCAATATAGATTACAATCTGATTAAAATTTTCCGCTCGCATACTCGCTAATTTAGATCTGGCCTTTTCCAAAAGGATGTTACGTTCAGGCGACCGTTTCTCATCATAATATTCATGGCGAAATTGTTATGATACGTAACTTGTTTACATCGTCTACGTCACGCAATTTGAAATGAGCCGACCAATCGCAGACTGTGAATATTACTCTGGATAAATTAGCAAGCAAAACTTGGTCTAACAATAGAAATTACGAAATCAAATGTGATTAAAAGTGATTTCGTCTAGATGAAAGCTACGCATTGATTGGTAGACACAAAGTTCATCTCGACGTGACCCTGCATTGAGAAAGTAGAGATCCTGTACGACAATGCTCTACAGGATATCTGTTTATGGAGATTGTATAGATTAGGGCTGTGGATCTTTGAGCAAGTGGCGATCCGATTCCAACTACGACTCATGTGTAGCGAATCTCAAGTCAAACCACGAATCACTTTTTAGCGGAGAATCATACAGGAATTCATGTAATAACAAAAATAAGTGAAACATTACAGAAACTTAAATTGTATTGAACTTCATGGGAATCCATGTACCCCAAACATTTCTTTTACCAGACATTTTATGGACATTTTCAGTAATAACATTTTTGTTTAAATGTTTATCAATCAAAATTTTGACACAAGATAATTTGCCCCTGCATAAATCAAAGTTTTCATTAGTAGTGTGGCCCGTTTACAGTGATAATTAGGCTGAAAATGTTCTTTCAATTTTTCCAAAACTAGATGGCGATATGACAATTTCAGACATGATGAATATTTGTACTCAATTTTGTGGTCGAGATCAGGAATATCCAAGTACTTGGATAAATCACTTATCAATAAGATAAATACTCAAAAGTTTGGAGATTAAAGCATTCGTATTTTTATTCTGAATCTGCACTATATTGTTCAAAGTACCAATTTAATACTGGTACCAAAACAAAACGGTATTTAGCGGAAACTTTCGAAACAATACTGATACTGGTAAGGGTACCTCGTACCTGTAGACATCCCTGCCTATGAATACCAGTTTTCTTATTGAAGAATTAACATTGGGAGGACCATAACTCAATCTGATGTAAACCCGATCTAAAAGTTTCTGCTCCCATGTTTGCTAATTTTGATCTGGCCTTTTCCAAACGCGGGTTGCGTTCAGGTTACCTTTTCTCATCATAATATTCATGACGATTTGTTATGATACGTAACTTGTTTACATCGTCTAGGTCACGCAATTTGAAATGAGCCGCCCAATCGCATACTGTGAATAATACCGCTGTTAAATTAGCATGCAAACCTTGGTCTAAAAATAGAAATTACGAAATCAAAATGTGAATAATAGTGTTTTTGTCTAGATGAAAGCTACGCATTGATTGGTCGACACAAAGTTCATCTCGACGTGACCTTCCACAGAGACAGTAGAGATCCCGTACGACAAGGCTCTACATGATATCTGTTTACGGAGATTGATCATAACTAAGTATGGGAATTGTGTTCCGACCCATTTGTCATTGTTATTATCATGTACATATCTAATAACAAAACTCTAAATACAGAAAAAATAATAATTTTGCAATCAAATGAAGGATGAATAATTCTATTAGATTTATTATTGATAAATTTGATGTTTTCAGGATGTCACCAATATGATGTCATTTCAAGCAGTGTACAATATTTTGAATGAATATAATCCATTCTCTATATGACTTGAAAGAAGGAATTGGGAGACCAGTTTGCTTGGACCAGCACGATTACAGAGAAGAAAACATGGTAAGACTTTTACATTTACTTTTATTAATATTTGCCAAATCAATGTTGTCTTTAATATGGTGATATCTGTTTCCCGCATTTATAATTATTTATCAATTAAAGTATTTGATTACGAATTTCGACCTAACACTTGTGTCATTTGTGAATCATCTACAAACCTCTTGAAAGAGATGGATCTGGTTTGTTAATGCCATAGCAACACATTGTTTAGGTCCTGAAAAGGTTTAATCTCTGGAATTGGTTTTCAGGTACAAGTTTAAGAAAATAAACAGTTTCTGGCTACAGTGTATAAATCTATTATGTCTGAAAGAGAATTACCTAAGATAATCAAAATTTGTAGGATAACTATTTTTTCGTAAGAGCGTTAATTTTGTGAAAAGGTGTGCAGACATTTTACAAACATTTTAAACATTTTACAATTCAATCCATTTTTAAATAGTCTAAGTTGAGGGTAATAATTTAATCCAGTTAACGGATAGATTAAACAGAACAAATGGTTAACGTTTGTCAGGGGTGTGTTCAGTTACCGCGAACGTTGCAGAACGTTACATAATGATACATTCGGAACTCCTCGGCCATATATTTGTTTACTTCAACACCGGTAGTTTCAAAATAGCGTCTAAATATGTCCAAAATTATTCGAAGCAAATGGCCGAGGAGTTCCGAATGTATCGTTACGGAACATTCTGTAACGTTCACGGTAACTGAACTCCCAGCAGATTTATGTTTGACTGGCTGTAGAGTCCCTATAGGTGATGTGAATTCCGATGAAGGGATACCTACTGTGATATAAAAAGTATATCAGAAAATAAAATATATCAGAGTTTCAGATATTCATCTTCTACGGTCCATTTCATTTCGTTGAACTTATTCTGTCCCTCATCTAAAATACCAAGTATGACAATTCCTGCACAACTTTTAAGTGTTGATGACATTAATTTCTATATAATTATGTACAAATGTTGTATAAACAATTAAGATAAAACTGACATACATGTATTAAAACAGAATAAACAAACAGTACATATATTGTCATTCTGTTAAGGTTTTAGAGGAGACAGTCATCCCAACAGAAACATAATATAAATTGATGTCCGATAATGGATCTTCTTCCACGTAAGGTCAGGAGTCTTCATAGACTGTAATTATGACCTAACATGGGGGATGAGACAATCATCCTGTTACCAATTTTAAAATATAAAATGCTTCATATGGAGCTTGTATTTATGTACAGGGTTAAAACTATTTACAGGGCACAATTGACTAGTCTGTTATAGAGGGTGAGGCTCTAAGCTGAGTTAGATAAAAACAATTGAAAATAATATTTCCATTAATCATAAATTTGATATGATACAAATTTCGTCAAAGTGGAACGTTTTATTATCATTTTTATTGTAATATAACAAATTACAATCAAGCATTTAGTTAATTTATTCATTGTTCCCTAAATATAAAAACAAAAAATGAATTTCGTTACCTTATTTGCTCAAATATTTACATGTATATATAGCATTTATTGTAAGGGAGGCATGATGTATTTAGTATGTTAAATACATTCATAATGTCTTTATTCAGAACTCATAGCATGTAGATTTTGTTAACAAAAAGTGTAATATAAATGGTTTACTATCTTCAGATGTAAGTTATGAAACTCAACTACTCTAAAAAGTTACTATTCAAAGTGTCTTACCACCATCCTCTTGCATGGCATGAGGTATCGCTACGAAGCAAAATACTAGGAAACGGCTTGCTACAAGATATGGCTTCAGTTCGCTACGTAGCGAAAGCTGGCAAAAAAATTCTTCACTACCCGAAAGCACTTTAACAAATCAAAATGGCTGCCTCCGCAATAATGAGACTTCCTGTTTGCCGACAATTTGGTTTTTATGTTTGACTGCCTATAGATGAATTGAAATTAATTGATATTTGTATATTATAAACATGTTTTTGCAGTGATTTTATACTTGTTAAAGCCTTATTTAGTTTGAAATCGCCCGGAAAACATGCAATTGCAATAAGCCCAAAAGTTTTACTTGGCAAAGGCCGCCATCTTGGTTTGTGACGTAAATAGCTAGCCGTTTCGTAAGATGAATCACTACAAGAAAGCGCTTTTTCATTGCGATACGTAGCGAATATCGTTAGGCAACAGGCCCACTGTTCATGCAATCAGTAAATGTTGAACCTTTTGAAAGGCAGTTAGATAAATTCAATTGGAAGCATACAGTGAAACAGAAAAGCGATTTTCAAACCCCTTCAATTTAGAAATTGTCGACACCCTACCAAACAGACAATGACTGACCCACCCGTACACTACAACTCAAGCAGTGATATTGTGTCACTAAAGTAACTGCTACATTTTCCCACATTTAGTCAGATTGTGAACCAAATATTTTTGCAAAGGGAACTGTTATCACATACATTTAAGATTTCGTTTGACACCCCTAAGCCAAACCCTGCTGTCCACCTGCATATATTTACTTATCATTTTTTACAGAATCATCTTGTATGCACAATGGTGTTATTTCGGAAAATATTCTTAAAACTCTACCTAGATAGTATCTTGGAAACAAAAGTAAGATAAATATTATGCATAAAAAAGTTGAAAAATTGATTGATGAAAATAAAAAAGAATTGACTTAAAAAGTTAAAAATCAAGTAACTGTCAAGATTTGAATGTAAGTCAAATAAAACATGAGGTTTCAAACCCAACAACTTAACCGCGTACGCTATAGAGACTGCCAATATTGTATGTGGGACGTTTAAACTACACGGTAAATGTGTTGGTTTAAGTTTGGGTCGCTTATATCATCTCAAAATTCATACTTAACTAAGAAAGGCTTCATGAAATCGACTTTAACTGTTTTATAAGATACTCACAGTTAAGTTCAGAATAGTTTAAACACACTTAAATCAATTTAAGTTATGAGAGTGTTAGTGAAATGGGGCCCAGGAATTCAAATAGGGTATTTGGGTTTTCCTCTGCAGTAACAAACAAACTTTCACCATCACAAAAAAACCCATAAATTTGAGTTCCTTATTTGGTCATTAGGGTAACCGAAAGTAAAGTGCTGTGAAAAGGGTATGAAAATTTAAAGATAAACATCTCTTCCAAAAAATTACCTTGTCTTGTAAAGTTTAAGTAACATTTTGATTGTATTACAAACAATGCTTATACTACAAATTTTAACATATCATTTCGGTGGTCACTCTTTAGCAGTACCTCAGTTGAAGTCATGAAAGAGGATTTGCAATGCATTTGAATTATATAATTATCATGTTTCATGATGTTTAATCTGAGTAATTAAGCCAACTACCAGCCTTTTGAATACAAATTCATCATTATGTAATAGACAGTATTCGACTTGGATATTATTTTTTTTATTTGTTAGCATTTATTGACACTACCCTCCAAAAGTTTCTTCACAGTACAAATGCCAAGTTCAAGATTGCAGAATTATTATATCATTGTCTATTTAGTTCATAATTCATACCATGGAAAACAATATTTCTATGGGTACATTTCATTTCCGAGTTGCAGCAAAAGTTATTTATCAGCCTCCAAAACTATGGTCTACGTACCACAATAAACCAATATTAAGTTTAAGCTATTTTTTGTATTTCACATTTAAAACTTAAGTGTATTAATTTCGAAAGCAAAATGAAAATTCATTTATCATTGATTTGCTTTTACAACTTTTTAAAACTCCACAGAGTACAATGTAAATTGTAAATGAGTGAAGGAACTTTTGGAGGGCAGTGTATTATTCATCATGATACAAATGTATCTTGTTAGTTGAAGAGAGAAAATAGGTACTTTGTGTAGTCTCTCGTTATGTTCGTTCAAAGAGGTTTCGTTGTGTTGTTTGAACTTGCATAAATCTTGTGTTGATCTACTTATTATTAAAGTTGGTTTCCTTGTTATGCATTATCAGAAAAAAGCTTTAAGACAGTATTTTTTTAAGGATAGATTTCAAAACAAAATTTTGTTGGTACAATTAATGACCATTAGGAGGGAATGGGGTGAACAATAACAATAAGTACTACCCCCAAAATATTTTGTGCAGCCGCCCGGCTAGCTCAGTTGGTAGCACGCAAGTCTACTGATTGAGGGGTCGTGGGTTCGATTCCCAGGCAGGGCATACTTTCGTGGAGTTTGGTCATGAAATTATTATATGACCTATAAAATGTGTAGCTACGGCGTTAAACCCAACAAAACAAACAAAATATTTTGTCTGCAAAACTTATTTAATTCTATTTGAGGGATGTGTAGGGCTCTAGCTGGCTCACTATACTAGCTGTATTTCAATCTTATTGAAATCGGATAAAATATATGATAGAATCTCACTGATTGTAGCATGTGTTGTAAGATGGTGGCAACTAACAAAACGTATCTGCTTTGTTATAGCATGACTTTGATGTTGTCATTTGAAATATTTTGGCCTTGACTGAAATTGTACCAATTGATTCTTAAAATTATTTTGCTGTTCATAAATAGTGTAATTTTCATATAGATTATGGGCCTTCACTATGTATGGATGTGCTGCCGAATTGTCAGTATGCCGACTTTCACCAATGTGTTCAGCCAAAAAATGTTCTGATATTTTCCGTTCTATAATTACTATATACGTAAAATAGCTAAAGTTCTAGTTGACAGCATGTTCTATGTATATGTAACAGGCAATTCGTAAATTTAGGCTATTTGTAAAATGCCTGAAATTTTTAGGCATTTTGTAAATTGCCTGGCCATTTTAGGCATTTTGTAAAATGACTAGAATTTCTAGGCAATTTACGAAATGCCTGAAAAATAGCTCAATATTTTACACATTGCCTAAATGTAGTTTATGGTCATGAGGTTTGAGGATTTCATTCCTTCTTATCCAAATAGTATTTGAATACTCCATAGGGTCATTTCTTCCTTTGTTGACCACAAAAGGTTGTCTACTGTAATCTGAATCACATTCAGCAGCCAATGAACAAGTTATCAAAAGTGAAAAAATCATCAAATAAGAATTTTAACATGCAAAATGTTGTATTTTTACGTTCACAGCACATTGTAGCTCCTTCTGATTCAAAATTGTAGACTTGACATAACGTTTTGCGATTTTGTAGCAATTTAACTGTGTATTGTGTCTACTAATTCCAAGAAATAGTTATGTTATCAATGTATCATATAGCCACGGCCGTGGTGTAGTGGTTAGCATGTCTGACTTCGAATCTGAAGATTGCGGGTTTGAAACTAGTCGTGGCAGGTCATACCCTGTACATGAGTTGTTGGCCTCGTAGTAGGGTAAGCTAGTACTGGTGATAGAAAAAGTGTCCAGAAAACCTATAGTGGAAAGAGCTGGCCGTCGTGTATATGACCTATATATGTGTTGAATGCGACGTTAAAAAAATAAGACAAGATAATATATCATATAAGATTTATAATGTTCAACAGTAACAGTGTTAGGCTGAAAGGTTTTCTGATGAAGACAGTTTCGTATTTATGCTAAATAAAACTACTCTTTCTTTGAACTTATACAATTTATAAGAAAATACGGTTGATGATAATTAATTTTTTTCATCAAAACAGAACAATACATCATATAGATTGCCTGTAATATCAGAAAAGAAGTTGTTGTTAGACTTGATCGTGAACGTTTCCAATACTAGCCATTATTATTTGGATGAAAATAATGTTCAACCGTTTATATGCATCAAAATTTGCTATATTTATATATTATTTCAAATATATTTCCTTGACCATTTCAGGCAATTTGTAAAAAAATCCCTTGAAATTTCAGTCAAATTGTAAAATGCCTAGATATTTTGAGGCATTTTACAAAATGCCTGACTCATTTAGGCAATTTACATAATGCCTGAATTTTTAGGCATTTTACAAATTGCCTTAATTTACAAATTGCCTGTAACATACACATTGTTGTTAGGTGATACATTACTAATAATTGACCTTATTTATTTTTTCAGTATGAAACAAATGTAACCTGATTATCACAACAGTCTGAAATCATCACTGTATCAATGTAAGTAAGTTATCATTCTATTTATTATTTCTAAACAAGGTTGAAACTCCCCTATATGCATATTTGTTTGTGATTGTTTGCAATGCTCGGCTAGCTTCGTGAACCATACACTAAGTTTATTATTTAAACCCAATAAATATATACTGAGATTCGTTTGTTTGCCAAGTTCAATTATTGTTTAGTAATACTCGTAGTTTGTCTAATGCAAATTTTGACTCTATGAATTATCTCCTTTTAGTATAGCTATGCAGTAGTACTATAAAGGTAAAAAGCTGTGTGTAACTATTTACCAAAAAAAAGGGAACATTTTTATCCACATTTCTGTATTAATTAACAAATGTATTTGGTTGGGAATTACATTTTTTACTGTTTATGTAATAGCTTCAATAACAATCAATATTGTGCGTAAAGTTTGACCCCGGTCTGATGATTCATTACATTGACTACGAATGTAGTATTATTATGCTCGATACTGATTTGAGTATATCGTCAAAACTCAAATGTAATTAATACAGGGATTAATTTTTATACGCCCATTTTGAGAAAATGGACGTATTATGTTATGATGATGTCCGTCTGTCTGTCCGTGGACAATTGCTTGTCCAAATGATAACTCAAGAAAGGATGTACCTAGGTTCCTCAAATTTTATGTGTGGATAGCCCTTGGGTTGAGGAGGTTCCCTTTTGATTTTGAGACCCCAGGGTCAAAGGTCAAGGTCACTGGGACTTAAAATATGAAAACCTTGTCAGTACAATAACTCAACAACGACTGTACCTAGATTCACCAAATTTTATGTAAGAGTAGCCCATGTGTCAAGGATGTTCCCTTTTGGTTTTGGGGCCCCTGGATTTTTTAACGAAAAAATTTCACTAAAAGAAGCGGGCGTCTGGTTTTGTTAACATATGCGTAAAAGTTTTCAATTTAGCATATATTTCTGCCATTTATTGTCGCATCTTGACGAAACTTCATACAATGACATCATACTATGTGATGAACAGAATTAGAAAGTAAACAAAACTCTATCTGGCTTTAATATGGATTAGTTCCCTTTGAAATGTTTGTGTAAAATTTTTAAATCCGGCTTTAATATGGTTTCCACATTACATTTCTTGTTGATATATAGATTGAGTTGTGCACAGGTTAGTTGTCTCTTGCAGATTATAGAGTTGTCTTAACTTTGGGTCAAGTTGTCCATGGGTTGAGTTAGGTTGTGTTCATAATGGGTTGTCAGTATAGAAGAGACTTATGTAAAATATTGTAAAACTTGTCAAAATCAACATTTTTATGGTTTCTGCATGGATTTAAGTTTAGTTTTATGTTAGTGGAATCAATTTTCATTCTAAGAAATATTCTATAAGCAAATTGTAGTAATTGCATTAAAGAGGGAGTTACTACTGTCTTGGGTAAATTCAAAATTATAAAACAAGTGTGCGCCACATTTTGTGGCTCATAGACTTGCAAGCTGTTTTTTTACGTTGTAGTATTTAATTAAAATGTTAAAAACCGTGACTAAACAGCAAATATGACTATTTGTGAATTTGAGATTCGGTAAGCCAATTATAATGTTTCAAATGAATCTCTATGTCTGAGGTCATGTATTTTAATTCCTAATGTTAAATTTACCTTCCTAAAAAATTGATACACATTTGATGTACATATACCTGCAGTTAGAAATATTGATATTGTTTTTTTAATGTAATATTTGCTAAGAAATGTTGCTTATAACAACACAAATATGAATATGTTTTGGTTGATTTTTGCTTAGTTTATGCTAATTATATCACATATATTTTTTTCGCACATAAAGATTTTTATAAACAATTTTTTTTCCAACACAAATATTTTTATCAAACACATTAATTTATTATCCAATCAAATATTTTTTTGTAACACACATTTTTTTGTTAGAATATTGCAACATTAGCCATATACTAACATTGTAAAATTATATCTATGGTAGATAGCTAGATTATTTACATCATCATTATACTATTAAATTTACAGTACCCACCAAAAGTTTGGAGACAAAAGAAATTTAGCAAAATTCTTAAATTTCAATGATTGTTTTTGGTCGAACCATTATTTGTTATATGTTCAATATGGTTGGTGATGAAATGAAAACAGATTTGGTAAATGCATCATATTATATACATGTAAGATTCAGCATCTGTTATTACATAGTCTCCAAAACCATCATCAATGTAAGTCTTTTCTATAACTTAGTTTGTAAGCTTCTCTAGTAGTCTCAACTACAAAATAGTAACATAACAAAATAAATAAGCTAAACTAAACAGCATTTAGAAATAAATTATTATCAATTTTTTTTATAACACCTATGTAGTATGCTTTTAAAATGAAAATGTCTCCAAACTTTTGGTGGGTACTGTAGATAGTAAATAAAAAAAATGATATTATTCTCACTAAAATAGTATTCTCTGGTTATTGACAATGGTGGCTCATAATAATCATAGTACTGAAAGTGCTGTTGGAAGGAATTTTGTGAACAAAGCAATTCTTATGTATACGTATACCATTCTTTCCTAAAGGAGGACTGATGAAAGTTTGTGAAAAAATGATCATTGATTTCTATGATGCAAGTTCAAGCTAAATAATGATTTATGTATTTTTATTAAATTGTTCTTATTAGAATGTTTTTTAAACACATGAACAATAAAAACAAGAATTCTTATTTATAATAACAACAAGTATGTGGTAGTGTATAAGTTGGCAGTAGTGTGTTTGTTTGCAGAAAATTGTGTGGCAGATACTAATGTGTAATAATACAAAAAAATTCTTCATACTCAGTTGAAATAATGTTTGATGGATGTTTATTTATTTATTGGAGTTAACGCCGTATCAACACAATTTAGGTCATTTCACGGCGTCCAGCGCACCTAACCTAGCTTTCCTGGACCATTGTCTATAACCAGTACTCACCTACCCTTCCACAAGGCCGGAAACTACTCCATATTATCTAACCAATGGAGGAAAATCGACATTATTGTCAAATTTTCATGGAAGGGTATAACCTCCCCGGGTGGGATTCGAACCCGCACCCCTTCGGGCACGAGTATCCAAATCCCGGCGCGCTACCAACTGCGCTATCGACCCGGGTTTATTGATGGATGTAAACTAACATTAAATATCATAATTTAAAGTATTTGCTTAAATTAGATTTTTTTTTTTTTTTTTTTTTTTTTTTTTTTTTCATATCATCTTCCTTTTAAAGTATATATATTTATCTGTTGCACTATTTTCTTGGTCGCATTAACTACATGTACTTGTTTTCTATTGAGTTAAAACCGAACTTTATTAGATGTTGTTCGTTCTTTTCAATATTGGCTGACCGTTCTTATATTAGGGATTTTTTTATAGTAAATCCTTCTAATAAGTCCACAAGTTTGAGTTAATGGTGGTTTAATGGTGAAATGGCTGTTAGATAATCATAGATTATGTAGTAATGACAAGTATGATATTCATTTCTTGGCTTATGATAAGATATTTTTTATCTGTCAATGAATAAGCTAATTTTTAGAAAACATATGCAAATATGACTTTGGGAAAGAGATTAATTACAAATTAAAATAAATTAATGCCTAGTGATGTTAGAATATTTAGCTAGCTGGGAAGCCGCCCAGCTAGCTCAACTGATCAAAGGGTCGTGCGTTGGATTCCCGGGCGGGGCATACTTTCGTGGAGCTTGGTCTTGAAATTATTTTCTACAGCCATTCTCCCTCCTAACCAATGATTTTTAATTATATAGGGCAGTTGTCAGTCACTGACGAAAGTATGTGCTTAGTAGTTGGTTAACAGCTTAATCCAGAGATTTAGCCTTTCCAGGAGAACTGATAGGTTGACTGACCACAGTTATATGACCTATTCAATGTGTTGCTACAGCGTTAAACCCAACAAACAAACAAACAAGCTAGCAGGAAATCTTTTTTTAATAGTAAAACATGATACAAGATGAAATATATATTCAAGGAATTTAACTTTCAGTTTGTAAAAATTGTAAAAATACTACAGTACTGTTGTAGATCTATTATTTTGTATTTTATATAACATTATAAAGTCAATATATTTGAATATGTTGTATTTTAAGAAACAGAACAAATGGAACATGAAAATAATTAAATACATATGAAGTCATTATTCAAAACTCTAGTCATATTCATAGTATTGAACATTGCTGTCCACGCTTGATCTCTTATAAGAAACAGTGAAAATATGAGATTTTCTGACTTGTTTCTAAAGATAATTTATCATACATGTGAGGTCTACATAAACATAAAATAGCCAAGGTCTCGGATGTTTTTGCAATGCTTATTTGCACATCGTTAATTTGAATTTCAAAATATAAAATATAGTGATTTTATATTATGTTTTTAAGTTATTTTCATGGAAATCTGGTATTTTTAGAAACGGGTTCAATATGATTAGGGTTATAACTAATTAAAGAGATAGAATAATTTAAATATATAATAAGTGGCATTTTATATTAAAATTACATTTTGGGGTTTAAAGAAATACTTTATCAACATTATGTTAAATTCTTTTAAATCTTTGATTGTAATTCATATATTCTTAGTCATATTTCCATGTCCAAATATGACCTTGGCAAGAATGAAATTCCTTTCTTTAAAAAAATAATTATTTCATAAAGAGTAGATATAAGATATATATAAATATTTTTTTCTAGTTATAAAGACATAAAATATGAAATGATATTCATGGATATACTGTAAATTTTAGAAGGCTGAGCAAATATGAATTAGGGCATTTTCATACCCAGAGGCTATCAGAATTCTCAATACTTAGTTTGACTTAAGGTTGATACTGTAAAATATAATACATATATGTTAAGCCACATTTTATTTTACTTTGAAACAGTTTCTATTACACCCGGGTTGATAGCGCAGTTGGTAGCGCGTCGGGATTTGGATACTCATGCCTGAGGGGGTGCGGGTTCGAATCCCACCCGGGGAGGTTATACCCTTCCATGAGTACTGGTTATAGACAATAGTCCAGGAAAGCTAGGTTATGTGCGCTGGACGCCATGAAATGACCTAAATTGTGTTGATATGGCGTTAACTCCAATAAATAAATAAATTTCTATGACAAAGATACTTCTGAATTAAAGAATTACAGTCAAAACTATCAAATTGTTTTTTTTATCTTTCACTGCTGCAAAAAAGTCATATTTATTTTGCATAGAGAAAGTCATATTCGTTATGTAGAAGAACGCTGCACAAATCTATTGTAGAAACTGAGAGATAATGAGATTTTTTTTACTTAAATTTATTAACTTGTAATACAGTCTAACCTGTGAACAAAGGACAGTCATGGGAAAATCCAAAAGTGTCCTTTGTGGACAGATGTCCTCTATGGACAGGTTCTGATGGACATGCCTCATAAAATGTAGAAATTGCTTCCCGGGCATAAGCCAGTACTAATTCTAACTTATAAACAACTGTTTGTAGTTATTTATCAGCTGTGCAATTGTCTCCCATTTATACCTAATCAACTAATCTAATTAATCAAACCTTTGTTATGATGACAAAATAAGTGTGCTCTTTTGACATTTTGACGAACTCTTTAAGACTGTATAGTGAATATCAGGACTCTAAGTTCGACCAAAATTTCAAGGGGAAGTCAAATCTTTTAGAGCTCAAACAAGCATGGTTACTGATTGAATATTCTAGCACATGTACATTTTTGAATAATAAAAAATTCTACTTGAACATATATTAAATGAATCAACATATTCATACTAGTAATTAAGGCCATTCATATTTTCTTGGATATTTTTTACACAATTATCTTTAAAAAGTTTGAAGTCATAATATTTTGTTGAAACGACAAGCATACTTAGCATTGTTTGAAAAATAATAGTCATATTCTCTCTCAGAATCTCATATTCACGAATAGGAGTCACATATGTGCTGTTAAGTCACACCTCTCAATTAGTTGTGTGTCTTGTTTCTAAGTTATAAGCAGTCGTTTGTAGGAATGTTTTATACATCAACCTGTGGTCAAATGAAGTTAAATATGTTTTGGAATTCATTAATTATGAAATGTTTTAACAGAACCCTAAAAACAATGTAAGGTCACAACAAGTTGATCATGTGTTCTAGGGATTTTTCTGAAAAAAAAATGGGGTGAGCGAGCGAAGAAAAAAAATTAAAAAAGTCTTCATTCACTTGTTTTATACAGCGGTTTGACCAAATTTTTATGAGCGAGCGAGGAAATAAAAATATTTTTTTTTAAAAACCGTCAAAATTAAGGTGCGAGCGAATCCATAGAACATATGATCAATTTGTTGTGGCCTAAAAATCACAATATGAAATAATCAAAGGGAAACTACTCTTACATACCTGATTTGAAATGTTGTACTTTTTCCTTCAAAATAAAGTCAGCATTACCATTCTTTGGAACCTTTTAAATTTATAATCTTAAAAGACCTATGTGTATCTTTGATGTTTTAGGTACTACAGTGACATAGACAAACAAGTTTTTACCAAATTGATTATAAAACCATGTTTGATGCTGAACTGTCTTTGATAGTATGGTTGCCATAGAATAATAGCTGATGTACTACTGTCACTTATGTGTTGGACAACTTAGTCTATGGAATCTCCTTCAGGTATAAACCATTTCTATTGTGTATTATTATTCCTCTTAAAACCCATGGTGAGTCATTGGTTCATTGTTAAGATTTTGGACCCAACAGGCAAACTCCTCACAGTGAATGTGTCATGCTTTGCTACTTCATCACTGCCAACACGAAAATCACATGACGCTAGTAATACCATCTATTTATAGAATGCCCAAACTTCTCACAGTGCTTACGTCAAGCTTGTTATTTTTACAAATTATTATTTCAGCACTTTTTTATCTTTATGTACTTTGAACATCATAGTTTACTACAAAGAGACTCAATTAGTAAAACAAATTGATGTGTAACAGAAAATATCAACAAAAAATATTCGGCTCTCTGAGGGACAAATTTACTTGTGGTGGCAGTGGTTATTGATTTAATAAAGGGAAATAACCGCTGCGAGGAGTTTGCCCAACAGGCTGTAAGCTTGCCCATCCCTAAACAATCATGCAAGATTGTTGAAATGGTACCGTGTAAAATGCCTAGTGCTTGTGATATTACTTCCTCTATCTAAGTATACCAGATTCCTGACTTTATGTCATTGGCTGGTTATTTATTGACTCGACCTCACACCTTATTAGTTGTCATTGTATATCATGTGACTATATACCTTGTGTTACATACATGTATAAAAGGTTTTAATTAGTTACAAACCTCATAAATTCATTAACCACTTCAAACAGCATAGTATAAGGATGTATACAGTGCACTGCCAATCTATGTTTGGAGACAAAGAAAATTTACTAAAATTCTTAAATTGTCAATGCTTGTATGTGTAGGACCACTGTTAATAATATATTTAGTATGATTGGTGATGAAAACAAATAACCCAGGTCGATAGCGCAGTTGGTAGTGAGTACTGGTTATAGACAAAGGTCCAGGAAAGCTAGGTTAGGTGCGCTGGATGCCGTAAAATGACCTAAAATTGTGTTGCCAGGGTGCTAACTCCAATAAATAAATATACTCAGCAAAAATAGAAACTTTACATTGTGTAAACCTGAATTTCGTTGCTAAATCATTATGTGTAATAAACAAAACTATCTAATCTTGCATAAATTTGTTCGTGCTATTTTTGTTAAATTTGAGCCCTGGTAGTCATGTAATTAGAAAGATTCAAATAATAATAATAATTATAATAATAAAGACTTTATTTATTGTGGATAACATATTTGGTGTAAACCAATTTTCAATATGGTCCACACAGATATTTACAATGTACATACATAATAACAATAACAAAGAGAAACAAATTTTGGTGAATAATATACGTTCTGAAATTAACAAGCAAATTAAGAGTTTAAATATATAAACATACAAGAAAGGTTATTTAGTGTCATATCAGGAGAAATTTCATGAAATATGTGAATTTATAAAAGTTCTTACTTGAAAATTGATATAAACCAATGTGGTGCACAAGTTTAGCATGGAGTAAAATTTACAGTAGGGGTGTAACGGTTAACCGATATACCGGTTAATATTGCAATACGACTTCTGACGGTTTTTAACCGGTTCTTTTTTCTCTTAACCTGTTTTTCTAGTTATGTTCCATACTGATTATTTTTATCAGAGTCTGAAATTTAAATGTTTGAATTAATGTTAAAATGTGTTCAGAAACTTGAAATATTTTTCGTAAACTGAGAGAATAAATATCTTTTTTTCTAACTTATAAACAAACAAATAGTGGATGATGTGTCTATATACTCTGTATTTGTGCATATAAAAGTGGTTTCTTGGTTTACTGTGATTTTAAAGCCACAGATAATGTGACAACTAAGGCATTTATCACTTCTGTAGACGTTTTATATGCATGTACATCATTGTATTTTAGGTACTACAGTGGAACACACAGCAAGCTTTCACATAATTTATTATACAAGCATAAATGGTTGCTATGACGTCCTGTATAGTATGGTTACAATGGAACATAACTTTATTGATGTGTTACTGGTTTATGTTGTGGACAATTTAATTGTTGAAATCTCTACATAAGTACATTCAGGTATTAACCATTATTTTGTGTTTTAATCATGCAGGCTTTTTTATAGAGGTTCTTAAGTAAATTGATCATAATTGAAATTTGTGATTTCTATGAGTTTTACAAAAGATACTTACCGGTAAATGAACTCCTTGAAGTGTCAATTGTGCAGACTTATAACAATAATCATAAATCATCTGATTTTGAAATGAAAAATGTATGTTTTATACAGTAGTCTTGGTAAGCCCCTTAAAATCTATTGTATGATCATAAAGAATGAAGGAATAAGTTGATAACTGAACAAAACAGAACATTTTTTTTGTTTTGTCACAGTTTACACAGTCAAACATGTGAAATAAAGAGTAAGGAATTCAACAATATTTGTTGATTGGTCAGAACAAAGGTCATTTGAATGTGACCCCATGTGTACTGTTTAGAGATCCTATGATAGGGGTCTGCATGTACAGTACCCACCAAAAGTTTAGAGACAAAAAAAATTCAATACAAAAATGAATTTTATCGATTGGTTTCAGTAGAACCATTATTTTAACTATATTTAAAATAGTTGATGATTAAATGAAAACAAATTTTCTTGAATGCATCACATTTATAGGATTCAGCATCTGATTATCCAAAAACCTCTAAAACCAATTCAATGTAATTCTTTTCTATAACATAAATTTTGTCTCAACTACAAAAAGTACCATCACAAAAAATAAGTAAAACTAGAAAGCATTTCAAATAAATGGTATTCAAAGGTTTGATAAAACCTATGTAGTAGGCTTACAAAGTGAAAATGTCTCTAAAACTTTTGGTGGGTACTGTATTATATCTGTTTAAGGAGATAATTATACCCATTGTGTCATTTACTATTACATTTATTTGAACTTTTCAGGAAATTTTCCCTGTGATTCTAATGGTTGTTGGTGAAGATAATATTATAATTATTATATGATATGATGATGGTGAATGACTTGTAGACAGTACTGTAACTCAGATATATCATGGTAGGTGGACATTTATTGTATGAAGTCTCTTCTCAATAGACTATTTCTGGAAATCAAATATTTGGGTTTTCCCATGCAGTACAAACAAACTTTCACCTTCACAATGAAAACATGTGTACAAAGAACAATTGAATTTAATCCGTATTCTGTGCTTTTCAGCAATAATGTGTTATAAACTTATTTACATGTGCACGGTGGAAAAACCCAACAATTTGAGTTCAGAATTAGGTCTATTTCAGTCATCACTTTAAATTTCTATTGATCCTGTGAGTTTTGATTGTTTGGTTCAAATCCTCTGTGTAAAAACTGAATCAAGTTGTAAAGTAGGTCTTGAGCAAACATATTTGAGAAGTTATTTCTGCCACACACAGGCTAATGTAGGCATTTTTGGACAAAGAAATGTATAATAGCTATATTTGCACTTTTTGAATCTCTCTTTTTTATACCCCCGCTTCGAAGAAGAGGGGGGTATACTGTTTTACCCTTGTCCGTGCGTGTGTTCGTGCGTGCGTCCCTCCGTTACAAAATTTCCGTCGCAGTTTTCTCAGCAACTATAACATGCAGCAGCCTAATACTTTGCATATTGCTTCATCCCATAGTCCCATGTGGTGTAAAGCGATTTCATGCTCCTTGCTCATCTACTTCCTGTTTGTCGCATATTTTTACATTTTGGCGGGGGTATCACTAGTGAGCATTAGCTCACAGATTTACTTGTTTGGCTTTGGTGAGAATTTGCAGAAAAACAAGTGTTTGTTTGTGTTTGTGACTTGTCAAACTCCCCGCAGCAGTTATTTCCCTTGATTAAATCAATAACCACTAGGGATTTAACAATGATCTTTTATAATTGATAATCAATCATTTCATTAGATGTGGGAGACAATTGATTATGAAGATTAAACTCGATTATCGCTAATATCAGTTATTAATTTTTTTGACAATAAGACTATCAAGTTTTAATATATTAATATTACTAGAGAATAGATATTTCATGGGAATAAAACTTCTCATTTAAAACATGATGATTAATAATAATAATAATAATAATAATAATAATAATACATTTTTTTTATTTATTTATTTATTATTTTTTATATTTTTGTATTTTTTACTACACCGTACTTTGTTATAATTATAAATCATTGAGATCATTGTTGATATTTTTGGTTGACGACATGGAATTCGCAATTACTGGACAATATATAGTCCTTTTCTATACTGTATAGGAACTGAAAATGTCTGATTATTTCAAATGATCGATTATTATTTTTGAAACCCAAAAAACCACTGCCACTACGAGTAAATTCGTCCCTCAGAGAGCCGAATATTTTTTTTCATCTTTTCTGTTACAATTTAATATTTTCTATAAATTGAGTCTTCTTGCATTAAATTATAATGTTCAAAGTACATAAAAATAAAAAATAGTTTTAATTAATAATTTGTAAAAATAGCAAAGCGTGACAAAGCACTGTTAGGAGTTTGGGCATTCTATAAATAGATGGTATTACTAGCGTCACATGATTTACATGTTCATTTGTTGGCAGTGGTTAAGTAGCAAAGCATGATGTAAGCACTGTGAGGAGTTTGATGACTTACCAGGTATAAATCAATTATGTAAACATGGTGTGTTACTGTACTTTTACTTTTGGATTTGTCTTTTTATGAGAGAAACCAATAAGTCCAAAATATTAAGGTACAGTTTTAAAGTATTTCATTCTTATGAAAGTAAATTTAGTTGATCTGTAATATACATTGCTATAAATCAAATAATTTATGAAAACATGTTTTTAAATCTATGATCAGGGCGGATCCAGAATTTTTTCCTGGGGGGTCAAGACTTTTTCTAGGGGAGGGGGGTCCAAACTTCTTCTAGGGGGGGGGGTTTCAACCACAACCACATTATACACTTTTAGCCGAATAATGCAATATATTAATTATTAAACTACATAACCATTAAATCTGTGTTAAGCACTGAGAAAATTTGCTTCATGCTACTTAAAAATGACCTACAGTCAAGAAATACACTAATGGACAGGTACATTTTTGAAATTTCAGGGGTGGCCATGACCCCCTGAACCCCCCCACCACCACGCTGGATCCACCTATGTTTGATTGTAGAAAACTTGGAGCATTAAAAAAATCTGATTACATATAGTCAATTGATCTTCAGAATGTAAACAGCTGTTATTTTGTAAA
This sequence comes from Mactra quadrangularis, assembly GCA_025267735.1. Classification (NCBI taxonomy): domain Eukaryota; kingdom Metazoa; phylum Mollusca; class Bivalvia; order Venerida; family Mactridae; genus Mactra; species Mactra quadrangularis. The sequence goes on from CM046297.1 coordinate 3,140,005, forward strand.
AATCTTGCTGTAGCCAAAACATAGAAATATTCAAATAGTGCATAAGATAACTTGTGCATGGAATTTCATTGCCTGAAAATCTCCCCTTTATATTTGCTAATTGTAATTGTTTATTTGAATCCTCTGCTCAACTTTTTTTTTGCAGATCTCCTAGATTACCTTTAGATTCAATTTTTGTGCCAAAGAATCACTATTACGGGCAATGATCATTTTGAAATTAAAAATCGATCAATATTGAAAGAACTAATTGAGAATTTTAGGGGAAAGAAAGATGGTTGTTATTTTATACACTACATCATGTCATTTTAATTATTTGAGTAGTGAGAGAAATCTGTGTATAGCATGTGTTTATTTACTTTATCATTAACTGTTATAGATCACATGACTAAAGTAGGGCTGCGGCATTTCGATTCGATACATCGATACATAGAGGGCGCAGATTTGATTTTGATTTCAGGCACAGTGTTTTTTTATTCAATACCAACATTTAAACTTGTCTATAAGGATTTAACACTTAAGTTCTACAGATGAACTATTGATACATCAATCAGTATGAAATTATATTTGCTTTCAAATAAATGTTGAAAATTTAAATAACAATTTTAACAACATTAGTTAGTTTTAAGCTCAATGAATGATTTGATGCGCATTTGGAATGAACTATACTATTTAATAAATCAAGTTGTATCAAATCAACTTTTCAGTGAATCATTGCAGCCCTACACAATAGACCTTGTAAAAATGATGAAATTTGTCTGAACATATTTGTATATTATTACAAAGAGTCTGTGGTGTTTTGACCATGACTAGGTACTATATAGTTAAATGTATTCTAGCTTATGGTCTGTAGTCATGTGATCTACAATAACTAACAAGGTTAACAAAAATAAGTTTTTCTTTCATTTTTCTTTACAGACAAATAATTGAATGACATTAAATAGTACATACCATAACAACTATCTTTTTTACAGGAGCTGGCATTGCCAAGTGGTTACAATGTTTGACTGGTAATCATTGGATAGCCAGCTCCGATTTGGTTGGAATCCCATCCAAAACCTACCCTGTTGTTTCACTTGAGCAAGAAACTTTATCCTACTAGCTCAGTACTGGGAGACCAGGAAGCAGACTTGAAAGTGATTTACCTAAGTTATAAGAACATGTTTCAACTGAGCTAAAATGAATAAGTATAAAATAACTATCTATTTATCTTAAAATTTCAGTTGATCCTGTGAGTATTGATTGTTGGCTCAAGAGCTCTGCACAAAACTGAATAAAGCTGTAAAGAATGTCACATGCATAAAGTTTTAAGTAAATTACTCACCCTAGAAAATTCCAATACACTAGCTAATGTAGGCATTTTGTACAAAAGAAAATATAATAGCTATTTTTGTACTATCAGTACTTTTTCATTTTTTTTATTGTTTTTGACAAAAACAAGTGCTTGTTAACATTCTGCAGACCATGTGACTGAACGGGGTACATAATTGCTTGATCTTCATAATGTTAACAAACTTTTGTTTTTTATCAAAATCTTGCAGTAGTCAAAAAACAGAAGTGATTCAAATAGTGCTTAAACTAACTATCAGATTTTATGTCAGAAAATGTTAGTCTGAATTGTGATTGTTTTCTCACAAATAAATTTTACTGATGACCCTGTTTACTGTTAGATTCAATTTTTGTGCAGCAGATTTTTAGCATACAATCAAGTTTTACAGAACCAACTGGGTACCATATTTTTTAGGGGAGAGAAAGTTAGTAATCATGGGCAGATCCAGTGGGGGGGGGGGTTCAAGGGGGTCCGGACCCCCCTAGAATTTGGAAAATGTTTATGACCATTAGTGTATTTCTTACTCATTTTTAAGTAGTATGAAGCAACTTTTCTCGGTGCTTAACATAGATTTAATGGTTATGTAGTTTTTATTATCAATATGTTGCATTTTTTCTGCAAAATGTGTATAATGTGGTTGTGGTTCGAGGTTCGGACCCCACCCACCCCTGGAGAAGTTTGGACCCCCCCCCCTAAAAAAATCCTGGATCTGCCCCTGGTAATTATTTTAAGCTCTTTATGATGTCATTTAATTATTTGTCTTATAAAAAAAATCGATGAACATGTATAGTATAGGACTACAGTTGAATTACAATTTTTCTAAGTGGCATCTTACTTGTAAAAAATTTCGGCAAAATACACATACTGAACAATTCATTTTTTTCATAAGAATAAATACTTGAAACTGTTCCACAATATGATAGACTTCTGTGTTTCTCCCAAAACTCATGTGTCCAAAATTATACACTTTAACACAATTGATTTATTATAAGTCACATAGGATGTTACAATGTATAAAAACGTGTATAACCCCATATAGATGCATACCAAAACTAACAATTTAATGTAAGTGAAGTATGTAATTGTTATAACTATGTAGTTCAAGCTCAGGTTAATATTGTCGCACTAAACTAACTTAGTATACAGTACACACCAAAAGTCTGGAGACATTTTCAGATTGTAGGCCTATTGAATAGTATACTTAAAGAAACTTCTAAGTACTCCGATTTCAATATGGCAGGAAGTTTTATTTTTCAACATTATTGTCCAATCGCTGATGAAAATGTGTTTTGGACCATACTGACCTTTGCTTTTATGGCTTTCATGCTACTTTATAGATGCAAAACCATTTTTGTCGCGCAAGCGTTTATATGATAAGATTTTCTAATTGTTTTGATTGAACAGAAAATTAGCAATTGGAAGACTTATTCTGCAGGTCTTGTGTAAGACCTATGGCAATTTCTCAGTCTTGAAGCGACATTCGAGCCATTTCTTGATTATTCGTTGTGCGTATCAACATACTAATGATTTTCACTAAAACTGACCGCGTGAAATTTTTGCACGATAAGCACGTGTGCATTTCCGCTTTTCTGCATGTGCACAACAAAACCAATTTTGCATCTATTTAGAAGCATGAAATCCATGCAGGCAGACGACAGTATAGTCCTATATACATTTCCATTAACGATCAGACATAAATATTGAAAAATGAAAATTCCTGACAACATTGAAATCAGAGTACTTAGAAGTTTTGTTAAGTATATTTATCTAAAATTTGGTAACTGCTTATTTATAAATGCTTTGTAGTTTTGCATTAATTTTTGGTTATTATTGTAATTATAACTGAGACCACAAAAATAGTTTAAAAGCTATGTTAAGGAAATAAAATATGGTTTTGGAGGCTTTAGTTTGTCAGATGCTGAATCTTATAAATGTGTTGAACTTATGAAATATGTTTTTATTCTATCACAAACCATACTTTAATAAACTAAAAATAATGATTCAGAAAAAGAAAAATTCAAGAATTGTAGTAAATTTTTTTGACTCCAAATTTTTGGTGGGTACTGGAGTTAAAGCTTAATCATCTGTCACTGGCACTAACAATAACCCCTTGTATTTATAAACCCACTACAGTACTTCTGTACTTACGATTGATAAAAATAGTTATCCATACCTGTGTAAATTAGCAGGGTTAGTGTGTGCTCCACTGACAGTTAAATTAAGATTTAACTATTGGTGCAAATATGTTAGACAAGAAAGTGAATCAATGAAGTTCTTTACCAATTTGTTTGTCTTTTTCACAGGATCATCCTTGGAGGTCTGCTGTGTATAGGATATCACTGAGCTTAGACCATGATCAAACTTGAGACCGAAAAATTCTGCATCATATGTGTGTCATTTGGGGACAAGATAGAAAGACATGTAAAGGTATATTTTGGTTATTGTAGCTGTTTTAACTGATAGATTATAAAACATTAGATTCTCAGCTGTTCTGGAACAACTCAACACATGGACAACTCACCTTGAAGTAGGGACAAAATTTGTAGGATCAATGCCTTAAGTGTTTTAAAAAAGCATAATTAATTATTAAACATGAAATAATTTGTGACAAGGGAGACAATATAGACAATGTAGTAATATGTATCAAAAACTAACTTAAACAAGACAATCAGAATGATCTCCCTTCTAAAACAAAACTATTGAATAGATTTTGGCTCTGTTACAATATTTTATTAGTAAATTAAGTTATTGCAATCATCTTTTAGTTTTCAATATATTCAGGGCATGAATTTAACAATAACTTGGACTTGCAAATTTTTGCGAGTTGCTTTTATTTCAACTCGCAAATTGAAAAATGATTTGCATTTTTTCCAAATTTTAATAGCATACAAAGTAACTATTCGTATATGCAATATTAAAGCAACTTAGTACTATACTTACTAAAGATAGAACATGTGCGTTCTAGTGAGATAGACAAAGTTATCAAACATGTTTTTACTGTGAGTCTTTAAATATATCATATCATCGATCTATCTGGTCATTCAAATGCTGACTTTAGCCTCATTAGTTAAGACAGTAATATTTTGCATTGATTTAAACTCGCAAAAATTTGCTAGTTATAATAAAAATAACTTTCAAATTCTAATCGCATTTTGCGAGTATGCGAGCTTAAACTCTTTCCCTGATATATTCTAAAAGTGTAATTTGTGAAAATATTTATAAAATAAAAAAAAAATGATAATTAGCAATTTAGAATATAAAATAAGAAAGATTTAAAAATGGAAAGATTTGAAATATGATGACAGCATAATAATGTGTCAAAGATATTTTAGTTTTTGCAGATTGAAAATGTATTGTTTTATATTAAGATAAAGTTAAATGACACTTTTTATGATAATTGTAAATTTAATGTTTATGTTTAAATTTTACTCTTTTGGAAATTTATCAATTAGAAAAACCTAATAGATACATAGTAGAATGTTTTTATAAAAGTAAATATTTGTTAAAAAATTTTTTTAGATAACATTCAACAATGTATCTATATGAAGTTAGACAACTGTCACCATTAAGGTTCTTGGTGTTATGTTGTTCATTTTAAATAAGATTAAATAAATTTAATTGAATTTATTGCAAAACTTCAAAGATTACTTGGAATAAAATGCGATAATAAAAGTAGAATTCTACTTTTAATACAAAACTATTATTGTAACTAAAGTAAATTTTTAACAAAACTTGTATCTAATTGTGTTTTCTCCTTGTCCTTTACTTAAATTTTATCAACTATTACTAAACAATTTTGAGGGTTGTCGCAAGACTGTAGTAAGTGTATTGATTTAATTAAAGAACAGGTTACTACAGTCTTGGGGGCAATCCACGTTTTGTGTATAGAGAAATTAAAAACTTACACTATTTTCATACCAAAGGGAGATAACCACTTATCAACAGTTTTCATTATTATTTTGTTTCCTAATCCATTCATAATATTATTGTACGATTATATTGAACTGTCCGATTGCATAAATTAAAACGTCACATAACACAGAATATTTAATGCTCGGATTAACTCCGGCAGTTCATGTGGAATGTATTGTTAGAGTAAACACTTATGTATTATATCTTGTATGCAATGTGTATCAAAGTTTGTGTGGCCTAGTGGTAAGACGGTCGATCTGTCAACCTTTTAGTCGTGGGTTCGAATCCCAATAGATACTTATTTTTATCTATTTTTTTTCTTATTTAAATCGTGGACGGATTTTGTAAAACACAATGCCTTTGTGCATCATGAAAATCATAATTGTCTTTGTTAGTTTTTACCGCCAAAAATAGACACCGTAAAAGAGAACGCCCAGTAGCCCAAAGGACACTGCCAGTGAAACTGAATACTATTTGACATTGTTTGGTTGTAGTGCTTTTTGTATTCAAAAAGATACTGAATAAAATTAAACAAAATATTCAGAAAATTGAAATGCTAACAATAAAAAGAATAAAAAAATTAAAAAGGCATCTGTAGATTCAAACTCGCGTCCATTCCAAAAATAGATATTCTGAAGCGTTTCACTTTAACCGCATGACTATTGCAGGGTTCCCACGCTTCCTTGAAAACGGGAAAAGTCCTTGAATTTCAAAATTGCTTTTCCAGGCCTGGAAAAGTCCTTGAATTTCGAAAAAACGGTGGAAAACCGGGAAAAAGTCGGGATTTTTGCACGTACCAGTCAGGGCTTGAATAAGTCCCGAGACCTCGGGTTTTGACGCACGGAAATTCCAAAATACCCTCGATCAAAATCGTCCGTTCGTCAATTTGACTCGTAGGTATTTTGCCTTCAAGAGTCATAGTTTAATCAAGATCTCGGATCGACAACAAGTAGAGCGTATGTTACGTCCGCCTATTTGATGTAATCGACCAATCAGCGATGCGCGCTACGCGGGGGTTGCACTTAGTAAACACGCTTCAAAAGCCGATAACAAGTAACTCCTGTGTTTATCTATCACCCCTGTGGTTTTTTTTTGTCGCAGGGGTTGCGAAAGCGCCGGACCGCCGGACATGTTCGGCAGTTAGATCGAGCCGTCGGTCCGGCCGACCGGCGTTTTTTCTCACGACATTTTTCGCCGCTAATTCGTCCTATACTTTGGTACGAAATCATACCAGGCCGAGTCAGTATGTGAACCGTTCCAGGAATATTCATAGGACGCGATTTCTCGCACTAAAACGGCAAAAATCGCATTAAAAGTTCTTAAACTGTATGACAAAAAAGTTTGAAATCGGCGAAAAAGAGTTAAACAAATTTTCATAGTATACTAAAATTAAATTCCCTAATTGATCGTCGATTGTTAATCCAGATATGTGTTGTGAAAAATAAGACCGCCCACGGCGATTACATGCTAATTACATATCAATTAAACCTTATTGTCGGTCACACGCTGGGAGATTAACTCGCGGACAAAAGTAGGCACAAGGATGTCATAAAATCGACAAAGGAGTCGCCAAGTTATGTTTACACGCGTGACTACGTTCGCATATGCCTAAGTTCTTTGTTTATTGATCACCCCTGTGTATTTTGTCGCCAATTAAGACCAATCGGCGTCCGCTCAAAAAATCAATAGTGCTACATGTCGGCCCGATAAGATTGTTTACGTAATCAAACTGTTGCAATTAACAAACATTTGACAAACTGTGATATTGCATTGATTAATGTAGATAAGCTTTTGGATGCTTGCCGTTAAATTGATAATTGTATTTAATTATGAGCATGTTGTGACGCAGTTTAAATAGACGTAATAGCCAGTTTGCAAATGTTTTTATAAAGACAATTAAAATTGACAACAATAATAAACTCTGATTAAATGATAATAATAATCGTTAAATTCCATATCAAAATAATCATTAACACAAATCATTTTACAACGAATTAAGTTTTTTATTTCATACTGTCATACATTTGAAATTTTTCGCGACCGACGCTATCGCCAATAAAGTGAAACATCGTTCAAATTACGTTGTAATTAATGTTTTATCATTTTGATTTTTAGATTTTCTTAATGTAGCAGTAAGTAAGGGGAAATTCCCTCATTTTTTCGATTTCAAGAATAAACATCAGTTGAATATGTGAAAATTTCAAAAAATATTCGTCACATAATCTATCTGTTAAAATCGTGTTTTAGACTCTAAAAACAATAAATAGCATCTATTGCTACTTGAAAAGCATAATTTAACTAAAGGTATGATGTTTATAGCTGACTGTAGTTTTAAAGAAAATGTTTAAACAAAGACAGGTCAAAATTTAGGACATTTATAACATATTTTTAAAATGGCCCTTTTTATCTCTGTTGATGAACATATACCAGCAAGTAAACATGCTAAACCAGAAGATCTGATCAATTGAAATGAAAATTAGATATTTTTAGTTTACTGTTTGATACAAAATCAGGACTTTCTGTGAATTTTACAAAATTTAAGTTACAACAAAGGCATTGCCATACTGAATGTGCTTTTAAACATGGGTCTGTTTGTCAAATGTGACAGAAACTATAATGTAAATGTTGTTTTATAAAATCTCATGCAGAAAATATGAGACTCCAACTTTTGACTGTTTTGTAATTTTCGCTATACTAGTATATTTCTTATGCAATCTTTATATTCATCTATTTGTTGTTCTTGGGAAGCACAAGCATTTGTAAAAGTAATTAGCAATCTTAACCACTTGACCATGGAGCTTGATGCAAATTATTGAATTAAGTAATAGGCGTTAATCCAGAGCAGTCCTTGAAATTTGCGAAAGTTTCCTTGAAAAGTCCTTGAAAAGTCCTTGAATTTTTTTCTTAGAAAAGAGTGGGAACCCTGCTATTGAGTCGGATTGGATATCGACACTAAATTAACACTAAATTAACCTACAAATTGTATTTTCTATTGCAAAATTCTATATATAGAACACGGAAAATAATATATACAGTATGCGATAACCGTGTAATTATGCAATCGGACAGTTCAATATAATCGTACAATAACATAATGTAATGACTTGAAATTATTATGATATGAACATTTATGATAGCTTTCAAGTATAATGATTGTACGTTGGTATTATGGGAATTCTACCTTTATTATCCAGGGTTAGCCAAACAATTGTGTTTTAAATCATAGATATAGAAAAATAGAGGCACACATGGAAGATTGGATTTATCCAAATGTGTAGCCTCTTTAAATAAAGTCTTTATTATTATTATTATTATTATTATTATTTTATAATAATAATAATTATAATAATAATAATAATATCTACACAACATGATAACCTTACATTTAATAAAAAATAGTTTAAAAGATGGTTTTTAATTTTAATAACTAATAATATATAATCCTTGTTGAGTGTCTAGGTTTAGTTGTTCACGGGTTGGGTTTTCTGTTCATATGAGCTGAGTTGTCTTTGGGTTGAGTTTGTCGGATCCTTCTCATCTCAGATAAAAAGTTCAATGATTGCAGATCTCAGATGCAGACAAGCAGAGGAAGATATATATTATGGTGACAATACCATTCAACTATGATGTCACAAATGTTACAGTTTCAAGAGGAAAAAAGTCAAGAATCCGCCCCAACTGAGAGACTTAAAGAGTTTTAAGTATTTTTAATGTTGTCAGATTTCCATGATACCTAGGATAACCGACTACGATTTTCAAATGCTAACTATTTAAAGAAAATGGAGAAGACTTGTAACTGAAGCAAACTGAACCCGGGTTGATAGCCCAGTTGGTAGCGCGCCTGGATTTGGAATCTCATGCCTGAGGGGGTGCGGGTTTGAATCCCACCCCGGGGAGGTTATACCCTTCCATGAAAATTTGACAATAATGTCGATTTTCCTCCATTGAATAGATAATAGGGAGAAGTTTCCTGCCTTGTGGAAGGGTAGGTGAGTACTGGTTATAGACAATGGTCCAGGAAAGCTAGGTTAGGTGCGCTGGACGCCGTAAAATGATCTAAATTGTGTTGACACGGCGTTAACTCCAATAAATAAATAAATAAAGAAGCAAGCTGAAAATAGGCATTGAAGATGTGATGTACAGCAAATAGTACACACTTCTCTGCTTAGTCTTGCATAGGTATTATGGAAATGTGACAAAAATTAAAATATTTACAGCTCTTTAAATGTCTAAGTCGAGCAATTTCTTAATTTTATTCTTCTTGAAACCATAGCATTTGTGAAGTCATTGTCATGTGGTATTGTGACCCTGTATACATTGCCATCTAAAAGTACCTTTACACTTGACACAGTGTACACAAGGGGATCCAGGGGCGCAGAATTACTTTGCTCAACTTGTCTGACTTGTACAGTTGTCTGCGGACAGTATCACAATACTTCTTCCCTGACAACATCTAACCGGGTCGTTCAAGTTTTATAACTGGTTCTAGCAGTTCTATACTGTTCTCTGCTAACCTGACTTTTTTTCTTTTGTTTATGTCTAAAATAGATTTGGCTATTTAAGAATATAAGTTAGAAGTAAATGAATTAATACACCAGGTTTGACCATCATGGTTCCATTTATAATGTTGAAATAAAAATTGAATCGAAAATGAAAACTGTTTAACATGTTCTTAAGGTAGAATTCTAGAATTCCCTTTATACAAATCTATGTAAAAATCTGATATTTTGCTTGTACAGATTCTTAAATTACGTAAACTACAATCTATTACCAACTTATTTAAATTACACAATTTTTCATATCAAAGGGAGATAATTTATCAGTAATTTTGCAACAGACTTTTGTTTGATGAATCTAATTCATACTTAATTATTAACATGATGTAAGGTGAAAAATATTATGTTTTGCAATAATTTATCATGATTTTGAAATATATGAATGACTGTAAAATAGCATTATGGGAATTTTACCTTAAATGCTATTGTTTGTTTTTTCAAAACATCAATAATTTTATAGTGCCTTTGTTAATGTGATAAATGATATTTGTATAATAAGCTTTTAGCTTAGGTATAAAATAATTTTAGTAGGCTGTTGGTGTATATATAAAATAATTCCATTTAGTCACTGCGAAATTATTCAAGCTTTGGCAGTTTTAAAAATCAAACTGTAAATACATAGAATAAGAAACTATTGTTCAATTTTATTCAACTTTTAGTGGCACATAAATTAACCCCATTGATTTGAATATTCACTACAGCACTTCTGTACTCTTGATTGATAAAATTAAATTTAAGTCAGCAGAGTTAATTTATGCTCCACTGACAGTGGAATAAATTTGAACATTTAAATAATGCCCACTTATGTTTTTCATTATATTGATAGTTATCTCCCTTGGTTATTTCAGAACTAGAATGTATTCAAACTCCTCACAGTGCTTACGTCACGCTTTGCTACTTTAACCACAAACTCCTCACAGTGCTTACGTCACGCTTTGCTACTTTAACCACAAACTCCTCACAGTGCTTATGTCACACTTAGCTACTTTAACCACAAACTCCTCACAGTGCTTACGTCACGCTTTGCTACTTTAACCACAAACTCCTCACAGTGCTTATGTCACACTTAGCTACTTTAACCACAAACTCCTCACAGTGCTTACGTCACGCTTTGCTACTTTAACCACAAACTCCTCACAGTGCTTACGTCACGCTTTGCTACTTTAACCACAAACTCCTCACAGTGCTTATGTCACACTTAGCTACTTTAACCACAAACTCCTCACAGTGCTTACGTCACGCTTTGCTACGTTAACCACAAACTCCTCACAGTGCTTGTACGTCACGCTTTGCTATTGATTTAATAAAGGGAAATAACCGCTGTGGGGAGTTTGGAATGTATTTAGTTAAGTTATGAATGGTTATCTCCCTTTCTTATTTCAGCACTAGAATGTATTTAGTTATGTTATGAATGGTTATGATGACAATGAAACTAAGGATCTCTACTCTACAGACCTCCATCACCAGAACTTTCAACTATACAGAGCAGGTACTTTTATTCCTTGATTTAAATTATATGGAATATGTGTTATCACTGTTATGTCAAGGTCAGGTACAACTCCAACCATGGAAAACTCAACCCGAAGTAGAGACTGCTTTATTACATGTGGACAACTCATCCTATATCATATATTATTTTTAAGTTTATCGTGTATGAAAGATATTAAGGAATAAAATGAATGATTATTTCATATCTATATAGTTGTTAAAAAGTGAGAGTAGCATTTAAATTATCATTTTTAATTTAAAATTATCATTTTTTAAATCAAATAATAATCATATTAGATACATGTTGAGATGTTCTGGGGTTGAATTGTCTTCAGGTTAAGTTGTTCCTATGGATGGCATAAGTTCCTTTGTGTTGAGTTGTCCTGATCTAGTATTATACAATAAGAGACTTTAGACAGTGATTTCCCCTTGTATACTATTTAAATAGGTAGGTTCTATTAGTTGGATCACTTGGATCACTTACTTATCAATAGAAAATTGCCAAAAAATAATCATTAATAACTTTTTTGTAAATCATTTAATTTGTTTGGAATTTGAGATAAGTATTTGTAAGGTAAAAAACTATCTAAATTTTATCACTTCTGTTAATATCTTCATTACCAAGAAAGATATTAGATGAAATATTTTGTTATCCTTACTTAGGAATTCAACAATAAAATCCAAGGATTCCAACTGAAGGGTATGACTTAACAGCGAATATGAGTCATATTCGCGAATATGAGATAAAGTGCGAATATGACTTTTATTTTTCAAATACAGTAAAACTTGGATATAACATACTCGCTGGGCCAAAGAAAAAAGGTATGTTATAACCAAGGTATGTTATATCCATATAGCATACTAAGTATGTTATATACAAAGTATGAAAATTGGGCCAGGAAAAATGGTATGTTATAACCAAGTGTATGTTATATCCATATAGCATACTAAGTATGTTATATACAAAATTGGGCCAGGAAAAATGGTATGTTATAACCGAGTGTATGTTATATCCATATAGCATACTAAGTATGTTATATACAAAATATGAAAATTGGGCCAGGAAAAGTGGTATGTTATAACCGAGTGTATGTTATATCCATATAGCATACTAAGTATGTTATATACAAAATATGAAAATTGGGCCAGGAAAAATGGTATGTTATAACCGAGTGTATGTTATATCCATATAGCATACTAAGTATGTTATATACAAAATATGAAAATTGGGCCAGGAAAAGTGGTATGTTATAACCGAGTGTATGTTACAACCGAGTATGTTATAACCAAGTTTTACTGTAACTCTAAATATACTTGTCATGTCGACCAAATATTGTGTATTTACTTAGAATAAAGTTATTTAGTATAAGTTCAACTTTTAAAATGATTTTTTGTAAAGAAATAAAGTTTTTATCCAGGATAATATATTAATTGAGTCATATTCGCCTTACAATCTAAGCGAATATGACTTCTTTGTCATTGTTAAAGATTACAAATTGAAAATATATGTTCAAGTTGAACAATTTACTATTCAAAAAAGTATATTTGCTACAATATTTGATAAATAATAATTAATATTTTTATTCTGTTTCATATTGCTTGTAAATTAATTAAAAAATTATGATCATCAAATCTCATATTCTCTGAGTTACTAAAAATAGATCATATTGGCTCAGCGTTCTTCAACCAGCGAATATGACTTTTAGCTTTGTGAATATGAATGTTGTGTTTAAGTTTAAGTATAAAAGAGTTAAAATATATGTTCAAGTTAAGAAAATTATTTAATAATCATTATATTTTGTTTAATATTGCTAGAAATTTAAGTAAAACATTACAGAAAATCTCATGTTCGCTGAGTTACTATTAATAGATATTCGCTCAACATTCTTCTACCAGCGAATATGACTTTTAGCTTTGTGAATATGAATTTTATGTTTAAGTTTAAGATTTTAAGAGATAAAATATATGTACAAGTTTGGAACATTTATTCAAAAACCATAATATTTTGTTTAATATTGCTAGTAATTTAAGTTAAACATATTAGAAAAATCTCATATTCGCTGAGTTACTAAAAATAGATCATATTCGCTCAGCGTTCTTCAGCCAGCGAATATGACTTTTAGCTTTATGAATAATTTCGTGTTTTAGTCTTAATATAAGAGTTGAAATATATGTTTTAACTGTTTACCAGGTTTTATAAATGTAAATATTAATTCAATAAATTGGCTGAACTAAACTGCACCTCAAAGTGCACTTCAAGTGCACTTCAGGTGTGGATGAAGTGCACTCCAAGTGCACTAGGGTGTAAACTTTAGTGTGAACTCAACTGTATCTGCATTCGTGCACCGTTTTACATTGAATATTTCAGCATAAAATAGAAATAAAAAAGACATAATGAAAAAGTTGAGAACACGTTAAATTTGTAATATTATCATCATTATCACTTTCAAACTTTGATGTCTTTTGTTTTATAAATAAACAATAATTATTAAAACAACAACCTTCAATAAATAACATTTAAGACTATGAATGCGGTTCCTTTACTGTATAAACTATTGTAATTTTATGAAACTGTTTTTGTCAGTTTGTAAAACGTGATAATTTTGTAATAGCATAATGCTTTACATTCTATTGGTGACTCCTTTAACTTACACAATTATCAAATACCGACAGTATAGGCGGTTACTTTATGAAGACGATAATGTCGGTTTCATCAAACGTTACATGTCTAATTGCGTGCTAATGTGTTTTTAATCATGTTTTCTTCACTAAACATGTACACATCTGTAGGTTTGTTCATAAAAATATTCATTTACATAGATTATATATATATCTTTATCAAAATAGTATAATGAAGTGTCTGTTGTGGGACAATGGCAGAACGTGCAATATTTCAGCATGAAATTTCCATTAATAAAACTTTCAATTCCATGATAATTAAAGCCCCATTATCAAGACTTAGCTAAAAGTCATATCCGATTGTAGAAGAACACTAAGCAAATATAATCTAATTTTACTAATTAATACTAAAAGTCATATGCGCTGGTAGGAGAACGCTGAGCGAATATGATCTATTTTTAGAAACTGAGCGAATATGAGATTTTATGACGAGTTTACTTAAAGAATTCAACTACATGTACCCTTATTAAACAAAAAATCTTATTTATTAGATAATCTAGCACAAAAACCTTTTTGAAATAAAATATTTTCAAGTTATTAAATCTTAACCTAATATTTTAAAAGTCATATTCGTCGTGAAGAACGATCTATTTTTAGAAACTGAGCGAATATGAGATTTACATAGCTAATATGCCTTCAAACTACGATAAATCACAAACTCACGCAGTTTCCAATTATTTTCTAATTACAGTCATATACTGAGCAAAAGTTATAACGCAAATAGGTACAGTAACGTAAATATTGGCATATTGGTATATTGGTAACCCTTGGCATAAGTTTTAATGTTAATAATATGAAATTTTACATGATAATAAAACAACCACTTGTCATGAGTATTCAACAGCAAAACAATATGTAACGATTTCTGAAAAGAAAATATTCACAGAATCAAAAGCCCTGTAGGAGAAAAAAAGTTAACAAAATTTGATAATGAACAAGCGTCTAATTTGAATTCACTACTGCTAAAATCCTGAGTTTTAAAGACCCAGTATGACGTCGTAAAAACGTAGTGGGATGCTTGTCCATTCCTCATGTAAAACAATGTTTTGTTCCGGTAACGTCGCATACTGTTTACGGTGACGCATGCGTCTGTCAAACACGTCCAGAAAACGTTCATTTGGATTTTTGACTGCTAAAAATGACGACAGGTCTAAAATCTTAATGTAATAAGCCCTGAGAAATTAAATTGTTGTCCGGGCGGAATGTGGTCTGGCGTTATCTTGTTAGAGAAAAAGACATGAACGTCCGATGGCGTATTAAACAGCAACGTTATTAAAATATTCACGCTGGTAGCGTGGGGCGTTGTGGTTCCCATGCATCACTACAAAACCCAGCTTAGCAGAAGGTCAATGTCAATCCACAATCAACTGTTTGAATAAATTTGCTCCATGACCTGTAGCCTGATCACTAACCGCGAGCGTTCCGTAACGTTAGGGTCGGAACAACTTAACCCAAAGACTACTCAACTCGAGACTATTCAATCCCCAACTAACGGGTTGAGTTGTCACAACTTTAAGTTGAGTTATCCACGGGTTGAGCTCTCTTCAGGTTGAGTTTACCCGTATCCGTAACGTTAGCTAACAGTACTTACTGAACACGCTAATGGTAATTGTTAATGGGGTATCAGTCAAACGGCTTATCTCCGATTTTCAATGCTCAATCTTGGCATATTTACTGACTTGTTTCCAAGATGACTAGTGCTACAATGTCATGCGGTCTCTAGAGTTCTCAGCAAACTTTAAATGTTTGTGTAGACACTAACGTGCTGCACAGTATTCATAAAACTCAGTAAAAAGGATTTACCGATGCTGTGCACCCAAGCGTGACCGCACGAGAAATTTTAACGTGCCATCATGTGTGAACATACCTAGAGACTTAATGATGGCAAATATACCCATGTATTATATAAAATAAAAAATATATAAAGAAAACTACTGTTTGCGTTATAAGTTTTGCATAGTATAGTTTCATATATGACATTATGTAATAATAAATTAATTAATTATCCCATAAGTTCTAAGCAAAAATGTCCAAAAAACATTCATATTCGCATTGTTATTATCAACGTATCCTAGCGAATATGACTTGAAAACTGCTAAAACTTCAATAAAATCATCATTTTAACAGTAGATTTTTTAATTTTCAGGAGATAATCAACATATTAAATGTTAGGAAATAAATTCAATATAAATAATTGTATACATAAAGAGTTATTTGAAAAATAAAAATCATATTCGCACTTTATCTCATATTCGCGAATATGAGTCATATTCGCTGTTTAGTCATACCGCCAACTGAAAGGACCTACTTACCAATTGGATTGCTTCAGATTTTATCAGGGAAAGATAACTGACTAAAGTCCCTAATTGGGATCTAAAGGGTTTGAAGTCAAAGACAGTATATGTTATACAGTGTATATATAGTGGCAACCAAATGTTTGGAGACATTTAACTCTGAAGGCTCTATATAGCTTTTATTGAAAATTTGAAAATTGTTTATTTTAAAATGTTTTAGATATGGTTATGGTGATATGAAACTTTGTTTATAGGAAACAACATTACTACGTTTTGGAGGCTTTGTAAGGTCAGATGCTGATTCATATGAATGTGATGCATTTATAAATTTGTTTTCATTTTATCAACAATCATTCAAAATGTAGTTAAAAAATAATGTTTCTACAAAATGAAATTAAAGAATTTTAGTTGTAAATTTCATTTGTCTCCAAACTTTTGGTTGGAATTGTACACATAATGTATAATACTAGTTTTTGTACCCCAGTGCAATTAGTGGCTAATTTCTTTACTATAGTTAAATATACATTGTGTAATGTAATAAAGATGAATAGTAGAAGAGTATGTGAAGTCAGCAGTAACTTCAGTAACTTTACTGCTACAAAGTTTGTAGTTCAGCAGTAAAACTTTTCTGCTAAAAATGTCAACAGTACAGCTGTAAAACTTTTAAAAATGATACATTTGTAGTTGTATTGCTCCAACTTTCAATAATAATGGTTATGGTTATGACGGCGATGATGATAGTCAAGTTGAAATATTGAATACATTAGTCATATAAATCAAATTCGAAGAAACGATATAATCATAATGTAAATTTAAGGTACTGTTTTGAATGTTACTGTCAGCTTTAATGTTATACATGAAAATCAAGAACATATCTACATTTAACTGACAGAAGATAAGGAGATATAAGATGCTTGGATTTGTAGCAGTGAAGGTTTACTGCTATACTGTACTGCTGACTTTACTGCTGTTTTCACATACATTCAATAACAAAATGAAATGATTAGTTATAGTTCTACTATGCATAGTATTTATGCATGACTTTTTTTCAAGATAAATCTAGTTACTCATACATGTGTAGCAATTATTATGACTAAGATTTAGACTTTGTCATTTGAATTCACAGAAGGTGTTGTATCAAAATCATAGGCCTAGTTTAAATCCCAACATCAGCATTGAATTTGTTCAGTCCAAAGAAAAGAAGTTGAATGTTCACTGAGGATTGCAAGTTTAATAAATCATATCTGTTTAAGCATGATATAATTATAAATAAATCAGAACTTTTTGTAGTTAGTTACCATACTCAGCACTGTTAAGAAGGATGATTTTACATTTCTCTTTGAACTTACTTGTAATGCATGTAATTACAAGGGGTAGTTAAAAAACTTTCTTTGGTTGATGTGTTGAATATGCTTTTTAATTGGACTAAACAAAATCAACGTTGATTGTAAAGAAAATTTGTATAATGTTTTGATACAGTAATCTGTGCTTAAAAAAATAATTTAGTATAGTCCGTCAAAATATCACACTTCAGTTAATGTTTCTTGTTTTTGTTTTTTTCAGATTGTTATAAACAGAAGTTCTTATCAAGAATGTCAAGATGATGAATGTACAACTATTGATCTCTGCAGTAGAAGAATCCACCCAATGAGTTTTATGTACATTCGGTCCAATTTTTTTCGAACAAGTCGTCTCGGACTTTTTGTCCTTGAGATACTTGTTGTCCATATACGCGTGTCCTGCTGAAATTAAACAAGTCATCTCGGACTTTTTGTCCTAGAGATGTTTGTTGTCCATATACGCGTGTCCTGCTGAAATTTAACAAGTCATCTAGGACTTTTTGTCCTTGAGATGTTTGTTGTCCATATACGCGTGTCCTGCTGAAATTTAACAAGTCATCTCGGACTTTTTGCCCTTGAGATGTTTGTTGTCCAATTTCATGTACTTGATATACTTTGGTCTGGTTGTTTAACAAGTCATCTCGGACCGTTTGTCCTTGAGATGTTTGTTGTCCAAGTAAATTCATTAAATTGTGTTGTTGTTTTATTATTCATAAAATAAATCAAACAGGATTCGTTCAATAATAATTTCGAACTCAACATTTTTCCTGTTACGAAAATATTATTGACAAATCGTTGTTTACCACATGAATTATCCCCGAGTCATTTCGAATCCAACTTTTTTCGTCCCTAAAAAAGTTAGGGTCAAAATGGTCTGGGGACGTTTCAAAATAAAAAACAAGATTCGTACCCAAAAAAAAGTTGGGGTCGAATAAGTTCGGGGACGAATAAAAATGTGAACAAAATTCGTCCCCAAATATTTTCGTACCCAAAAAAAGTTGGGGTCGAATAAGTTCGTGGACGAATCAAAATGTAAACAAGATTCGTCCCCAAATATTTTCGTACCCAAAAAAAGTTGGGGTCGAACAGGTTCGGGGACGAATCAAAATGTAAACAAGATTCGTCCGCAAATATTTTCGTACTCAAAAAGGTTGGGGTCGAAATGGTTGGGGGACGAATCAAAATGTAAACAATGATTTGTTCCTCAATATATTAGAACCCAAAAAAGTTTGGGTCGAATGAGTTCGGGGACGAATCAAAATGTAATCAAAGATTCGTCCCTCAATATTTTTGTACCCAAGAAAGTTGGAGTCGAAAAGGTTTCGGGACGAATTAAAATGTAAACAAATATTCTTCCCTCAACATATTCGTACCCAAAAAAAGTTGGGGTCGAATAAGTTCGGGGACGAATTAAAATGTAAACAAGATTCGTCCCCAAATATTTTCGTACCCAAAAAAAGTTGGGGTCGAACAGGTTCGGGGACGAATCAAAATGTAAACAAGATTCGTCCCCAAATATTTTCGTACCCAAAAAAAGTTGGGGTCGAATAAGTTCGGGGACGAATCAAAATGTAAACAAGATTCGTCCCCAAATAGTTTCGTACCCAAAAAAAGTTGGGATCGAATAAGTTCGGGGACGAATCAAAATGTAAACAAGATTCGTCCCCAAATATTTTCGTACCCAAAAAAGTTGGGGTCGAATAAGTTCGTGGACGAATAACAATGTAAACAAGATTCGTCCCCAAATATTTTCGTACCCAAAAAAAGTTGGGGTCGAATAAGTTCGTGGACGAATCAAAATGTAAACAAGATTCGTCCCCAAATATTTTCGTACCCAAAAAAAGTTGGGGTCGAACAGGTTCGGGGACGAATCAAAATGTAAACAAGATTCGTCCCCAAATACTTTCGTACCCAAAAAAAGTTGGGGTCGAATAAGTTCGGGGACGAATCAAAATATAAACAAGATTCGTCCCCAAATATTTTCGTACCCCAAAAAAGTTGGGGTCGAATAAGTTCGGGGACGAATTAAAATGTAAACAAGATTCGTCCCCAAATATTTTCGTACCCAAAAAAAGTTGGGGTCGAAAAAGTTCGTGGACGAATCAAAATGTTAACAAGATTCGTCCCCAAATATTTACGTACCCAAAAAAAGTTGGGGTCGAACAGGTTCGGGGACGAATCAAAATGTAAACAAGATTCGTCCCCAAATATTTACGTACCCAAAAAAAGTTGGGGTCGAACAGGTTCGGGGACGAATCAAAATGTAAACAAGATTCGTCCCCAAATACTTTCGTACCCAAAAAAAGTTGGGGTCGAATAAGTTCGGGGACGAATCAAAATATAAACAAGATTCGTCCCCAAATATTTTCGTACCCAAAAAAAGTTGGGGTCGAACAGGTTCGGGGACGAATCAAAATGTAAACAAGATTCGTCCCCAAATATTTTCGTACCCAAAAAAAGTTGGGGTCGAATAAGTTCGGGGACGAATTAAAATGTAAACAAGATTCGTCCCCAAATATTTTCGTACCCAAAAGAAGTTGGGGTCGAAAAAGTTCGTGGACGAATCAAAATGTAAACAAGATTCGTCCCCAAATATTTTCGTACCCAAAAAAGTTGGGGTCGAATAAGTTCGTGGACGAATAACAATGTAAACAAGATTCGTCCCCAAATATTTTCGTACCCAAAAAAAGTTGGGGTCGAATAAGTTCGTGGACGAATCAAAATGTAAACAAGATTCGTCCCCAAATATTTTCGTACCCAAAAAAAGTTGGGGTCGAATAAGTTCGGGGACGAATTAAAATGTAAACAAGATTCGTCCCCAAATATTTTCGTACCCAAAAGAAGTTGGGGTCGAAAAAGTTCGTGGACGAATCAAAATGTAAACAAGATTCGTCCCCAAATATTTTCGTACCCAAAAAAAGTTGGGGTCGAACAGGTTCGGGGACGAATCAAAATGTAAACAAGATTCGTCCCCAAATACTTTCGTACCCAAAAAAAGTTGGGGTCGAATAAGTTCGGGGACGAATCAAAATATAAACAAGATTCGTCCCCAAATATTTTCGTACCCAAAAAAAGTTGGGGTCGAATAAGTTCGGGGACGAATTAAAATGTAAACAAGATTCGTCCCCAAATATTTTCGTACCCAAAAAAAGTTGAGGTCGAAAAAGTTCGTGGACGAATCAAAATGTAAACAAGATTCGTCCCCAAATATTTACGTACCCAAAAAAAGTTGGGGTCGAACAGGTTCGGGGACGAATCAAAATGTAAACAAGATTCGTCCCTAAAAATTTACGTACCCAAAAAAAGTTGGGGTCGAACAGGTTCGGGGACGAATCAAAATGTAAACAAGATTCGTCCCCAAATACTTTCGTACCCAAAAAAAGTTGGGGTCGAATAAGTTCGGGGACGAAT
This sequence comes from Mactra quadrangularis, assembly GCA_025267735.1. Taxonomy (NCBI): domain Eukaryota; kingdom Metazoa; phylum Mollusca; class Bivalvia; order Venerida; family Mactridae; genus Mactra; species Mactra quadrangularis. The sequence goes on from CM046297.1 coordinate 3,161,012, forward strand.
CAAAATATAAACAAGATTCGTCCCAAAATATTTTCGTACCCAAAAAAAGTTGGGGTCGAAAAAGTTCGTGGACGAATCAAAATGTAAACAAGATTCGTCCCCAAATATTTTCGTACCCAAAAAAAGTTGGGGTCGAACAGGTTCGGGGACGAATCAAAATGTAAACAAGATTCGTCCCCAAATACTTTCGTACCCAAAAAAAGTTGGGGTCGAATAAGTTCGGGGACGAATCAAAATATAAACAAGATTCGTCCCCAAATATTTTCGTACCCAAAAAAGTTGGGGTCGAATAAGTTCGGGGACGAATCAAAATATAAACAAGATTCGTCCCCAAATATTTTCGTACCCAAAAAAGTTGGGGTCGAATAAGTTCGTGGACGAATAAAAATGTAAAGAAGATTCGTCCCCAAATATTTTCGTACCCAAAAAAAGTTGGGGTCGAAAAAGTTCGTGGACGAATCAAAATGTAAACAAGATTCGTCCCCAAATATTTACGTACCCAAAAAAAGTTGGGGTCGAACAGGTTCGGGGACGAATCAAAATGTAAACAAGATTCGTCCCTAAAAATTTACGTACCCAAAAAAAGTTGGGGTCGAACAGGTTCGGGGACGAATCAAAATGTAAACAAGATTCGTCCCCAAATACTTTCGTACCCAAAAAAAGTTGGGGTCGAATAAGTTCGGGGACGAATCAAAATATAAACAAGATTCGTCCCAAAATATTTTCGTACCCAAAAAAAGTTGGGGTCGAAAAAGTTCGTGGACGAATCAAAATGTAAACAAGATTCGTCCCCAAATATTTTCGTACCCAAAAAAAGTTGGGGTCGAACAGGTTCGGGGACGAATCAAAATGTAAACAAGATTCGTCCCCAAATACTTTCGTACCCAAAAAAAGTTGGGGTCGAATAAGTTCGGGGACGAATCAAAATATAAACAAGATTCGTCCCCAAATATTTTCGTACCCAAAAAAGTTGGGGTCGAATAAGTTCGGGGACGAATCAAAATATAAACAAGATTCGTCCCCAAATATTTTCGTACCCAAAAAAGTTGGGGTCGAATAAGTTCGTGGACGAATAAAAATGTAAAGAAGATTCGTCCCCAAATATTTTCGTACCCAAAAAAAGTTGGGGTCGAATAAGTTCGGGGACGAATCAATATGTAAACAAGATTCGTCCCCAAATATTTTCGTACCCAAAAAAAAGTTGGGGTCGAACAGGTTCGGGGACGAATCAAAATATTAACAAGATTCGTCCCCAAATATTTTCGTACCCAAAAAAAGTTGGGGTCGAATAAGTTCGGGGACGAATTAAAATGTAAACAAGATTCGTCCCCAAATATTTTCGTACCCAAAAAAAGTTGGGGTCGAAAAAGTTCGTGGACGAATCAAAATGTAAACAAGATTCGTCCCCAAATATTTTCGTACCCAAAAAAAGTTGGGGTCGAACAGGTTCGGGGACGAATCAAAATGTAAACAAGATTCGTCCCCAAATACTTTCGTACCCAAAAAAAGTTAGGGTCGAATAGGTTCGGGGACGAATAAATATGTAAACAAGATTCGTCCCCAAATATTTTCGTACTCAAAAAAGTTGGGGTCGAAATGGTTGGGGGACGAATCAAAATGTAAACAATGATTTGTTCCTCAATATATTAGAACCCAAAAAAGTTTGGGTCGAATGAGTTCGGGGACGAATCAAAATGTAATCAAAGATTCGTCCCTCAATATTTTTGTACCCAAGAAAGTTGGAGTCGAAATGGTTTCGGGACGAATTAAAATGTAAACAAATATTCTTCCCTCAATATATTCGTACCCAAAAAAATTGGTGTCGAATGAGTTCGGGACGAATCAAAATGTAAACAGAGATTCGTCCCCAATTTTTTTCGTACCAAAAAAAGTTGTGGTCTAAATGGTTTGGGGACGAATCAAAATGCAAACAAAGATTCGTCCCTCAATATTTTCGTACCCAAAAAAGTTGGGGTCCAATGGTTTGGGGACAAATCAAAATGCAAAGTATTCGTCCCTCAATATTTTCGTACCCAAAAGTCGTCGTCCACATTGTTTGGGAACGAATCGAAATGTAAACAAAAGTTCGTCCCCTTATATTTTCGTACTCAAAAAAGTTGCGGTCAAAAAAAGTTTGGGGACGAATTAAAATGTAAACTAAGATTCGTTCCTCAATATTTTCGTACCAAAAAATTTGGGTTCAAAATGGTATGGGAAATCAAAATGTAAAAAAAGATTCGTCCCCAAATATTTTCGTACATAAGAAAGTTTGGGTCGAAAAAGTTCGGGGACAAATCAAAATGTAAACAAAGATTTTTTCTCCAATATTTTCGTAAAAAAATGTTTGGGTCGAAATGGTGTGGAGACGAATCAAAATGTAAACAAAGTTTCCTCCCTCAATATTTTCATACCCAAAAAACGCTTGGGTCGAAATGGTTTGGGGACAGATCAAAATGCAAACAATGGCAAGTCCTCAAAATTTTCGTAAAAGTTAATTTAATTGGTACGACATTGTTGGGACAATCCTTTGTTTATATTTTATTTTGAAAAATAAAAAAACAACACAATGTTTTGAATTTCATTGAACAACAAACATCTCAAGGACAAAAAGACCGAGACAACTTTTTTAATTTCAGCAGGACACGCGTATATGGACAACAAACATCTCAAGGACGAAAAGTCCGAGACGACTTGTTCAATTTCAGCAGAACACGCGCATATGGACAACAAACATCTCAAGGACAAAAAAGTCCGAGACGACTTGTTCAATTTCAGCAGGACACGCGTATATGGACAACAAACATCTCAAGGACAAAAAGTCCGAGACGACTTGTTCAATTTCAGCAGGACACGCGTATATGGACAACAAATATCAGCAAATGGACATGAAATTCAATGGGAGGATTCTTCTACTGCAGAGGTCAATAGTTTTACGCTCACCAGCTTGATATGGTTGTTGAGTTCTTCTGTTCATAACAATCTGGTATTGATAATTCTACTAGACTCTGGGAACGAGAATGCGTTCATATTTGCCTTCCAGAGTTATAGCGTCCATTAAGTGTTAAATTTTTATGCATATTGATTGATGTTTTCAATTATCATTGAAATCTATATTTATTTTAAGTACATGTATTAATATGTACATTTACTAACGCTGTTGCAAATGAAAATACATACAACGTGTTATGAAAATAATATGTATGACTCAAAGTTTATAAAATTTTATTCTGTTCATAAAAGGAAACGTAAATAAAACTCTGAGGAATATATTTTCATTCTTACCGCGCATTGTGTGGTTGGTTATATATAAGCTTACATGAAAATATAAAAGATATAAAATGTTGGTAATAGACGTCATGCAGAGTCTATCACGTGATACACTGATGGGGTTGATCATTTTTATCAATTTATGATTACAGCAGGGTGTTATATCGGAAATTTCCGAACAATACCGAGCGCAACAACGGAGGGTCTGATTAATTATCGATTTTATCGAGTAGTCAAATCAATAAGTTACGAAAGAACAAATAGTTGGATATGACTGACCTTTGCTTTCATGGTTTTCATGCTACTCTATCAATGCAAAACCATTTTTGTCGCGCATGGGTTGATATGGGAATATTTTTAATTGTTTTGAGTGAACAGCAAATTAGCAATTAGAATACATATTCTGCAGATGACGCACCGTCTGGCAAAAGACCTATAGCAATTTCTCGTTCTTGAAGCGACATTCAAGCCATTATTTGATTTTTCGTTGTGCATATCAACGCACTAATGATTTTTACTAAAACTGAAAACGTGTGATTTTTGCACGATAAGAACGTGCGCATTTCCGCTTTTCTGCACATGCACAACAAAACCAATTTTGCATCAATTAAAAAGCATGAAAACCATGCAAGCAGACAACAGTATAGTCCTGTACACATTTGCATTAACGATCGGACATAAATGTTGAAAAATAAAAATTTATGACAACATTGAAATCGGTGTACTTAAAAGTTTCGTTAAGTATATATATGATAATGAAATCCTCGTGTTTTGTCTAAACCTATCCTAAACAACCTATATCATAAATTACCATACTCAAAGGTCATCGAAGTGTTGTCTTAATTAATTATCTTCCGCGATTATGTGAAACACATTTTCTGTAAATGTCTTCTCCCACGTTTATGGTACATATTTTGTGTTGTGCCTATTTTTTATTACAAATGACGTTTAAATGTGTACAGTTTACGAATATTTGGATAGGGTGAACAGATAATAACAAAATGGTATGCATCTTCAATATACATGCACGTTGTCCTCATGAACCAAAAATATATCATATTCAAATAGTTATATGCATGTACTTTACCACACTAACTAGTTTTATATAAATTCATTTTAGCTCAATCGTGAAACAAGTTCTAACAACTTGGATTAATCACTTTCAAGTCTGCTTCCTGGTCCCCCAGCACTAAGCTAACAACAATGTAGGTTATAATGGGATTCGAATCAACGCGGAGTTGGCTATCTAATAATTACCAGTTCAACGCTATAACCGCTCGATATTCATATATCAATATAATGGAATACAGTAAAACTCCGCTATAAAGACCATTTTTTTTATTTTAAAATCATGCAATTTTAACAATTATTAAGACCCAAATGCTTAATTTGTGAACAAAAGGGTCTGTATAATAAGACCGTTTCGTATATTTGTCTGTTTGGTGACCTCTACGTGGCGAGGAGGAGAAACAGGTGCCCAGTATGTAGGTGCTATTTGGGCCTGCATGATGGGCATATGGCTAACACCAAAACTTCCCGTTTGCCGTGGGCAGCGTCTCGTAACCGGGAAAAGAGGATCCTGGTAATTGAGGGAGACCCAGGGATCTCCAGTCTTCCCAACACACTGCTTTGGCCTCTGATTCGGGTAGACGGGTGTCCAAGTAGGCCCAACTTGGTCAATCGGCTGGTCATGCCTTGTCCTTCAATTTGCATATTTGCATACTCACAACAGTTGATTTATTTATGTAAGTACATGTACATGTACTCCTGGATGTGCACACACCCAACAATTAACAACGCTACTAGCATACTTTTTACTTGTTAAAACATGTGTTATCCATTTAGATATGCATGCGTCTACTAAATATGCAGCTCTTTTCTTAGAAGTTTATACGTTCAACATCTATTCAAGAAGGTGGTGGCTCATGGGCACATTGAGTTGATTGTAATCATTTGCAGTTACATGCAAGTATATCTCGCAGGTATCCTTGTGGTGCGGAGCATAATTCCAGAAAGTGTTAGATGGTATATTGCTCATGATAAACTGGAACAAGCAAAGAATATAATCAAAACGGTAGCTAGATACAATAAAAGGGAAAATAAGTGATTTGGCAGAGTTTTGGCCTCACAACCTTCGACTGACCCAGACGACAAAAAGTATTCGATTATTGACTTATTCAGAACCCCAAAACTACGTCGAACCTCTCTCCTGTTAGCAATTAACTGGTAATTATTATTAGACTTTTTAAACGTATTATCTTAATTGTTAACATTGTTTATACAACATTGTTATAATTTAGTTGTTTTATATAGCGGTTTGACCAAATTTTTATGAGCGAGGAAATAAAAATATTTGTTTGGAAAAAACGTCAAAATTAAGGTGCGAGCGAATCCATGATTCATATGATGAACATATTATCACATTGCTGTGGCTTTAGATATAATGTATAAATGGCGTAAGAAACTTTATTTAGTTGCGGCATGTTGAGCTGGTATTTTTCAACTACTTGTAAATCTGTGATACAATATATCTTAGTAACTCTTTGTAACTTATGGGTTTAATGCCGTAGCAACACATAGTATAGGTCATATAACGGCGGTCAGTCAACCTACTCTCTTCTCCTGGAAAGGATAAATCTCAGGATTCAGCTGTTAACCAACTACTAGTACTAAGCGCATACTTTCGTCAGTGACCCCTCGATCAGTAGACTTCCGTGCTACTAACTGAGCTAGTCGGTCGGCTACCTTAGTAACAACTTAGTGCAAATGTCAAAAAAGGAAAATATAACCAAACAAAATTCCGATAGGTCTCCTAGATAGTGTCAAGCAACAGAAAGATATACATGACTGTACTCATACTTTATGTACAATCTTGATGGAATGCTAGAAATAATATCGACATATGTTAAAGATAGCTGTTAATGATCTTGTTTTGTTACATGTATCAATTGGTGTATAGGTTAGATGGCATACGGGAAAAATGGAGAGTTTTTTACGGAATTTACATTTGTACCACCAGTTGTTTTTTCTGACTAGCCCTTGGGCCGGGTAACAGCCAGCCGAAACTGAGGTTCGAGTCTATTTGATAGAAATGTTGGCATATTTTGATGAATATTTCTTTTGAAAACGAGTTTTCTCAGAATAACGACCCATGTTGCATGAAAGGGAATAACTATAGATACAAATTTGTGAACTTCGCTTCTTGGGTCTACGCCCTTAGGCCGGGTAACAGTTAGCCGAAACAGAGGTTCGAGTCTATTTGATAGAAATATTGGCTTATTTTGACGAATATTTCTCTTGAAAACGAGTTTTCCCAGGATGACGACCTATGTTGCCTGAAAGAAATACAAATGTAACTAAAGCATCACATTCGTGAACTTAGCTTCATAGGTCTACGCCTTTATGACGTGAAACAGCCAGCCGAAATAGAGGTTCGATTCTATTTGATTGAAATGTTGGCATATTTATATGAATATTTCCCTGAAAACGAGTTTTCCCAGAATGACGACCCATGTTGCCTGAAAGGGAATAACTATACATACACATTCGTGAACTTGCCTTTTTAGGTCTACGCCCTGTGGCCGGGTAACAGTCAGTCGAAACAGATGTTCGAGTTAATTTGATGAATTATTGGCATATTTGGATGAATAATTCTCTTAAAAATAAGTTTTTCCAGAAGAACGACCCATGTTGTCAGAAAGGGAATATTTATAATTGCACATTCGTGAACTTGCCTTATTAGGTCTACGCCCTTGGGCCGGGTAACAGCCAGTCAAAACAGAGGTTCTAGTCTATTTGATAGATATAAAGGCATATTTTGATGTTTTTTTTTCTCTTAGAAACGAGTTTTCGAAGAATGACGACCCAAGTTGCCTGAAAGGGAATAACTATAGATACACATTCGTGAACTTGCCTTATTAGGTCTACGCCCTTGGGCCGGGTAACAGCCAGTCGAAACAGAGGTTCGAGTCTATTTGATAGATATATAGGCATATTTTGATGTTTTTTTCTCTTAGAAACGAGTTTTCGAAGAATGACGATCCATGTTGTCGGAAAAGGAATAATTATAACACCTTTTATGTGAATCTATCTTTATGTGACTACGCCCGTGTCAGAAAAAGAGGTTCAAATCAATTTGGTTTTTTTTCATTTGATCTGTCACCAAATTTTCTGATATGAACGAACGTTTTATGAATAACCAACATCTGAAGTCATATCCATCTTTGTATTCACTTCACTTTTACCGTTTCTGTGATTTGCGGCCACAATACTATATTACTCTTGAAAACTAGTTTTCCCAGAATGACGACCCATGTTGCCTGAAAGGGAATAACTGTAGCTACACATTCGTGAACATTGCTTCTTAGGTCTACGACTATGGGCCGGGAAACAGCCAATCGAAATAGAGGTTCGAGTCTATTTGATATAATTATTGGCATATTTGAATGAATGTTTCTTTTGAAAACGAGTTTTCCCAGAATAACGACCCATGTTGTCAGTAAAGGAATAACTATAGATACACATTCGTGAACTTTGCTTCTTAGGTCTACGCCCTTAGGTTGGGTAACAGTTAGCCGAAACAGAAGTTCGAGTCTATTTGATAGAATAATTGGCATGATTGGATGAATAATTCTCTTCAAAACGAGTTTTACCAGAATAACGACATATGTTGCCTGGAAGGGAATAACTATAGATACACATTCGTGAACTTCGCTTCTTAGGTCTACGCTCTTGGACCGGGAAACAGCCAATCGAAATAGAGGTTCGAGTCTTTTTGATATAAATATTAGCAAATTTGGATGAATATTTCTCCTGAAAACGAATTTCCCCAGAATGAGGACCTATGTTGCCAGAAAGGGAATCACTAAAGTTACACATTCAAGAAATTTGCTTGTTAGGTCTACGCCCCTGGGCCGGGTAACAGCCAGACGAAACAGAGGTTCGAGTCTATTTAACATAAATAGTGGCATATTTTGATGAGTATTTCTCCTGAAAACGAGTTTTCCCAGAATAAGGACCTATGGTACCAGAAAGAAAATAACGATAGCAACCCAATCATGAATTTCGCTTCTTAGGTCGACGCCCATGGGCCGGGTAACAGCCAGCCGAAACAGAGGTTCGAGGCTATTTGATAGAAATGTTGGCATATTTGGATGAATATTTCTTTTGAAAACGAGTTTTCACAGAATGACGACCCATGTTGCCAGTAAAGGAATAACTATAGATACACATTCGTGAACTTTGCTTCTTAGGTCTACGCCCTTAGGTTGGGTAACAGTTAGCCGAAACAGAAGTTCGAGTCTATTTGATAGAATAATTGGCATAATTGGATGAATGATTCTCTTCAAAACGAGTTTTACCAGAATAACGACATATGTTGCCTGGAAGGGAATAACTATAGATACACATTCGTGAACTTCGCTTTTTAGGTCTACGCCCTTGGACCGGGAAACAGCCAATCGAAATAGAGGTTCGAGTCTATTTGATATAAATATTGGCAAATTTGGATGAATATTTCTCCTGAAAACGAGTTTTCCAAGAATGACGACCAATGTTGCCTGAAAGGGAAAAACTATAGATACACGTTCGTGAACTTACCTTCTTAGGTCTACGCCCTTGGGCCGGGTAACAGCAAGTCGAAACAGAGGTTCGAGGCTATTTGATAGAAATGTTGGCATATTTGGAGGAATAATTCTTTTGAAAACGAATTTTCCCAGAATAACGACTAATGTTGTCAGAAAGGGAATAATTTAGCTACTTATTTCTGAACTTCGCTTCTTAGGTCTACGCCTTGGGCCGGGTAGCAGCCAGCCGTACCAGAGGTTCGAGTCTATTTGATAGAAATATTGGCATATTTGAATGAATATTTCTTTTGATAACGAGTTTTCCCAGAATCACGACCCATGTTGTCAGTAAAGGAATAACTATAGATACACATACGTGAACTTCGCTTCTTAGGTCTACGCCCTTTGGCCGGGAAACAGCCAGCCGAAACAGAGGTTCGAGGCTATTTGATAGAAATATAGGCATATTTGAATGAATATTTCTCTTGAAAACGAGTTTTCCCAGAATGACGACATATGTTGACAGAAAGGGAATAGCTAAAGCATCACAGTCGTGAACTTTGCACTTTCGGTCTACGCCCTTGGGCCGGGTAACAGCTAGCCGAATTAGATGTTCGAGTCAATTGATGAATTATTGGCATATTTGGATGAATAATTCTCTAAATAACGAGTTTTCCCAGAATGACGACCCATGTTGTCAGAAAGGGAATAACTATAGCTACAAGTTCCTGACCTTCGCTTCTTAGGTCTACGCCCTTAAGTCAGGGTAACAGTCAGCCGCAACAGAGGTTCGAGGATTTTTGTTAGAAATGCTGATATATTTGGATTCATATTTGTTTTGAAAACGAGTTATCCCAGAATAACGACCCATGTTGTCATAAAAGGGAATAACTATAGCTATAATTCCTGACCTTCGCTTCTTAGGTCTACGCCCTTGGGCCGGGTAACAGCCAGCCAAAACTGATGTTCGTGTCTTTTTGATAGAAATGTTGGCATATTTGAATGAATATTTCTTTTTAAAACGAGTTTTTTTCAGAATGACGACCCATGTTGCCAGAAGGGAAATAACTTTAGCATCACATTCTAGCAATTCGCATTTTAGGTCTACGCCCTTGGGCTGGGTAACAGCCAGCCGAAACTGAGGTTCGAGTCTATTCGATATAAATATTAGCATATTTGGATGAATATTTCTCTTAAAAACGAGTTTTCCCGAAATGACGACCCATGTTGTCAGAAAGGAAATACCTTTAGCATCACTTTCTAGAAATTCGCTTTTTAGGTCTACGCCCTTTGACCAAGTAACAACCAGCTATAACAGAGGTTCAAGTCTATTTGATAGAAATATTGGTATATTTTAATGAATATTTCTTTTGAAAACAAGTTTTGCCAGAATGACGACCCATGTTGCCAGTAAAGGAATAACTATAGCTACACATTCGTGAGCTTGCCTTCTTATCTCTACGCCCTTGGGCCGTGTAACAGCCACCCGAAACAGAGGTTCGAGTCTATTTGTTAAAAAATTGGCATATTTTGATGAATATTTTTTTTGAATACGAGTTTTCCCAGAATGACGACCCATGTTGCCTGAATGTGAATAACTATCGATACACATTCGTGAACTTCGCTTCTTAGGTCTACGCCCTGTGGCCGGGTAACTGTCAGCCGAAACAGAGGTTCGAGTCTATTTGATAGAAATATTGGCATATTTGAATGAATATTTCTATTGAAAACGAGTTTGTCCAGAATGACGACCCATGTTGCCAGTAAAAGAATAACTATAGATACACATTCGTGAACTTTGATTTATATGTCTACGCCCTTGGGCCGGGTAACAGCCAGCCGAAACAGAGGTTCGAGTCTATTTGATAGAAATATTGGCATATTGGAATGAATATTTCTTTTGAAAACGAGTTTGTCCAGAATGACGACCCATGTTGTCGGAAAGAAAATTACATTAGCATCATATTCTAGCAATTATCATTTTAGGTCTACGCCCTTGGGCTGGGTAACAGCCAGCCGAAACTGAGGTTCGAGTCTATTTGATATAAATATTAGCATATTTGAATGAATAATTCTCTTAAAAACGAGTTTTCCAAGAATTACGATCCATGTTGTTAGAAAAGATATACTTTTAGCATCACATTCTAGAAATTCGCTTTTCAGGTTCACGCCCTTTGGCCGGGTAACAGCCAGTCGAAACAGAGTTTCGAGTCAATTTTATATAAAAAGTGGCATATTTGGATGAATATTCCTCTTAATAACGAGTTTTCCCAGAATAACGACCCATGTTGTCAGAAAGGGAATGACTATAGCTACAAGTTCCTGAACTTCGCTTCTTAGGTCTACGCCCTAGGGCCGGGTAACAGCCAGCCGAAACAGAGGTTCGAGTCTATTTGATAAAAATATTGGCATATTTGAATGAATATTTCTTTTGAAATCGAGTTTTCCCAGAATAACGACCCATGTTGTCAGTAAAGGAATAACTATAGATACACATTCGTGAACTTTGCTTCATAGGTCTACGCCCTTAGGTTGGGTAACAGCCAGCCGAAACAGAGGGTCGAGTCTATTTGATAGAAATATTGGCATATTTGGATGAATATTTCTCTTGAAAACGAGTTTTCCAAAAAAGACGACCCATGTTACCTGAAAGGGAATAACTATAGCTACACATTCGTGAACTTCGCTTCTTAGGTCTACGCCCTTAGGCCGGGAAACAGTTAGTCGAAACTGAGGTTCGAGTCTATTTGATTTAAATAGTGGCATATTTGGATAAATATTTTTCCTGGAAACGAGTTTTCCCAGAATTACGACCTATACTACCAGAAAGGGAATAACGATAACTACACATTCGTGAACTTGCCTTCTTATGTCTACGCCTTTGGGCCGGGTAACAGCCAGCCGAAACAGAGGTTCGAGGCTATTTGATAGAAATATTGGCATATTTGGATGAATAATTCTCTTAAAAACGAGTTTTCCCGGAATGACGACCCATGTTGTTAGAAAAGATATACTTTTAGCATCACATTCTAGAAATTCGCTTTTCAGGTTCACGCCCTTTGGCCGGGTAACAGCCAGTCGAAACAGAGGTTCGAGTCAATTTTATATAAAAAGTGGCATATTTGGATGAATATTCCTCTTAATAACGAGTTTTCCCAGAATAACGACCCATGTTGTCACAAAAGAAATAACTATAGCAACACATTCCTGACCTTCTTAGGTCTACGCCCTTGGGCCGGTAACAGCCAGCGAAACTGAGGTTTGAGTCTATTTGATAGAAATATTGGCATATTTGAATGAATATTTCTTTTGAAAACGAGTTTTCCCAGAATGACGACCTATGTTGCCAGTAAAGGAATAACTATTGATACACATTCGTGAACTTCGCTTCTTAGGTCTACGCCCTTGGGCCGGGTAACAGTTAGCCGAAACAGAAGTTCGAGTCTATTTTATAGATATATAGGCATATTTTGATGATTTTTTTCTCGCGAAAACGAGTTTTTTCAGAATGACGATCCATGTTGTCAGAAAAGGAATAACTTTAACACCTTTTATGTGTATCTATCTTTATGAGACTACGGCCGTGTCAGAAAAAGAGGTTCAAGTCTACATTTGTTTTTTTTTTCATTTGATCTGTCTCCAAATTTTCTGATACGAATGAACGTTTTATAAATAACCTACATCTGAAGTCATTTTCATCTTTGTATTCACTTCACTATTACCGTTTCTGTGATTTGCGGCCACAATACTATATTACGGCCAGCCGTAACAGCCGTATTACGGCTGGTGCGGCTGTTACGGCTGTTACGGCTAACTTCACACACGTCATTCAATGTATTGTTTGTTTTTTCTCAACTGTCAAAGTATGAATAATTTCACAGTCAATGATTACACACTATCTCAATACCACGAGTGTTAAACAAAGAGCACGAAGTCACCGAGAAATTATTCATGCTTTGACAGTTGAATAAAAACGAACAATATACATACGGAAATCACCGAAATGTATCGCTTTAATTTCTTCTTCCAGGTAAACATCACCGATGATAACAAGTTTAACAAGTTTATAAATATATACATCGGAGGGTCATAGATCCATGCCGTCAACATGTACATAAATGTGACAAATATTAGAAAATAAATTACATATTAACATAAAAGGAGTAAAGTATAAATACATGTATAGCCATATTGCACGGTATACTTTGCGGCTCTTTTGCCATGGCGCAACTCGGTGTGCGAATGTGATTTTTTGCAGTTTGGTTGCTGACCATCTAGGGCACCTGAGAAACGTGTTTAAACACCAAACCCATCACGTTCAGGTACCGAGAAACCCCGTGCAATTCTCCCGACACTACAAGGTGACGCGACTTTGGGGATCTGTAGCCCACGCGCATCTCACTGCGCAGGTATGATTTTTGTGCAAATGGGTTGCTAACTACGTAGGGCATCGGGAAAATGTGTTTAAACAAGCAACTAACTACATTTAGGTAGCAAAAAACCCGTGCAAACCTCCCGACACCAGGAGGCGACGCCTATTTTTGCTGTTCTATAACCCTATATAGCCATATTGCACGGTATCATTTGCGGCGCTGTTGCCATGGCGCAACTCGGTGTGCGAATGTGATTTTTTGCAGTTTGGTTGCTAACCATCTAGGGCACCTGAAAAACGTGTTTAAACACCAAACCCACCAGGTTCAGGTACCGAGAAACCCCGTGCAAATTTTGCGACACCAGGATGAGGGGCGACTTTGGGGCACTGTAGCCACTGCGCATCTCACTGCGCAGGTATGATTTTTTTGCAAATAGGTTGCTAACTACGTGGGGCATCGAGAAAAGGTGTTTATGAAAATTAAGTTTGTTACAGATCTCTTCTAACTGCTATATAGTATAAAAATAAATATTGCTGTATCAATATGAAGCAAGTTTGATGCTAACAATTCATTATCTATTCCATCACATTATTTTCATCGACACTCACTACGAAACAGACAGAAAAACATTTTGTATCCGAAATTTAGACTGTCCGAAATATACTACACTTAACTTCAACCTCGCCTAGGCAATTCAAGGCAAAAGATATCAACACATATTTAGGCTCAAAATTCTCATGAAAACATGCAGTTTCTTAAAATCATATTGCAAATTATTGCGAACACGTTTAATTAGCAGTATTGTTTGGTAAAAAATGCGTAAATTCTTACCAATTATCTTGATTATCCGTTGTGCCAGATTCTACAAAAAATGTCTTTACAGGTCGCTAAACATGTCCTTTCATCAAAACTTATAGCTTTTTACACATAAAACATCTTTAGAAGACGGTAATTTATGTATAATAGCACCTGGTAATTCTGTAAATTTCAATGAAAACCGCCATTTTTGTTGACGATCTTGGTCATGTGTCCAATTCAAAGTCGCAAAACACGTGTTTGAAAGTGTAATCAAACAAAAACCTGCTTTGTTCATATAGATAAGGTATTTTTTAGTTCATATGAACCAACAAATATATGATTTTCGGCCATAAAATAAAAGAAATGCAGCCATGAAAATTGCATGTTTACAATGGTGACACAATGAAGGAGCCTCATTTTGGTTCTCACTGACGTTGTTACTGATTGAAGATGGTTTCGATCTACCCCAGATAATATTGTCAAACTACTCTAGAACTCAAGTGTTGTCTGGGTGTCAGCCAGGTTGAGCACACAGTCCCCCTCCAAAATGTACACACATATATACTCGTGACGAGTTACATACCTTTACTTTATATATATATGTGTGTGTATAACATTTTGTTTTAGGGCGGGGTGGAACTCTTTAGTGTCGACAGCCTGTGTTTGAGCATGTTTCACCAGAAACCTGCCTGTCCTGTGTTTTAAGTGCTTTAACCATACTTCTGTAGCGTGTTCAATTACACTAAACGTTACAGAACGTTACATAACGATACATTCGGAACTCCTCGGCCATTCGCTGCGAATAATCTAATCTAATGCACAAATATGCGATCGTTAAGGCAATGAGTGATGTTTCAAAATTTACGGACTATAAACGAAACATCACTCAATGGCTAAACGATCATATATTTGTTTACTTTAACACCGGTAGTTTCAAAATAGCGTCTAAATATGTCCGAGATTAATCGCAACGAATGGCCGAGGAGTTCCGAATGTATCGTTACGGAACGTTTTGTAACGTTCGCGGTAACTGAACGCAGGGCTGTTCCTACTTTTATCATCTTTTTCTAATCCTTTTACTAACATTCTTGTTGGTTGACTTGCCAAAAAGTCTAAAGCCTCAGTTGTGGTTTGACTAAATGAAACTATAGGTATAAAATAGATAGATAATTAAGATTTATCATTATGTTATACAAATTTGTCGATTTTCGCTAAATTTAATATTTTGTCCTTCCTATCGTTTATGTAATAAGTATATTCGTTTCATTTAAAGGTATAACTTGATGAGACTAGAACAAGTTATAAGTGTGGGCGCTAGATTTGAAATTATGCATGTAGCCTTTTGTGTTATGAAACCAGGTTGCAGACTTTTCCTATTATCTTTAAAAACATAGCTCACACTGGTAGCTCAGTTTGTAGCACACAAGTCTACCAATCGAGGTGTCCTAGGTTCGATTCCTAGATGGGGCAAACGTTCGTGGAGTTCGGTCATGAAAAGATTTCTAAGGCAATTCTTTTACCTCTAATTCAAAATCATGTAGGACAGTTGTCAATCTCTGACGAAAGTGTGTGCCTAGTAACTGATTAGCAACTAAGTCCAGAGACTTAGCCTTTCCAGGAACGCTGAGTAGGTTGACTGTTCGCCGTGATATGCCATATACACAGTATGTTGCTATGGAGTTATACCCAGAGATAATTAGTAATGTTTTTGTACAAGTAACATGAATCCATTGGAAAGGGTTAATGAGCAAAAATTGATAAAGCAAATAAATGCTTCGTATTTTATAAAATGTAAATGTTAATTAAGGGGAGTTAATCATGGCACGTTAGTACATTTGGAAAAGCATTCGGGTGATTCCGTAAACTGACGATCAGTGTGTTATGCAGCAATCGCCGAGTAGTTCCGAATGGAATGTGTAAAGCACGGAAATTTTAAATGCCACATTCACTGTTGATACAACACGCACGAGATTTAAATTCTTCTCATCGGTTTAAAACCAGTTTCAATGACAGGGATTATTTTCTAACCACGCCTGTGTTTTTATAACGTGTGTTATAGTCATTGAAGGAGAAATTTAGACAAAATCTAATTTTTAGCTCGACTTTTCGAAGAAAATGAGAGCTATTGCTATCACTTTGGCGTCGGCGTCGGCGTCGGCGTTGGCGTTGGCGTTGGCGTTGGTTTTCAGGTTAAAGTTTTTTGAAACACTTATAACTTCAACACTATCCAAGTTATTTTATTGAAAGTTGGTATACTTATTAAGTGGGACTATATTAACCATTCTGTGAAAGGGGATAACTCTGGATGAATTATTTTATGAGTTATTGCCCTTTTATAATTAAATAATTGCAAAATATGAGGTTAAAGTTTTTCCTATGTAGAATATGTTCAATACTGATCAATTCATTTGACTTAAAGTTTGTATACTTATTTGTCAGTACAATATCTACACGACTGTGAAGGCATGTAACTGTGGATGAATTATTTTTAGAGTAATTGCCCTTTTATACTTAAGAAATTGCAAAATATGAGGTTAAAGTTTTTCCTATGTAGAATATATTCAATACTGATCAAGGTATTTGACTTAAAGTTTGTTTACTTATTTGTTGGTACTATATCTACCAGACTATGAAGGGATGTAACAGTGGATGAATTATTTTTGGAGTAATTGCCCTTTTATACTTAAGAAAAATGCAAAATATAATGTTAAAATCATTTCTATATGTAATATCTTTAATACTAATCAAGATATTTGACTTTAAGTTTGTATACTTAGTTATGGGTACTATATCTACACAACTATAAAGGGACGTTACTTTGGATGAATTATTGTTGGAGTTATGCCCCTTTATACTTAAACATTTAAGACTAAAATTTGTTCTCATGGGATATATTTAGAACTTATAAATATATTTGAATGAAAGTTGGAATGCTTATTCGTCAGTTCTTCATCTATCGGACTATAAAGGGACATAACTCTAGATGAATTACTTCAGAGTTATTCCCCTTTATACTTTGATATTTAAGGGTTATGTTTGCTCAAATTTAATATATTTTGTTTGATAGAAGTTAGTATACTTTTTCATCAGTACTACATCTAGTTGAATACAATGGGACGTAATAATTGATGAATTATTGTTGGAGTTGTGACCCTTTTCAACTTTTTAATTCGGAAGAAAGTATTATGAAGTGAAATATTTTCAATACTTAAGAAGATATTTAAATGACAATTAGTATGCTTATTCATCAGTACTACATCTACGCGACTACAAAGGGACATAACTCATGATGTTATTTTTTGAAGTTACGCCCCTTACTTTAATTTTGAATTTTGTTCAGATTGAATTACAATGTATTTATAGTTCTTCATATAGATATTTAAAACCCGGGTCGATAGCGCAGTTGGTAGCGCGACGGGATTTGGATACTCGTGCCTGAGGGGGTGCGGGTTCGAATCCCACCCGGGGAGGTTATACCCTTCCATGAAAATTTGACAATAATGTCGATTTTCCTCCATTGATTAGATAATATGGAGAAGTTTCCGGCCTTGTGGATGGGTAGGTGAGTACTGGTTATAGACAATGGTCCAGGAAAGCTAGGTTAGGTGCGCTGGACGCCGTGAAATGACCTAAATTGTGTTGATACGGCGTTAACTCCAATAAATAAAATAAATATAAATAGATATTTAAATGAAAGTAGGTATGCTTATTCGTTGATACTATGTCTACTTTACTCTGAAGGGGCGTTACTATGGATGAATGTTCTAGGAGTAATGCCCCTTTTATATTTTACAAATATGAATTGGTAATTATTGTTTGACTGAATTATATACTTTCAAAAATTATGTCCTGTCTTGAAATTACTTTTGTTTAAAGGTAAGCCTTGCCATGAACAAAGCACCCGAAAAGTCGAGCGCGCTGTCCTTGGACTGCTCTTGTTACAGTTCGTTTTTAGTGTTTTCACAGTACGTTTTTATAATCTTCAGTTATTTATTTATCCAATTCAATTTAGAATGCGTTGTTCAGTGATATGCGACATTGATATAGAAAGACTGTCAATATAGTTATTTCTGGAATTTAACAATTATCAGTGAGTGTTTTCATTCTTTTTACTGAGCGTTCGCGTTATCTAAATTGGAATTACTAGTGTGCGTTACTTGTTAGGGTAGTCTTTTAATATGTTCACCTTTAAAGGGAGGATTTGTAACCGACCGGAAAGCTCATCTAAGCAGGGCGTCCCAGGTTCGGGTCCCAGTCAGGCTAAATTAATTATCACCTAGTAACAATGGCATACAACTTTGGACCGAGACTAAATAGTTGAAAAATGCATGTAATAATTAATTGCTTCTTAAACTGTCTGGGATTCCGATTTCCTAATTTTTGGGGCATATTGTCACAGTACGTACCTGTTAATATAATAGGGAGAAGTATTTAAAGGCGACTCTTAAGCATAGGCAGAACTGCAATCGCCATTTAAATGGAAAAGGGGTCCCGGGCTCGAGTCCCGGTCAGGCTGCATATTTTTCTCAGCCCGAGACTTACCGAATCATATAATATAAGATATAATGCAATCTTTATACTTTTTATATTTTCTTGAGTGTTTACTTCAGCAGTCCTCAAATCGATTTTATTTCCTGTCATCGGTGGTTGCCAGGTTACATACTATTCGGAACACCTCGACCCAGCGAGGAGTTCCGAATGGTTGCATACCAATCTTTAGTAATTGTAGGACCTATTGCCTATAAGTATATCGCAACGTAGCGCTTTTTTGCCCTGGTACCCTTCTTACACCAAAACAATGATATAAATTCGAGGGTACCAGGAGGCGAAGCGATACGTGGTGATAGGCTTAAGCCATTCAAAACATCCTCGGCCATTCGCTACAAATAATTATTCATTCATGAAAGGTCGAGGGTGTTCCGAGTGAGGCTTAAGCAACAGACCAATAGACTCGAAATTAAAAAAACAACATGTCGTCTGCTTAGAGTACAGTCATTCGGAACACTTCGTTAATTCATTGAATGAATATCATTCCTAGTGAATGGCCGAATAGGATACAGTACCTTTGACCTATCTACGTTTGTCACCTATGAACTTTAACCTCTGGCTACACTGTAAAAACAGGTGTTTTGCTTTTAAACACTTTTTAAAACACTTTTCTGTTACACTTTTAAAACATGTTACCACTTTAAACATGTAACATGTTTTGCTTTAAAACATGCTTGTGTTTTGTTATAAAACATTACACATATCAAAATAACACACCAGAACGCATTGAAAACATGTAAAAGTGTTTTAAATTAAAACACTTGACGCGTTTAAAATCAAAACACTTTCTTGTTACACTTTTTGCACACGTAACGCCATATTAAAACACCTCATGTGTTTTCTTGATAAACACTGAACATGTTTGTATTTTTCACATGTTTTGTTGCAAAGCTGAAACTTATTGCTTTAAGAGCACTGTTCGCCAAGTCTTTCTAAAATGAAACTTTGACTAACTAACAATGTTATTTAATCAAAGTCACGGCTGAAAATATGCAAATAAATAAAAAACATAATTTGAAAAGATTAAATTATCATTTATTTGTCATAAAAATGCAACCATAATTTATTTTGAGTGACTAAAATAATAGTTAGTTAAAATATTTTACTTGTGATTATTTCCTTCATATTACCTTCATATTAACATACACACACAAAGCTATTAAATAGTGATAATGTGTCACTTGTACATATAGTCTCTTTTCCAATGGGGTTTGACTCCCCTACACAAAATTTTGCAAAAACATTAGTGTACTTGAAACATTATTAAGATGGATTTTAAGTCATTTTTAAGTTTATGTATTAACTATACTCTCCTCTTCTTCAGAACATGCACTTAACTAAAGTGTAACAAAAGATCTCTGCATTAAACACTATCTTATAACACTATCTTATTGAAACTAAAAATTTTATAACACCAACTTAATGAAGTAATTATATTCATTTCATAAGTATATAGTTTACTTATTATGTCATTGACTTTTGTTCAATCTAAAAACATCAAGAATCTTAAGCCCAGTCACACCTACATGACTATGACTATTGACCGAGATGTAAACTAGTAGAAATTTAGAGAAGAGTGGTCATTTTCACAAAAATGTTACATAAAAATCATTGTAAGTAAAAATCAGGAAAACATTTATAATACCTTTCTTCTTTGTCCAATAAACTTTAACTAAAATATTCTCTAATATGGTAGAATAATGAATTCTTTCTTAAATTCATATCATGATAATTATTATATTATATCTTTTAGGCTTTGAACTTTAATTTTTTTAAATTGGCTCACGATACTTATTTCTTTGAGGTTTTTTTTTGTGAAAATGCCCACAGAATCTTAGTCAGTGTGATGAATCAGTATTGAAAAAATACAAGCAATTTAAATCATTATTGTTCTTAATATCAAATATATAATCCATCTTTATATTATCATTTATCTGGTTATAAATTAATAGTTCAATTGTATTGGGATTAACTTTTGTAATCTACATCCTCTTTCTTCTTTCCCTCTATCCTATATCATCATGTACCATCTCTAACATATATTTCAACTTCTATCGAACTTTAATGATGGATGTTTGATTGTTTCTGAAATATATACATTACAATTAACAATTGAAAAATACTTTAAGGGCTACTTTGTTGATAATTCTATATTATAGATAAACTTGACATGTGCTGCATTATTGTAAAGCAATTTCTATACAGTTTAAAAGATATATACATTGTACCAGTATGAGTTACTCTCACTTATAGTAATATATTTAAAAATTTGCTGTTATCAAAATTTTCTAAAGGCAAAATAAGCTGTAACATTCCAAAGTAGTAGTTTTAACTCTAGTACCAGGTTATAAATAGGACTTCTGCACTATGCTAGGTTGAACAAACCAAAAATTATATTACTAACTTCAGTGAATTAACTTACTTTGTAAGACAGGTACATTTCAGTTTGCCAAAAGCTCCATTACTCTCCCCAAACACTATATATATACAAAACTCATATAAACACAACTCATTCAACAATATGGTTCCATTTCTCAGTTATTAGCATTGTCTCTGCCTTTCCTTCCAAAAGGTGTATGTATAGTAAATAACCAACCTGAATAAAAATGAAAATAACAATATTAAATTCAAGGATTTATGATAATATGATGACACACTCAAACTCAATCACATTCTAGTCTTAAATTAATAAAAATATAACAGGATAAAACATGCATGCTTAACCAAGGCCTAAAATGAGAATAGCTGTGCTTAGGGCACCCGACTACCTAAATAAGTTGCCGACCTTAAAGTTTTTATTTCAAAGTCAGCAAACTTGGGTGGTTTTTGTGTTCATAACTGCAAAAAATAGTGATTTCATGAGTAAAAAGCAACAACAAAAAACCTACCCCACCTCTCATTTCTCAGGCTATTCCCATAAACACAGAATTTTAACTTGGCCTAACCACCATGGAAAAAAGCCTGTCATGCCTGTATAATGTATCATTAAATAACTTGTCTCACAGTCTGAGTATTATTTTCATATCATTTCTTCAAGCATCTGCTCTTTTTCCCTAAAATACATTGTATAAAGTAACAACATTGAAAATTTAAAACAATTCGTCATCTGCAATGTGTAATTACATCCCTTCCATATAAAAATAGAGTTATTTTAAGTGTATATTTTATAATTGCTATATGCTTTTTGTAATAAAGAAGGGGTGACGAAATTAGGACAGGAACGAAATTAGGACCCCGAAAAATGCTTTAAGTGTATGAGGTGGGGTGACGAAATTAGGACAGGAACGAAATTAGGACCCAGAAAATTGCTTTAAGTGTATGAGGTGGGGTGACGAAATTAGGACAGGGATGAAATTAGGTACTAGCTATTGTATTAGACCAACAACAAACGCACAAACTAACTGAGTAAATAATAACAATATATTAATGCAGAAGGGAATGCAAAAATTGATACAAAAAAGTTAATATTTTCTTTTTAAACAAATAGCTGTGTAGGCGCCACTGATCCTAAATGGCCACAGATAATACCAACGAAATTCAAAGAATGTCGCGAAAACTGATGACAAAATGTATCCCACGTCAAAAAGCTCTTCCCTTGCATAAATTTTATTACTAAATTTCAAAACTGGAGACTGAAAACACGACAGGTGATAAAGCGACCCAAGAAATATTAAAGCAATACATTACTTACATTAATGTTCCGACGATTTTCTGGGCGCGAGCAGACAGCGCTTCAACCTTGAATTCGAACATTCCATAATCTCCTAACAAAACTAATTGGTGATTGGGACTATATAGTTTCCACGTTAACAATGTTAATTTAATATTAAAGAATACTTACGCATTCCATTCTTAATATATTTACATATCTGTGTGTTTATAAAAAAAAGTCAAAGCTTCGCTAAGAGACTAGGCCCCTATGAAGTGTGTTCGTTTTGCACACTAGTGAAAACGCACGTGTTTTACATTTCCGTTTCTGGTAAAAAAATACGCAAAAATCCGTATTCTAATGAAGATGTTGGGTCTAATATATCGTTTTGTAGTTACATTTGTTTCTCCATTGCGATTATTAATTTTTCAGACGAACAAATTTTAACGATTGAAAATGGTACCGTTTTAAAGTAAAACACTGCCGATTTTTTTTAAATCACTAAAACGCTAAGTGTTACTATATTAAACGGATGTGTTACGAAAGTAAATTGCAGTGTTTTCGTTTTAAACACTTATAAAACTTGTTACGTGTTCCCATTTTTACAGTGTATTCTTATTCAAATCAACAACACTCTGAAATCCAATCAAACACGGCCAAAACATTACCGCCATTTTAAATTTGAAATGTGTAATACACTGTAGTTGGAAACAAGGAATTATGAAATTGGAGTATATTGTTACGTTCCAGCTAGTGATCAGCTCCTCGACGTTGTACTGTACGTATATCAGTGTAGGTAATTCAGTGGGGTCTATACAGACTATGGTGATCCCAAATAGGAAATATGAAGCACTTTGTGCTTATATCTCCAGCCTTTAGCTTGATAAGGCTTTTGTAAGAATTTGTAAGAAAACTTAAGAAAAACAAAACTGTGAAGTACGATTTCTAAAATCTATTAAAATAACTTTTCTCAACAATAAATATATATATTAAGATGATAATAATGCTCAATTCCAGATAGTTTAACAAATGAATAAGCTTAAATAATTTAAAGTCCGAAAATATGGGGGTTCTACTACTTAAAATACAATATGCGAGTCCGTACTAAAATAATAAAGTACAATGGTTTTATTAACCTAGAAAACCGAAGCTATCCGAATACGCGGCCGACAAAGGTAACAGTATAATGTCAACATTAAATACTCTAAGCAACGTACAGTGTACAAAGTTTACACGTACGAAAAATTTAAACTTGGATCTATTTAAATTTATTTAAGTTGAAATATCAATAATAATTTATTATTGTACGATTATATTGAACTGTCCGATTGCATAAATTAAAACGTCACATTACACGGTATATTTAATACTCGGTTAATTTCGGTAGTTCACGTAGAGCATAGTGTTAGCGCATAACACTTATGTATTATATATTATTTGCAACACGTATCGTAGTTTGTGTGGCCGAGTGGGGAGACGGTCAGACTACAAATCTTTTTATTGCGGGTTCGAATCCCGACAGAAACTTATTTTTATCTCTTTTTTCTTATTTAAATCATGGGCGGATTGCGTAAAACTCATTGTCCCCCGTGCATCATAAAACTTGTATAGAAGCCTTTGTTATAAATTTAGAGGCATCTCTTTAAGTGATGATGACAGTAGCACAACCGACACATTCAGTAAAATTGAGTGAGTGTTACATTACTGAATAAAATAGATGTAAAACAAAAAAATACAAAACGAAGAACAAAAAAGAATTATAAATTTTTAAGCGTTGTTCAATATGTGAGTATACTGTCTTGGTATAAAGGATGTTGGTATTCATGTTTGTATGTAACACTAAAGTTACAAACTGACAAAAATGACAAAGTGTTTTTAACTAATAAAAGAGTAAAGAAACCATTGAAACCGATTTTACATTGAAGTAAAATTTATCTCTTTTTGGACTAAATTGATATCAAATCAAAATTCTGTTCCTTCAAAGTTATCCTCCATTATTTATAGTATTATGCATAAATCATTCCTTAATTTAAATGTATCTACACAAAAAAAGAATTTTCCTTGGATTTACAAGGTAAAAGCCATTATCAATAAATGTGGTTTCCCAGACATATGGAATACCCAGTCTGTGACTAACGACAAATGGTTAAAACTAGCTATAAAACAAAAACTGAGGGATTTGTTTATAAATGAATGGTTTTCAAGTATTGAAAACTCTAATAGTTGCCAGTTTTACAAAGTAATTAAAACATCTTTTGGCTTTGAAAAATATCTGAACAAAATACCCAAAACTCTTCTACCTTACATCATCAAATTTAGAACACGCAACCATAAACTACCCATTGAAACAGGCAGTTGGCATGGTTTGCCTTATAACCAACGTTTATGTAGTACCTGCAATATACTTGGTGATGAATATCATTATCTCTTTGAGTGTAGTTTATTTGTAAACGATAGAAAACTACTTCTGAAACCGTATTTCATAAGACGTCCAAATACGTACAAATTATATCAATTATTCAATAATTCATCAACCCAACAGTTTAACAATGTGTGTAAACTCCTTAAGATAATTTTATCATCTTTATGATAAAGAACTGCTTATATGTATAACATTCTTAGTTTTAGCTAATAATATTTACTAATTGTATAACATAATTTCAATGTACCATTATATTATTATGACTCTCCGGTGCCCTTAAGAGGACACCAATACATATATATATAAATACATAACTTATTAAATTAGTTCCTGATTGCTACCCTAATATTCTCGTACCCCGAGGTTATCAAGATTCTCGATCTAGTATCGAGAGTCTTGATAGTCTCTGGGAACGAGAATGGTACCCTATTTGGTTTCATTTATTTATACTTTATAATTATGTAACATTGTTGATTTATACCTGTACTTCTATCCTTACCATGTGCCTCGTAAAAATATTTATATCTATTTATGTACCTCATTTATTCATGTATATGTGAAATGAGAGAATAAAAGAATTTGTATTGTATTGTATTGATTCAAAGAAAATAAAACAAAAGAATATTTAATAAGTCTAGATTGCAACGTTATATAAAAGAACAGAACAGAACAGAACAGAACATTTTATTTGCAGAACACATTGGTGTTCGTCGCCATTACAACAATTTTGGCGGTACACCTATATACATGTATAAATACATATGAATATAAGACGAGTGATAAATAAGCAAACTAGAGAAAAGTGTGAGTAATATTATACATATGGTTAGTATAATGAAACAATATTTGAGTATATAGATATAATACTATATTTACAAATCGAAATACTTCAAAAATAATATGACTGATATCAACCCCTTAACAACATAGCTTTATAGATAAATTTTGCTAATTTAATTGTAACGGATTTATTATTGCAATACAAAAGATTTTCAAATTTAATTAATGTAGGCCAGTGAGTATAATATTTTGGAAGAATTTCTTGTCGAATATTTCTGTAAAAAGGACATACAATAACAAAATGATATTCGTTTTCAACACACTTCATGTTACATTTTGTACAGATTCTTTCATTCCTTTGAATATTATTATATCTACCTTCTTCGACAAACAACTTATGAGCAGAACATCTTAACCGTGTCAATGCAATTCTATGACTTACATTCTTAACAAAATTTAGATAATTTTCAAATTCAAAAACGCGTTTGTACAATATATAAGACTTAAGCCGCGAGGATTCCTGAACTAGACATAGCCAATTTTGCTTATATTGGTCATATACAGTTGTTATTAAAAGATTCAATTGATAATTTGAAATAGGTCCAACATCCCATAGATAAGTAAACCCCAAATCATCTATAATATGTTTAATATTTCGAGACCAAAGATTTACAAAATTACCTAAATTATCACGTTGATTAAACAATTTAAAACATAAAGATGTAGGATCTCTTATAATTTTGAACCAGAACTTAAGCATTCTTACTTTTCTAATGACAAATAAAGGAAATCGACCAAGTTCTCCGTAAATAGCTATATTAGGTGTTTGCTTGCGAACATTTAGCAATCGTTTTAAAAATTTAATATGGATTTTTTCAATATCAGGTCCTTTGTGAGACCCCCATATCTCACTACCATACATCAAAATAGATGATACCATGGAGTCAAACAACTTTAATTTATCAACAATTTCTAGGTCTAATTTTTCAAATAAACCATATAAACTAAAAACGGCTTTAGATGCTTGACGAGAAAGATATTTTTGTGCTTGGTAATAGCAACCATTTGCCGATATTACAACACCTAGATATGTAAAATTTGAGACAACACTCAACTTTAATCCATTATAAAATAGTTCGACATTTTCTTGTCGATTACCTTTCTTACATACCATTACAACAGTTTTATCAGTATTAACAGAAATACCCCATGTAGAACAATATTTATATAGATTATCCAACAATTTTTGAAGGCCTTCTTTAGAGTAAGACATGAGAACAGTATCGTCAGCAAATAATAAAAGAAATAAACTCAATTCTTCGACAGAAAATGTATCAATAGAATCATCGTATAAAGCTGTATACATATCATTTATAAAACATAAAAATAGTAGTGGTGATAGTGGTTCACCTTGTTTGACACCTTTAAAACTATCAAAAGTATCAGTGAATGCACCATTTACTCTTACACAAGATTTAACAGTTTCATACATTTTACGAATCATGTTAACAAATTTAGTCGATACACCAATATTTAATAATTTATAAAATATACCATTCCTATAAACAACATCAAAAGCCTTCTTAAAATCTACGAAGGCACAATAAAGTTTTTTGTTTTCATGCTTTAATACTTTGTTAATAATAGACGTTAAAACAAAAATGCAATCAGTTGTACTTTTTTTACTTCTAAATCCAAATTGAAATTGGTTTAATTTATTATTATTTTCAGCCCATTTTCTGAGTCTTGTATCAAGAATAATAGAAAAAAGTTTTGCGAAAATACTACTAAGACTTATGCCTCTATAATTATTTACATTGTTCAAGTCTCCCTTCTTGGGAATTGGTACAATAATACCATTTGTCCAACTTTTTGGATAAATACAATTTACAAACATAAAATTAAACAATTTACATAAAAGTGGTGCCAATTGAACTTTGCATTCAATAAACATTTCATGTAGCAATTTGTCAAAACCACTACTTTTACCCCTTTTAAGCGAAGAGATAGCGTTTATAATCTCATCACATGAGATATCAGAATCTAGCTGCTCAACACTAACATTGTTTTCTTCAGAAATTAAAGAACGTTCAACATCATCATTAAAAAATCCATCATCATCTGAAAAAACCGTTTTAAAGTGATTAAAAAATTCTTCAGGACTAATATTAATCTCCCTACTACTTGGAGCCTGTTTTAACCGTTTTACTTCATTCCAAAACTTTTTGGGTTGATGAGCAGCTAATTCATGAAAATTTTGTTTTTGACAATATTTGTATTTCGCGCGAGCTCTTCGCTTAATACGCCGATAAGTACGACGTTTTTCTATCAACAAATTACGATTATCATTTGAACGACATTTTTTATAAACTTTATTTATATGACGCAGTTCACGTTTTGCATTTTCGCATTCAAAGGTAAACCACGGACTTTTGTATCTTGGATTCTTACCAGTACACGTCCTGCATACTCTACCGAAAATGGAAAATGAATTATCATATAATAAAGATGAAAACTGGTCAACCCCAGAGTCAAGATCAATATTTTTAGATATGACATCATCTACAATGGCATTGTAATTGTCTAAATTGTCACAAAATAAATGTTTATATGCATCACAATTTTCATCATTCCAAATGATTTTATAAGTAACACTATTTTCAAAAGCAATGCTTGGTTGACTGTGTTTACTTTTCAAGTTAATCTGTATTGGAACGTGATCGGAAAATGAATATAAATCATGAACAATAAAGTTATTAATTAAGTGAAAGACATCATTGGACAAAAGTACATAGTCAATCATGCTATTGCCTTTGGAGGACATATAAGTATAGCTACCAATGCCAGCATCATCGCCAACTCGACCATTTACAATTTTGATATCACTACTTAAACATAGATCTAATAGCTTATTGCCTAGAACATTTACTGATTTATCCATAGTGAATCTATGAGGTAGTATACAAACATCATCATCGTCATCATCATTGATATGTGACGAGACAAAAGAATCTTGCTCCAACACATCAGATTTTTCACCACATCTGGCATTTAGATCACCAATAACAGATATTTTACCCATATTACTATATTTTTGAATACTGATTTCAAGCAGATCAAATATACCTGTATCATTATACCAGTAATACAGAGAATTACTTGGAGGAATATAGATAAAACATATAAACAGATCGTCATCAAAACCAAAAAAAGAACGATCAAGTTTAACCCAAATACTGCCACTGTCACTTATTTCACATACAGAAATACCATCACTAATAGAGTGTTTATACATCAAGCAGATGCCTCCATGACCACGTTTGGACTTCAAACTTTCTAGTCTAGGTACACTTACAACATCATACCCCTGAAGATTAAATGTTTGGTCCGTATTTTGCCAGGTTTCACCAAAAAACAAGATATCAAAATTTTGTACTAAATTTAAGAACTCTTCATCGTCAATACATGGTTTTAATCCACCTACATTCCATGACAAAATACTTAAATCGTCACACTTTTCATGACGTCATCATTCAGACGAATAAAGTTGGTTGTTGATATAAAGTTTGTCTCTCACTAGGACAGCTTTTTTGCCCTGTTTACGAGCATCTAACATAATTGGAATCAATTCCTTCCTGCGTTCCTTAACTTCAGTTGGATACTGATCAGCCACATTATACACTGTATGCTTCAAATCAATACTCTTTAGAGCATGCTTAATAATTAATTTTGACTGTGAATCTAACTTAGCAACAATTGGTCTAACTTTTCCAGGTATTACACGACCAATCCTATGAGCACGCTCAATTAAAATTTTAGATTTGGCATTATTAATACCCAGAACTTTTTCACAAAAGACAATACACTTTTCAGCACAGTTTTCACTTAAACCACCATGTGATGCTGATTGTTCAGAGGGCTGTGATTCCATAACTATTGGCTGCGATAATATATCAATCGAAGGCGTGTCTTGTGACTCAGGTATAACATGGTTAGATGTTAATGACGTAGGGTTAAATGGTTCACCTTCGGGGATACCAAAAAATAGCAAATTGTCTCTCATAGAGCGACATTTCAAGTCAATGATATTGTCATTACATTCAACATTAGCCTTTTTAAGCTTTGTATTCTCATCTTTAACATGCCTTAAGTCAGTTTTAAGTTGAGATATTTCTTTTGAATTTTGGTCACTGCTGGCATTAATTTCTTCATACTGCTCACTGAGAAATATATTAGAGCGTTCAATTTCATTTATTTTACTGTCCATAGAGTTTAGACGCTCTGTGATTTTGTCAACTGTTGATTGTATTTTATTAAGTTGGTTCAGCTTAAGGTCCATGCTGTCTAAACGCTGAAGAATAACTTGCATCGTATCATTACTAACAACGCTTGTATTCTGATTAGTTTGTGTACTTGCTGGATATGGTATAGGCGATGTTTGATTAATATAGTACGGCGACGAAGGGTGATGATATAATGGTGGTAGTATAAATGATTGTCCAACATTTGCAGGTGTGGAGTTTGTGGCATTATTTGAGGGTGTGTTGGATGCCATTTTACGTTTTGATTCAACTTTGTCGTTGTTGGGAGAGATAATATCTTTCTTCCGTTTCCTTGTCATCGGACGAAACTAAATTGGCATCGGTAATATAAGTTCAAAAGTTTATAAAATCATCACTGCATGCCATAACAGCAGAATCATAAATCAGATGTAAATATATTTATCACCGTATACGCCACTGCAGATAATGTTTATAGAAGAGTTAACTGACTAGTACTCAACAATCTCGTGTGTAAATACTTCAAGCACTGGAGCGTGACGATTTTTCCATCATGACCTCTATACAACGTGTAATTGAAGATTTCAGGTACCCCACCCGTTGACAGCGAGAAATACAAAATTAGTCAATAATAGCAGATTTCAGTTTAACACAAGTAAATTGACAGTACCGCTAGTTTTAAAAGTCCAGGTGTACCGCAAAATATATTTATAAAGTCCGTATATAACTCGAATAAAACTCTTGTTTACAAGATCTAAATTTTAGCGTCCATCTTGATTTAACGCATGCGCGATTATATAAAACAGTAGTGATAAACAAATGCTTTCAAATTCCAATTAAAAGTCGGCAATATATTACTGATAAAAGATATACATAATTAAAGTTAGTAGCAAGTTTAATTGTAATTTAAGTCACTAATTACATATTTGTAGCGCTATTAAATGGCAATAGAAAGCATGAAATTGTTCTCTGCAAACCAATGAATCATTATTCCTATGTCCATTGGACAGATCACATGAAAAATTAGTGCTGGAGTTGGATATTGTGATATCGTATATTTAATATAAAATCAAAATAATTTTCGACTTCAACTTGTATTATCTTTACTTGTATTATCTTTAACTTACCTGTGCTTATCTTTAATTGTTTCATAATGGCTATGATAGTTGGTCATTCTCAAACCAAATATCTGAAAGACTATTGTAGCATCCCTGTATTTTCTTATTCTGGATATAAAGTGTGTCAATTTCAAGATGAAAACTTGGATTTTTATAGTGATATTAACGGAATATCGGTAAGTAGCAATTTTACCCTATAACATTGGATTCAGGATTGTTTCATAATATAATTTCCTTATACGTTTTTGTCTATTCTATTTAACTTAATA
The DNA here is from genome assembly GCA_025267735.1 of Mactra quadrangularis. Taxonomy (NCBI): domain Eukaryota; kingdom Metazoa; phylum Mollusca; class Bivalvia; order Venerida; family Mactridae; genus Mactra; species Mactra quadrangularis. The sequence goes on from CM046297.1 coordinate 3,192,080, forward strand.
CCTTATAGACCGATGAGAATTTATCCTAAGTCTTTTATTTTTTCAATGACGATGAATGAATGAAATACTGTATTATTATTACTAAATACGTTTTAAAATTGAAAGTGCGCCGCGTATAGCCAAGTCATAGTTAATTAATTTATCTGATAATTGATTTAACGCGTATGTTATACACATACCTGACCATATTTTAGTTCACAAATTAATCTTATCACTTATATTTTAGCACCCTTGATTAAATCATACTTACATAGTATTGCCAATTACCACTATGTTATCATTATAATCTAATCAGTACGAACAGAACAGAACAGAACAGAACAGAACTTTATTAGCATTCACAAGTTATATACATAACAATATGTGAGAAGTAAATACATATTAATATACATAGAGATATTATACTAATTCATGAGAAAGGTGTATACATTTAGAAAAAAGGTAAAACGAAAGTCAATGTCGATAAAGTGGTACGTTATTTTCCATTTAAGAGAGAGGGGAGTGGTTTAGCTTATAACTAAGAAAGATAATAAACAAAGAAATGAGACAAAAAATGAGAAGGGGAGATAACATCAAAATTTATTTAAGATTATCCTGATAAAGAAACAAAGTTTTGTTAACTCAATTTTGGAAGATGAAGACAATAACGGATTATCGATATAATTTAATCAGTAGCTTTTGTTGTAATAATCTAATCAGTAGCGATGATCTTTATAATCTAATCAGTAGCGATGATTTTTATAATCTAATCAGTAGCGATGATTTTTATAATCTAATCAGTAGCGATGATTTATCATCAATCGAAACATTTTTTAATAAACTTAATAAAATTAAGGTCAACATAACAATTGCTTGTTTCTCTCTAAATATTTACATAATTATATATGTATATACAATGTATATGTAATATATATGTACGTATTTTTCACATTGTTCTGATTTTGTATAAATATCACTGTATGTATGTATCATGATTATACCCAGAGATGTATATACAATGTATACACTTAACTTCAATGAGAGCTTAAAATGACAATACTTATTAATTATCATCTATCATATTACATTGATACATTGATATTATTATAAAATGGAAATTAAAATGATATTTGGTCACTAAATACTCTATCGAGTTCCCCCATACTTGTTTTTAGCGAATTCTTTGCAAGATAAACCTATGTGTATGTGTATATGTGCGTGCACATGCATACATGTATGTTTGTGAACGTATACATACATACATACATACATACATATAATTAAAGATGAATTATTATCTTGTTCACTATGGGAGTATATATATCTATGTAATTGTAAATCCATTGTATTTCCCCATGTTGTAAAATATTACCTGAGAAGAAATAAAAGAATATGTCTGTATGACTGTCTGTCTAATCAGTAGCGATGATGTTGTATTTACGGAACATACTATTTAATTTAATCGGATTTTAATAAGATTGTTTTTTTCTAGATATTGCGCCTTTAATATTTTGCTTCAGTTTGATATTTAATTTAATATTCATCCATGCATTTTTTTTATAGGTTATTGCTTTGGTTGTTGGTGCCAACGATATTGGTAGGAAAACGGTATGGAAAATAGTGAAGGATATTGAAGATTTGTGCTTGCGTTTGCATAGCCTTTCTGGAGGGTAAGCTATTTAATTAGATTTTACACATTGTCTTATAAATACGATGTTCGAAAGATATATTTTCAGATATTTTTGGAGAACATTTTGAGTGCATATAGTCCATTACCTATATTGTAATCCTTGTATGGTTTAGAGTACTTCATATTTGATATTACAGTACCTACAGTACAAAGTCGATGACTTGATCACTATCTGGAACTTGCATTGTTTAAAGTGCTTCATATTTGATATTACAGTACCTACAGTACAACGTGGATGACTTGATCACTATCTGGAACTTGCATTGTTTAAAGTGCTTCATATTTGATATTACAGTACAACGTGGATGACTTGATCACTATCTGGAACTTGCATTGTTTAAAGTGCTTCATATTTGATATTACAGTACAACGTGGATGACTTGATCACTATCTGGAACTTGCATTGTTTATGAAGTTCTTCCACGTGGGCGCAATCTCTTTCATGAACAGAATTATGACAGAATAGTTAGTGAAGGTTTATTCTTAGAAGATTGGAACATGACAGCTATGGAGATAAATTGTTATATAAGAGATCTTACTCACGTATACAAATGGTTGAAAGTTGTGCCTGCACATGAGTTTTATCATTCGCACGGTGAGTATTAATTGTATCACAATATTGTATTGACATTTTTATTTTCATAGAACGTAAACTTTAATTGTAGAACTTTAATGAAGAAATTTTATGTAATAAACTGATTTACACGACAGCAACACCTCGTTACTATGACATCACAAATGCTTTTGTAAGTATTTCAACTATCATCAGATTTCAATGATAGATGCACGAGAATAATCAGAACATGTGTATATAGTGACATAGATCCAAAAAGGAAACAAAAATGACTTGTATACATACATTTGTACATAGAAGACATAGTTGTTCTAATACAAGTATTATTTTATTTCAGGTATTAACCGCCGTCTTCTGAGCAAAGATGGCCTTCATTTGAGTTATGAAGGGACAGAGAGATTAGCGGCTATGTTGGCTAGTGGTGTAGATTATGTTCAACGAACGACTCCAACATCAGCTGAATGTTTCAAACAGTCTACAATTACCACAACAGAGAGTAACCAGACTGAACATAAAGACATTGGATGGTGTAAAGTATTATCTCATAAGATTTCATCTATTGACTCACAATCTACAAAACAAACCTTCTTGAGACAAGCTATGGAGAATAGGGTTTGTATGCGTATAAATATTGATGTTTATTTGTCATAGGAAATCGCGATAGCGACTTTTAATGATTACATACATGTTGGATGTAACTTAATGTTGCATGAAATTGTTTGTCTTGCCAACTTAAACCTATGATTTCTGTTGATAAATATCAGAAGAACATTACTACTTACCAGTCAGTTATTCACCGGTCCTACTGCTTCTGATGTCCAATGCATATTTGCGTAGAAGATCTCCGAGATTGTACAATTTTCATTGAAAACTATTTTAATGAGGCCCTTATTATTCACTGTTACGAACGATGTATGAACAAAAAGTTAAATATCTCATACATACATATACACTATCATATACACTTGTACTGTCATACATAAAATGTTGTTTTTTCAGATGAACTATGATGGTGTTAAGGACATTCCGTCTGCGCCAATAAGAAGTAGAAACATGGTAAAAAAGCATGGTGAAAAGAAAACTGAATATATCATGAAGCCAGTTAAAGGACAATGTACTTCAAGGAAGCAACCAAAGAAGAAAAGTTTTAATTTATATATATGTAAATATAAATGTTTGGATAAGATTAACGTTTAACGTCATTTGCGACGTTTAGCGGCGTTGCGACGTTTAATATTGCGTAAATATTCGAAACTCCTCGTCTTATCACGACTACACTTCTCGTAAAAGTCATATCGTCGTTGCCCAGCCAATACCTCGTAAGCTCGTAACGTCAATTTCGTTTTTTTGTTTTGTTTTTTAACGTCGTATTCAACACATTTAGGTCATGTATACGACGACCTGCTCTTCCTACTATAGGTTTCCTGGACACTTTTTCTATCACCAGTACTAAATTACCCTAGCACGAGGCTGACAACACATGTATAGGGTATAACCTACCGCGACCGGGCTCGAACCCGTGATTTCCTGATTCAAAGTCAGACATGCAAACCACTACGCAACGGCCGCGGCTAACGTCACTTTCAAAAGGTGAGGTAACGAGGATTTGACTAAATAGCAACGCTTTCTTCTTTTATTTTTACAAGATTAATGAATAGCAATTAAAAATAGGAAAACCTAGCTAGCTTATTAAAATAACTTATTCAAGTCTAGTGATCGTTGAATTCTTTAGAATTGCACATTAACGGCCATATTTCCTTGGCAGTTTCTTTTACTCGCTTACCTTTCCATGTGCTCAAGGATTTGACAACTTCTGGAGTAAAAATTGCCGTTTACATCGTCTCCGCTAATTTAACAGCCCACAATGGCATATTTAAGGTTCCGTTGCTGGTAGCTTTTCACTCAATCTCCGTAAACGGAAATCCTGTAGAGTATTGTCGTACAGGATCTCTACTGTCTCCATGGAAGGTCACGTCAAGATGAACTTTGTGTCGACCAATCAATGCGTAGCTTTCATTTAGACGAAAACACTATCAATCGCATTTGGATTTCGTAGACGATGTAAACAAGTTACGTATCATAACAATTTCGTCATTAATATTAAATGATGAGAAAAGGTCACCTGAACGTGACCTTCGTTTGAAAAAGGCCAGACCTTAATTAGCGAGTAGGCGAGAGGAAATTTTAGATCAGGTTTTAATCAGATTGCTTTTCATTATTTAGCTAAATGAAGCAACGGGGGACAAATTTGATTGTATATGAAATAAAATATAGTATCCTAAGTTAGGACTCTCTGATCAATGAGTGAGTGTCCTCCATTAGTACTAATGTCATTGCTTTTATGTTTTATTTTAACGACTTATTGTTTTCAGATTGTATGACTTTATGGATTGGATCAACGATATGGAAACACTGCTGTGATAAAATTATCTGCTTGTATATAGATTGGTTAGATGACACCGACTATTCACCTCACTAATATGACAAAGGAAGTATAGTTTCTAATATTTAACATTGAGCTCGTTAAAAGTTAAAGTGTTGTTTATAAGTTTGTTCGTAAGTCAAAAGCAAGATACATTAATAATACACTCAATTTTGGCTTATCAATTCTAAATATTATACAAATTGTGTAAAATTGCGTATACATTTTGAATATTATACCATTGTAATGATTATTATCCGTCTGATTTTGAAGTGCTAATTTTATGAAACTGACTTACGAAGATTTTTTTCGTGAGAATTTTTGTGAAAAGCGGATTGAGTCGGCTTTATATTCTTGACACCCTGTGGATCGAGTTTATCATCGTGTAGGAGACCCTTATAGTTGCTTCCATGTGGATAAAGTGAAGTGTTCTTATATTTTTGTGTTAGAAAAAATAGTTGAGGTCATAGCGCGATTTTGTTATGATAAATTCAGTAATGTGTAGTTTGTCGGCATAACTTTTTAGCAAGTTTTCTTTATACTTAAGTAACTAGATTGAATAAAAAAAATATTGTCATTTGCCAACTTATCCCTTTAATCTAATATAAGGTTATTAGCTTTTCATCTTTACTTGAACTTTTAATTTTTACTGATAACTTTTTCTTTCTTTTTTCAGCTGATGTCAGTTGAGGCGCTTTTGTATTAAGTAATATGAAAGCTGATACATGTATACATGTATTTAAACCCCTGCCATTGAAGGATTTCCGTAAGTTTGAGGTAAATATGAAACACTTTGGTTATGACTGACATGCTGGAAGACATTTCGACTAGGAATCAGTGAGTGTTAATTTACTTTTTATCTTCTAGATTTGTCATTTGTTTGTGAACTTAAGTATTTGTTAATCGTTCATCAACGAGATCAAGTCTCAAATTAAGTAGTGCTGAGTGAGCAATCTGTAGACTACCCATCTTTGGCAACAACAAAATTGAGAAAATTTTGGCAAATAATTAATTGTCCTAATATAAATTATATTAGGAATTTTTCAAAATTTGACTCAATTTGGGCTCTAAATCACTCTTTTATGAAAGAAGTCACATTCCAGTGTTTGCCCATGATGCATCCTTATAAAATGGGCGGACCCTTTTTATATATATTTTCATTCATTTATAATTGTACATTATTCTTCCATTGGCTATTGAATAAGTCAGTTTCTCTTGCTGTGTGGGTGGGTGAAAAACAAGTAGTGTGTGCGTGCATGCATGCGTGCGTGGGGTATGTGTGGGTGTGTGTACGTGCGTGCATGCATTTGCGAGGGTATATGCGGGTAAGTGTGCTTGCGCGTGTGAGCCAGGGTATGTTGGTGTGTGTGTGTGTGAGTGAGCATGCGTGAGGGTATGTGCGGGCAAGTGAGCGTTTGTTCGTGAACAGTAACTGATTCATTCATTATCCAATTGATGTACGTGTATTGCACTTACTTTGTTTATCAACAAATGACATTTCTAGTTCAGTTAACTTTTAGATTTTGTTGTTGCTTAATTTACTGTGATTCATGTAATTTATTATCAATTATGTTTTGTTTTTCTTTTGTCTCCAGGTCGTCCGTGTCTGATATGAGATTTGCACCGATATTTCAGGTCTCAGCATGCATATCCCAGCTGTCCCATCCCCGCCATGTAGAGGGTTCGGTCTGTTGGGGTTTTTAAGAGTCATTGGCTTCATATCCCCCAGCATCAGGGTTCGAAATACTTTGGTCACTATTATTTGTATTCTTGCTGGCTTGTAGAATTTTCTACCAGTTTTACCTAGTTAAGACAAAGCTATGCCATAGGGGAGGTGGGGATAGGCGATAGGGTTAATATAGGTAAAGAAGGTTGTGGCTTACTGAAAAATGGGAGGGTTTGCATAGGGTTCTACTTTGTAAGAGAGGGAAGTAGGTTGGAACTTTTTATGAAGTTGGATAATGTATTTGGGTAGTTTTTCTTGGAATTGAGGTGGGCTATTTTGAGCTAGTTCAAGAAATAAAGCGATTGCTTAAGCTATCATATTGTATGATTATATTGAACTGTCCGATTGCATAAATTAAAACGTCACATAACACTGTATATTTAATGCTCGGATATCGTCGGTAGTTCACGTAGAGTTCATAACACAGGTGCATCATATTTGACTATTAATGATTATCTCAATTTGTGTTGTCGAGTGGTAAAACGGTCGGTGAGCAAACCTTTTTGTCGTGGGTTCGAATCCCGATAGATTTTTTTTATTTTTTCTCTTCCTTTTATTATTGTCGGATTGCGCAAAACACAATAATATTTCAAAGTTTATTTTAACAAATTATAAATTTAGTCGATTTCCCTTCAAGAGAATATAACACTAACAGTAGCGGAACTAACACTGCCAGTGAAACTAAATAACTTTTTTAATTATTAGTTTTATTGTATTTCAATATATCTACATGTATTTTCAAAAGATCCTGAATAAAACAAAACACAATTTTCAGAAAATAAAAAAGATGCTAACATTGTAAGGAAAAAAGTGAAAAATGACATCCTATCATTCAAACCAGTAACTGGCATTTCAAAAGTATAAGTTCTGTAGCGTTTCACTTAAACCGCACGACTATTCATGGGTTCGATTTCTGGGCGGAGCATACTTTCGTGGAGCTTGGTCATGAAATTATTTCTACGGCAATTCTCCCTCCTACCAATGATTCAAGTTATGTAGGGCAGTTGTCAGACACTAACGAAAGTATGCGCTTAGTAGATGGTTAACAGCTAAATCTAGAAATTTAGCCTTTCCAGGAACAGTGAGTAGGTTGACTGACCGCCGTTATATGACCTATACTATGTGTTGCTACGATGTTAAACCCAATAAACAAACAAACAAGTACTTCTTTCGTACAGTTTAACCAAATGTTTCTGTTACATTGTACGTAAGATGTATTGGCTTATCTTATTTTTAAGATTTACATTTGTAATGTTTACATCAATTTAATTTTAAAAAGTATTCGTGTATTCTGACAATTAGTTGTAGATTAAAAACTTTATTTCTAAATCAAAAATTACATTTTTTATATTGAATGTGAGATGATAACTCGCCCTAAGTAGAAGTTTGTATCAGGTAAATTTATGCAGAAGTTAGCTTTTTATTGGATATTATCGAGAAAATGATATACATGTATATTATGACACTGCAGTGGAATGAATAATTATTGCCCGAAGTGCGTGCTACTCATAAAGATCTTAAAAATAGCTCTGATAGTTGCGTTTCCAAAAATGTGATAGCAAAATATTATTTTAAGACAAATCTTTTCATGAAAAATAATAACAATTCGTTTTTAAGCTTAGTTTTGGGCTAGTAATTAGCTAACATAGCACAATATAGAAAGTATCCTCAACACTGCCTCTTGTTTACTTAATGCCTTAAGTGTAAGACTTATGCATTGACTGATTTATTTGGATAAGTGTAGTTATCAAATATAAACTTACACATGTAATTTAAAGTGGCTTAGGAAACACCTTCATGTATGGGCGTACAATATTAACTAAGTTGCGACTCTGAGCCTGCCATCCAACAATTTTTGTATGTCATATCAATCGCCCCATAGTCACCATATTCTGTCACATACTACAATTATGAATTGTCGCTTTTTAGAACTTTTGTGTTTGTCTATCATACATAACGATATCTAGATCTGTAGCCCCGTTGTTATCGCACTGGGGGTTAAATCTTGAATCCCGACCGGGCGGTTATACCTTTCCATGGAAATTTGATAATACATGTAATCATTCGGAACGACCTCGGCGATCATCTACGAAGATGCACCTCGGATATCAAAAGTAGTAGGAATACAACCAAGTTATGAGGTCAGGTGATTAACCTCATAGGTTAAGTAGTGCCGATGTAAACAAGCAACATGGCAGATCATTTTGCAGAAAGTATCGAGTACACAAAATAGTTTAAGGGTCAACTTTGATTAAAGTGAATATCAGTTACAGGCATTGAAGAGCTTTAACTGCCCATAATCGTCCGTCATTTTTGGTGTGTGCCAGCGTTCTATTGAGTAAACGTCGGGAACGAGGCTAATTTTCTATGTAGGAACTACTTTCGCTCCTCGTGATATCCGAGGTGTATTTGCGTGGAAAATCGCAGAGGTAGTTCCGAATGACATGTAATGTCAATTTTCCTTCATTGATAATTTGGAGAAGTTGCTGATCTTGTTATTTTAGGCTCGCTGTCTGCCATGAAGTAACCTTAATTATGTTGACATGACGTTAAAATCCAGTATATATATATTTTTAGAGCCTACTCAAATTTCTTCGACAAATAAAACAATAAACAAAAAAATGATCATTCATACCACAGTTAATTAAGAATAAGTCCAGCTTATCCATGTGACATAATTTGAATTATACGTTTATTACATTTAATATTACTGCTAATTTTAGTCTTTGCTCAGATGACTCTTTGTTTTTGTAAGCAAGATTGTAGGCCTACAAGTAAACTATTCGTTTGTCTCGAATCTTATAGTAAACTACGTTTCTTTCCCCAGCAATTCAATACTAATAAAAAAGATTTTTCTCAATATTGCAAGAAGTAGTTGACTCCTTGTGGATCAGTTTTCAGTCTGTTGAAAAATAATCCAATAACCAAAAAATTGGTATTATTTACCATTTACAGATATGATTTATGTTTGTAAATTCTAAAGAATCATTACTGAGGGCTCAATTGTACTCCTACAATACAACTAAAGCATTGTAAACATGTAGCATATTTCATGTAATTTAAAGTCCAACAGAATTAACCTGAGCTTGACCTTTATGCAAGAATATATTAAACTCTGTATTTACAGTCTATTTTTGTCTTCGTTTGTAAATCGCGCTATATCGGAAGCTTTCGGCAAAGTACACGTACTGAACAATTAATGTTGTTTTCACTTGAAAACTGTGCCATAATACTGCTGACTTACTTGTTTACCAAAAAAACTAATGTGTCCAAAATTAAAAGTACAATAAACTGCCACTTTAATAAATTGATTTATACTCACATCGATTGTTATAAACACGTGTATAACCGTTTACACGCATACGCAAACTCACGATTTTATGTTATTGAAGTGTGGAATTATTATAATTAGGTAGTTCAAGCTCAGGTTAATTCTGTTGGACTATACCTAGAGTCAAATTTCTGTAAAGCAGTGCTTTATTTTAAAGTCAGTATCATATACTGAACCAAAAAAGAAACTTTCGCAAAGTATGTGTCAGTTGTTCAAGGGTACCACTGAGATGTACACACATATATACATGTAGTAGCTTGTAAAACTGTTGCTCATGTCAATAAAACGGTATTTACAAAATCATTACGTTGATTTCATCGACGACTGGCCCTAAAAAGTCCGGATTTGAACCCAATATTGAACATTTTTGGGATAATCTGGATAGACGCGTACGTCGACGTCCGAACCCTCCAAACAACGTCAACGACCTTCGAGCAGCATTGCTTGAAGAACGGAATAATATTCCACAGGTTGACATTAACAAACTTGTGCAACGTCGCTGTCAGGCAGTCAGCATCGCCCACCGCGGTCACACACGCTACTGATTGTTAACTTTAGAAATGACCCCTACCTTATTTTAATTTAAAATTCAACAATCAATTTGATCCTTTCCACCAAAATGACGATTTTAAAAGAACCACAATACATTATTTTACAAAAATGTAAGCTTTCAGCCAAAATAATTGAAACTGTACTAAAATATCTACAATCAAACTTTACGAAAGTTTCTTTTTTGGTTCAGTATATGTGTGCATTAAATCACTTAGACGTATCATTGACTAATGTTTATGAACTAACATATAATATAAAACACATATATTTCGCAAAATTTGAATATTTAAATGAGATAATCTGAAAGATATAGTTTTTACACTTTTTTTAACAATTATGTCTTCCAATAAGCCGACAGTTACATATGTTTGTAAACAGTCTCTCATAAATTAATTTTTATAATTTTTGCATTTGATAAATTTAATAAGCGTATATATTTTCCTAAGCTCATGCATATTTCTGTCCTTCATATTTCAGACACACAATAAGACATGCCGTTTGTTCCGTATCTCATGCACGTTTCTGTCTTTTAATAAAATACCAAACACACACTATAGCATGCTGTTTATTCCTTATCTCATGTACGCTGCTTCTGTCCTTCAATACCATAACAGACACACAATATGACATGCCTTTGTTCCTTACTTCGTGTACGTTTCTATCCGTAAGTCAGATAACAGAAACGCAATAAGACATGCCGTTTGTTTCTTATCTCGTTTACGTTTCTCGCCTTCAAAACGATAACACAATATGACATGCTGTTTTTCATAAATCAATTACGTTTATGTCCTTCAATTAGATACCAAACACACAATAAGACATCCTGTTTTTTTCTATAAATCATATACGTTTATGTCTTTGAATAAGATAACAAACACACAATAAGACATCCTGTTTTTTCTATAAATCATATACGTTTATGTCTTTGAATAAGATAACAAACACACAATAAGACATCCTGTTGTTTCTAAGCTCATGTTAGTTTATGTCCTTCAATAAGATAACAGACACACAATAAGACATACTGTTGTTCATGTTAGTTTATGTCCTTCAATAAGATAACAGACACACAATAAGACATACTGTTGTTCCTAAGCTCATGTAAGTTTATGTCCTCCAATTAGATAACAGACACACAATAAGACATTCTGTTTTTTTCTACAAATCATTTACGTTTATGTCTTTCAATTAGATAACAAACCCACAATTAGAAATACAGTTTTTTATAAATCATATACGTTTCTGTCAATTGAAACGATAACAGACACACAATAAGACTTACTGTTGTTTATGACTCATGTATGTTTATGTCCTTAATTAGATAACATACACATAATATGTCACTTCTTTTTTATAAATCATGAACGTTTCTGTCCTTGAATTAGAAAACAAACACAGAAAAGACATGACAGTGTTTCTTACTTTTATGTACGTTTCTGACCTTGAAAGCGATAACAGACACACAATAAGCATGCCGTTTTTTCCATTCAAGAAAAACGTTTCTGACCTTTAAAAAGATAACATACACAAAAAAGCATGCCGTTTTTTCCATTCATTATGTTGTTTCTGACCTTGAAAACGATAACAGACACACAATAAGCATTCCGTTTTTTCCATTCATTATAAACGTTTCTGACCTTCAAAACGATTACAGACTCACAATAAGCATGCCGTTTTTTCCATTCATTATGTTGTTTATGACCTTGAAAACGATAACAGACACACAATTAGCATTCCGTTTTTTCCATTCATTAAGTTGTTTCTGACCTTCAAAACGATAACAGACAAACAATTAGCATTCCGTTTTTTTCCATTCATTATGTTGTTTCTGACTTTCAAAACGATAACAGACACACAATAAGCATGTCGTTTTCCCATTCATCATAAACGTTTCTGACCTTGAAAACGATAACAGACACACAATAAGCATTCCGTTTTTCTAATTCATTGTGTTGTTTCTGTCCTTCAAAACGATAACAGACACACAATAAGCATGCCGTGTTTTCCATTCATTATGTTGTTTCTGTCCTTCAATACAATAACAGACACACACTATGTCATGCCGCATGTTCCTAATCTTTTGTACGATTATGTCCTTTAATTAGATAGCAGACACTCGATATGACATGCCATTCGACCTCCTTATTCATGTAGGTTGTATCTGTCTTAAAAAAGAGCACATATATGCATGATTGACATCTATTGTCTGTATTTTCATGTAGGTTTCTCTCTTTGAATTGTGAAACTTAAATACACTTTCAATCTGTCCTTATTCTCAGGTAGGCATTTGACATCTAAGGTCCATTCGCATGCAGATATCTTTGAAAAAGATAATTTAAATTCACTTATATTTTGTTCTTTTTCTCAGGAAGTTATCTGTCCTAAAAAAGAAAACATACTTACACTTTGCCATATTCGGTCCTTATTTTCATTTAGGTTTCTATCGTACGATAAAATTACATTGATACTAAATAAAAAAATCAGTATTTTATTCTTATTTGCTCCTAAGTTTCTTTAGAATGTAGGTTGAAAATTACCAACTATCTTTTGTGGGTTTGATTCTCAAAAAGTATATGATGCTACACGTCTAATGTAATTGTTAAACTTTTCTTATTACTGAACTTCTGATATGCTATTCTATAATGAATAATAAAATATAAAACAAGATAAAACAGGACAAAAATGTTTTTTTTTTTAAATTTCATTTTGTATATAAATTAAATCCGTATGTCAATAAACTTTGAAAACTAAAATATAGCAGTATGATTCCATTTGCATAGCAGTAATATCAGTTTTGTATCTGAGCAGATTTCATACATAAATTTAATACAAACGCAAGTAATTTTAAGTGACTTCAAGACTCCAGAAATGCAACAGTGCATACTCATTAAGATTCGTCTAAAAAAATTATCATTTTTCATTTAAAAAGTTCTTAACATTGTTATTATCAACTGCTTTGGGTGCGATATAACCTTTTTTGTTGATGCTATGTAAAATCCAAACAAACAACATTTAAAAATTGTCTGAGTTATCAAGACAAAATTCCACCATGTGGTTAAAACTAATGATTTTACTTCAAATTTCCTCTCGAGTTATCACATTCACAGTTTTTAATTCAGATAGAATGTCCAACCGCAAAGAGAAATTTGCCATATCACGATTACCATTATCAATCTCAAAGCAGCTTTGTTCAAATCTAGCCTGTAAATCAACACAGACTTTTGTTTCTTGCGTTGTTGAAAGTTACCCACTTCAAATTGTGCAATAGATGCAGCATGATTTCTCTCCTCTAACTTTAAGAACTTAGTACGTTTCCATACATGAGGATGAGGATAGCCTACTGGGAGTGTAAATCTATTTTTCAGCCTTCACATTTGTTGTTATTTCTTTGTCCATTGTGTATGGTGACTTCATAAACATCTCATTCATGTGGTTGAAATGTAGTTGGATTTCGAATCATGATATTTCCATATTAGCTAAGGTTCCTATAAAGTACACAAACATAAGTTACGTTAAAAAGTAATCAGTAAGTTTTTCAATGTTGGGTGTTTCCAATTTTATTTGAAACATCGTCCTCAGGAATAAATGCTAAAGCATCAAGTATCCCACAAAGTTTTTAACGTCATTATTTTATTTATAAGTAACATCAGTTCCAATTCCTTAATTTTACGCCAGGTGGCTTATGATAAAAGGTAAAAACATCATTGTATATGAGAATTGTTTCCAAACACTGCAGATAAAGCCTGTCTTAAACCTAGTTTAAAGTTTACCATCACAGAAGGCCAGTCTGATATCCTATGTGCGTACATGCTTTAGGCATAATTAGAAATATAGTTTCATAAGTTGTATGACGTATATTTTGCAAAATTTCAAATACATGTTGTACAGTGAAATCACCTAGAGAAACATGCATAGCAAATATATAACTAACTTGGGAAAGAGCCGTAGCAAGATTCCCGTCCATGAACCTCTAGTTTGGCTGTCCCAGTAATTTTAATTGTTGATTTGTTCCAAAAACTAACACACTTGATTCACTATTTACATCACTGTCATCAAACAAAAATGGTTCACCATTTAAGTTGTTGACCCATTTTCCTTCTGCAGTAAGAAGTCTTAGATTCTCAGGTACTTTCTGGAAATTCTGGAGTTCTTTTTTTCCTTATGGTTCTCTTACACGTACTAGCTGATGGTAGTAAACCTAATGCAGCATTGTCAGCTTTAATGATGCTGGAAGAATACACAGTGACTGAGTTTTCATTAGTTTTCCTAACTCGTTTCATCATTAAAACATGACATTTTTTAACTTTCCTTTGGCGTGTCTCTTTATGTTCTCCAATGCTTGAAGACGGAAACTAGCTCACTCTTACTTTCATAAGTTTGAGACTTGCATTTATGAAACTCAGGTAAAGTCACTTTCTGTTATCTATTAGTTGATTGCATTTGTTCCTTATTCTTTTTGTCCCAGGTATTTTAGTTTTCAACTCATTTGGTCTGTGATTATGGTCTATACCCACTTTGATTCTGTTGTTACATCATGATAAGTTCTAACACTACCACAGAAGCCTATAGAACTATCAGTACAATTACAAAAATATTGGTGACTTAGATGCTGATATATTAGTAAACATATAATCCTTATAACGTATTTTAAGTCCACATCTATTTCTCCGAATTATCACAAAGACTGTTAATGAAGTAAAGTTTAGTATCATTTCTCATATATGCAAAAATGCAGTTTTACCTTCATTCTTTGTAACAGGTCATTTTGTCCTTATTCTCAGGTAGGCATTTGTCTTAAAAGCAAACATACATAAGGAAAACCCACCTATAAATTGATCTCTGCTATCTAAATACTCATGTAGGTCTCTATCTTATATTAAGACAATATGTAATTTACCCTATTCTCAGGTAGGTGTGTGTCTTAAAAAGAAAACATGCATACATATTGACATTGTCTGTCCAAATGTTCACGTAGGTTTCTCTCTTACAATAAGATCACCTTAATATTCAAAACACATAATTATGTCCTTCGCAGGTGGGTTTCTGTGTTAAACAGATCTTATATATGCACTAGTAACACCTTTTGTCCTTATTTTCATGTAAGTTTCTATTTCTGAAAAAAAACTGTCATACTATACAGCTTAGCATTTTGTCATTAATCTTGGTTAGGTATTTGGCTTCATACAAATTGACTTCCTCTGTCAAAAATAATCATGTCGGGTTCTTCCTTTGATAAGATTATTTTAATAACTAAACCCTGTCATTCTGTCCTTATTCTCCGGTAAGTATATGTCTAAAAAAAAATCAGATATACAAATTGACATCTTTAGATCTTATTTTCATGCGGGTTTCTATCTTTGAATAAAAAAATCTTTAATACACTACAATAAGTCGTTCTGTCCTTGTCTTCTGGTAAGCATCTGTCTTAGAAAGGAACACATGTATACACCATGTGACATTCTCTGTCCAAATGTTCATGTAGGCTTCTATCTCTTTGAATAAAGCAACTTATATTCACTAAAACATGACATTCTGTCCTTATAATCAGGTAAGTATCTGTCTCAAAAAAGAAAACATACATACAGTATGTTATCTTCTGTCCAAATGTTCCTGTAGGTTTCTATCTTTGAATAAAAAAATCTTTAATACATGTACACTACAATAAGTCGTTCTGTCATTGTCTTCAGGTAAGCATCTGTATTAGAAAGGAACACATGTATACACCATCTGACATTCTCTGTCCAAATATTCATGTAGGTTTCTATCTCTTTGAATAAAGCAACAAAGATTCACTAAAACATGACATTCTGTCCTTATAATCAGGTAAGTATCTGTCTCAAAAAAGAAACCATACATACAGTATGTTATCTCCTGTCCAAATGTTCCTGTAGGTTTCTATCTTTGAATATAAAAATCTTTAATACACTATAATAAGTCGTTCTGTCATTGGCTTCTGGTAAGCATCTGTCTTAGAAAGGAACACATGTATACACCATGTGACATTCTCTGTCCAAATGTTCATGTAGGTTTCTATCTCTTTGAATAAAGCAACTTAGATTCACTAAAACATGACATTCTGTCCTTATAATCAGGTAAGTATCTATCTCAAAAAAGAAACCATACATACAGTATGTTATCTTCTGTCCAAATGTTCCTGTAGGTTTCTATCTTTGAATAAAAAAAATCTTTAATACACTACAATAAGTCGTTCTGTCCTTGTCTTCTGGTAAGCATCTGTCTTAGAAAGGAACACATGTATACACCATGTGACATTCTCTGTCCAAATGTTCATGTAAGTTTCTATCTCTTTGAATAAAGCAACAAAGATTCACTAAAACATGACATTCTGTCTTTAAAATCAATTAAGTATCTGTCTCAAAAAAGAAACCATACATACAGTATGTTATCTTCTGTCCAAATGTTCCTGTAGGTTTCTATCTTTGAATAAAAAAATCTTTAATACACTACAATAAGTCGTTCTGTCCTTGTCTTCTGGTAAGCATCTGTCTTAGAAAGGAACACATGTATACACCATGTGACATTCTCTGTCCAAATGTTCATGTAGGTTTCTATCTCTTTGAATAAAGCAACTTAGATTCACTAAAACATGACATTCTGTCCTTATAATCAGGTAAGTATCTGTCTCAAAAAAGAAACCATACATACAGTATGTTATCTTCTGTCCAAATGTTCCTGTAGGTTTCTATCTTTGAATAAAAAAATCTTTAATACACTACAATAAGTCGTTCTGTCATTGTCTTCTGGTAAGCATCTGTCTTAGAAAGGAACACATGAATACACCATGTGACATTCTCTGTCCAAATGTTCATGTAGGTTTCTATCTCTTTGAATAAAGCAACAAAGATTCACTAAAACATGACATTCTGTCCTTATTATCAGATAAGTATCTGTCTTAAAAAAGAAAACATACATACAGTATGTTATCTTCTGTCCAAATGTTCCTGTAGGTTTCTATCTTTGAATAAAAAAATCTTTAATACACTACAATAAGTCGTGTCATTGTCTTCTGGTAAGCATCTGTCTTAGAAAGGAACACATGTATTCACCATGTGACATTCTCTGTCCAAATGTTCATGTAGGTTTCTATCTCTTTGCATAAAGCAACTTAGATTCACTAAAACATGACATTGTGTCCTTATATGCGGCTTGGTATCTGTCTCAAAAAAGAAAACATACATCTTCTGTCCAAATGTTCCTGTAGGTTTCTATCTTTTTAAATAAAACAACTTTGATTCTCTAAAACATTCTGTCCTTATTATCAGGTAAGTATCTGTCTCAAAAAAGAAAATATACATACAGTATGTTATCTTCTGTCCAAATGTTCCTGTAGGTTTCTATCTTTGAATATAAAAATCTTTAATACACTACAATAAGTCGTTCTTTCATTGTCTTCTGGTAAGCATCTGTCTTGAAAAGGAACACATGTATACACCATGTGACATTCTTTGTCCAAATGTTCATGTAGGTTTCTATCTCTTTGAATAAAGCAACTTAGATTCACTAAAACATGACATTCTCTCCTTATAATCAGGTAAGTATCTGTCTCAAAAAAGAAACCATACATACAGTATGTTATCGTCTGTCCAAATGTTCCTGTAGGTTTCTATCTTTGAATAGAAAAATCTTTAATACACTACAATAAGTCGTTCTCTCCTTGTCTTCTGGTAAGCATCTGTCTTAGAAAGGAACACATGAATACACCATGTGACATTCTCTGTCCAAATGTTCATGTAAGTTTCTATCTCTTTGAATAAAGCAACAAAGATTCACTAAAACATGACATTCTGTCCTTATAATCAGGTAAGTATCTGTCTCAAAAAAGAAACCATACATACAGTATGTTATCTTCTGTCCAAATGTTCCTGTAGGTTTCTATCTTTGAATAAAAAATCTTTAATACACTACAATAAGTCGTTCTGTCCTTGTCTTCTGGTAAGCATCTGTCTTAGAAAGGAACACATGTATTCACCATGTTACATTCTCTGTCCAAATGTTCATGTAGGTTTCTATCTCTTTGAATAAAGCAACTTAGATTCACTTAAACATGACATGCTGTCCTTATTATCAGATAAGTATCTGTCTCAAAAAAGAAAACATACATACAGTATGTTATCTTCTGTCCAAATGTTCCTGTAGGTTTCTATCTTTGAATAAAAAAATCTTTAATACACTACAATAAGTCGTTCTGTCATTGTCTTCTGGTAAGCATCTGTCTTAGAAAGGAACACATGTATTCACCATGTGACATTCTCTGTCCAAATGTTCATGTAGGTTTCTATCTCTTTGAATAAAGCAACTTAGATTCACTAAAACATGACATTCTTTCTTATAATCGGCTTGGTATCTGTCTCAAAAAAGAAAACATACATACAGTATGTTAACTTCTGTCCAAATGTTCCTGTAGGTTTCTTTCTTTTTAAATAAGTCAACTTTGATTCTCTAAAACATTCTGTCCTTATTATCAGGTAAGTATCTGTCTCAAAAAAGAAAACAAACATGCAGTATGTTATCTTCTGTCCAAATGTTCCTGTAGGTTTCTATCTTTTTAAATAAAACAACTTTGATTCTCTAAAACATTCTGTCCTTATTATCGGGTAAGTATCTGTCTCAAAAAAGAAAACAAACATGCAGTATGTTATCTTCTGTCCAAATGTTCCTGTAGGTTTCTATCTTTTTAAATAAAACAACTTTGATTCTCTAAAACATTCTGTCCTTATTATCGGGTAAGTATCTGTCTCAAAAAAGATAATATACATACAGTATGTTATCTTCTGTCCAAATGTTCCTGTAGGTTTCTATCTTTTTAAATAAAACAATTTTGATTCTCTAAAACATTCTGTCCTTATTATCGGGTAAGTATCTGTCTCAAAAAAGATAATATACATACACTATGTTATCATCTATTCAATGTTTCATGTAGGTTTCTTTCTTACAATAAGAGAACTTTAATACACCAAAACTGTAATTTCGGCCTGATTTCCATTTATGTTTCTGCCTTAAATTCAACCTTACATACAAGTTGACGTCCTCTGTCTATTCATGTAGGTTTCTTTCCTTAGAAGAGCTAATTGTATATAATACACTACGGCATGTCATTCTTTTAATAAGTAAACTCTAATAACCAAAACCATGTCCTTTTGTCCTTATTTTCAGGTAAGCATCTGTCCTTAAAAAAAAAAACATACAAAATGGTATCATTGATCATTATTTTCATGTAGTTTTTATCTTTGAATAAGATATCTTTTATACACGACAACATGTCAATCTGCCCTTATTCTTGGTTCGGTATATGTCTCTAAAATGAAAACTTACATACAAATGGATACATTCTGTCCAAATGTTCATGTAGGTTTATATCTTTATAAAAAGACAACTATAATACACTACAGCATATCATTCTGTCCTTATTCTTTGAAAGGTATCCGTCACAAGAAGAAAACACACGTACAAATTGTCACTATAGGTCCATAATTTTATGTAGGTTTCTATCTTTGAAAAAATACATTACTTTGGGTCCTGTAGGTTCTTATCTTATAATAATATAACTTTAATGCACTATAACATGTCATTCTGTCCTAATTTTCAGACATAAAAAAGAAATCAAACACGTTAATTGACATAATCGGTCCTTATTTCCATGTAGGTTTCATTCTTCGAATAAGATGATTTTAATACACTTTATGATGTCTTTCTCTCGTAAATATCAAATGGTTGTCTGTTTTAATAAGATTTTAAACACACTTTTATGACTTGTCCATTTGTCCTTTTTTCTATGTTGATTTCTATCTTTAAGTAAGATATCTTATATGTATGATTTGTTTTCATTTGGGAGTTTTTTGTAACAGCATATTCAATTTTTTAATGAATAATACAACACATATCTACATAGTGATCAATGTATCAGTAAAAGATTGGAAAATGTTAAGAACTATATTTACCTTAAATAAATAGATGATAAATAGACCGTGATATGTTTGAATCTTTTTCAAATCAAATCAGTAGGCATTTTATATTATACTATTTGTTCGGATCTATCGTTAAATATATATTTATGAAGTTGTTGTATTCAATGCAAATTAAGATAATAAAAATAATCCAAACTTCAGCATATCGTAAACATTGTAGTATTGTTTTTATTACATTCAATGACAATTTGATAATTAGATCATACAGAGGCACAATTTTGAATGAAGTCTTTCTAAAATCACTAAGTTATTTAAGTTTTTGACTTTGTATCAAATGTACCAATCGTCTGCCACAATACTACCTATATAAACAGTCTGTATAATAGCTACATGGTCAGATAACTTTTGAACATACTGAAATGATCTATACTTTAATATACCCAATCACAAACAGTTTTAATAACATATTCATTGTATGTAGAGTATATTGATAACGTTTTCGACCCTTAAATTAATATAAAAAAAACAATTGTTAAATACATGTAATTAGTATTAATGATGCTTGATAACGATGTACTAAACGATAAGCGGCTTGATGAAGGTAAAAGTGTGGAACTTGATAGCTCTCAATTAAAAAAAAAAGAAAAGTTTCTATAATTCTGAGCAATCTAGTGAAGGACCCAGTTTACTGGGGGGATAGCTAGATCGGAATTATATGTAAAACATAATTCTGAGCAATCTATTGAAGGACCCATTTTATGGGAGGATAGCTAGATCGGAATCATAGAGTCAAAACAGATAATTCTGAGCAATCTAGTGAAGGGCCCATTTATGGGAGGATAACTAGATCGGAATTGTTTGTAAACGTAATTCTGAGCAATCTAGTGAAGGACCCATTTTATGGGAGGATAGCTAGATCGGAATTATAGAGTCAAAACAGGTAATTCTGAGCAATCTAGTGAAGGGCCCATATACGGGAGAATAACTAGATCGGAATTACTCTTTAAACTTATAAATTAATACATAGTTCTGAGTAATCTAGTGAAGGACCCAATCTATGGGAGGATAGCTAGATCAGACTCTTAAAAAACAGCAATGATGTACCAAATACTATAGGTACTAGTTACTATTCTCGTATGGTTGAATGTAAATGTTGTTCATAGTACTAAGTCTTGCTAGGGTGCTGCTTACATGTATATGCTTAAAACAAATTTTAATAAAATACAGTGGTGTCCTAAAGTTTCTTTACATATGTTTTTTTTCATATTTTCTTCTCGTTTTAAAAACACACATTTTGCTTAGTTTTCATGTATAATGTTTGGACACCAGTGTATATGTAACATCGGCAACCTTTTGTTTCATTGAATTTATTTGTTTTTTTAAAACAATCTCTCTATAATGAATTATGTTGTTGGTAACAAGGATGTGAAAGGTATTTTGGTATAGCTCATTTATGTATATAACTTTACTGATTGGTTTACAGATCATACGTAACTGAATCATTTTTGATATTTTTATAAATACCAGCATTGTGTCATAAATAGCATTGTGAACTGACATTGGTAATTGGTATAGAGCTATATGCTTCATAGCTGATGATTAGATAGACGTTATTTACTGAAATGATATTGTTATAATATTATGCATTCAGGAAGTTTTGTAAATATTGTGTTATCATAATTAATTTGAAACGATATTGTTATATTTGAAATAGCGAGTTAACGTGTGCATAAACTCAGTGTAATTAATCATATTATAGTACATGCAATTTAATTATATTTTCTTTAAGTAAACATTATGAGGACCTTTAACTATTATATGTACTTCAATGATTCAATACTGTGTTTTGTGTATGTATGTATATGTACATTCAAGTGAAAAAGTTCTTAGATTTTGCCAATCTTTTCTGACTGATTTTTGCTCTAATTTTAATTACAGTTTTTATTGATGTGGTTTCCAATTGATGTTGCACAATTTGTTCAATATGCTGCTAAAACTTCAAAAAACCAAACTGACCTCTAACTCTCTGTCTGGTCACAGTTTCACACCGTGATATAAACATAGATTTCCTGTGAGTTTTCTCACCAATGGCTTTTGACTCTTGGGTGGATCCTTCCTAACTTATGTAGGTGATTCCAGATGATAGTCCACATTGGTAGGTTTCACCAAGGGCTTCTCACGTTTAGGTGAATCCTCCTTAACATGTGTTGGGAATTTCCTCCTCCTTGGGGTCGTTCCTCCTCATCTGATGATATTAAATATATATCTTGGTCTGCATATGTTGGGGATCTTTGATGTGAGCCACTACCTGTTGCTGCGTCTTGCACAGACTTCGGGAGACTTTGGGTCCTCAACCTCACATCCTGGCACATAGTAGTTGGAAGGCAATCCTGTACTGGCTTCACTTTAGGAACATGCACCCTATTTTTTCCCTTGTCTCGGTTTGATATGTGTTCCAAGATCCAAGAGGCTTTAAAATGGAGTTTAGACTCTTCCTGTATGTTAATTATCCAACGCAAATCACGCTTAGATTTGGCGAGGGCATATTGATGACATAAATAACTCTTGATGTCATCAGGTGTTAACCCAACTGATGACCCTTTTTATGTCCTTGGGTCCCTTGTTGCCCTTATAGCTGCCCAATTGTATTTGTAACTTTTTATTTTCCTGATGGCTTCATCAATAGATCTAACATATAGATTTGACACATATAAGACTGCATCTATATCGGTAATACCATATGGCAGAACCTTCTAACAATGAATTCATCATTGAACTCTTCAGCTTTAACAGCTTATGTTTCAAACCTTTCCCTGAACTCTTTCAAGGTTTCCCCATTGTGTTGTCGAATTGACATCAATTGGGCCCTGTATGCTTCGGTTTTCTTCTCTACTATCAAATCTCTTCTCGAATTTGTCAAACAAGTTCGTGAATTCTATGTTAGGATTCCGTTGAATTAGGTATGCATAGTACACATTAGCAGTGTCAGTAAGGCAGAAACTAAAGTTGTCAGTTCGCTCTCTTGCTGACCAACCATTTTGTCTGGCAAAAAATTGAAATTTGCTGATAAAAGCAAACCAGTTACTCTTTTCATTGAATACCATAGTTTTTGGTATGTTACCCATTGATTTCGTAGGCAACTTTTCATTACCAAAATTAACGTGTTCTCTACCATTCTGTTTCTGGATCTGTCCAAGGGCCTGTCATTCACTAATTCCAAATATTCCGCCGCCCTTGCAGGTCTCTTAAAACCATTGACGGATGTTCTTCTTTCAACATCTTGCACATATTCTTCGTTGGATCTTCTCTTTCTTGCTGAGTCCCTGTATTGTCGAACCGGAGTGTCCTCTTATAGGTTCATTCTTGTTAGACGTGGAATTGTCAAGTAACTGGTGAACTCTTCGCATCTTACCGCTAATAATTTTTAAAAGACGATCTCTGACAATGTAATCACCCATACCATGCACCACAGGAACCCATTGGTGAATCACAACTTATATAGCCCAGAGTGCATTGTATAATGTATAATCATATAATAATAATTATAGTGGTATTGATAATGATCATAACAATAATAACAATGATAATTATAGTTATTGCTTACACATACCAGTCATCGCCTCAGTGTGTATTTTCTTATTCCGTTTTCACTGCCACCTGTCTTTCTTATGTCTAAAATAATACAGAAAATATTATAAATTTTATGCATACTGACAAATCACATTTTAATACCCACTGCAAAGTACAAATCCACCATTTAAAGTCAAAAGTAACATGTTTGTAATAGTTAGAACTGCGATTTTTGTTACCTTAGAAACGAGCTCAACAACATGAAACTCAATCAGTGCTCATATATACATGTTAATATTTTGCTTTTTCAATTGTTTTGAAAGAATTCCCATAACTAGGACCGTATTTACTTATTCTATAATAAAACATGTCCTTTTTGAGTTTAGAATATGTTTATTTTATATCCACGGAAATAATTAAAACAATAAATAAGTTCATGGTATTGTGTTGCTACATTTTATATTATAACTTAGAAATACTTGATTAAGCGTTCTTTGGAATTGCAGAGGGATTTAAAAAAACCCATAAATATTCAATTTCTAGAATTTGTTACATTGGCAAACAAATACTCACCATAAAAAGTGATTCCATTATGTGACAACATACGTACATAACTATAAAACTATCAATTTAGAGAACCAGTTTAAATAGACATCAATATTATCAATTTAGAGAACCAGTTTAAATAGAGAATAATATTTCCAAATTTAGCCATTCATTTTGTACTTTTGCCAGTGGTTCATACTTCACCCTATCTATACTATTAAATTTGCGAGTTTCCTGTTCTGTGGAAGAAACTGCGCAGCTTTGAATTAATCTTCTGTTTGTCGCTGGAGCACCTATATACCGCCATATCAAGTTGACAATTCTTTTTTGACAAAGCCTCTTGATATTTGCAAAAACTGCCAAAAATAAAAATAAAAATAGTTGTTTTTTTTTGTGTCTAAAAATAGTTCTAGATAAAACTAAAAACAGACCAAACTCCCCGCAGCGGTTATTTCCCTTTATTAAATCAATAGCCTAAAATGTCATTACCTAAAGCCCGTGCTTGCACGTGCTCCCATCTAGTATTGTTAAAATATTAAGGCTGGGTACATTTGTAATTAATGATACATTTTCCTGTCGTATGATAGAGTGTGAGCCACTTTTGCTGTAGGATCAAATTTAGGGGAAATAAACAAACTACTTCGCATAGATTAAATGTTATACGAGGGTTGATCCAAAAGTTCGTATAATGGCTTTAAAAATTATTGTTAGTGGTAAATATAAAAACAAAAACTATGCAGTAAATAAATTTAACATGGGTGTCATATACTTGTAAAAAATTAAACGTCTACATCATACAGATATCACACAATAAAACATTTAATACACATACCCAGACAGATGCAGGGGAGCAATACGTCCACAGCGGCCTAAAATATCTTTCGTATAAATAATATTTTGCTATCACATCATAATCTTTGTAATTTATAAGAAGATCCATAGAAATCACTAGATAGTTAAAGAGAATTTCGCATTTCACAGATATTTTGTTCGTTTGGGTTTTACGGCGCACCAACACAGAAAGGTCATATCGCCCCGAGTTTCATAGATATAAAGTCGCATTAAAATTTGAATCAACTCTATTGAATAGTTTATCCAAACTAAATATGAACTGTCGAGAAAATTTGTACATTGTATTTAGATTTGTTGAATCTTGTCTTGCTGCTGTAGAAATAACTTTTTAAGATAATCGTTGATGTTTTTATGGAAGGGTATACAAAATGTAGTTTCTGCTTAAATTTGTCACACTGTACTTGAGTCACCCGTGGATTTCATTATCTTAAATAGAGACATAAAGTTATTTATCAATCATTTCCGGGGTATTGAATTTGACAAAAACTTGTATTAACCAATGTGTTGAAACTGAAGTTCATGTATGATACCCTCCGACTCGTTGTGATGTTTAAAAGTGCTTTTAAGTCCTGATTCGTTTGCGTATATGTATAATACACATTAAGAGGAATGGCTTGGTGCAGTTTTATCAATGTTTCAAAACTAAGGATTTCTTGAGTGGAACATAGAGGTTAATGCTAAGAACGCAGTGATACAAATTGGGTGGGTTCAGGATCATGAGGATTAGGGCTTAGCTTTTGGGGACATTGATATGTTTTGTCTTAATTAGGTAAAATAATTTTTATTGCAAGTCAGCCATCTTGGAATAATGGTGATCAGAGACTTTCTATAGCCCTGGTGAATAGGTGGGAATGGTAGCGGAAATGACCGCCCTAAACGGACTAGTGAACCCCCATGGTGTAAAAATCCCTGCCCGTGCCCCCCCCCCCCCTGTACCTTATGCATGCTTGTCCGTGCTCCGTGTCCCCTACTAATCTGCTTTTCTTTTTCAGCACATCTTTTGTTATATTTTGTTAATTTCCTTTGGTA
The DNA here is from genome assembly GCA_025267735.1 of Mactra quadrangularis. Classification (NCBI taxonomy): domain Eukaryota; kingdom Metazoa; phylum Mollusca; class Bivalvia; order Venerida; family Mactridae; genus Mactra; species Mactra quadrangularis. The sequence goes on from CM046297.1 coordinate 3,218,277, forward strand.
TAATAAACTTGCCAGTTTAAAATACATTTTTCTTTCGGGGTTTTCTTCTCGTGTTTTGTCTATTTCAGATTCTGACTGATACCTTGGGTTAAGAAATATGTACACGACAATGCTACAAGGTAATTCTCAATAAAAGCCAAACTTTCACAAAATATCTAGAACTTAATTTTTAATTTCAAGTTTTTATTTTGAACGATAGTTTTACTAATTTAATAGTGTCAATAGAAATCCAGTACAGTAGTTGTTTTAAAGCCATAATTATCATATAAAAAATGACGAGTATGTTTGAATGATTTTTAATTCTATTGTTATGATTTCAGTTTGTTAATAAACTGTTTATTTTAGTCTCAAGTGAAATATGAGTTTGCTTTTTTAAGTTTATAATACAACCCATTATAGCTTTTTATGTTGAAACATTTTATGTACTTTCAATTTTAATATCATCTAGACTAATAACAGTCGTTCCAACAGCATTGACTCGATATCTAGAGTAAAAAACGCTAGAGTCTGTTAATGAATTCCTACTTCTGTTTGTTTGTAAAACTTTTGCCTGATTTTAAAGTTAAAAGTTAAAAAGTTAAAGTGCGGTTTAAAGTCTGCTTCCATCTACATGTTCAGCCGACTTTACAATCTTGTACAATAACTCCTGGTCACTGAAATCACCCTCAGGCAGGCGATCCTTCACAGTACCCATTTACACCTGGGTGGAGTGGAATAATTGTAGGTTAATTTCTTGCTCAAGGAAATTAGCAGTTCCCCTAGCGGGGATCGAACCCGGGACCTCTCGATCCCAAAGCGCGCGTCCTACCACTGGACCACTGCTTATATTTAGGTACAGTACAACCTCTCTTGAACAACACCAACTGGGAGGAACTAAAATGCGTTGCTGTTCAGAGGTTGTTGCTCTGCAGAGGTCAACTTCCATTACAAATGCGCCAAACGTGATTGCAAAAATATGTTAATATTGTTGCACAGAGGATTTGTTCTGCAGAGCGACGCAGAGGTTATACATTATTCAGCTTCTAATTTTATATCATAGAGAAACATTCCTGTATGGTTCTTATCCCCATATGTTCTATTTTAGGTTGAAATGGATGTCTATGGATCTAGACGAGTAAGAAAATACAAAATTTGTTCCATTTGGAGATGGATTGGCGAGGTAATGAAAACATTACCTTAAGATATAAGCTAGAGTGGTAAGTACTATCAAATTCTCCGAAATTTTATCAATCAGCCTTAATGTTGTTTATGAACATCAATGAAAATATCGTTGTTGTACTATTGCGTCACTCTTCATAGAAAGAAAATGTACAGGTATTGATCAGTTATCAGTAGCATCTTATAGTATACTTATTCTAACCCGAGTTGGTTGCGCCCAGTTAGTAGCGCGCCGGGATTAGGAATCTCTGTGTGCCAAAGGGGTACTGTTTCGAGTCTCAGTCGCAGAGGTTATATCTTTCTGTGAAAATTTGACAGTTATGTCAAATTTTCCTCCATTGATTAGGTATATGGAGATGTTCCGACGTTGTGGAAAGGTGGGCAAGTACTGGCTATAGACAAGTTTCCAGGATAAATAGGTTAGGTGCGCTGGACGCTGTAAAGAAACCAAAATGTGTTGATAATGTTTTAAACCTAGTATATAAAGTACTTATTGTAATGAGACTTTGATATATAATTTCAGGTTAATTGCTATGGACACAAAGATTCAGGAAACATATCAAGAAATTTCGATGTCTTCAGTCAACTGCTACAGAAGAACGAACGAATTTGAAGATCCGTTTGAATGTTATAATTTGGCCTGTTCATTCCTAACAAGTCGTCTCGGACATTTTGTCCTTGAGATGTTTGTTGTCCAAGTACAATTTTCGAATGTTCGGTGTTGCTTTTTACTTAGAACACATTCATAAGTATCACAACCATATCCCCTGGCAACATTTGTTGCACGGAGTCAAACGGCGGATATTTGTGACTACTTGTGCATCTCAAGAGTACAGATGTTTGCATCGTCCATGGTTGAATTTTATTTACCTGTCGCTGCCTCAAACATGAACCCTACCTATTTAAATACTCGATAATATTCGTTCTTAATTACCGGTTTATTATTTGTGAACTATCGCAAGTATGGAAATGATTGGAATTCGGGATATATGTATGCGCCACCGACAGTTAAATACAATTTAACTATGAACGATTCGTCAATATCTGAAGGGAGTTCAGTTACCACGAACGTTACAGAACGCTCCGTAACGATACATTCGGAACTCCTCGGCCATTTGCTGCGAATCTCCATATTTAGACAATATTTAGAAAGCACCGGTGTTAAACAAATATATGGTCGTGTAGGGAATGAGTGATGTTTTGTCTTTAATCCATTAATTTTGAAACATCACTCATTGCCTTAACGATCACATATTTGTGTATTAGATTAGATTATTAATGGCCGAGGAGTTCTGAATGTATCGTTATGTAACGTTTTGTTTGATTGAACACGCTACTGGTTGAGTTTAAAAAGTAGTGACATTCGGAACACTTTGACTGTTTATTAAATGTAATAATAAACAGCCGAGGAGCTCCAAATGTAATTGACACAAGCTGCTGCCTCGGTAACTTTGATCTAGCGGGATCTAGAGTTATGGAAATTCTCTAATCCTAGTTAACTATATCAGGCGAGACTACAGTCACTGAACATCAGTTTTCGTACACGCCCATCTGAGGCGAGGTTTTAGTTACGGAAGTTCCGTCATCCAACAAAGTTCTACATGTGACATCGCTTCAGTCCGTTATCCTAGACAGCTCTATATAGCAGGACTAGAGTTACGGAACTTCCGTTATCCAAGACAGCTCTATATAGCAGGACTAGAGTTACGGAACTTCCGTTATCCAAGACAGTTCTATATAGCAGGACTAGAGTTACGGAACTTCCGTTATCCTAGACAGTTCTATATAGCAGGACTAGAGTTACGGAACTTCCGTTATCCAAGACAGCTCTATGAAGCAGGACTAGAGATACGGAACTTCGTCACCCTAGACAATTTATATGGCAGGATTAGAGTTACGGAACTTCCGTTATCCTAGACAACTCTTTATAGCAGGACTAGAGTTACAGAACTTCCGTTATTCTAGATAGCTCTATAAAGCAGGACTAGAGATACGGAACCTTCGTCACCTTTGACAGCTCTATATGGGAGTACTAGAGTTACGGAACTTCCGTTATCCTAGACAGCTCTATATAGCAGGACTAGAGTTACGGAACTTCCGTTATCCTAGACAGCTCTAGCAGGACTAGAGTTACGGAACTTCCGTTATCCTAGACAGCTCTATATAGCAGGACTTGAGATTTGGAACCTTCGTCACACTAGACAGCTCTATATGGCAGTACTAGAGTTACGGAACTTCCGTTATCCTAGACAGCTCTATATAGCATGACTAGAGATACGGAACTTCCGTTATCCTAGACAGCTCTATATAGCATGACTAGAGATACGGAACCTTCGTCACCCTTGACAGCTCTATATGGCAGTACTAGAGTTACGGAACTTCCGTTATCCTAGACAGCTCTATATAGCAGGACTAGAGATACGGAATCTTCGTCACCCTAGACAGCTCTATATGGCAGTAATAGAGTTACGGAACTTCCGTTATCCTAGACAGCTCAATACAGCATGACTAGAGTTACGGAACCTCCGTTATCCTAGACAGCTCTATATAGCATGACTAGAGATATGGAACCTTCGTCACCCTAAACAGCTCTATATGGCAGTAATAGAGTTACGGAACTTCCGTTATCCTAGACAGCTCTATATAGCAGGACTAGAGTTACGGAACTTCAGTTATCCTAGTCAGCTCTTTATAGCAGGACTAGTTACGAAACTTCCGTTATCTAAGACAGCTCTATATAGCATGACTAGAGATACGGAAGCTTCCTCACCATAGACAGTTTACATAGCAGGATTAGAGTTACGGAATTTCCGTTATCCTAGACAGCTCTATATAGCAGGACTAGAGATACGGAACCTTTGTCACCCTAGAGAGTTTATATGGCAGGACTAGAGTTACGGAACTTCCGTTATCCTAGACAGCTCTATATAGCAGGACTAGAGGTACGGAACCTGCGTCACCATAGACAGCTCTATATAGCAGGACTAGAGTTACCGAAATTCCGTTATCCTAGACAGCTCTATATGGCAGGACTAGAGTTACGGAACTTCCATTGTCAGAGACAGCCTTATATAGCAGGACTAGAGTTACGGAATTTCCATTTTCCTAGTCAGCTCTTTATAGCAGGATTAGTTACGAAACTTTCGTTATCCTAGACAGCTCTTTATAGCAGGAATAGAGATACGGAACTGTCGTCACCTTAGACCGCTCTATATGGCAGGACTAGAGTTACGGAACTTCCGTTATCCTAGACAGCTCTATATAGAAGGACTAAAGATACGGAACCTTCGTCACCCTAGACAGCTCTATATGGCAGGACTAGAGTTACGGGACTTCCGAAATCCTAGACAGCTCTGTATAGCAGGACGAGAGTTACGAAACTTCCGTTATCCTAGACAGCTCTATATAGCAGGACCAGAAATACGTCACCCTAGACAGCTCTACATGGCAGGACTAGAGTTACGGATTTCCGTTATCCTAGACAGCTCTATATAGCAGGACTAGAGTTTCGGAACTTCCGTTATCCTAGACAGCTCTATATAGCAGGACTAGAGATACGGAACTTCCGTTATTCTAGACAGCTCTATATAGCAGGACTAGAGTTACGAATCTTCCGTTATTCTAGACAGCTCTATATAGCAGGACTAGAGTTTCGGAAATTCCGTTATCCTGGACAACGGTATATAGCAGAACTAAAGTTATTCAACTTCCGTTATCCAAAACAACTCTATATAGCAGGACTAAAGTTACGGAATCTCCGTTATCCTAGACAGCTTTATATAGCAGGACTAGAGTAATGGAATTTTTTTTTACCTAGACAGATCTATATAGCAGGACAAGAGTTATGGAACTTCCGTTATTCTAGACAGATCTATATAGCAGGACGAGAATTATGGAACTTCCGTTATTCTAGACAGCTCTATATAGCAGGACTAGAGTTAGGGAACTTCCGTTATCTTAAACAGATCTAAATAGCAGGACTAGAGTTAAAATCTTCCGTTATCCTAGACAGATTTATAAAGAATGCTAGAGTTATTGAACTTCCGTTATCCTAGACAGCTCTATATAGCAGGACTAGAGTTACGGAACTTCCGATATCCTAGACAGCTCTATATAGTATGCTAGAGTAATGGAACTTATGTTATCCTAGTCAGATCTATATAACAGGACTAGAGTTATGGAACTTCCGTTATCTTAGACAGATCTATATAGCAGGATTAGAGTTATGGAACTTCTGTTATCTTAGACAGCTCTATATAGCAGGACTAGAGTTACGGAACTCCCGTTATCCTAGATAGCTCTATAAAGCAGGACTAAAGATACGGAACCTTCGTCACCCTAGACAGCTCTACATGGCAGGACTAGAGTTACGGAACTTCCGAAATCCTAGACAGCTCTGTAAAGCAGGACTAGAGTTACGAAACTTCCGTTATCCTAGACAGCTCTATATAGCAGGACCAGAAATACGTCACCCTAGACAGCTCTATATGGCAGGACTAGAGTCACGGAAATTCCGTTATCCTAGACAGCTCTATATAGCAGGACTAGAGTTTCGGAACTTCCGTTATCCTAGACAGCTCTATATAGCAGGACTAGAGATGCGGAACCTTCGTCACTCTAGACAGCTCTATATGGCAGGACTAGAGTGACGGGACTTCCGAAATCCTAGACAGCTCTGTATAGCAGGACTAGAGTTACGAAACTTCCGTTATCCTAGACAGCTCTATATAGCAGGACCAGAAATACGTCACCCTAGACAGCTCTATATGGCAGGACTAGAGTAACGGAAATTCCGTTATCCTAGACAGCTCTATATAGCAGGACTAGAGTTTCGGAACTTCCGTTATCCTAGACAGCTATATACAGCAGGACTAGAGATGCGGAACCTTCGTCACTCTAGACAGCTCTATATGGCAGGACTAGAGTTACAGAACTTCCGTTATCCTAGACAGCTCTAAATAGCAGGACTTGAGTTATGAAACTTCCGTTATCCTAGACAACGGTATATAGCAGGACTAGAGTTACGGAACTTCTGTTATCCTAGACAGCTCTTTACAGCAGGACTAGAGTTACGGAATTATCGTTATCCAAGTCAGCTCTTTATAGCAGGACTAGTTACAAAAATTCCGTTATCCTAGACAGCTCTATATAGCAGGACTAGAGATACGGAACCTTCGTAACCCTAGACAGCTCTACATGGCAGGACTAGAGTTACGGGACTTCCGAAATCCTAGACAGCTCTGTATAGCAGGACTAGAGTTACGAAACTTCCGTTACCCTAGACAGCTCTATATAGCAGGACCAGAAATACGTCACCCTAAACAGCTCTATATAGCAGGACTAGAGATTCGGCACCTTCGTCACCCTAGACAGCTCTATATGGTAAGACTTGAGTTACAGAACTTCCGTTATCATAGACAGCTCTAAATAGCAGGACTTGAGTTATGAAAATATCTCTTGTATTCTAAATAAACTATATATATGAAACTTCCGTTATCCTAGACAACGGTATATAGCAGGACTAGAGTTATCGAACTTCCGTTATCCTAGACAGCTCTATATAGCAGGACAAAAGTTACGGAACCTCCGTTATCCTAGACAGCTTTATATAGCAGGATTAGAGATACGGAATTTTTGTTGACCTAGACAGCTCTATATAGCATGACTAGAGTTATGAAACTTCCGTTATCCGAGACAGCTCTATATAGCAGGACTAGAGTTATGGAACTTCCGTTATCTTAGACAAATCTATATAGCAGGACTAGAGTTACAAAACTTCCGTTATCCTAGACAGATTTATATAGCATGTTAGAGTAATGGAACTTCCGTTATCCTAGACAGCTCTATATATTAGGACTAGAGTTACGGATCTTCCGTTATCCTAAACAGCTCTTTATAGCAGGACTTGAGTTACAAAACTTCCGATATCCTAGACAGCTCTATATACCATGCTAGAGTTGTGGAACTTTCGTTATCTTAGACAGATTTATATAGCAGGACTAGAGTTATTAAACTTCCGTTATCCTAGACAGCCCTATATGGCAGGACTAGAGTTATGGAACTTCCGTTATCTTAGACTGATCTATATAGCAGGACTAGATGTATGGAGCTTCCGTTACCCTAGACAGATCTATATATTGCAGGACTAGAGTTATGGAACTTCAGTAACCCTAGACAGTTCGATATACCGGGACTAGAGTTATGGAACTTCCGTAACCCTAGACAGCTCTATATAGCAGGACTAGAGTTATGGAATTTCCGTAACCATAAACAGCTCTACATAGCAGGCCTAGAGTAACGGGTGATACTGCACTTTACCGGTATGTAGTTATTCACCATAAGTATAAATATAACCTAAACCCTACATCTGTTTGAATAAAAGGTGACTTTATTTGAATTTCATGATATTTTCTGTCTCTTATCATGGGCTGCTGCTCCCGTAACCCCGATTTTTAACGGTCACCGTCAATACTGCTAGATGAAAAATGCAATTGGCGTATGCGCAGTAGGCGCGTATAGGTAAAGTGCATTCTAGCCGAGTAACGGAAATCCCCTTACCCTAGACAGCTCTATGAAGCAGGACTAGAGTTACGGAACTTCATTTATTCTATACAGCTTTTTATAGCAGGACAAGAGTAACGGAACTTGCGTTATTCTAGACAGCTCTGTAAAGCAGGACTATAGTTACGGAACTTCCGTTATCCTAGACATCTCTTTGTAGCCATTCGGATCAATCTCGTCTATCATCTACAAAGATATACCTCGTATATCAAACGTAGTAGGAATAAAACCAAGTTATGAGGTCAGGCGATTAACCTTATAGGTTATTTAGTGCCGATGTAAACAACCAACATGGAGGATCATTTGCAGAAAGTATCGAGTACAAAAAACATGTTTTTAAAAGGATCATCTTTGATTTAAGTGAATATCAGTTACAGACATTGAAGAGCTTTAACTTCTAACTTTAACTGCCTATAATCGTCCGTCATTTTTGGTGTGTGCAAGCGTTCTATTGAGTAAACGTTGGGAACAAGGCTAGATTCTATGTTCTATGAACTACTTTCGCTCCTCGTGATATCCGATGTGTATTTGCGTGGAAAATCGCCGAAGTAGTTCCGAATGCTATATACAGGATTAGAGTTATGGAACTTCCGTAACCCTAAACAGCTCTATATAGCAGGACTTGAGTTATGGAACTTCCTTTATCTTAGACAGCTCTATATAGTAGGACTAGAGTTATGGAACCTCCGTTATCCTTGACAGCTCTATATAGCAGGACTAGAGTTATGAAACTTCCGTTATCCTAGATAGATCTATGTAGCAGGACTAGAGTTACGGAACCTACGTTATCCTAGACAGCTCTATATAGCAGGACTAGAGTTACGGAACCTCCGTTATCCTAGACAGCTCTATATAGCAGGACTAGTTACGGAACCTCCGTTATCCTAGACAGATCTGTATAGAAGACTAGAGTTATGAAACTTCCGTTATCCTAGACAGCTCTATATAGAAGGACTAGAGTTATGGAACTTCCGTTATTCTAGACAGATCTATATAGCAGGACTAGAGTTATGGAACTCCCGTAACCCTAGACAGCTCTATATAGAAGGACTAGATATATGGAACTTCCGTTATTCTAGACAGCTCTATATAACATGCTAGAGTATTTCCTCGATACTCATCGATTCCGTTTTCCTCGATAAGTTTATATAGCATGGCTAGAATAACAGAATTACCATTATCCTAGACGAGTCTATGTAGCAAGGCTAGAGTAAAAATTTCCATAATCCTAGACAACTCTTTAGCAAGGCTTGAGTACCAGAATTTCTGTTTTGCTAGAAAAGTTTAGGTAGCAAGGCTAGAGTAACAGAACTTCCATTATCCTAGACAACTCAGCAACAAGGCTAAAGTAACGGAACTTCCGTTATCCGCTTTAAGTCTACATAGCAAGCCTAGAGTAACGGAACTCTCATTATCCAAGAAAACCTAGCAGCAAGGCTAGAGTAACGGAACTTCCGTTATCTTCGATTAGTCTATATAGCAAGCCTAGAGTAACGTAAATTCCATTATCCTAGACAACTCAGCAACAAGGCCAGAGTAACGGAACTTTCGTTATCCGTGTAAGTCTATATAGCAAGTTTAACCTTAAATGAATTGTAAGAAAGTCAATTTTTTGTGAAAAAATTCAGCTTGTCATTTCACATTAAATCTTTAAAATTTTAACGAAAATATCAACGATCTCGTTAAAAAATACCCATTGATAACCAAAAATGAGAAGTTGTCAGCTCCTTTTGGTTAAAGAAAATAGTCCAGAATAATCTTTGGTTTGGTGAGATGGCTGCTGCACATGACCCTAAAATGTGTTGATGAAAATTAATTCTTTGACTGGTTTGTTTTGTTTGATAAAGTAAGATAAACCTTGCCATGAGCAAACCACTTAGTTTAAACAATATTTTATTTCGGTAAATACAAACATAAATACATATACAAAGTAATGGTCAAATAATACAAAAGAGAGGATTGAAAAAAATAAAAGTATTACAAAATACATACATTCCGGTTACATTTTAGTGTTCTAGTATGAAAACTTGTATATGAACCACTTGAGAAGTCTAGTGCTATGCTTTTGTTAAATTCTGTTAGTTGATACTTAATACATTATTTTATAGATAATATACATAATAATATATTCTTTAATAAAAAAATAAGTTCAGGACATCGTTCCTTCAGCACTCCAGTGCTTAGATTAGATTCGTTGTGCCTCTGCTGTATTAATAGAAACATTGTGTATGCAACCAGAACTGTGCATATAAAAAGGATGCTTAGGTTGAAAGAAACAATCACCTCCTTAGCTGCGCATCATTCTAGTAAGCAAGCTTTTTATACGAATTCAACTTCACGAATTCACGATTTCAACTTCACGGATTCACTATTTCACTTCACGAATTCACGAATTCAACTTCGTGAATTCACGATTTTTAAGCTTCTTATACGAATTCAACTTCATGAATTCACGATTTCAGCTTCATGAATTCATGATTTCAGTTTCATGAATTCACGATTCCAACTTCATGAATTCACAATTTCAGCTTCATGAGTTGATTTCCTGAAGTGAAGTTAAAAACGTGAATTGGTGAAGTTGAAATCGTGAAATCATGAAGTTAAAATCGTGAATTGGTGAAGTTCAATTCGTGAATTCCGTATGTTAAAAATGTGAACTCATGAAGATGAAATCAAGAATTCGTGAAGTTGCTTGGCCACGTAAATTTTTGATATATCTCCATGTCATCTCTATGCCACCGTAGATTTACTACTTATTATCTTTTATTTTCATTTGAATTATCTACACGAAGGTCCGATTAAAACTTACATAATAGGGTCGATCTTTGATGACAATATTTTTAACGAGTATGCACGAAAACAATGACATAGTATATATTACAGTTGAGAAAAAAACAACAATAAAATATCTACGTTTTTTTAAATTGTCCAACGCGATAACCAGTTGCTGCTGGTTCTTGTGTTGAAATGACCATGAAATTTGCCTTTCAATATAAATTTTCAATAAGCTGAATGAACAAGCTTTCATTTGGTTAAAAATATAGCCACAAATTCTCGTCAGAATTTTATACTTGTTGAGTTTTACAACGAACATTGTTTTAATTTTCATTTGAATCCTTTTCACTGAGGACTGATGTACTGTAGAGATCCTGTACGACAATGCTTCGGAAATTGGCTTTAGTTGTTAACCAGCTATTAGGCGCATACGTCTGTCATTGACCGACAACTAGCCAAAATATTTAGAATCCGTGGTAGGAGGAAGAATGACCGTTTATTATTTAATGGCATAGGTCCACGAAAGTTTGATTCGTATCCTAATCAAACCTACGACTTTTCTATAAGTAGACGTGTTCGCTATCAATTGATGTAGCCATGTGGCCTTATCTAATTTTAACAATCTCCGTAAACAGATATCCTGTAGAGCATTGTCGTACAGGATCTCTACCCAGCCAGCATGACCATATCGGGCCGATATACAATTAATGTCGGCATGTCGGCAAAATGTGCCGACTTGGAGCCGACATCGGACCGCTGCAGTGCCGACATACTCAATATTTTGAAAAATTATAAATGCAATTGAATTGCTTACTTAATTATGTTAATTTATAGTCATGTGCATGATTTTAAGTACAAGAAGCTCACTAACCCCATTTCATGTTACACCAAAAAAGTATATCGGGTCTGCGTCGGGCCTACATGATGAATTAATGTAACTATTTTGTACATAGGATTGACATCGGTACGATAGTGCATTTTATGCTACACCTTCATATATTGTTAAATCGTTAAAATATTATGAAATAAATTTATTCTAACGAAACACCTTTGTTATCTACTTACTATATTTGCGTATTGTCATACCAGCAAAATGTGCCTATTTAGGGACCGACATCGGACCGCTGCAGTGCCGACATACTCAATATTTTGGAAAATGCCAACTGCAACTGTATTGTTCACTTAATTATGTTAATAAATAGTCCTGTGTATGATTTCAATTTCAATTTCTAGAACCATACTAACCCTATTTCATGTAACATCAAAAAACGTACATCGGGTCTGCGTCGGGCCTGCATGGCAATGAACGCAACTATTTTGTATATCGGATTGACAACGGTACGATATTGCGTTTTCTTGTTTACCATGCAGCAAATAATTGTACATTTTGGTATGAATTTAAAAAAATGAAATGAAATGTTGTTTGCAATTGAAATCAATATTTTTAAGTACATAAAAACCACTCTTATATAATAATATTATTTTAAATGCAGAACTGGCAAATATTCACTGCATTCCTTCTTTCAACTGAATGAGTGCCAAAAAAGTAAAGTCAAAGGAAGGTGATGAAGGTGAGCTTTATTTTCTTTTGAAAGTAGATCTAATGATGATTTAACAAATGTGTAAACACTGTTAATTACTTCATTTTAACCATTTGAGCGATTGAAAAATACAAAATTTACCTGTTTGTCTTATTTTAAAGTAAAATCATGGTTGAAAATATTTGTCACATAATTTCGCGACATGCACTAACAAGGCCGTGATTATCATTTGCTCTTTATAGTTAGAATATACTAAATATTCGCTTTTATAATCTTTTTTTGTAACAAATTCGTTTGTTTTTTGCATACTGACTGTTTATTTTCACTCCACGGTTTATCAATGTACATGTACACCGCTATTGTTTTGATGTTAGCCCGATGTAGGCAAGAAATATCGGGCCGATATTGTTTAGACATCGGCCCGATATTGTACTACCGATGTCGGGTCGACATCATTCCTATTTGCAGCCGAGGTTAAATCCGACGTTGGGCCGTAATAGAAAACCATGAAGGTTTGCTGTCGCTCCGATATAGAATAATTTCTACTGTTGACTGATATCACACCGCTATTGTTTTGATGTCGGCCCGATGTAGGCAAGAAATATCGGACCGATGTTGTGTAGACATCGGCCCGATATTGTATTACTGATGTCGGGTCGACATCATTCCTATTTGCAGCCGAGGTTAAATTCGACGTTGGGACGTCATAGAAAAGCATATAGGTTTGCTGTAGGACCGATATAGAATAAATTCTATTGTTGACTGACATCACACCGCTATTGTTTTGATGTCGGCCCGATGTAGGCAAGAAATATCGGGCCGATATTGTGTAGACATCGGCCCGATATTGTATTACTGATGTCGGGTCGACATCAATCCTATTTGCAGCCGAGATTAAATCCGACGTCGGGCCGTCATAGAAAACCATGTAGGTTTGATGTTGGGCCGATATAGAATGTTGACTGGGTACTTTCTCCGTGGATAAACCTATCATTGATTTCATCATATACATGTACATGTATACATGTATATAACCTACTGACACTGCTCTATCAATTACAAATGTACATGATTTTAATTTGTTTTGATATGTATTTACATGTATATATTTATTCATGCCAATCTTTGTCATATATGTTGCACAGGCTGTCGTCACAAAATAGTCCCCCCTCCCCGAAAAAATATTTTTATACACACACACATATATATTTATATATTTATGTGAATACTTTTGGGGGGGGGGCTTTTTGTGACGGCAGCCTGTGACATGTTGTATATCATTCGGAACAACCTCGGCCATTCGCTACGAATAACCTCGGACATATTTAGGCGCCATTTTGAAACTATGTAAACAATTCCACATCGTTTAGGCGATGACTTAAGTTCCGTTTTTAATCCGTAATTTCAAAATTACACACTTCAATGATACCGGTGAACAATATTTGGTTCGATTTAAAACAAATAAATATGTTTAGACAAAGATCTGTGTGTATACTACAAGAACTATTTTGCGTAACCGTTACGTGCTTCGCCTCGCGTAGGTAGTAAAATCTCCAAAATTCAGTGAAGACCCCCCCCCCACGAATCCTTCCGAGACTATTCATTTATGAAAGGTCGAGGGTGTTCCGAATGATTGTATATATGTCTCTTCACCTTCAGTCTACCGAGTGAAACCGTAGCTTAGAAAGTGCGTAGTAGACCGGTGTCCAAAGTTTTGAATACAGTAATATACTAAATTAGTTCTGCTCGATTGTGAAATAAGCTCTTACAGCTTATATACTTAAGCACTTACGAGTTCGATTCCTGGTCCGCTAGTACTGAGTTTGTAGGATGAAGATTGTTACTCAAGGAAAAAACGGGTAAGGTTTTGGATCAGATTCGAACCAACCCGGAGTTGGCTATCCAATGATTTCCAGTTCAACGTCGTAACCGCTTACGTCTTCAATATTCCAGTTAAGTTTCACTAAAAAGACAATCTCGAGTATTGCAAAAGGTGATATGTTATTCGATGATTTTAAGTCATAAATTCTTAATTTGAGTAGAAAAGGAATCCGTTATCAAAAAACACTGTTTCATTTATAACTAATGATTGGATGGACCTTATAGTGAATCTTTACTTGTGTTCTTGTAAGGTTACATTGTGGGGTTAGAGTTTTCATCAACTGTCAATGGAGCATATAATAACCTCACTGATTTAAATACTAGTTACAGTTCTTCGGTTTTAGCGATCAGTTAAATTAGTGACAGTACGTATTAAACGTATGGCAACGTGTATATTGTATGCACAACTAACAGTTGAATATAATCTAACAATGCATTTTATAGATTGTAACAAACACTGTGTTTTGTAAGATACTTTTATTGCCAGACAGGAAATTGAACATAGTTGAATATATAGTGAATATATGGAGAGTTTACAACAAAGCATAGAGTTTGGTGCAAGTAGATGTAACTATTCTGTAAGATCCATTTATATATAATTGTCAGTGGCGCGTAAATTATTTCCGGTGATTTAATATTCACTACTGTTAAAAATGTGACATTATTTAGTAGGGGTGTAACGGTTAACCGATGTACCGGTTAATATTGTAATATGACTTCTGACGGTTTTTAACCGGTTCATTTTTCTCTGAACCGGTTTTTCTAGTTATGTTCCATCCTAATTGTTTTTATCAGAGATATTTAAATGCTCGAATTAATGTTAAAATGTGTTCGGAAACTTGAAATATTTTTCGTTTAGTGAGAAAATAGTTATCTTTGAAAGTCCATTCAAAACATTTTTAACTTATTTTAACATTTGCATAATACGTGCTGATCATTTGAAAATACAAATATCTGAACAATGTTGATCAAATTAAGACGATGCACGTGCATTAATTCATGCTGTGCATTTATTCGCAAAGAACAATACGAATGTATAGCAATATATTGCAATACGAGTTTCGTGTATTGCAATATATTGCAATACGGTTTTTACCGTATTGTTACACCCCTATTTTATTTAGTACTATCGATCTATTAATCTAGATTAGCGTAGTTAGCCTTTTTTTATTCAGTAAGTAAAATGAACCTCTAATTTAATGCATATTTTATTCTATAAATTGGATTGAATAACAGGCATATAATGCCTATACACAACTTCTCCATAAAAATGAGCCCCTTTGGTCTCTTTATTTTTAGTAAAATAAATGAGCAAGTGTATGCTTCTATAAATGTAGCAAGTAAAATGAACTTTAGTAAGTGATTGAGTAGGTTTAAGACTCTATAAAGTTAGTAAGTAAGTAATATAAATAGGTTTAAGCCTCTATAAATTTAGTAAGTAAAGAAGTCAGTTTCAGTCTTGTAAGAATTATGAAATTTGTTGTCTCATCCATGTTTAACGTTTTAGAAGATCCTTCTTAATAAGAATCACTGTCATGGTCACCTGTTGACCTTACGTTAAAATGCACGACAGTGAAGTGGGCATTTTGTAATCGCCGCTCGTTAGTAAGATTGAAATAAGCATACTGAGAACTGTTGGCTCTTGAATATGAGAGAATTTTGTGAGCATTTTGATACCTACTATCACCAAACCAACTTATAATATCATTTGTACATTTTCCGCAAGGGAAAAACCAAGTATAAAGTAGAAGCACATTTGGAAGTTTTCTTAATGTGTTTTGATAGCTATGCCAAAGAAAAACCAATCTTCGACACAACTGTTCTTCCACATGCCTTAATTGCCTTGGTCCTGCAGGCGGACGGTGATTTGGTACCGCAGCCACATAGTTGATTGCGTCGTCCACAGGTGGGGATAATATGGTTTGGTTATTCAGTATGGGTAAGCCGCTGACATTGGGATAGAAGTGTGGGACTACTGTATTTACATTGTCATCGATATTATCCAGGTATAGAAAGCCGAACTGGACATCTTGTCGCTGTCGTTTAAAGTCTCTTACAAGCTGATTCATTAAATTGTTAAACCACCGCGGCACAGCTGCTGGATAATTCAGGTTAGGATTGGGAAAATTGTTGGACTTAAAGCTTTCATCTACCAGGTTGTTGTCAGATGACTTGGCCTCTCTGTTGTCTTCGCCAATAACGTCAAGCAAACTCTCGAAATACAAAGACTTGTCTCGAGATGATGATGTCTTTGTCTCACCATATACATGTACTTGATAGAAGCATACCATAAACAGTACGCCTAGTAACAAACGACCATTGACCATCATTATATCAGACACTTGTGTTGTCACTAGTGAGAAAAAGACAACCGCTTACACACTTGCAGCTGTAAATATAACACGAAATGTCTTTTAAAGAAGATATTCGGCGCTATACAATGTACATTTTGTTTGAAGCATAAATGTTAGCCAACGAGTATGACTTCAAACTACTTTAATATCTCAATTTTTCAAAATGTACCTGTTTTCAAACTAAAAGATATCAACATATATAACCATATACTTAACTTTTAACGGGAACGCGTATTGACATTTTGTAACTGTACACTTAATTTAAATTCTGGATAAAATGGTATCATATATTATATTCATTTCTCAAAATCGAAAATTAATTCATTAAAGAAAAGGAATGATAGTGTTACTTGTATTAAAGAAAATGAATAGTTGTGTAATTTGAATGAAAGAAAGGAATGGTAGTGTAATTTGAATAAAAGAAAGGTAATGATAGTGTAATTTGTGATAAAGAAAAGGAATGATAGTGTAATTTGTGATAAAGAAAAGGAATGATAGTGTAATTTGTGATAAAGAAAAGGAATGGTAGTGTAATTTGTGATAAAGAAAAGGAATGGTAGTGTAACTTGTATTAAAGAAAAGGAATGATAGTGTAATTTGTATGAAAGAAAAGGAATAGTAGTGTAATTTGTATAAAAGAAAAGGAATGGTAGTGTAATTTGTATAAAAGAAAAGGAATGGTAGTGTAATTTGTATGAAAGAAAAGGAATAGTAGTGTAATTTGTATTAAAGAAAAGGAATGGTAGTGTAATTTGTATAAAAGAAAAGGAATGGTAGTGAAATTAGTATTAAAGAAAAGGAATGGTAGTGTAATTTGTATAAAAGAAAAGGAATGGTAGTGTAATTTGTATAAAAGAAAAGGAATGGTAGTGTAATTTGTATAAAAGAAAAGGAATGGTAGTGTAATTTGTATAAAAGAAATGGAAGGATAGTGTAATTTGTATAAAAGAAATGGAATGATAGTATAATTTGTATGAAAGAAAAGGAATGGTATTAGTTAACAAATTATGTCAGAAGTTGACTTAGACAGCTGTACCAAAAACATAAAATTTATATTTTGAATGTTTATAATGTGCCACATTTACGCGGCTGTTATAATTTTATCTCTCGTTTATTAACTTCAATGTCAAGTTATTTAATTTTTCTCTGTTAGAATCGAAAATTTCTATAATATTCTGTTGTAAAATAAAAAAAGACACTAGTTCTATGTGCTTATTAAATTACTCGCGTTAAAGCACTCTATAATTAACTATAGCACACGAAACACGTGTCTCGTGTTTTATTTTACAACAAATTACATGTGTAAACAACTGTACAGGTCGTATTCCAGGTCATGCGTGTTTTTGTACTTTAAACAATGGACTTGCTCACTAAATAGGTGATGAAGCTGATGCATGAACTGCTTTTTACTGATTTAGACACACCACTTGATATTAAACATTTATCTTAAATAATGTATATATTCTTTGTATTTTTATAATGATATGCTTATAAAACAAGTGTAAAATTAATAATTCACCCCTAAATATTGGTGTGTAATTAAAATGGCAATGTTTATATACGCAATGTTTACGTGGACTACCTGTATGTTTTTCATAAGTCAATAATGGACTTGCTCACTAAATAGGTGAATAAGCTAATGTATGAACAGCATTTTAATCATATGAACATACCACTTTGATATTCAACATTTATTTTAAAAAATGTATTTGCACACTATAAATTGTATATAATGATGTGTTTATAACATGTGTATAAACTGACTAAACTATATATTTGTAAAAATAAATCACCCCTAGATATTAGTGTGTAATGAAACCGGCAATGTTTACATACGCAATATTTACGTGGACGACCTGTATCTTGTAACATAACAAATGAACTACTGAATCTACACTTAAATTATGCGATTAACGAGTAAAGAAACTATAAAATTACTTACTAGTTACCGATTTAAGAGTAAGTGATTTACTAGTTTCGTAACTTGAAAACTATTTACAATCACTCAAAAGAAGATAGTATTGACCGACAGGGACCCTGTCCCGTCCGCCAATCGATTCGACACCCTAATGAGTGACGTCGAAAAAATGGAGGATGAGGAGATGGGTATCAGCTCTCCCCCCCGAGCTTCGGCTCGTAGTCCTGTTAAGTTTCCCAAGTAAGTTTTTTTACTTTTCGATGAACCATGAGTCAAACTATACTTCAATGGAATTGTCGTGGTATTAAATCTAATTACAACGATCTTCTTTTTTTATTATCGGTTAAGTAGTTTTCAAGTTATGTAACTTGCCACTACATGTTGAAGTTCATTGGTTTTAATTAATAAGTTGTTAAGCTATCATGGATCCGTTTATGATTATAATAATCTAATATGAAACACTGTCTACGTTTTATCAAGTACAGTCAGTTATCTTCTTTTGTTTAAAATATCAATAATTTATCAAGCAAAATGTTCCTACAATAATGTTTCAATACAAATTAAAATAAAACGAGAAAAATACATGCGAAAAGAAAATTTTGGAACCCAGTCAACACCATAAAAATAAAATAATGTCTACTTACTTGTAGTAGTTTGTATAAATCTTCTAAGTCAAAGATTTCTTCGTCAGTTTGGCTGGGCACTTCTTGTAACAGAACAAGCAGTCTGCACAAAAGACCGCTTTCGTGGGATCCCTTGGCATAGCACAGGGGTCACGTTGAGGTGACCTTTGTTACAAGCAATTATTGCCAATCTCTCGTACAGACAAAACACTATTGATAGCAACTGAATTTCAGTAAAATATAATATATCAGATCAGGTTTTCTAAAATATTTTGAAGGTGCTTGGTATTCACGGGCTGTGATTGGACGATTTTATACGATTTGTGTTATGAATATTTTAATAGCAAAGGTCACCTGAACGTGACCCGTACTGCAAGCTTATTCAATACAGAAAAGTGAGTAGGCGAGTGGAAAATTAGGACCCGGATTCAACTAGTTTCTAGTTGCACTACACCCTTCAATAAAAGATTAAACATTTGATTTATTATAATTGAAAATGGAAACAGCAGGAACTTCTATAGTGCGATAAGTAATTAGAATCCATTATGTTGGTAAAATGAATGCTCTAAGTAGATGATAAAGGAGCTGCTTGACAATGCTGTGACAAAAATTTCAATTAAGATACATATCAATAAATTAATATATTAATGCAAACAATTGACTTTCATTAACAATATATTAATTATTCAAATCAACCGATCTGAGTGCATTACATAACTAAAATAATTACGTTACTATATAAATAATACAAATAAAAGTGTTTTAGACACACTTTACGGATATAGCCTTAAAAGCTTTTAATTAAGACATTCAATTTTGCATATGCCTCTCCTTAAAGTAATATTAAGTTATTATGTTATAACTCAAATCAAATCATCTAAGTTAAGTATGTTACCATTAAGGTAACAGAACTGTAAATAGAATACTTACTTTACGGATGTCACTTTAAAAGCTTTCGATTAGTCATTTAATTTTGTATACGCCTCCCCTCTACGTCACATGGTAAGTAAAAATATGCAGCCTGACCGGGACTCGAACCCAGGACCTCTCGCTTACAGGGTGAGTGCTATACCGACTGAACTATCCGGCCGCTTAAATACCCTTCTTCCAATAATGTGAACAGGTAAGTGTCGTGACATACACAAATATTTTTCTGCAATTAAAAGAGTCAAATATCTTGTTCTATAATCGCATGATATCTTCATATTAATATTCATAATAATATGACATAATATTAATAAAGAAAACAAACGCATGATTTAAGCAATTCTCTCTTTGTAGACAAACAATATACAAATAGTTTCATTCATTATCATATAAATTCACAATAGAATTACCTACATAGCAAATACATAAGCCATAATAATTAAAACATATAAAAGTAATACCAAGTAATCAACTATTTCTAATGTTTCAGCTAATATTAATCATAAGAGTCCATAACTTTGATGATTAGATAATGCGTACTTCCCTATATACATGTATAGACCTCATGTACACATGTTCACTGATTTCTATAGATTACCAAAGTGTTAAAATACAGAAAGACATTCGTGCGCATTGAAACCTAACAAATCCATACTAATGATGACTCCTTACACATCAGATTCAAGTACGAATCTAGCAGTGAAAAATGAGGGCAAAGTGCTTAATTATTATATGCATAAATATTAATAATATAATCTTATAAATATTTCATTTTCCTCTTCTTGTCGTACATACTATTGAAGTACAGTTCCTCCTATACACATTGCATACAAATTCTGAAGGTTGACTTTTGTAGTTAAATAAGATAAATATGGTACCAGACAGTAAAACAATTTAATCTTCAAGTACATTGTAATACAATGAATGACCGCATTATCTTTGCATTAAACAGCTACTGACACAATTAATATATTTTACTTCGTCCCTTCCACACACTTATCAGTATAGGTAAGTTTACACCTTTCACAGATCGAGTCAGATGACGAAACTACAGAAATTGACTGCATAGTAAATCAGAGACACATGTATCACACCGCCGGTTAAACTGGTCAGGCATTTTCGTTGAAAGTTTTCGTTATATGGCATATTCTAGGCCTTCCGGCAATATCGCCGGAAGTCTAAAAAACTGCATACAAAATTCTACATATCATTTTTGTCATGCTACGAATTACATTATACGGTAGTTCTCCCCCTTTCCACTGCATCAAGTAGGATAGTTGCACCGATTTAACTACGGTCTACAACTCTCAGACCTTTAATGTAGATTTAAAAGGTAGTCAGCCTACAACAACATGACAGTCAATTTGTCGAACGTCAGACATGAACTACAACTAAACTTTGGTAACAAACTACTAACAATATAACGACAAACAATAATGCATAACAAATACAACTGATAGTACATCGCCGAACAGCGTAGATATTGAAGTTCACAAACATTTAAATTTAAAAAGCGTCAATAAGATCAAATTTGTCACAAAAATGGGCTGACAATATAATGATAAACAAGTTGTAACAGTCTTACTTAAGACAATCAGACACAGGTGGTATACTGAATACAACAGTACGTTGTACCTCACCAAATTTCGTATGTACTAGACAATACATTCAAGTTCACCAACAAGCGATGAAAGTCATAAACGCGAACATGTAGAAAATGACATAACTGATACTAATCGAATTAATACTTGTATCACCAGTAACATAACTAATATTACCGGTAATTTCTAGGTAATCAGAAATACAAATAATTCTACTTGAATTGTAACCTACAGATAATGGCTGATCAATGTCGTCATCAAGCAACTCGTCGGATAAATCAATGAATTTGCCTACCAAACCATATTCTGTTATTCGTTGTATACTTGTCGGTGATACCACTATAGCAGGACAATAAAACTTTGGTACCAGATATAATGTCGATTTTGTTTTGCATCGATTTGCCATTGCGAAAGAACTCATTGCCAATTCAGTAAACTCAATGTTGAAATTCACACTGACCTCATCGATATCTATGTTAAAAGCGTGATTTGACGGACTTAGAAATTCAACTAGATAATCTAGATTACAAAGGTCGGTTGTTTTGAACCAAAAGACACAACTTTCAACAACACCATATTCGTTGTACAATTTTTCACAATTAAAGTCGCACCAATCGCACTCTTCCGGTATCTTATCCTTGATCATTTGCTCGTGAAAGTTTTCGTATACAGTTTCGTTATGAAAATAAGCTGATAACTGCACACCGACTGCCATGTTCCACAGTGAAAATGATCTTTTCTTACAATATCCATTTATGGCAAACTGTCCCATCGGACAGGTGATAGGTCGACAAACTCCCTGAAATAGAATATATGTAGCTTTAACCAGTAGGTTGTTTTTGCAAGTCGACTTAAACATCAAATACAAATACATTGTATTTGCAATTTGTCACAATGGAATCATATGATATTAATTAAGACAGTGATGAGAACTGTTTTCGAAAACACCGTTTAAGTAGGGATTTTCTATGTTTTACAGTGAACTCGACAGGTTCGGGTCATCGACAACTCCGGTCGCTTTTTTAAAATAGTACAGATGGTTCCTTAATAATTCAATATTTTGATTATATGATAGTTGAGTCACGTACACTAACCACATAGCTATCGTTACACAAACTTTCCATGTTAACATTTATCTACCGGAAGTCATAGTCATGAAACACTAAACAGCGTCTTTTCCAACCAATGCGAAAGTACGTGAACGATTCTTCCATGCGTTTGGAAAAACAGCAATTTATATCCACAATTTAGATAAAATAAGGTCTTACTACACATCATTTTGCTGGAAATTTATCGGTGATCATGATTTAACCCATAGATTTGTTAAATTTAATTACCGTTTGACAATAATGCAGACAATTTGACCCGATAAGCACGTGACAATTTCGGGTAAAAACATAACCCGTATTATATACAATCATTTATTTTAATTAAAAAGTATTTTTTTCACATTTAAATTTATTTTATTCATAATTTTATCCCATATATAAGATATTTGTCAATTAAATACAATTATTGTTTGATATTTTGAGTTTTACTTTTTACACGCAACTAATTGTATTTGTGGTACTTGTTTTTATATGCAATAGGTAATTGCAAGTGACATGATTAGATCTTTAATTTACCAGATTCATTTTTGTTTAACTTGGAAGAAAATCTGGGGTAAAGTCTTCATTGACAAATAGTCGGCTGTTATATTGATTTTAATCCTGTTGAGAACACTCCGGATTAAAGATACAAGCATCTGTCACGTGACCCGGAATTGGCAAGTGCTACCCGTAACTATCGAGTTTGCAACATGCAATTTTGAAAATTGTAGGAAATTACAAGCAATTAAAAACTATTGATTTATTATAGCATGGTAAGGCGGAAGTATTTTTTAATCAATTTATGCAGGTTTGATTCCCACAACTTTCGTTTTAAAGAGACATGCATCGTTTGCTTCGTCACTGACCCGGAACTGTCGGGACACATCTATAGACGTATTTGTTCCAATGATGAACATTTTCACAATATGCTTACTGAGCTACGACAGTATTTTATTGCTAGAAATTACACTAAGTATGTAGTTAAGGCTGCATTTGATAATGTAATGAAATGTTCACAACAAGATGCATTACAACCCACAGTGAGAAATAATAATAAGATCATACCTTATGTAATAGAATATAATAATTCTCTCCCAAATGTTGGTGAAATTATTAGAAAGTATTGGGACTTATTAAAACTGTCTAAAAATGATGCTGTTAAAGCTTTATAGAATACCGGCCTGTTGTTGCTTTTAAGCGCCCGAAAAACTTAAAGGATGTACTTGTTAAAACTAAATTTCATGCGTCCTCTACTATGCAGCATTATTCTGGCGAATGCAACAGAAGCAGATGAAAGCATTGTTGCAATATTGTTGAAAGTGACAGCTTTTCAAGCTCACAATTTAATACAACATTTAAGCTAGGTTTTGATACTAAATGTAACATGGACAGACAAGTCAACAAGTAGGAAAACGCATGAACAGTCATCGTTTTGATATCAATAATTTTATCGACCCTGCTTTTTCGACTCTTATTGCTTTACATTTTAATGAACCAAATCATAGTTTAAATGATTTTCGTTTCATGCCTATTGATGTTGTGCATAATACTATGGATAGACTTATGAAAGAAACATATTGGATCCATAAGCTTGGTACGGTTTATCCAAAAGGATTAAACTCTAAAATTGTGTATAAAGAATAGCATATGTAAGCCCTCGTAACTAAGATATTGCCACTTGACAAGTTAGAATATCTGTATCTGAAGAATGATCAAAGGCTATTCAATAAGACAAGTTTTGCAATGGGCTTACATAGCTTAGACAAATAGATAACAATAAGTACATATCTACCTCAAGTGGATCTATCATCTGATAATCAGAACATCTATGTGGCCTTTTAGTTTCTCTTTCTGGTGTATCCTCGACAGTCCAAGACAGTAAGCTAGAAAATATACCATAACCACTGTCGGTGTTAACGTTAGGACGAATACAATCACCTTCGTCTTCAACATTGCATGCAGCACAATACACGTTTTTGTACATTGTTCGCCAAGCTTCAATCGGTGCATGCAAGGGATAACTACATAAATTGACTAGATTTTCATCGTATGATTGCCACCATCCAGTAACATTACATTCAGTCACATCATCGTCATTGCAAGTATTTATCTGTTCTGGATAATCGTCAGGAGGTGTTGAAAGTACGCCTCTCTTCTTAATCTCTGCCAATATTTCAGCATCGCTTTTAGTACTGCTTTCAATCTCAGCAATGTCTTCATTTGTTAATACTGCAGTGTACTTCCATCTTACAAACTTGTGCTCACCATTACACTTTGCGCATATTTCATTTTTATAAATGTTAAACGAGTTAATTCCTGAAACATAATGACTGTTGTTCAATCTCTGAATAGACTCACACTGGATTTTCTCCTCTGATGGTGTATCAGGGGGACATGTTGCAATTACGTAAAACTGACGTTGTAAAGTTGGATGAAGACTTGGTATTATATCTGTCATGTTAAGGAAACTAGTTTGATGAACACACTTCGCTTCTGTAGAACTTTGTACGGAACATAACGTATCTTCTGTACATCCACCATAGCAACTGCATGGTAAACAAATATCCGTGTAAATGTAAGGGTATTTTTCTATGCCTTTTGAACACATGTTTTCCGATGAACAAACGCTTTCCCATGGATTTCTTAAAAATGCATTGATGATAACCATTTTGATCAAAATGAAAATACAGACTGCAGTAAACATTTTGAAATTATATTATATCTGTTTAATTAGCGGTATATATTAATATTATCCCAAGTTATCGCCTGTGGCACCCTTTAAATCATGTGCTTCCAACCCTCCAAATACTCTTGTAACTATACATACGCTTTTATAAGCTTTTGGGTTTAAGGTAACTGCTTCATCGCCGGTTATATATAGAAAATAAGTAATCCGTCTTCGCATTTTTATAGGCATCAAAGTTGATATTTAGGTTATAAATTGTTTAAAAAATCAATGGTTCCTCAGAGGTCTGTCTGAGCTTGGTATATACAAAAACATTCTCAAACAAACAGTGCTATAATAAATTAGTATACTCAAATATTTTTTATAAAAATCAAAGTACTCCGGTTACGGAATTGTTGTAAAGAAAATTGACATCTATTGATGGTTCATGAGAAGTTTGATGTATGTCAGAACAGTGAGATGAAAAGAATAATAATTCATTCTCCGATTACTATTTCAAAGCTATTAACTGCTTTATCACCAAGAAAATGGTAAGTTGATTTACTTAAATATCGATTGAGTTATATGTATGTAAGGATTTATATTATAAACCGTGGCACTAAATCATTTGTTTTTATTTTTCTGATTGTCGTTTCAAAGTGATTAGCCCACATTTTCTCCCATAAATTACACCATATTGTTTGTACTCACGATAGATAACTGTGATATATAGACTATGTATTACAACAACACAAAAGTCAGATACAATTTCTGGATGTATTTCTTCATGTTACAAGTATTATGTAATACTATTTTATGTGAATAAGTGTCATTTATAAGCATACACTAGTGAAACTATAGACGAAGCTTAAGATAAAATAATGGAAAAAAAACAGCAAAAATCATATTTGAACTTTCTTATACATGTACCACGTGGAAGAAACACACACTTATGCCAGCTTCATATAAGTTATTTATGCATTTGAACAGCATCTGTGTATCATTAATAGCAATATAAAACATCGTTTGACGTTCTAGTTTAAGATCGTTTGATTTTTTCAGTAATGTGACTTGAAAAAGGGAAAACTTACTTTCAAACTACCGAAAAAGAAACAAATTTTAATATGGATTACATGAAATAATTTATTTCGAAGTACTTACATTAGTATTGATATTGAAAACTTTCACCCACGGGATAATGTGCACCTGGAAATCGCGATTGCTTCAGTTTCCTCTACATAATACGAGGACATAAAGTCTTCAAACTTAAATCCACCATTAATGATAATAATACAAGTCTAAGAATTTGTGGGTTTTTTTTACTTGGCGCGTCAGTCTAACAAAAGAAAAATCTAATTATCAAAAATAGTGAGGAATGAATATTTTCGTAAGTTTTATATTATTATACATTAAAACATTTAAGTGAGTAATATAAACTCTTATCCACTGAGCCATAAGTACTGAACAGTTGTGTTTTCATAATAATTCATACTTCGAAACTGCACCACGCTTTTGCAGACTAACTAATGTGTTTCTCCATAAATGGGCGAACGAGCTTGGAATTAAATGTACAATAACATACCATGTTTACAAAAATTCATTTATACCAGTTGAGATAGTTCATAGATGAGCATGTCTGATTATATTACAAGAAGATGTATTTCTGCAATATCCTCTTTCGAATGTTATCATTTTTTCTAACCAAGTTTTTGTTTATTGAAAAGAGCATTAAACAAAAGAAACGACATCAACTCAAAGCATTTCAAAACAGCTTTATCATGGTAATAAATATATTCAGAAAGTCCATCAAGTTCATAATTTAGACATCTTGGGCTCGCAGTTCCTTCAACTTTTATCTTTTTGTACTCATATTTAAAACGATAGGATACACGATACCAAACATGAACAAAGAAAGAACGGATAAGTAAATATTTGATGTTATGGTTAACATATATCTTGCTATTATTTCAATTCATATTTCAAACATCTAATGTAAATACCATATGAAATTTCTAAAAAAAATGAATACCTGAGCCATGGTATCAGTTCTTTGAAACCATGACAATCCTGAATGTCAATGAACTAACAATAACTAAATAACCTGATTCAAATGTTTCCCCTTTTGTGTTATCCAGGTTATTGATGTACTTTGACATAGATCTTTGCTTTTCATGATTGATAATATTCATTGATTTAATCATGGTTGGTAAAATGATTAATGTATATTGTACATTTGTTAACCGAAAAATTCTATAAGAGTTATATCAATTACAAAGAGCGTCGAGAACAGAATCCGGTACCTCGCCACAAGAATTTGACAAGCTTTTGAGTTCCTGAGACATCAACCAATTATTGTGTTCCAGCAACGTAAAAATTGAACACGAGTACAATATTAGAACTGAAGCAACCTGACTTTAGTTTTTATAAGAGGAATACAGAAGTAAACAGTATCAACATCCTTCGGTAGATTTTAAAGAACAGCACAAGAAACATCCCCTTTCCCTTGATAACCATCACCGCTGATAGGTACTTACCTCCGTAACAACAAACAAAATTATATAATTTTTGGTTGCAAGCCTTTGGGCACCAACGACCTGCTACCGTGTATTAACATACTAAGTATTGATATGTCACTAATACATACACAAACATAAGAGTGAAATTATTCACTTACTATTATACTTACTTACATGTACTTACTTATTCTTACTATAAAACACATTCTAATGGCATCATGTATATAAATCCACTAACTTAACATTGAAACTACAATCCGTTCACACAGAACAATAAAAAGAGTATATATATAACTTGCAGATGTTTAACGTTCAATGTCCCAAGGCTGAATGGTCGAATCGCTTCAACAGCTTAGCGTGAAAACTAGTGCTACACTTACGCCACCCATCAGAGCTTTCAACCAATGGAAAGTATTTTTGTCTAAACCAGGGAATTGGATACATGTTATCTATGTTTTTGTCTAAACCAACATTTCAAACGACGAAAATTTCATTTCATTGACAACCATCATCTCCGACAGGTCGTACTTCCGTAATAAACAACAACAAACAAAAATATTTTTTTGTTACAAGCCTTTCGGGCCAACACCCTGCTGAAGTTTAAAAGAATGGGCAGATCATTCAAAATGTCATTTAAATATGCAAAAATAAATAAAACTGTACAATATACATGTTAATCTCTATACATAATTAGTAAAACAATCAAAGCCGGCTAAGCTTAAAAATAGTTATGAATTTTTCATCCATTCTTTCACGTAATGCATTTCAGTTAGAAGCAATAAAGAACCAAGCATTGTCACCATGCATATTAGGGATACTAGATTCAATATTTAAACTCATCTAATATGTTTTCTTTTATATTTTGTCAATAATTGAAGCATAGAATATCCGTGTTGTTAAGAATAACCATTAACACAACAGAAGCGGTCTTACATGTAACGTATTGTACATGTATATAACACACGCATATTCAAACACACCCCTATACATTAATACACATGCATATAAACATACATGATGTATATAAGTCACAAAAAATTACGACATGATTGAATCAATACATATGAACACATGATTACACATCACACATTTTTATGAAAGTACGAATAAATTATTTTGTGAAATTTAATGTTCCTAGCATTGTCATAGATATGGTCAGATTTTTAATACTTAACGGCGAATAGGTCACATCACAGTGGTCAGTCAACCAATTTTCCGTGCCTGGAAAGACTAAAACTCCGGTTTAAGCAGTTAACCGGTAACTAGGCACATACTTCCGTCAGTGACTGACAAATGCTTTCCTTCAATGCTGTAATCTTATAATGTTTGTGCCTTTGAAAGTACAAATGTAATTAAAGTCTGAATAATTTATAAAAAACAACAATAACATCAGTATCATAAGGCATATTTATTTTAGAATTAAATAACAATATAAAATATTTTCAACATACATGCATAATATCACAGAACATTATGTACATCTACAATAAAATAATAAATGTCAAAGACATCTTCACGTTAACAAGACATGATATGACATCGGAAGTCAATGAGAGGTATTTGTTCATTGTCTTTCACTAGTAAAACCGGAGGAGAACCAACTCATAATTATTCAAATTAACTGAATCTACAAATCCTCAAATTTCATCATTGTTTTTCTATGAAATGATGATAAAATATTTCATCAGATATCTTTCTTGTCTATTAAGATATAAACCATTATGATAAATTATATATAGATCTTCACTCAAACAATACTTGGCTTGATTTTCAGTCAATACACCAGACAATCTACACAAAAATATTCAATGCAGAATGTGGTCAAATGGCATTGAAGAGTAAGGACCATCCAAGTATACCAACTAAATGGACCGTCCTTTTTGAAAAGTATGCAAGGGAAACAACTAACAAATGTCTCTCATGGCATTAGGAAGTTGTTATCTAGTGCTTTTAAAAAGTACATTTTGTGTAAGTCAAGAACAAAGCGACGATTTTGCTTCATGGTAAGAAACCAAGATTGTGGCATCTGCAAATGACCAAATGACAAGAACATATTTAGCTAAAACAATCTTTTAATGTCTAGCGCTGCATTGTAGAGTATATTGCTATGTAGCGCTAAATAGTGGTATCTTTGCACATTTGACTACTAAACAGTTTATATTTGAACAAAGTCCTTAGTGAAATCTTCAAGTTTTTTCAAGTCCTCATTAGTAATAGATGGTTTCTGTGAAGATAAAGACATCAATATGTCTGCCTGAAAAACAGTGAAACAAAACTTTAGACATTAAATTAAGACTTCTAGATCATCTGCACTAACTGGTCAATAGGTTACTAAAAATACTGTTTTTTACCCCTTTCAACACTATCTCTGCATAAGGCACGACAAAAGCAGTCATTGGTGATGATATATGCTTAGAACTAATTTAAATGGTTGTGTCTTTAGATCGAGGCTTATTCAGGGACAATGGGACCATGTGTAGGTTGACTGACCATAACCATTTTACTCAAATAATGTTAAAATGTGATGTTAGCATCATACATAACATACAATCAATGTTAACAGATATTCTATAGGCGGCTGTTATAGGGTTTCCCTAAATGGCATAGATGATCTTTTGAGTTGAGCAATCAATTTGTTGCTTTCATTAAGAAAAAACACTATTCATTAGCATCATGATCACATAATTTCTAATTTCTAGACCAAGTTTTGCCGGCTAATTTGCAGTGATGTTAAACACAGGCTATGATTGGTCACTTCTTTGCAAATTGCATTACATAGAGTATGTTAACAATTCACTGAGTTTATTTGTTTGTTTGGGTTTTACGGCGCACCATCACAAAAAGGTCATATCGCGCCGAAAGCAATCAATGATACATTTAATTCAAACGAAATTAATGATGTAAAGCTCTATATCTTATTATATACATGAATTTCTTTCAAAAAGTTAAGTATCGCATATGATGGTACAGATTCAAAAAGTTCTTTAAGTGAGTTTACTTTATGTTTGTCAGGAATGTATTTGAAATCCTGACAATTCACTGAGTACAATGATTATGTCATAAATATTTTAAAAGCAAAGTTCAACTAAAAGTGACTCGTATTGTGAAGTTGCCAGATCCAAAAAAGTGAATGCACTAGCGAATAATTTTACAACAGGTTTTGATGGGATTGACATTACATGTAAAGTAAGTCAGACCTTTGCAACTTTTATTTCTAGGACAGGCAGCCAGAAATTTTGGGCTTAGGCTGTCTCTTTTTTTAATGAGACGGTTCCAATCTAGAACAAACTTACCATGCTTACAACAGCTTCAAACAATTTATCAACATCAAGTTGTGTCCAGTTTATTTCTATAGCTCCATCATCATCCGGGGAACATGGGGTCAAAAGGTCATCTACTATTACCTCAGGATCTGTTTTTGAGGGACCCTCAACCTGTATTATTAAAAGGAGTTATAGATTAAATTTAATGCAGCTTTTTCAAAATTTGTTTACTCATATAACGAAATGATAAAATTAATTTACAATTCTCGATGCTGCTTATACCAATGATTACAGTCATACTTAAGTCAACACTTTTTGGTACTCCCTTCGCTTACATAGACATTGATACTTAAATAATTTCTCCTATCTAGTACTATGCCACTGGCTGACAGAACAGAACTAATCTTTTATTGATGATTTTAATGAAATAGGCAACCACTGGCAACATACAGCAACTGCCAAATGACTGCTTATTACAGGTTTATAATTGAACAGTTTTCAGTTAGGGTAGGCCAGACTTATCACTTACAGCAGGTTACTTCTGATTGCAGGTGATCAATAATATACAGTTCACAAAATATATGGCTTTGTCATAGTTTTACATTTTAACACAAGATAAAAACCAGATAAAACCAGATTACTTATATTTCAGTTGCACAAACAGCAAATCATCTGCTTCTTAAAAAAACTAATGTGGAAGGAGTAAATTGAAGTAGTGAATATCTCTTTAATTACGTTTTTTCTCAACTGTCAAAGCTTGAGAATAATTGCATGGTGACAGAATGCATTGTTTTTATATTGGCGGCCAAATTGTTATTAAAAATATCTTGATTATAACATATCATATGGCGTAAGCAGCTTTTCTCGATCATAATACACACATTCAGAAACCCATGGATGTATCACAACGATAACTTAATGAAAACATTCACCGAAAAATTATTCATGTTTAGACTGTTGAGAAAAAACGAACTATACACTGCATAATGCTAACGCCAGCAGCAGGCTGAAATCAGGATTTGCTAGAGTCCTTTACATGAACAAAACATGGGAAAACCCCCATGATAAAGCCATTTCATATAACAAAATTGTTTACTCACCTTCTTAAAATGAGTAGCTTTCTGTACTTTTCTTATATACTGCAACACTCCATCTCCAACAACAACATGTATGTCTGCTCCTGTAAAACCATCAGTTTTCTGACCTAGTTCTCTGTAACACAACATACACCATACAACATAATACATGGGTGTGCAATTCATATGCCTGACTTGTCAGACTCGTGATTTAATGTCTGTGAACAAGTCAACATTTCTATCTGACTTGTCCAAGTACATGATTGTACTAGTTTAAGCTGTTAGTATACAAACATAACAATACTTAATAACGTAGAAGTCTCATGGCTCTATCATCTCAATCATATTCAACGATAAACTATTTTCTTGTCAACTATTTAATATTACTTATACATGTAGTTATATATATACATATATCCTGGAGTTCTAGTGGCTTCTGTAACATTCATTGACTGACTCGATATATCACCGATTCTTGCTTTTCAATAAATCAATATTCTATCAAGGCCAGCCCAACTTATGGTATACAGTTGTATATAAACATCAAAGCTTTCAGTATTTCTTTTGGAGCATTGAACTATTGGGTAAGTGCAATTTTGATTTTAGACAAGTTGATCTTTTTATTTCACTTGTCTGTGAACAAAGGGAAGACACTTAAAAGCTCCACACTCCTGGAGTAACAATATCAGCAATGCATTAAGTCCAATCTCCGTAAACAGATATCCTGTACAGCATTGTCGTACAGGATCTCTACTATCTCAATGGAGGGTCATGTCGAGATATGTCTTATGTCGACTAATCAATGTGTAGCTTTCATCTAGACCAAACAGTATAACATTTTGATTTCGTAATTTCTATTTTAGACCAAGTTTTGCAAGCTAATTCAACAACGGTATTATTCACAGTCTGCGAATGGAAGGCGCATTTCAAATTGTGTGACGTAGACTATGTAAACGTATCATAATAATTTCGTCATTAATATAATGATGAGAAAAGGTCACATGAACTTAACCCTCGTTTGAAAAAGGCCTGATCTAAATTAGAGAGCAGGCAAACGGAAAAATTAAGATCGGATTTTAATCAGATTGCATTAAGTCTTACATGGTATAGATATTTTCTCATCAAATGTATACATAAATACCATGTACAAACTTGTACAATTAGTTTATAGTTGAATATGATTGAAACCTTTGAACATTTACATCATTAAGTATTGCTAGTTAGTATATTTACAGCTATAATGATTTCTTGTACATGGCAAAGTGAAATGATGCCGTAAGTGTTGATTTGCCACCAACTCACCATAACTAGTTCTTTTTTAGTTTTAAATAGGTCATATGGTGTTACATGGTGTTTATATGGTTTGTAGCGTTTTTGTTTCACGTACCAAACAGTCTTCCAGTGAAAATGTCATTTTCTTGCAAAAAATGAAATGAATAAATCTTTCTCGCCAATTGATGAATATTCTGTTTCAAATACCCAATAACCTCTCCCAATGCCTAGGTTATCAAACAACATCATTGTATAATTTTCAAGGGTGTGACCTTCCTCAGACTGGAATCAATTGAGTCCTGGTCACTGATCATCTAATTAAAAATCATGTTTACATCTGCTTCATGACCAAGCTTAACTTCAATCAAGCAGACATAGTTTGTTTGTTTGGGTTTTACGCCACACCAACACAGAAAGGTCATATCGCGCCGAAAACAAATAATGATACTATTAACAAGCGGACATAGAGAAAATGCTTCATTTATAAGAACAAAGTATTTTCCATGAAATTCTAAATATGACATCTGCAGACAATCTTTTGACTTTATACAAATTTTAAAATTTTGTATTTTTTTCCTGCAGGTAGTTTTTGTCATATTCCCCATTTCCAAGAATCTATGACCATTCTGAGAGTTAACACTCACTTCAAGTCCTCTTCTGTGAGAGAGTGTTGCGTGGTACCAAGTCTTAGTTGAAACAATCTAACACGAGCAGACATGTCAGGTAATGGTATATGTATACGTTTCACAAAACATTTTCTTATCGCAGGATCTAACACCCATGGAACACTTGTTGCACCCACAACAAATACACCTGTAATTGAGCATGAAGATATTGTAGGCTACATTGTCTATAAATATTAACGAAGCTCCTAAGGATTTTTTTCCTTAAGGAAAAAAATCACCTTAAGGAAATCCAGCTAAGGAAAAAATCTAAGTTGGTATTAACAAGCACCTAAGGTTAACCATTAGGTCAGGAAATATCCCTGGACAGGTTTATTTCTTTAGACACAATCCCCCAAATAACTTTGAACATAGATCAAGATACACAAAAGCAGAATTGAAAAAAAACACTGATGTTTTTTCAATCTGCTTAACAAATATTTTAGTCCCCGCCCAATATGAAAATGCTTCCAATGTCACTGTTTACTAAAAAAAATTCTAGTCTTGGATAATAGTTTAGTCATAATTCAAATAAACAAAGAATTCATTAAAAAACATTAAATCATTTGATTTGAATACATGATGGTTGATATAAATTAAATATTAAACTTGGCAGCTCATGATTAGGCCGAAGACTATTTACACATGGCCGTCACCAGGGCTTCTTACATTCAAATATAAGTCACCCAAAGAAAATAATAGGGGTCAAAACCTCGTACAAAAAACCCAACTTTTTTTCACATGTAAATATAATAATAACAGTTACTCAAAACACTAACGCTTAAAATTGATTTTTGAAAATGATATTTCAATCTCGTTTATGTATTTCCAACATAGATAACATGTCTCTGGTTCTTACAAAAGATCATGTCATATAAGTATTTAAATCATACACTGTCTATGAAGCTTCAATATGAAAACATTGTGTATGTGAAGTCCTGTTTTCAGTTGCCAACAGCGCCATCATTTCAATATCTTTGGTATCACATTAGAAATGGACGATCATGTGAAGGTTTATTTAGGACCATGATACATACCATCATGTTGCCGCGGCCGTGGCATAGAAGTTAGCATGTCAGACTTCCAATCCGGAGATCATGGGTTCGAGCCCGGTCGCAGTAGGACATACCCTATACATGAGTTGTCAGCCTCGTGGTAGGGTTAGTTAGTAATGGTAATAGAAAAATGTCTAGGAAACCTATAGTAGGAAGAGCTGGTCGTCGTATATATGTCTTAAATATTTGTTGAAAACGATGTTATAAAAAAACTACCATCATTTCCTTCATCATACATCTGTACAAGAAACTCATTCCTAGCTCTACTAGCCCTTTCTGAATCTCTACACAAAGCATCAACATCATCAATAAATATTATACTAGGTTTCTTATCTCTAGCCAGACTAAATAAACACTTCACTAATCTGTAACATAAATATGCATTTAATAATTACATATATTTGATTTTCTGTTTTGATTACTACAGATTAAAGATTTTTTTCACGCTTCAATTTTTCATAATCATACATCGACCAACTTTGTGATTCATTTATAAGCTCTTGGGTAGATAAAGAGGTTGTACACTTAACCTTTTGATTAATCTATTTATTTATTTATTGGAGTTAACGCTGTGTCAACCCAATTTAGGTCATTTTACGGCGTCCAGCGCACCTAACCTATATTTCCTGGACCATTGTCTATAACCAGTACTCACCTACCCTTCCACAAGGCTGGAAACTTCACCATATTATCTAATCAATGGAGGAAATTGACATCATTGTCAAATTTTCATTGAAGGGTATAACCTCCCCAGGTGGGATTCGAACCTGCATCCCCTCGAGCACGAGATTCCAAATCCTGGCTTAACCACTTGACCACACTTGACATAGACCTGAACATTTAGTAACTTGCCCATCAAACCAAATCATAGCAAGAAAGTTGAAATAGTTGAGAAATCTATTAAAACTTACTTTTCTGAAGTTCCAACATATTTGCTGATAAAATCATAAGCTGATATTGAGAAAAAGTTAGAACCTTTGGCTTCTGTTGCTAAGGCATTAGCTAGATAAGTCTTCCCAGTGCCTGGAGCCTGTAATAACATGATATACATCTATTATTATGTTTAAACTTTTCTATATGTTTGATATTTTTAAACTTAAATACCTCAAGGATATAAAATGAAAAAGTTCTGTAAAGAACCTTTAGGTGATGCTGCAAGCTGAATTTAGTGACTGTAGCCTATGCGTCATGTTTTTTGAGAAGATGACTTTTTAAGAAATTGTTGGCCATCAACACTCACACAACCCCGCATCTGGCCAGACCCCCTCCCCAACAATAGCTCACCTAGAGCACTTTGTGTAGCTTTCATGTAGTTTGATAAAGTAATATTTCCAACAACCTTAAATCTCTTAATCAAGTAGGGCAATTGTTGGTCACTGGCAAGGAAATGTGCTTAGTACTGGTTAAATCTGTCTACAGTTAAATACAAGGAGGTGTATGCTGTGTGTAAAAAAATTTCAGCTGCAATGTT
This sequence comes from Mactra quadrangularis, assembly GCA_025267735.1. Classification (NCBI taxonomy): domain Eukaryota; kingdom Metazoa; phylum Mollusca; class Bivalvia; order Venerida; family Mactridae; genus Mactra; species Mactra quadrangularis. Next base: position 3,254,684 of record CM046297.1, read on the forward strand.
GGTCTTTTGAAATTACAATTGACAACACTATTGACAATACAATAAGATATGATGCAATGTGATGCGATGTGATATGATACAATATGATATGATACAAATATAGGTGTATATAGTCATGAAAGTGTCCTTATCTTACCTCGTACAGAATACTCGTTTTTCATTGGCCGAGAGCGGTCACGTGCTGACCATGTATTATCCAATATTAGGTCAGTAGATTCTAATATCCAGTCAGTAACAAAATTTATAAATGATAGCGCTGACGAAACCTTATTTTTCTACTCCAAAATTAATTCGGGTAAGATAAATTCGTTACACAGTCAGTTACTGACCGGATACGGTGTGATACCGGGTCAGTGAATAAATATTGGGCTCGAGCTACGCTCTCACCCAATATTAATTTACTGACCCGGTATCACACCGTATCCGGTCAGTAACTGACTGTGTAACTAATAATACATGAATATAAATTTTATTAGAAAGAGTCATAAAGATGAATAAGAATGGATACATACCCCATAAAAAAGAATGTTTCTACAGGGTTGTCGTAAACCTAAAATATACATAAAAGATGAGCAAGGAGCATGAAATCGCTTTACACCACATGGGACTATGGGATGAAGCAATATGCAAAGTATTAGGCTGCTGCATGTTATAGTTGCTGAGAAAACTGCGACAGAAATTTTGTAACAGACGGACGGACGGATGGACGGACGCACGGACAAGGGTAAAACAGTATACCCCCCTCTTCTTCGAAGCGGGGGTATAAATATCATTATTGAAGTAACATAAGTTACATAACAATTATCAGGGAAGGATGAGGCCAAGTAGTTAACAACATTTAATCAGTAAATACGTGGATTATCATGCTCCATATAAGCTTTAATTACATCTTAAACTAATTTTGTTTCCTTGAGCAATAACGTTAATCTCACAAAAATGTGTGACTTGGTTTTGTTGCTTTAAGTATGAACACAGTAAATATCTGTGTTGACCATATTGAAAATTGGTTTACACCAAATATGTTATCAACAATAAATAAAGTCTTATATGACAGCAGAAGATCCTCTTACAGACAAAAATAGTTTACAGTTTAGCCTATCAATAAATACAACTACAATAGCGAATGCATTTAAAAGACTCACTGAAACACTCAATGACCAGTAGTGAGTTCAGTTACTGCAAACGTTACAGAACGTTCCGTAACGATACATTCGGAACTCCTCGGCCATTTGCTGCGAATAATCTCTGAAATATTTAGACGCTATTTTGAAACTACCGGTGTTGAAGTGATTGAGTGATGTTTTGTTTTTAGTCCGTAAATTTTGAAATATCACTCATTGACTTAACGATCGCATATTTGTGTATTAGATTATTCACAGCGAATGGCCGAGGCGTTCCAAATGTATCATTATGTAATGTTTTGTGTAATTGAACACGCTACTGTTCACATTCCTAGGCATAGCTCACCAGTGAGTAGATAAGCCAATGAAAATGTTCATCGGCCATCAATATGTCAACTCTGACTGGAGGCTAATCAAGTTCAAGCTTTTGATGATAGGACTAGCTTAAATATTGATAAGTCCAGTCTTTGAAATAGGCATTGGCTGGGATGTCTTTACCAGGGGTTTGTTAGCCACAAGATCAAAAGCTCCACTATTTCCCAAAGTGTAGGACTGAAGGTTACAAACCAAATGACTGAGTATTTTCTAATCATTTAGAATGAATCAAGAAGTTACCTCTAAATAAATGAGGAAATTTCAAGGGACAGATTACAATTTCCATCAATGTTTTCTTAGCTTCATCAAGACCAGCCACATCATCCCATGGAATGTTTCGTCTCTCATTCAACATAGATTCTAAAACTATATAACAATAAGACAATAAGTATAACAAGAAAAACAATCACCAAATTCCATGTGGCCATTTAAGTTAGTTTGAATAAAATGAAAGTATAGGTGCCATATTTTACCTCTGCTGCATACATGCCTGCCTCAGTAAAATTTGTCCTCAAACATACTGAGCTAGAATGTCTGTAAAAAATGGACTTGTGAGTATGCGAGCTTAAATTCAAGCCCTGATCTTGGATGAAACCCAAAGTCTTTCTAGCTGTATGCAGACATTCTTCAATGTCACCATAAAAGGTAGCTTGAAAGAAAGAGAGCACACAGGCTGTACTATACCTATGATTTAATGACAAGAAGAGTTTTAAGGGATTGATAACAACATACAACTGACAACATATGACCAACCTTAAGCAATCTTCACCAAAACACTAACTTATTCTAAACATCAGCTTTGATGAGTAATAATAAAGACATAAAGATTTGAATTACTACCATCTCAAATAAGTTTCTTTGTTCCTACCTGAAGCAGTGTCGTCTTCCATATCATCCTTCTCCTTAATAATCTGGTCATCTGATTCACTAAAATAATACACAAATACAGTAGACTTCAGTGGCGGATCCAGGATTTATTTCTAGGAGGGGGGGTCCGAACTTTTTCTAGGGGGGGTCTAAAATTTTGAACCACAATCATGTTATACACTTTTTGCAGAGTAATGCAACATAATTAATAATAAGAACTACATCATAACCATTAGATCTATGTTAAGCACAAAGGCCAGCTAAGCGAGCCCGATAAAAATTGCTTCATGATACTTAAAAATGACTTACAGTCAAAAAATACACTTATGGACAGGTACATTTTAGAAATTCCAGGGGGAAGGGTCTGGACCCCCTGACCCCCCCCCCCCCACTAGATCTACCTATGGAGTTGCATCACATTTAAAAAAGAACATTTAAGCCAATAAAAACCAAAATTAAAACAAAGGCATGTGTGCTTTCTTTCTAAACTTAAATTAATGTCATCTATTTTTTAATATTGAACACATACACGAGAGTTATAATTTATACCCTTGTCATATTAACTTATAGGTCAAATAATTATATTTCTATGTTAGAATCGAAATAATGGGTACGTTCCGCAAGGCAATCGCTAGCTAGCGATTCGTCTCCTGGTACCCTCGATTTGGTGTCACATAGTATATACCTTTGGTTCAAGAAAGGTACCAGAGGACGAATCGCTATCTAGCGATTTCCTTGCGGAACGTGCCCAATATGTATACAGGTTTTTTCTACACTTCTTTGTAGAATAAAACATAGACACTAGTTTTGATGTGCTCAGTAAATAACTCATGCTAAAGCACTTGATATTAAATTGTGTAACCAGATAAAAATCCAAGGTCCAAATGGTGATTCGAACCCACGACCTTTCGATTCGTAAGGGGACATTCTACCTTGTCGCCATAAAAGCTAGCTTAAAGACAAGGGCATACAAGCGACGTATTATACCTCTGCTACAATTATATCACACAAAATTTGTGCCTATGTATTATCATATAACATATTGACAACTGTATGTCATGTCTTAAATATGATGACTGTAAGAAGCAGGCTGTAAGATCAAAGGCACTGGCGTTACTGCGAGGCTAGAGTAAGTGTATTTTATGGTTAATGTATGGACCCCCAACAGTCTCTAAAATATAACACAATTTCATCAATACAAACTATAAAGCCTGTGTCTGACGATCATGACAGGTCTTTAGTCCATGTAGACACAGGTTAAAACACAGTGAATATGTAGTCCTAAATATAAGACCCTACATAGCTTTTTTATCATTTGGACATTTCTCTGTTTCGTAGGGTCTTAACGGATTGCTTCAAAAATGCATAGCAAAAATTTTAGTGTACAGACATCGCTTCAGGTCTGAACGTTCTACTTGTTTAAATTCGATAATTTTGCAATAAAACAATACAGCAATGGAAAGATAAATGAAAAATACACATGATAAAAGTATTATTATTTCAAATTCTAAGCTCTGACAGTAAATAAATCCATTTAAACTCCTTAATTGACGAGTACTTTCAGTTTGTCACAATAACCATGCAATAATAGCCAAGGCAATCCTAATTTAAATTGGGTCACATCATTTGTAAGAATTGATTGTGAACGAAATTTTTTACCGTTCCGTGTATATCATTGACTGTTGGCAGTAAGAACGACTACTCTGAGGAGAAACAAAATTCATTTAAGCGATGCAAAACTTTATTAATCGGCACGAATTCAGTTCAAAATGGAGGTGAGCGGCAACAACCCTGGATAGCAGGAAAAGTAATAAGTGTTTTCGTAAGGGAAAACCCCGATTATTAGGGCTGCCACAATATACCGGTATACCGGTATATTGTGATACGCAGCTGCGCCGATACGTACCGCGGTACGAAGTTAGCGTACCGGTATTTTGGCGGTATTTTTTATTCTATCAGAAAATGTAGCTAATCACCAGTTTTCAATGGTTCATTAGATTGAAAATTAAATTCAAAGAATTTAGGAGATCAGAGGGGGTTCGTTTGCACTGGACTTGTGCAGAAAATGTTTTTATTTCTTCACCCCTAAGCATTTTATATGCAAAACATGAGTGTAGCCCTTATTGACCTAACAGAAAGAGGCTAGACTATATCATGCCAAAATGTTTACCCTTAAAAATATATCTCTTAATGATATACACTCTATAAACGTAAAGGAAACTCATTTTTCAGTTTCATAATTATGCTCTTGTAAGTCCACCATGACTATCACGAGAAATAACAATAAAATTTGACTCTTACGCATTCACAAAATATGCTTGTCATGGTAATCTCTGGATTGTAATGTTACATGTACAGGGTTTTACACAGCCATTGATAATTGGGGGTCCACTGGATGCAGGACTGACAAAAACAGGGGTCCACACTGTGAAATCAGGGGTCCAATACCATACTGCCAACTATTTTGTTGTATTGAAGAAATGATTGTTGTTTTATTTGTTTAAAATAAAACATAAAGGAAATGAAGGAAAATTAAACCACCAGAAACCTTGTATCTCAGTTAATTGAACATTGGTAGTAACAACAGTGACCGTTGGATAGTCAAATTTTATTGAGTAGACACAAAATTCATACTCTATTTGTTCAGTTTACTTGAAGGGGGAAATTGTTAGAATGTAAACATTGTCACGTGCTTTCAGGTAAATAAACAGTTTACCCGTGATGCGCGGCGTCTCCATACAAAGGTCAGTCAGACCGTTTGTGTACAGAATGCCCTCTACTTAAACAACCAAAAGTTCCAAATACGGCGTTCGCGCCTTCTTGAGTAAACTTCCCGCAGTGGTTATTTCCCTTTATCAAATATATTAGAGTAGCAACGCGTGACGTAATTGCTACGAGGAGTTTGCTTCTTTGGCTGACTTGGGACTTACGTCAACAGTGTTTACGTCCGGGGTATTGAAATGGAATTTCTTATTGGATTGCCAGCGTTTTTTTTCACCCGATTGGGAATGGGTCCTGTACCCCTCCGATTGGGAATTTTTAGTCGTGAAAATGGGAAAAATTGGGAAAATCACACACAACTAAGAATAAATGAGGAATATTAATAAACAAGTGTTTAAATACAGAAATTGTAAAATATCTGCATCATTCTGCCTTTTAACAGTTACATTTAACTAGATTTTGTAGTTTTTGAGACACGCAGAGGTAAATTACACAAATAAAGGAACTTTAGAATGTGGCCATCCATATAATGACCCCTAGAATTTGGACACTCCAAACAACAATATAGTGCCATTGTTAATAGGCTTAAAAAGAAAGAGGGTATACGCGAGTCAGGTTATGTGACAAGCTGTTTATGCTAACATTTGGGAAATGTCATTAAAAATTATCTTCAGTCACATTATCTACTCAAGCTTGATGGAAATGTGTTCAAAGTTACCAGCAACTTATCTTCTTATGTAATGTAACTATCTGATAGACTACAACATAATTCAGAAATAAGGAGGCTACCAGTATTTCAGTGTCTGAGTCGTTTTTAGATCTGTTATGATCAATTTTATCAAATAACCTTTCTTATTGTTTTTACTCAAAATCTTCCTGAAAAGCAATTCAGATTGGCTTTAAAATGTCTCATTTTCCCACAAAAAAAAAACATTAAAAATCATTAAATGTCCGAAACTGTCGGGTACGAAATTATTGGGGACAATTTTTTTACAATATACTCTGAGTAACAATTAAACTACTGTTGGATTATTTCAACCATGGCTGAATTATTGAGAAAATTATTGAGCAATCATCATGACACGAACAGCTTTCAATTTCTATGCTTAATGGCAGCTAGTTTCATAAAAAAATCGTAAAATCACGGGTCTGTGAGAAATTAGTCAATGTAATGACCTTGACCGGAAATAAAACTTAAGCACAATTTTACGCGGTAAGACAAAGGAGTTTGTTTGTAAACATTAAATTTTACATCATTAGTTTGATTGTAAAACTAACAAAGCGGAACAATGAATGTGTGAAAGAGTGATTACACAAACTCTCAGATGATAATTATACAACATGACGCTATTCACCAACAGTAACGGATTAGCGATGTCGTAAAGAACGGCATGAATAAAGATTCTAATTTATTTTTAATTGATGATAAGTGATATTGATTATTGAAATTTGCCGACTCTTGCCCATTTAAGTGATAATTGACACACGGTCATTAAATAACTGTCAGTTACGATACTTGGACAAATAAACAAAAGTAAAATTTTATTAATTCCAAAACCCGTTTTTTGCCGATTTTTTTTAGTTTTGACAACTTATGCTGTTTTTTCTCTTGATTTTGAAAATACCAATAAAAGAAACGATTGGGAAGGGTCCGTTGACACAATTGGGAAGGTCCGTTGGCGTGATTTGGAAGGGTCCGGTCGTCATTGGGAATGGGTCCGTTTTCCGGACCCATTTTAAGAAGGAAAAAAAACGCTGATTGCCTACGAAATACGGTCAATCTAAGCTTAAAATAATAATGTTCCAGTTAACTTGTGCAGTTGAAGAATATCTGAGGATGTTGCCTTGTATTTTATGCGTCCAAGTGGACGCAGGCTTTAAAATGTTTGCGTCCAGACAGGTAGTTTATGTGTATATGGACGCGGATTTGTGCGTCCCGTAAAACCCTGCATGTAAAAACATATGTTGATTAAAACTATATTTACTTTACACGACTTGCAGTGTTTATTATATATCATAGGCCAAATGATACACAATCCCCCTTATTTTTCTTTCATAAAGTTATATTCTTAAATTTACTTTTCATGGAATAATCTGTTCCCATGACTCTAAAAATGTGCAGTTTTCCCAAGTCTGCTCCCGGCACTTTCATTTAACAATCCATACTAACAAATTGAGCAGTTTAATAAGTTGTTTAAGGCAGAGGGATTATGCCGGCACCTCTTTGGTTTGCAAAGCAATATATTGCGGTACGTATCACGATACGGAACTAGCATATTGCAATATACTGCGGTACGCTTCTGGCGTATCGTGACAGCCCTACTGATTATTATCTTTTGCTTTATGGAAAGAATAAAAGTAAGCTTTTATCTATCGATTGTTGCTATTTTGATCAACACTCATTCACTTTAAGAACAAAATATTTTGCTTTGCGTTTTTAAAGCAATCCGTTAAGACCCTACATAACAGAAGAACGTCCGTATGATAAAATAGTTATGTAGGGTCTTATATTAAGGACTAAGTGAATGCGTTAACAATAACAGAAAGTCCCATGACGGGCCATGTCCTTTTTTACCTACCTCATGACTGTAACAGGTTCAGAACCACACTATTCAAGTACTATTCATCATTTTTCCATCCGATCTTCTCTTAATTATAGCGCATCAAAATCGTAATACTTAAAAATAGAACTTTTCCCAAACATTATTGTTGACGAATTTTAACTTCTAAGGGAAGTAATAATAACTTGACTATCGGCAAGCATAAAACCCAACTTATACGGTCCAGATACCGGATATAAGGGAACAGTCTAATTTACTGACCCTGTTACTGCCATCATATACAATGTATGAAATTACTGAGGATTTCATTTACAACGTGCACCGGAGATTAAAAAAGAAAGACAAGTCCATTATTAATTGTCATTCTTTGAAAAAAATATGGATGTAGATATAGACATAAATTATCAACAATCAATATTTTTGGAAAAGGTCAATAAAACCAGAGAAATAGATGTAACTACATTTTTGTACATCCAGTTATCTATGTCCCAGTATTTGTGTACACCGCAGGTTATGCATGTCCCAATTTTTTGCACATCAAAGTTGATCAATGTCCTAGTATTTTTGTACACCAAAGTTGATCAATGTGCTAGTATTTTTGTACACCAAAGTTGATCAATGTTCTAGTATTTTTGTACACCAAAGTTTATCAATGTTCTGGTATTTTTGTACACCAAAGTTGATCAATGTTCTAGTATTTTTGTACACCAAAGTTTATCAATGTTCTAGTATTTTTGTACACCAAAGTTTATCAATGTTCTAGTATTTTTGTACACCAAAGTTTATCAATGTTCTGGTATTTTTGTACACCAAAGTTTATCAATGTCCTAGTATTTTTGTACACCAAAGTTTATCAATGTTCTAGTATTTTTGTACACCAAAGTTGATCAATGTTCTAGAATTTTTGTACACCAAAGTTGATCAATGTTCTAGTATTTTTGTACACCAAAGTTTATCAATGTTCTGGTATTTTTGTACACCAAAGTTTATCAATGTCCTCGTATTTTTGTACACCAAAGTTTATCAATGTTCTAGTATTCTTGTACACCAAAGTTTATCAATGTCCAAGTATTTTTGTACACCAAAGTTGATCAATGTCCTAGTATTTTTGTACACCAAAGTTTATCAATGTTCTAGTATTTTTGTACACCAAAGTTTTTTAATGTTTTAGTATCCTTTTACACCAAAGATTATCAATGTTTTTGTATTCTGTCCACAAAAGTTTATCAATGTAAAGTATAGTATACTTGTACACCAAAGTTTATCAATGTTATTGTATTCTTGTACACCAAAGTTTATCGATATTCTTGTATACTTAAACACCAATGTTTATCAATGTCTAAGTATTATTTTACATCAAAAATAGTGTACATGAATACTAAAACATTGATAAAATTTGGTGTACAAGAATTTAGGGACCTTTATAACATTTGATTGTCAAGAATGGCGGGATATTGACAACAGTGACTGTGCCCAAACGTTTTCAAATTGTATCATAATTAACAGTAGTCCAAAGGTATTTAGGTTACTATATTCACTCGTATGCTAGTAATTGTAATGATCACCAAACGTGTTTTCTTCCAAGATTACTTTATTCTGACCTGATGCTGACCTGCATGGATGACATCGACAATACTATATTTAATAGTGAACTTTCCGATGAGGAAATCATGAACAGTATAAAACACTTAAGTGCTGATAAAGCTCCAGGTACCGATGAAATTCCACCAAGCTTTTATATACATACAGCAGAACTGTTTTTACCATTGTTTAATAGACTCTTTAACCGTTTATATGTAACTGGAAAATATCCTACAGAATGGAGTAAAGCTATCATTGTGCCGATTCACAAGAAATCTGACACCAACAATCCGGCTAATTATCGTGGCATTTCGCTTCGTAATATAATTGGTAAAATATATACAAGTATCTTAAATCGAAGGCTTACCTTCTTTGCCAACATTAAGAATAAAATCAATGAAGCACAGTCTGGATTCAGATCTGGCTACAGTACAATTGACAATGCTTTTATCCTACAAAGTTTAATATCTAAATGCTTAAGTAAAAAGCGAGGGAAACTATATGTGGCATTCATTGATTTCAAAACTGCATTTGACTCTATTCAACGAAATAAGCTATGGAGTGTTCTCATACAAACTGGTGTACGTGGTAAACTTCTCCTAGCTTTACAATCTATGTATAAGTCAGTCAAAGCTTGCGTTAAAACTTCTGATAGTAACCGAGCATACACCAATTATTTTGACTGCCCTGTTGGCCTCAAGCAAGGTTGTATGTGTTCACCAGTACTTTTCACATTCTTTATAAATGAGCTTGCTGAAAAACTTGACAAAAGTGGCATTAAAGGTGTACAGCTGTTTCCATCTATTACTCAAATATTAAGTCTGTTATTTGCAGACGACGTTGGTCTTGTCTCAGACACAATTATAGGTCTACAAAGACAATTGAATGTCCTTAGTGAGTTTTGTACAACTACAAAACTACATGTACATGTAAATTCACAAAAATCCAAAATTATGATTTTCAAGAGAGGTGGTCAACGAGCACGTAATGAAAAGTGGTATTACAACAACTCTGAACTTGAGATTGTCTCATCATTTACCTATGTTGGAGTGACTTTTACTTCACAGTTATCATTGAACACTTTGGCAACTGAGATGGCAATCAAGGCAAAATGTGTTTTAATCTCAATGCTATCATCTCTTTTTAACTATGGACAACTTCCTAAGAGCATATTCTTTAAACTATTTGACATGAAAATAAAACCTATAATCCTATATGGTAGTGAGCTATGGGGGCACACTCAGCGTAAATATACTGAATCTGTTCATCGATATGCTTGTAAAAGATATATGTGTTCTAGTTTAAAATCATGTAATGCTGCCATACTGGGTGACTGTGGTCGTTACCCTATGTATTTAGACAGTTCAAGGCGATGTATATCCTACTGGATTAGATTATTAAAAATGCCAGAGTACAGAAACGCTAAAAAGTGTTATTTGATGTTAAAACATTATGACAATTGTGGAAGTAATAACTGGGTATCATGTGTACGTGAACTTCTTTGTAAGAATGGTTTTGGTTATGTCTGGATGAGACAATATATTGACAATACTGATATATTTATAAAGCAATTTACAAAACGATTGACTGACAATTATTTACAGACTTGGTATTCTGATATAGAATCCAATAGAAAACTTATAATATATAATAACTTAAATCTAGTTATTGTCATAAATTTTATTTAGATATAGTATGTGTTCGTAAGTTCCGTCATGTTTTATCTGAACTGAGATCAGGTACTCTAAAGCTTGAAGTAGAGACTGGGAGATTCACAAATGTACCATATGAACAACGTATATGTAGACTCTGTCACTTAAATGTTGAAGATATTTATCACTTTGTACTTACATGCGAAATTTACAAACATTTGAGACAAACATATTTACCATCAAAGTATTTTACCAATCCAAATATGCATAAACTTGTTTTATTATTTTCCAGCCAATGTGAACAAACTATTAAAAATCTCGCTTGTTTCATTCTTTATGCTTGGAAGCTGAGAAACCAAAAGCTGATAGATATACAAGCATTATGAAATATATGTACATGTATATATTAAAACGTTATAATTATGTATGTAATATTGTCAAATGATAATTCAATATTGTCTTTCAACATTATAATATGCATATCTTCATGTATATGTTATTACAAATGTATGTATCATGTTATGGGCCGGTGGTCTCTATCATTATTAAATAAACTGTTATTCGATATAAAGGCGCATGTAACAAGGGGCAAGTAATCAAGACTATTATTTAAGGGCCGCATACAAAAAATATTGGTCCGTCACTATACAACTAACCGGATGTTTTAGTATCCCAAAATTCATTTGTCTGCCACGTTCGGTAAAGAAAATATTACACCGGCATCTAATTTATTGATTTAGCAGGTGATTTTGGAATTGACATGGGTGGAAGTCAAAGCACAGAAGTACCCGGGGGAGGAACGGAGGGGTACCACGTATTGAGGGTTAGTAAAATATTCGTTTGCGTTCTCTGTGGCCACTAATCGTTGCTTGTTCCAACCGACTTGGTCGACCAACAAATTCCCATCTAACATTCATTGATTAGCGACCGATATCATTAAAGTAGCATGTCTTCTTGTCTCATGCTGCTGTCTATTCTTGTTTTAATTTTCATTAAATTCTGTTTGGTGTAAATTTACACATGGTATCATATCCTAACATTTCCGTGGGGTCAAATATTTTTGACAACTTGATTCGTCCCCGAACCAGTTCGTACTTGACTAAATACGACACTGACATGGTGTCACAAAATCTAATTTGAATGATTGTCTAAATGTAGCTTTGCTATTGAGTCAAAATCATTTTAGACCCATTTTTTTGCAATAATTTTTCTAACTTGTGGAACTTAAGAGTGAAAAACAGATGGGCACTTTGGTGTGACAACTTCGACCAATGCCAATGGATTAGGGCTCTACACCGGTATACAATATATATCGAATACCGGTATTGTAGGTTCGATAGATATATCGGATCGAACGTTTCCGTATCGAACAAAATATCAATCAATGACGGTCATACAATCAAAGTCCATGGCCTGCAAATCATTTGATATTTTGTATCGCAAAACCATCTGTCTCTTTGTTCCAATTCGGTATATAATAACATGTGGACAAACAATATCATAATTTGACATTCCTGTAAGCAAATGTCTTACACCGGCTACGTCATGTTATGTCCTTTTTCAATCAAAAGAAAGTAAAAGTTGCGGTTAGAATATCCATTATATGTACTTTCGTTTTCAATTGGTCCAGGGAAACCTTAATTATCAATATCCTAAATATAGATCAGTTTTGGGGCCAGAAGTCTCTTGGATTTGTTCGGGTAGATCCGCAATGTATTTAGAGAACTTGATTGATCAGAAGCGATATTCTTGTTAATAGCTGAAGTTTTGAAAGAGTATGCTTTTCCTTTTGCCGATCTTTGTTTTGTGTCATGTAAAAATGAATAACTGGAGATAAATGTTACTAAAACCAAACATCAACAAAATGATTTTATTTTATGCAAATCCTACACTCAAGTACATAAACGATCGATTATCAAACGCACTCCGTCTATGTTGATGTTAATACACAGGCTTTTCGTGTCACAAAACTCGTCTGCAACATTACATTTGTCCGAGAATATGTCGCCTTCATAAATAAAGTTTGGGGTTATTGTACAAGAAATGGACTCATTCTCATACCCAGAGGCTATCTAGATTCTCGAGTAAGATCGAGAAGATAACCTCTGGGTACGAGAATCTGACACACTAAGTGCAATGATAGTTCTTAAAAATGCAAACGTCAAAGACTTTAACATTTAAAATATTAATAAGACAGTGCATTTAGTAGTATGGTGTTATAACATTCAAAATATATGAATAAAATATCACTGTTTTGCAGTTTTATAAAAAATCTATTTTTTATTAAAATATCATATGATATATCGAATATCGATCATTTTGTATCGATACGAATATCGTATCAATCATTCTGACCCATATAGAGCCCTACAATGGATACACAAGTCAGGCATAGACATGGACACTGTCTTGTTTGACCAATTAGCTGATATCTCCAGCACATGGACAAGCCCACTTTGCAGTAGCTCAAACCAATCAACAGTGATCTATGACATCCCAGTTGCCATGACTATTGGCTAATAGTGTTGGCAATTCATACTCTGATGTCACTAGGGTTTCAAAATCAGAAAAAAAATCATAATCGATCATCGAAAATAATTAGACAACGATTTCGATCAATCATCAATCATATAATTGAAACAATTACTCAGAACTTTCATTGGGGATTTCTGAAAATAAATGACAATAAGTTCCAATGGTTTAAGTGATTTTGTTTCATATAATAGAATATTAAATCATGCATTATAAACCTATAATTAGTGGTTTAGTGTTGTTTATGTTAAATAATAAAATCAAAATTTCGGACATTTTCAGTACTCATACAGTATTCGAAAGGGGCTATAATATATATTGTCCAATAATGGCGAATTCCATGTCGTTGACCAAGAATATCAACTCCAATCTCGATGATTTACAATAACCAAGTAGAAGTAAAAGTGTACTCATCATGTTTTTATTGAGAAGACTATTATTCCCATGAAATATTTTTCTTTAGTAATATTAATTAATTAAAACTAGAATGTCTTATTTCAATAATTATGAATAACAGACATTAGCGATTATCAATTGTTGTCTCCCACTTCTAATGAAACAATCAATTATTGAAGATAATCAATCATCTTTAAATCCCTAGATGTCACTGACCCTAAAATTTGCTCCAAACCCAGTTTTAGCTAAACTGACATCACCCTCTTCCTAAACTCAACATTTTCATCAATTAATCTCTTGCCACATCTTAACCGAAACTTTCAACAGACAACCAGCATTTCCAAAGAAAAAGTCTTCTTACATAATCACCATCAACTGTAGGAGTATCACAAAGAAAGGCAAACATTCTCATAGACACTGTTGCTCCAGACATAATAATTATAGCTTGTGAAATAAGGTTACACCAGGACATTAACACTGCCTAGTTCTTTTACCCTGCCCGTGAGTATAATGTATATAGGAACGACTGTAGGTCTGACACCCAAGCTTTAATGTTGGTTTAAAGCATAAGGTCACTTAAGTATTTCATTTAATTATGAACCTCATATTTCAGGTACAAGACAATTCACCTGGTCATTCTGCTGGACTTGAAGCTTTCTTTGATTTTATTGTTGCTATTGGAAATACAAGATTGGTAAGTACATGTACATGTATTTTATTGCTAATTTTAAGTCTCCTTGATTTAAAAAAAAAAGTTGTAAAAAACTGACATATTGACCTCAAGCTCAATGAATTCTATGGAAAATTAAGCATATTTAAGCAGTTTTTTATCAAACAATGGCCAATTTAACTTACTGTACTAAAAATCAATGATATTGCAGGGCATTACATTTTACCCCTTTTTTGCCTCCTCCCGCCTTTTGTTGCTGCTCTCTATGCAGATATAGTTACTTCAAAGCATCTACCCTCGTATGCACCCAGCTCTTTATATTTGCCTACCTGCCCTTTTTCGGACATATTGAAAAATCACTAAATGATTATGTTGTCATGGGAAGTTATTTTAGCCGAACTGATCTATGATAATTTCCAACCCAACAAAGTTATTCTGACTGACTATATGTATGTTTATTATTACAGAACAAAGATAATGATACTTTAAAGGAGCTACTGAAATCAAATATAGAGAAACCAGTCCAGATGACTGTGTATAGTTCTAAGACACAGTCTGTTAGAGATGTATTTATAACACCAAGTCATAATTGGGGAGGTCAAGGTCTTCTAGGTGTTAGTATCAGGTATGTTAGTTTTAAAATTATCTTGATTTAGCTGTTAAACAGTTACCAGGCACATACTTCCATTAGTTACTGAAAACTGCCCTAACTGATTTTGAATCTTTGGTAGGAGGCAGAATGGCCATAGAAATAATTTCATGAACAAATTCTACAAAATTATGCCCTGCCCTGAAATCCAACCCAGGACCTCTCAAATAGTAGACTTGTACCCTACCAACTGAGCTAGCTGGGCAGCTTTATAAATAATTACGATGTAAATTCAAATTTATTAAGTGCCTTTTTCATTTATTTTGTTTCGGGTTAAAATTTAATTAAGTATTACAGTAATTGCTTAAAATTTTTATGAGCCCGATTTAGTATGTTTTTATACTGAAGTGCAAACATATCAACTAGTCCCACTATTTGAAATAAGTGATTTTTTGCTAGCGCCAGTCACTTGCCCCGAGCCTTAGGCTAGTGAGTTAAGATGAAGACTGGTATTATTCATATGTTTGAGTCTTATTTGTACAGCCCAATTGATTTGTACATCATAAAATGAAGATAACTTAAACTTAAACTTTTTCATTTGATTAAACGCCTATTTCTATGTTACATATTCAATGGCGTTGTACAAAAATGTTATAAAGAAAATAATAATAAATACATGTAAGTAAAAACCCTCCACCATAAAAACATATGTATATACAATAACACAAATAAATAAAAAGCCTTTATAATTCATATTTTTGGACATACATCCTTCACAGTTCATGATTCCACCTAAGTTTACATTTTTATCACTAATTTCTTATTTATTTCTATTTATTTTACATTGAAAATTAGTGTCCTGAACAGTATAACATAATGCCACTGTTAACCGGACATGTCCTGAACAGTGTAACATAATGCCACTGTTAACCAGACAATTCCCCAAAGGTGTCGAAACATCACCTTTAAAGGGCCCTTAATACATCCCCAAAGGTGTCGAAACATCACCTTTAAAGGGACAATTTATTTAGGTTGTCATTGCAGTCATATGAAACAAGGTATTAAATGACCGAGAGCGAGGCAATCCTCATTCCCATGTCACAATGCACTCACTCAATCACTTAGTATGTTTACCGTAATTGTAAGGTGAGGCATTAGCAAGCCATGTCAGTTTTAGAATAGATCATAGAAAGTAGAGAAATAATGAGTTTTCAATCGTTTTTTGAATACATCCAAAGTAGGTGATAATTTGATATCATCTGGTAGCTTATTCCATAGCATGGGACCAACTGTACTGAAGCTTCTGTCACTGAATGTTTTTTTCTTATTTATTGGTATCAAAAAAAAAACTTATTATGCTTGTTATACTGTGAAATTTTAAATTGACTCGGAAACAATTATTTTTATTTCTTTTATAATATTTGTTGGTTTTTTTTCTAGATTTTGTTCATTTGAAGGAGCCAATGAAAATGTGTGGCATGTATTGGTAAGTCAATTATCTCATTTATTATTGTTTTGGAATAGTTATAGTACTTGTACAGTTTACAACATGTCACGCATTGTCAACTGACCACCAGAATATAACAATGGCCAAGAAATTATTAAAAGAAGTTAAAAGTTGGTAAAGCTCCACTTATTCCCAAATAAAAGTAAAAGTATTGTAGGTGTATCATTCATCCCCTCAAATGTTTCAAGCACTAGCCCAAATTATTATGTAATATGATGAAGGACAAAACTATTAAGTAGCTGAACAAAGTTCACTACCTCAAATCAGTTTTTACCAGTTCCAGTCTTTGGGCTAGTTGGTCAAGGCAATGACTGAGTGTTTCAGTGAATATATTTAACAAATAATACATGGCCATGTGGACAATATGCAAGTTATTGGACTGGTTGGACAGACTGAGGAAGGTATTTGGCTCGAAGCGCAGCTTTTCTGACCAACCAGTCCGTAAAATTGCATATTGCTTGCAATGACATGTGTAATTTTTTATATTATACCGAATTTAAATCCTTTCACCACTCTTGTTGCAGTCATTTTACTATAATGTGTTTCAAATGATAATTCTATTCCACAGTAAGTCAAATATCTCAAACCCCAGTCTGACTTTCATTTTCTTAGCAAGATAACATGCTTTTCCTGTTATAATACTTCATTTTTGTTAATAGACTGGGCAAAGTCGTCTGTTTTATTTGGCTGTGTAATTAGCACATTGTGAAAGTCGCGTTAAATAAGACTGATCAATATAAGAATTATGGACTGGGTAGCCGGTCAATATGTGATTTATGGACTGGATGACGTAACATTAAATATAGAGGACTTTATGCAAATGAGGTATAATATTAAGAGATATATCATAGATACAATGTTTATATTACAGGATGTTCAAGCTAATTCTCCTGCAGATCTTGCTGGTTTAAAATCAAATACAGATTATATTATTGGTGCAGATTCAGTCTTACATGAGGTTTGTTAATTCTTCTTCCTTGAATAATTTTTCATTTATAATTATTACTCTCTTCTGTTTCTGCTTTTCTGGTCTTAACAGATCAAAGTTTTAAAGATTTTTCTTGCTGACAGTTCTTGCTTTCCATATGTCATATTTTAGCATGATGATAAATTCCAAAATTGTGATAAAAAGATGTGTGTATGCATAAATCATCTAATTTTCAGATGTTTCATACTTCCTGTAGCTTAGTAAAATACAAGAATGTGGATTTTAAGTACAACAGCGATTTTTATGTCTCATTAAGCTCTAATACACTTAGTTCGTTGAATGGAACTACTAGGGAAATGTTGTGTACTCTAGATTTAAGCTGTTGGCAATTTAGTAAAATGCACATTTTTATGACATCTGTTAGTCAGTCTGAAATCTCAAATGTTACATCCCTTGAATATGGTGGCTAGTTTATGCCATGTCGTATTTTCGTTTCTTTGCTGCGAAGATTAGAAAACACGAAGGCATGATAAATCCATAGTTTGTCTTATCTTCGCATTTTGGTTTTTTCTAATCTTTGCGGCCAAGGAATGAAAATCCAACAGAATAAATATCATAAAATATGACTATACGTCAGATAAAATGTGTGGTGTTTTTATACGCCCGTTTTGAAAAAACGGTCGTATTATGTTATGATGTTGTCCGTCCGTCCGTCCGTCCGTCTGTCCGTCCGTGGACAATTGCTTGTCCGGATGATAACTCAAGAAAGGATATACCTAGGTTCCTATAATTTTATGTGTGGATAGCCCTTGGGTAAAGAAGGTTCCCTATAGATTTTGAGACCCCAGGGTTAAAGGTCAAGGTCACTGGGACTTAAAATAGGTAAAACTTGTCCGGACAATAACTGAACCACCAATGTACCTAAGTTCACCAAATTTAATGTAAGAGTAGCCCATGTGTCAAAGATGTTCCCTATTGGTTTTGGGGCCCCTGCATGAAAGGTCAAGGTCACAGTGGCATCATATGGGGAAAAAACTTGTCCTGACAATAACTTAACAACCAATCTACCTAGGCTCACCAAATTTTATGTGAGAGAAGCCCATGTGTCAAGGATGTTCCCAATTGGTTTTGGGGCCCCTGGGTCAAAGGTCAAGGTCACTGGGACATCAAATTGAAAAACCTTGTCCGGACCATAACTCAACAACGCCTGTACCTAGGTTCACCAAATTTTATGTAAGAGTAGCCCATGTGTCAAAGATGTGCCCTATAGGTTTATGGGGTCCAGGTTCAAAGGTCAAGGTCACAGGGGCATTATATGGAAAAACTTTGTCCAGACAATAACTGAAAGACCAATGTACCTAGGTTCACCAAATTTTATGTAAGAGTACCCCATGTGTCAAGAATATGCCCTATTGATTTTGGGGCCCCTGGGTCAAAGTTCAAGGTCACAGTGGCATGATATTGAAAAACATTGTCCGGGTAATAACTCAACAATGACTGTACCTAGGTTAACCAAATTTCATGTGAGAGTAGCCCATGTGTCAAGGATGTACCTTATCAGTTTTGGGAAAACAGGGTTAAGTTTAAATCTTAAACCAGAAGATATCAAATTACCAAGCTGTGACTTCAAATGTTCTATCAATATGTTTATAAAGTCAAAGCGGCAAAAAATGAAACACTTGTCCAGACAATAACTGAACCACCAATGTACCTAGGTTCTCCAAATTTTATGTGAGGGTAGCCCTTGGGTAAAGGTTATGCCCTATTGGTTTTGGGGCTCCTGGGTCACAGGTCAAGGTCACAGGGGCATCATATTGAAAATCCTTGTTTGGACAATAACTCATCAACTACTGTACCTAGGTTCACAAAATTTTATGTGAAGGTAGCCCTTGTGTCAAGGATGTTCCCAATAGGTTTTTGGGCCCCAGACCCAAAGGTCAAGGTCACAGAGACATCATATGGAAAAACCTTGTCCAGACAATAACTGAACAACCAATGTACCTAGGTTCACTAAATTTTATGTGAAAGTAGCCCATGTCTCAAGGTTATGCCCTATTGGTTTTGGGGCGCCTTGGTCAAAGGTCAAGGTCACAGGGGCATCATATTGAAAAACATTGTCCGTGTAGTAAATCAACAATGACTGCACTCAAGTTCACCAAATTTCATGTGAGAGTAGCCCATGTGTCAAGGATGTTCCCTATTGATTCTGGGGCCCCTGGGTCAAGTTTAAGCCATCATCCAGAAGATATCAAATTACCAAGCAGAGACTTCAAATGTTCAATCAATATGTTAATAAAGTCAAAATGGCAAACCATGGAAATAATGCTATATTTAATAAGTAAAATGAATTTAGTTCACCAAATTTTATGTGAGGGTAGCCCATGTGTTAAGGATGTTCCCAATTGGTTTTGGGTCAAAACTGGGTCAAAGATCTAGGTCACAGGGGCATCATATGGACAATCCTTGTCCGGACAATAACTAAACAATGATTGTACCTAGGTTAACCAAATTTTATGTGGATCAGCCCATTTGTCAAGATGTAATGTGTTGATAGCTCTTTGGTATCTGATGTTCTCTTTTGATTTGGAAACCCCAGGGACAAAAGTCAAGGTCACAGGGACTTAATTCATATTGAAACATTTTCCGGACAGTAACTCAATAATAATTGTACCTACATTGTAGGTTTTCCAAATCTTATTTAAGGGTAGCCTTAATGTCTAGCATATGCCCCTTTGGTTTTAGGTCCCTGTGTTAAAGGTTAAAGTCAAAAGAAAAATCATGAGGAAAAACCTTGTCCAACAACCAACTTTACCTAATATCACCAAATTTTATGTATAAATACTCTTTGGGTCAAGGGCGAGAACTTTTGGTTCTGAGGCCCCAGGGTCAAGGTCACTGGAAGTTTGTATGGGAAAACTTTGTGTCGGTGATAAATCAACCATGGCTGTACCTAGGTTCTCAAAATCTTTGCTTTGGATAGCCCTCCTGTTAAGAATGGGACCTATTCTGAGCTCCCGGGGTCATTGGTCAAGGTCACAGGGACTTTATATGAGATAGAACACAGCATGGACTGCACACGGGCGTATAATGCCCCGCCCAGCGGAGCTCTTGTTACATTTCATCTGTCGTATCTTTGTTTTTTCATTCCTTCACCACGAAGGTTAAAAAAACCAAGGCACAAAAAATTCATAGTTTGGCCATTCTTTGCATTTTTAGCCGGATTTTTCAACGAAAAAATTCGGCTAATAGTTTGGCGAACACGGGCGGGCGGGTGGGCGGGCTTTCGTCCGTGTCGTTAACAATTGCGTTAAAGTTTTTATTGTACCATGTATTTCTGCCATTTAAAGTCAGATCTCTACGAAACTTTATACAATGATAACATACCATGTGATGAACAGAATTAGACAGTAACCGCAACTCTACCTTGCTTAATTATGGATTATTGCCCTTTGTAATTTCGGGTGTCTGGTGTTGTTAACAATTGCGTTTAAGTTTTTAATTTAGCATATATTTCTGCCATTTATTGTCAGATTTTTATGAAACTTCATACAATGATAACATACCATGTGATGAACAGATTAAGACAGTAACCACAACTCTACCTGGCTTAAAAATGGATTATTTCCCTTTGTTTTTTTTGCGTTAAAGTTTTCAAATTGTTGGATATCTCTGCCATTTATGGTTAGATGTTTATGAAATTTCATACAATGATTACATACCATCTGTTGCAAAGAATTGGACAGTAACCACAACTCTACCTGGGTTAATTATGGATTATTACCCTTTGTAATTTTTGCATTTAATTTCAAATTGTTTGATATCTCTGCCATTTCTGGTTAGATGTTTACAAAATTTCATACAATGATTACATACCATCTGTTGAAAAGAATTAGACAGTAATGGCAACTCTACCTGACTTAATAATGGATTATTTCCCTTTGTTTTTTGCGTTAAATTTTTCAAATTGTTGGATATCTCTGCCATTTATGGTTAGATGTTTATGAAATTTCATACAATGATTACATACCTTCTGTTGAAAAGAATTAGACAGTAACAGCAACTCCACCTGGCTTAATAATGGATTATTTCCCTTTGTTTTTTGTGTTAAATTTTTCAAATTGTTGGATATCTCTGTTATTTATGGTTTGATGTTTACGAAGTTTCATACAATGATAGCATACCATGTGATGAACAGATTAAGACAGTAACCGCAACTCTACCTGGCTTAAAAATGGATTATTTCCCTTTGTTTTTTTTGCGTTAAAGTTTTCAAATTGTTGGATATCTCTGCCATTTATGGTTAGATGTTTATGAAATTTCATACAATGATTACATACCATCTGTTGAAAAGAATTAGACAGTAACAACAACTCTACCTGGCTTAAAAATGGATTATTTCCCTTAGTATTTTTTATGTTAAAGTTTTCAGTATGTTGGATCTCTCCAATAGCAAGTATTCTGGCATTTTCCAGTCATATTTTCCCGCCATTTTGTTTCAACCATTTCACCATTTGCCATACAAGGTTTTTTTTTAACAAAATTCTCTCGCCAATTTCATATCATTAGCTTTGCATTATTTTCATCCATAGTTTTCATGTCTTATGCCATCTTAGTCAAATACCAACAAAAACTCAGAAAAGATACAATAGGACATATATATAGTTGATGAAACTCTTTATTCCTTTAAGATTAATTATTGCCCTTTGTATTCCTTCTAATAAGCAATATATCAAATGACTTTCTTTTGTAACAACGTAAACTTGTTCTCAATGTTCCCATATGCAGAAAAATCCGGCTTTAATGTGGCTCCCACATTATCTTTCTTGTTGTTTTTTTTCTAATCTTTGCGGTGAAGAAACGAAAATATGACATGGCGTAAATCAGCTACCATGTTATATTATTTTGTGACATTCTTACATCTTGTTTATTTCTATATTTCAGTCTGAAGATTTATTTACATTAATAGAATCCCATGAGGGTAAACCATTAAAGTTATATGTCTATAATTGTGACAGTGACTCGTGTAGAGAAGTTACTATTACACCAAATACATCCTGGGGTGGAGAAGGAAGGTATTATACTTGTTTTTATTTCATTCTTATTATCTTACCACCAATCAGTATTTATTTTATGTTCCTATCATTAGAGCTTCAGATATCTTTTTAAGCCAATAAGTACTTACCCATCAAATTATTGTTAAGGCGATAACCTACAAAAATCATAAACCAAATGAGTAATTAAACTTTTTTGGCACACAATCTTAGATCCAGTTATTCGTTATGTACTTTGGGGCTGTAATGTTAAAAAAAACCCGGGTCGATAGCGCAGTTGGTAGTGCGCCGGGATTTGGATACTCGTGCCCGAGGGGGGGGGGTTCGAATCCCACCCGGGGAGGTTATACCCTTCCATGAAAATTTGACAATAATGTCGATTTTCCTCCATTGATTAGATAATATGGAGAAGTTTCCAACCTTGTGGAAGGGTAGGTGAGTACTGGTTATAGACAATGGTCCAGGAAAACTATGTCAGGTGCGCTGGATGCCGTAAAATGACCTAAATTGTGTTGATACGGCGTTAACTCCAATAAATAATTAAATAAAATAAATGTTCAAAAATAATTTCGCTGGGGTTTTTTGATAACAAACTTCCAAAAAGATTTCCTGTCACCATTGCAAGGGCAATAACTCTCATGTTGCCGGGTAGAAATATATATATACAATGTTAACATTTACAATTTCAGTCTTGGATGTGGTATTGGTTATGGTTATTTACATAGGATTCCTAAATCTCATTTTCCTTCATCTAAGTCTGGTAGTAATACTCCTCATTCCATGTTAAATCAAGTTAATACATCTACTATGGTTACTGGTAATACAATGGTTGGTACTACACAAGGATTAGCTAATCTTAATCTAAATACTGGTAAGTACTCTATTCTGTTGTATGTAAATGTATCTATGTCTGTATATTTTCAGCATTTGCAATTTTAGCAATGACATTTTCTTGGTTATTCTCTCCACTTGTAGAAATTTGTGTATCTTTAACTATATTTTTAGCCGCGGCCATGGAGTAGTGGTTAGCATGTCTGACTTCTAATCCGGAGATCGAGGGTTCAAAGGCGGTCGCGGTAGGTCATACCCTATACATGAGTTGTCGGCCTCGTGGTGGGGTAAGTTAGTACTGGTGATAGAAAAATGTCCAGGAAACCTATAGTAGGAAGTACTAGCCGTCGTATATATGACTTAAATATGTGTTGAATACGACAAACTATATTTATAAGATAATTTCCAGAATAAGTTTGCATGGTTGTTTACTAATACTGCTAAGAATCCTTTCCTAATTTTAAAGTTTGCTATGTTCCTTGTCAAAGTATTTTTACAGTTTTTATAGTAGCTAATTGACAGTACATACTTTACAGTTTTGAAACATTTTCCTTTTTTATGAAAGTCTGTTATCTTACAGAGTTTCTCCTTGTGTGTTAACAATTATATTTTATACAAAAGAGAACACATTTGTTGACATTCTACCTCAAATTTTTTAAAATTTCATGTAGCCAATCATGTATTTTGTGATATTTTGTTTACTAGTCTATGGTTATTGGAATGGTTAGTTTTGCCTGCCTGGCTAGCTCAGTCTGTGGCTTACACCTCTACTGATAAAGAGGTCCTGTGGGTTCCGATTCCAGGATAGGGCATGCTTTTATGGAGTTTGGTTATGAAATAGTTTCTATGGCTATTCTCCTTCCTACCACTGATTCTAAAACCGTGTAAGGCAGTTGTGAGTCACCAGGCATTTTTGCCTAATATAACAGGGGCCGTTAACAGGCACTATCCGCTCTTGAAATTTCTTTAAAATCATGCCGATTTCCCCATATTTGAGGTTTACCTTGGATATTTTGTTCCCCTTTCTATGAAAGATTTCCCCAAATGTTCTATATATAAAAAGGCCACAGGCCCCTGCCCCAAGTACTGAAAAAAAGCTCCGGTCACTGACAGGAGTATGTGCCTAGTAACTGGTTAACAGCTAAACCCAGATATTTAGCCTTTCTAATTAGTAGGCTGACTGACTACCTTGATATGACTTCTACAATGTTTTGTTATGGCTTAACAACCAACAATATTTGTCAATTGTTGTATATTTCAGGTACACCAACAATTCCAGGTATTCCACAAGCAACTAGTGGTCAATCTTTACCTGGACAAATTGGTCAATCGTTACCAGGACAACAAACATTACCTTCACAACCTACACCATTACCAAACTTCTCACAATCTAGTATGGCAGGGGCTGGTATGTCATTGTTTTATAACTTTAAAATAACTTATATTTTATCAATTGCTTTATCACCCAGGGCTCGAATTGAGGCTCGCAAAAATGTGAGTGGATTTTAAATATAGCAAGTACTTTCACTCTAACTCGCAATTTTTTTGCGTTTTGAAATCGATGCAATAATATTACTGTCATGAATTATGAGGCTCGAATCAGTGTTGAAACTGACTCATAGATCAATAGTATCAATTAAATTTTCACCGTACAAAACTTGGTTGATATTCTTTATCTATCCTACAATAAGGTCCTTGCCCTATTCATAGTAAGATATAGTTCTATTTTGTTTATTGCATATATGAATATTAAGTACATTTGCTATTGAAATTTTGAGAATAAATTGCGAGTGATTTTCTCATTTGCGAGTTGAAATAAAATTAACTCACAAAAATTTGCCAGTCCAATTTTTGTTAAATTCGAGCCCTCTTTTTCATCATCTGATGAAACTTACTTATTTTATTTTTCTGTTCTTTGTTCATCAGGAATAGTGATAGATTACTGTCATGTGAAATTGAATTTTTTAATTGATTACATGGATAAAAAGCAGTGGCTGGTATGTCATTGTAAAGAATTGTAGTTAGTTTTCCTGGCCTATTCAGTCTTGTCTATAAATTCATTCATTTTTTAAACCAAGACTAAAACAAATGTCACTTAAGTTGCCAGTATTTATCCATCAGGGAAAACTTAAGATTTTAAACATTTCCTAACTGTTTTGTCTAATCACATTATTTTGTTCATCACAATATTGATGAACATATTTTGTACAGTTAAGTTCCTCTTGTAAAAAAGTAAAAGTAATTGCACTTTACAGTCTGAGATTCATGCATACACACATTCACTAACTACAGCTATTGGGCTACTGGTATCTATCAATCAATCTCCCTGGGGAGTCTTTTTTACTCCGCTTATGAGTGCAGTCGACAAATTGGCACAACCAAATTATACCACCTGCGCAGGTACACCTGGGTGGAGTGAAGCAATCGCAAGTAAATTTCTTGCTCAAGGAAATTAGCAGTGCCCCTAGTGGGATTCAAACCCAGGACGTCTTGATCCCTAAGTGTTCGTCTCACCACTGGATTACTGCTCCTTGTAGGGCCATCATTTTTGATGGTCTTAATAGTGGAGTGTTCTTTATATAGAAACTTAATGGAATCTTTTCTATAGATGATTCAATATCTGTATGCAAATTTGATCATATACTAACAAATAGTCATGATATGCAATTTATGACCATCTAGAACTGTTATTTAATATGTGTTATTTCATATTGTTCTCAACATTTTGAGTGTTATATAAATATTCTATATTATTATTTTTCAGGTTTACCCATACAGTCAACGCTTCCTAATTTAGGAACTATGCCAGGCCCCTTACCGCCATTACAAGCTCCTATATCAATACCAGGAATGCCACCTATATCATTTCCTCCCCTTACTGCAGGTACGTACATTTAAACCTTACAAAATATTCCATGACTTAACCTTTAAGAATATTGAACAAAAAAAACAAACATTTTGTCCAATCAAAAACATGTTAACATTGAAGCACAAGGTCAAGGTTTGCACATATGTATTTTTAATTCAAATAAAAACGTTGCACGTTGCCATTTGTCTAGACATTTTCTTTAATGTCATAAGCCTAAATTTTCCAGGTTTTTCTAAGATTTTTTCCAACTGCACTTACCTTTCAAATTATGAAGTTGAGCATCCAAAGTTTGGATTAAAGGATTTGTGAGACAATTATACAATATTATAAAAGTACTTAATATACTGATATGTTGACAGCATGGGTCTTTGACCTTCTGGTGTTTATATAAATCAGCTTGTTAATCTTGTTGTTAAAACTTGATTTTCCTGAAAAATACTAGAAGAAACATACTGATCAGAAACACTCTGTAAATAGCCACAAGTGCCATCATTTAAGCTTCTGAGTGCTGAGTGACTGGTCTAGTATGATAGAGTAGTTGATATCGACCAAAAAGTGGAAGTTTTAAAAACTACTTTAATTGCGGTTGATGATTTAAGAATGAACTATGCATGCATAAAAATTTATTATAATACTTTAAACAAAAT
This sequence comes from Mactra quadrangularis, assembly GCA_025267735.1. Lineage (NCBI taxonomy): Eukaryota > Metazoa > Mollusca > Bivalvia > Venerida > Mactridae > Mactra > Mactra quadrangularis. Next base: position 3,281,582 of record CM046297.1, read on the forward strand.
TTGCAGGCTTTTGATTGGCTGATCGGGTCCGCGACAAAGTCCATATATACCGCCTGTGAGTTCATATAACGGTGACCCCTTGGGTAGCCTCTCAAAATAATTCAATGTAAATTCTTGTCTAATGTTCGCTATTTTGTTCTTCGATTCGAAAATGTTTTTCTTTGAATTCTTGACATTAATGAGCAAAAAAGACATAATGATGTCCCGTTCTTTATAACCCCTTGGCTAATACTATTATGTACCCTCAGGGTAGAAGAACCGATATACACCGTCAAAAATCTTTATAAGTAATAATATAATATTTGTATATTTATCACAGGTGGTACAACACAGTTTCCTGGACAATTTACTTTACCAATGTCTATGCCTCCTGTATCATTACCAAACTTTCCTACGTCTTCTTTACCAGGAATGCAAGGTATAATATATGGTACACATTATTTGTTAAACTTGCAATGCCCTCTAAATATATAAGAACAAAATCATGTTTTTACAATAAGTTGATTAAATGTCTCTTATAAAAAAGCTCCAAAAGAGTCGTAATTCAAAAGTTATTAATTAGTTTTTTAAAATATGATACAAACGGAGTTAATATACTGAAAGAAACTTCTAAGCACCCCAATTTTCATATTGTTGGCAACTTTTATTTTTCAACATAAATGTCCGATCGATGATGAAAATTTGTATAGGACCATACTTTCGTCTGCTTGCTGCATGTTTTTCATGCCTCTATATCTACTATGCAAAACTGGTTTTGTCATTCATGTGTTGAAAAGCAGAAATGGACACATGCTTTCTAAGCAAAAATCCCACTTGGTCAGTTTTGGTGAAAATGAGTGTGCTGATATTCACAACAAAAAATAAAAAAATGACTCGAATGTCACTACAAGAACTAGGAATTGCCTTAGGTCTTTTGCAGGGCAGTTGGTCACCTGCAGAGATTAGATTTCTAATTGCTATTTTTTCTCATACCTTTTATGGTAATTCTGTTGCTTTTTCATGTTTTGCACCACCACTTTCAAAACACCTGGATTTCATGTAAGAAAATGCTCATGAAATAACATTTTCTAAGCTTGCCTTTCCCATCACAAGATGTCTCATGTGGGCCCCATGTCCCAAATAGTCATGGATTTATAATAAAGCATGAAATCGTAAATATGAAATAAATCAACTAAAATTTGTTGGGTTTTTTTTCAGGATCAATGGCCACACCTAATGTTCTTAGTCAAACTGCAGGGGCTGCAGCCCCTTCAACCTTACCACAAGGATTACCTGTGCAATCTCCAGATCAGGGGACATCACTACCAAATAACATAATACCAGGATTATCTCCCTTGACAAATGATGGTCAAGCTGGAGCCCAAGTTCTGGCACCAGTATCTACAGCAGAGACGACAGATTCAAAGAATGTACAAAATGATGGAGCAGCAGCTTCATAACAAGATTGCATTGAATTGACATTAAACTATAGATGTAACATAATACTAATATATATGTAACTTATTCTTGTATCTTACTGCTTCATGAAACACTTTATTTTAGAACATTTAAAGCTGCTTGCTCAGAGAGTTTGGCAAACTTTTTTAATTGCCCATTAATATCCGTAATTGTGTTAAGAAAAATATAACTATTAGGGCTGCTGCAGGTATCCGAGTACTCTGATATATGATTCAAACCAGAAAATCGAGTATGAATATTCGTCACGTCCAAAATTGCCAGATCGCGAGCTATTTTTAGAAAGTAATGAATGAACATTTTCAGCTTAATTACCTCTGAAAACGAATCACACTACAAATTAAAACTTTAATTTACGTACTATGCACACCACTCGACCACACCAGGAAATAAACAAACAAGGCGTTAGCTTACAGTAAAGCTTCCAATGGTGTTAGTTTTGAAAACATTTCCATGTTGTAAAAGCTTCTGTAATTCTTCACTCATTTTTTGTTGTAACAAGAATTCCTGTACGATTCTCCATATGAAGTGACTTGAGGTTGGATTGGTGAATCCATACACATGAATCGTGGTTCTGGGATCCTCAGCCCTAATAATTATGCCAGAGAGACAATACAGCAGAATTTACTTGAACACGACTATTCAAGGGAGATTATTGTGGCCTGAAAGCTTTAACAATAACAAATCTTAATATTTAAGGCTAGCTGACTTATACAATTTGAGAAGTACATAGTTTATGTCACAAAAACACACTTAAATCATATATAACATGGTTAACTGGGGTTGATTTTTATACAAAAAATCACCATGAACACCAAGAATCACACTTGAACAGTTGGGTGTCTATTTGCACTAAAATACTCATAAACAGAACACTGCATTGAAATTAATCTATACAATTTTAAGTTTTAGAAACATTGATATTTCAGTTGAAATCTGTGAACAAGCTGGTTTACAATGTTTGTTGGATCTTGTCCCAATATCGTACAAGATTTGTTATTTGGTTGGCAGTAATTTTCACTGGCCTGAATCTACTTTCACCAATCCTAGGCTAGTGGGTTACAACAATGACTGCTTTATAAAGATGTAGTATGTGGGCGGTCAGTTGTTTCACATGTCAGCAAGCCATAACTTTCACACTTTCACTTCTAATGACTTGGGCCAAAAAATCTGTGCTCAGGGCACGGTTAAAAAAGTCAGGTATGGTTGGTTCCAAGTATTTTTTGTTCTTTTTTAACGGAACCAATTTTGATGTTCACTAATAATCTTCTTCTTGTCAATATTCCTGAAGGTAAAATTCAATTCTGAAAAAACAACTAGGGTCAGCGAGATTAGCTTGGTAGGGTCAGGTTGCCCTATACACAAGATTTCTTTAAGTTTTGCTGTACACTTATAGATACATTGTACTACTGAATTGTTAATGATTTTTTATATATTTGTCTAAAACAGATATGGTCTTTTATTATCATAGTATCAAAAATCTTACGATGGACTTGGCAAGGTATGTATAATGTATAATGATTTACGCCAAAAAATCTGCTGTTAGATCTTAGATACTATGTAAACCCTTGGGTCACTTTTTTATTTGATGATACAATATATTGTTGTCTTGATGAGCTTAGTTGGAATTAATTGTAATCCTGGATTAGCTTAGATAAATCTCATATTTATTCCTTTTCCGGAAAATTCATGGAAAAGTGAGATTTTTCTGGAAAATTCATTGAATTCTGGTATTCAAAATCTGTGTAAACCCTGCTGATGGAAAAGGGAAAAATTTAATCCGAGTTGTCTGTAGTCTAGTGCTAATTGAAGCTGTATAAAATTAGCATACGTTTGAATCACATCCAAAACCAATCTAATTGTTTCTTTCAGCGAGAAACCTTATCTTACTTACGTAATACTGAGTGACCTGGAAGCAGACTAGAGTGAGTTTTTTTTTAAGTTGTAACATTTTGTTTCACAATAGAGTTGAAATAAAATTGTATTAACTAAATCGTTGTATTGTTTGTTTTATTTATATATTGAAGTTGAACTCTTAATTGTATGTTTCTTAGATATGTCGACATAATCATGAGCTTTATTGTACAGCATTGATGTTTCTATTGTAATTTAGGGTGTCACAATAAAATTATTAAACAAATAAAATCAGTCAATTGTTTGTTTGAAATTATTTTTGAATCTTTTATTTGTGAACATAGTTCTTATGTACAACCATTTATCTAGATAAACTGTACACAAAATAATTATTCAGGGCTCGAATTTAACAAAAAATGGGACTTACAAATTTTTGTGAGTTGATTTTATTTCAACTCGAAAAATGAAAAAAATTACTCACATTTTTTTCTCCTAATTTTTGACTTTACGAACAGTGTAAGATTTAAGTCTCTCAATTTACTTAGTAATCGAAAACAAGTCGCATATTTGGGTCATTTATACGATCTAATCATTAATCTTCCACACAATTTTACATAGTTGCTACCAGGGTATCATGGTTTGCAGACGTAATTTTTCAAAACATCAAAATTTAGCTTTTGATGTCGGTGGCAAGTATACTCGAGACACTCATTGTATCATGTAGTATTACAGATAAGTAAAGCAAGAAAACCCTGCTATCAATCTATGTGGCTGTTCCAATGCTGATGTGAAACTTATTAGTTTAGACAGTAATAATTTGTGGCAATTTGAACTCGCGTAAAATTTGCAAGTTCAAAGTAAAGTTACTAACAATTTCCAATATCTACTCGCATTTTGCGAGTATGCGAGCATAAATTCGAGCCCTGCATTGTTACATTGATACATTTGGAACCTAGTATAAAAACATGATCAGCCTATCTAATGTTGCAATTGTATATGTTTTCAACCCTAAACAGTGTTATGTGGAGGTCAGTCTATAAAAATTGTCAAAATTTTAACTGTAAGTTGTATATACCTTAACCCCATTAATTTGAATACTCGCTACAGTATGTCAGCTTTCATAATTGATTTAAATCAGCTAGGTTAATGTATGCACCACTGATAGTTAAATAAAATTTAACAATAATATTGCCTCATCTGACTCTTTCAATGAAAGAGTATAGTGATTTGAAATGAACATTTTATTTGAATCGTTCCAAGATGGTACAATGGTTTCCACCATTTTTAAGATTTGTCCGACGTAACCTCTCAAAGGGAAGGTACTGTACAGTAATTCACAGTCATAATTGTAACAGATATGTTAAAAATTTATAAATACAATGTTATCTGATGTATTGTTTAGTTTTTCTCAAAAAAGCCTATATTATTTCAGTTGGTCTTTTAGTAAATAGGTAAATAGAGTTGTGTGACTACGAGCCTGTTGCCATAACATATCTCTATGTTCCCCCTGGTACCATAAATTTGATGAAAAGGATACATGTACAAGGACACAAATCAATACGTCTCTAAATGCTTGGGCAACAGGCATTACTTATTCATTGTGTGACCAACCATGAAATATGGACTTTTTGACAAGTAAAAATACCTACATGTTATGTACATTTTGAAATCTGGATTATTTCCTTGGTCTTATTATAGACTTGAAGAAAAATTTAGAATTTCAGAAACTTTATATTGTTTTTCTTTTTTGTATAATCACTTTGTATTCTTGTACAAGGGTACTCAGTTGTAATTGTGGACATATAAGACATGAGGAGTAGGAGAGACTATGTTATTAATAGAAGAATGTTGGATGTGTTCTACTGATGTTTTGTAAAACATTTACTCTAAAATGTTGTTAATCTAGAATGGATGCAAATTTTTGTAAAGTAAATGGCTCTGCAACACTATATCATGGTTTTGTGTTTTTTATCCATTGATAGATTGATTTATAACCATTCCAGTTATGATTACTGATGTGTGTGGTGGCCGTTGTTTAGCTTTTATTATTCATTATGTTTATAAAGACCCTGTTCTGTAAGGAAATAGCATGCCAGCACTTTTTGAAAGCAATTCAATATAGTTAAGAGCTCTACCAAATGGCTTGCTTCAAACTAACAAATTCAAGATGGCCACTTCAGAATGGTAACAAATGAAAAATATTCTAATCAATTATCACTGCAATTATTCTTTAATTGCTTTGAGGGAATTTATGTATTAAATGAACAAGAGCTCTACTGAGTGGGGCAAAATACACCTGAAGATGGGTCAACTAGAAACAAGAGTTACAAGAATTTTAAGGCAAGTAATGAAGGAGAAGTTGTCTGCACAAGAATTAGTTTTAAAGTATATTGAAAAGGCAAATATTTTAAAAAGAAAATGGTGGAAATTGAGCTATGTCTCCTGTATGGACAACTAGGGCCAGTTGCCTAAGGATTTCGCTACAAATTGCTATGAAAAAGCATTTTCTTGTAGCTACTCTTCATTGGAAACGGCTTGCTTTTTATGTAAAAAACCAAGATGGCGGCCTTTGGTGTTTAATTCATCTATAGTCAGCCAAACATTAAAAACAAATTGTTGGCAAACAGAAAGTCACATTACTGCAGAGGCTGACATTTTGATTCGTAGCAGCACTTTAGGGTAGGAAAGATTTATTACCCTAGCTCTCGCTTCGTAACAAAATGAAGTGATATCTTGTTGCAAGTCGTTTTGTATGATTTTGCTATCTAGCGATACCTAGCGATATGCTTAAGCAACGGGCCCCTAGACATCAATATCAATCACTAGTGGGAATTTAAAGAACATAGGTCATGTAATGAAGGAGGAGTTGTCCACACAAGAATTTGGTTACTACTTAGTATACATAAAAGGGAAATAATCCTAAAGTAAATGACGAAATTTAAATTATATCTCCTAAATGCACAGCAAGTATCAAGAAAATAGGTCCATTAGTAAAGGTCGAGTTGTGTGCACAAGAAATCACTTGTAAGTACATGTATATATTAAAAGGGAAGTAAATGATAAAATTTAAATTATGTCGCCTCTATGCACAACTAGAGATCAATATCTATCACCAGTAAGAGTTTCAATAAAATAGGTAAAAAAATGTAAAGTATTGTTTGTTTTTTCTCTACTGTCAAAACAATTATAGTTTCATGGTGATTGCGTTTGTTAAAATTATTGTCATAATACACACGAGTTTCCGAAAGTGTGTATTATGATTAAGTAAAGCTTCTTATACTGTATAATAAGTTTTAGTCAAGATATTTTTAATAATAATTAGGCCACCAGTATAAAAACAATGCATTCAGTCACCGTGAAATTATTCAAGCTTTGACAGTTGAGAAAAAACGATCAATAATAAAGGACGAGTTGCTTGCACAAGAAATTCCATATAAATATAAATAAAAGGGGAAAAAATCCATAAGTAAATGATGAAAATTTAAATTATGACCCTTTTATGCACAGCGGCACATCAATATATTATATGCTTTCCAGTCCAATAACAGGATTTATCAGGGGGAAAATTGATATTCCACTGTTTAAAACAGCCAGTTTGAAGCATATAATAAACAGAAAATTTGTTTATTTCGGTGTAAGATCAATTAATTTCACTTGTGAGCTAATGATATTAATCAGTAGTTTCACTCATGGCTATGCCACTTGTGAAAACTGTTCTCTATGGGAGTAGTCATTTTGAAAAGGAGAAATGTTCTGAATGTTTCGGTGAACAAGAAAAAACTTGCTTCCTATTGTTAGCTAGCTATTCAATTTGCTAATTCGTAGTAGACCGTTCCACAGGAAATCACTAGATAGCCATACGAAGCCCTGGCCATGCTGAATACGCCCTGTGTTTTTACCTTCTTATTCATTTATAGTATTTTCGAGAAAATTGTGAAGCCTGTCTGGAACTCAAACCTGGGACTACTAAGGTGAGTGCTCTCTGCCTGAACACATCAATCTGTTATCTTACATATCTTTTCCTATTGTTAGCTAGCTATTCAATTTGCTAATTCGTAGTAGACCGTTCCACAGGAAATCACTAGATAGCCATACGAAGCCCTGGCCATGCTGAATAAGCCCTGTGTTTTTACCTTCTTATTCATTTATAGGGTTTTCTACAGTGCCCAAATAAAATTCTTGGACTGATAAAATTATGAGAAAAACTGATGGCATACGAATAGTTATTTTACTAAAATAAAAGCTTATTCCTGTAACTTTCTATGAATCATACAATAATAGTCAAATTTATGGGTTTTTCCGTCCATGTACAGGCGGTACAAACAGAGTTTTCTACACATTATTGCTAAACAGCACAAACTATGGATTAAATCCTATTGTTCTTTTTACACATGTTTTCATTGTTACAGTTAGTTTGTTTGTACTGGTGGAGAAAACCCAAATATTTGAATTCCGGATATAGTCTATTGATAAACTAATGAATTTGCTCAGGTCACTCTTTCATTTCTATTTTCTAGGATAAATGTAAATGAATAATAATAGGATTTTTTGTCCAAGTACTTTTGAATGTCACTGATTATTATAAATAATAAGTGTTAAACAAGCCTCTGGCTTAATTTGCATCTGGCACATGAAGACAAACACATTATGTAGAATATATAACTTTTATTTAATATAATATACACAGTCAGTATAATAGAATATTTTCTAAAGCATATAAATATTGGTCTATACATGTATATATTTTGGCAATATTGCAGGGACAGGAACAAACCATGCATATCAATGACAGAAACATGTAATACCTCAACTATATTTCCACTGCAGTGAAAATATTAGAATTTCACTTATGGTGCCATGTGCATATAAAAGTTGCTATCTTGCATTTATAAAAAAGACTACCGGTATGTAATTTGTTAGCCAAGTTCGATACAGTGATTTTGCTTCAAGCTCTAAAACAAAAAATATGGCCGCTGCAATGGCCAAAGAGTTTTGAATGCATTTAGGAAGCAAGAAAAAATGGCTAGCTAACACTACATTGCAGTAAACATTTGCACAATAACTTGCTGTATAGTGTGAGGTATGGATATTCTTATACTATTTGCTCTTCTTGTCACATAAAGCATAAATATTACATATTTTCATTCATATGCATCATCAATAAAAAAAATTGCCAACTAGGTTGTATGCTTGCAAATGAAAAAGTATCATAAAAAGAACAAAAAATAATAGAAAACAATAAATATTTAACTAGACCAGGACAATTGAGCACAAATACATGTATAAGAGTTTTAAGGAACACATAAATAAAGCAAACATATAAGGTATAAAACTTTAATATTAAGGCCATCGTCAGCAGTAAGCTTGTGAAGGAAGTACATTGTACATTGGTAATGTATAATAGTCAACAGCATGATGCATGCAAAGACAAAAATTGACGAAATATGAAAACTAAAATTGCACATGTTATTATTTCGTAATTAGTACTTGGTTATTTACCTTGCTGCTTTTATCTCTCATTATTGTACTTGAAAGAATCACAATCCCTTGTCATTGTAAAATTATTGTACTTGCAAGTATTCATTATTAAAGTATCTTAGTTTCCATACTTTACTGTTCTTTTGCATTTCTTTATTATACTCATTAAATTTCATAATATAAGACTTTTACATTCACAAACTATAGATAATAGCCATAAAAATATGTCATATATATCTGGTTGAACTATATAACTGTTAAATGTAAATGTATTATCAAATGAGTATGTTATCACAGAAAGAATAGCACTTATAAGAAATACATTATTATACAGGACTGAATGAAACACTATTGTAACTCCATTTCAAAATAAAGGGAGTTTCATAAATGTTTCGTTCAGTCCTTGACATAAATTAGGGATTTCCTTAAGGCAGTCCGCTACCCAATCTGCGCATGCGCCAGTTTTTGTCGTGATTTTCACGGATAAGCTACGTTACGTCGTCACCGTTATACGTATTTCCAATTTTGTATGCTAACTGCTAAATAGTCGACTTTTTTAAATTAAGAATATCCAGTGTTCCCAACGTCATTTTTTGTTACAATAACATGCGAAAAAATCAAATAATGTACCTTAAATGCTCACATCTGTGTGAAATTTAAATAATCTTAGTCGCGAAAAAAATCAATTTTTTTGACGATCGACGTATAGCATACACTTTCAACACTCTTATCAAGAGTTGTCGTTCGTAGGTCTACGTGCACTTGCTTCAACGTTAGTACACATGGTCATGTTTGGAGATTGAGCGATCATGTTTTCATCAAATAAATTCCATTAAGGGCCACGCTTGCAGGTATGTTAAATCCTTAAGCATTCTAGGTATTTTTAATATACGTGTGTCATTTTGGTTGATAATATTTGTATGACACTTATGACGCGGAAGTAGAATGACGCAATATGTAAACAATAATCAAGGTCATGGTGATTTATATTTGATTCACAAAATTATTAACACGTTTTATTTGAAAACATTGTTGACGTTGATATTTTGATAAAATTATATGCTGACATGTGTTATTCGGTGTGGATGGTTTCAATTCGGAGGCAACTTGTCTAGACAGCACGTCGCCAAAATCGTAGATCTACAAATGCATTGAACAAATTCATTGATGTTTAGTTTTATTTTAGAGTCTATTCAAGGAGACATTATTATTTTAATTTTCAGATTGTTTTTCATGGAGTTTGATCATCCTGTTTGACTTGATGTAGATAGATCTATAAGAAAATAAGTTTGCTGTAGCTCAATTCACAACAATAAAAGGTTTGTTTACATTTCATATCCCACCCACCATCTGTGCTAAAGCTGTTCAGGGGCAGCTCAATATTTTTATAAAGGGGGTGAAACCTACGATTTGCTCACCAACGATGTAATTTTAAGCTTTATTGCTTGAATGTAGTTATCTTAACGGGGGGGGGGGGAGTGCACAATGGACCTTTCCTTTTGGTTAACTACAGCTATAGCCAATTTATAACTTGTTATGTAAACAGAGAAATTGACAGGTATCTTGTTGAGTAGACATCATGGCACAATAAAATATGGTTTCTTATCAACAATGAGAGAAATATGATGAAACATTTGTCTCTTTTTAAATATTATATTAATAAGTTAAATTACCTTTAAGTATTATATCATCATTCTTCTATTTGTTATATTTGTCAATGATTACTGCTGATATGACAATTGCAATTTGATTGTTTATTCTGAAGTTTCTGTATACATGATTTATTATATATACCATTATGTTTCTTTCTTTCATAACATAACATAACATAACATAACTTTATTGCATAAAATGAAAAAAACATTTATAGCAATACAATCAATTGAAAATAATATAATATAAATACAATTACATTATACAAAGACATGCAATATACAAAAGTTATCAGAGAAGCAGTGTAGCAGTGTATGATTAATTTCTTAATTTAAATGAGTAGTAGATAAATTTTGAAATATTTTCTTGTGTTTTGTGATTTTTTGAATTTAAAAGTTGTTGAAATTTGTTGATGTTAGGCCAATGACAAAAATATTGTTTGAAATATGTTTTTCTGAGTTCTCTATATTTAGGACATACTAGTTTCAGGTAACTGACATATTATTGAAGTGTGCTATAATGATGATACTCATATGGTTAGGAAACAGACTTTAAATCAATAGGACTACCAATGAAATATTTGTTTCACAAAGCCACAAGTGATTGATGAAATGTTATAATTTGTTTTAAATAAAATGAATTTTAGAACTAGATCTACTTTTTGTTTGTTCATTTTATCTTATAGATGGTTTTGTTTGGATTGATGTTGACAAGACAATAGCAAATAATACAACCCATGCACTGATTAAAAATCAGTTATCAGAAGTTTTATAGTTGACAATTCTAACAGCCATGTCAATATAAATGGCTCTCACTACAAGCCATGCAGAAGTCATTAATTCAGAGTTGTAAATCCCTATCTGCTGTTCTGTGTAGTAACTAGTTTTATGGCAACAGAAATATAATTTTACAGGATTATCTCATACATTAGTATAAGTTTATTAATGGAAGTTGTAAGGATGAACACAATAACAAAATATAGTATAAAACAATTCAAAACATGTGAATTTCCCTTTTTCACAACCATTAGAATATTTGGTTGTCATGGTGAATTTAAAAAAAAAGAATTTTAATAAATACCGGGTATGTAGAGTAAAGATTTATTTATCACATTTTTATGAAGGTCTATAATCATTCAGATTCATAATTCCATAATGAATACACAAAATAGATTTTGAATGGGTTTTAAGGAGTGGGTGGGGTAACCCCTACTGGGCTGAAATGTATCAAAAGCGTATCATGTTTTGACTAAACAACCATTTTGTAATTAATATTTTACTTTACTTTAGTCTTAAACTATAAAAAACATGCATATAGTATTAAAAAGTTCAAATAAATTTGACTACAAATAAACTTTGGAACGTTATAATCTGCTCAGTTAAGCGTTTTGATTGTGTTAATAAGATGTCGCATTTCTTAAAAAGATCGGTTACCTATTGATTTTTTTTTCATTTTAATCTGATAATTAGACATTGTATAACTCATTTAAAACATTTAAAAAAAAAATCATAACCAGGTTACAAAATACTAGTTTGTAAAATACCAACATTTTGAGAGAAAAATTTAAAAGTGGGTGGGGTATTTATCATTTTTGAAAGTAAATTTTGTGAAACTCGATTGATAAAGTATTGTCAAACAGCATGATTAGGGGATATAGATCATATTCACATTGTTTATCACCATAATAATCATCATTTAACGAAAAATAGGTTATTTCCTGTGCATCTGCCCGATACATGGTATTTTTTTACGTATTTTGGCGGGAAATTTTCACATTTTTTTTAGGGTCATCTTTAAATGGCTGTAACTTTTTAAAAAGTTCGGTGACATATTGTTTTTTCCCCTTTTTTCCGATAATTAGTTGTTATTTGACATTTCTAACGCAAAAAATAAAACATTCCATTACAGGGTCGTTCACATTTTTAATGCAAACATTCACTTATTTGGACATTTTTTAAAAAGTGGGTGGGGTATTGATCAATTTTTAACGAAAAGTTTTACAAAACTCAATTTATTAGATACTGTAAAACTGCATGATATAGGAAGATAGATCCAATTGATATTGTATTTCACCAAAATAATCACCAGTTGATGACAAATAGACTATTTCCTATGCATCCGCCTGATATATGGTATTTTTTAGGTATTTTGGCGGGAAATTTTGAAGTTTTTGGGGGTCATCTTTAAATGGCTGTAACTTTTTAAAAAGTTCGGTGACCTATCTTTTTTTTTCGATAAATTTACTTCAAATGTGTAAATAAACAAATTAATGGAAGTTTTAAAAAAATTCCATTAGAAACCTTTTTCCTGACGAACTCCCTTAAAGGAATGGGGGGGTTTACATGACAAATACAGATTGTAGATTGTATTATTCTAAATTTCAGTCTGTGTACATAGTTGTCACAGGATGGAAAAAAATGTGAAGCCTGTGGTACTCAAACCTGAGACAACTAAGGTGAATGCTCTCGGCCTGGACACATCAATCTGTTAGCTTACATATCTTTTCTCCCAGAGTGTGAACAGTTAAGTACCTGGGACTACTTGCTTATAAGATGAGAGCTCTCCGCCTGAACACATCTATCTGTTAGCTTACATATCTTTCTTTCCAGAGTGAACAGTTAAATACCATGACATAGTGATACATGGAAAGAAAGTGAGTACAATAGCGATTACCTATACAATATGAGGTCAATCTTTGATCATAGGCCTGTATTACATAGTAAGTTCAGTGGCTCTTTTCAAAAAAATCTTACCATAAATATCACCGTAAGTCAAAAGCAACAAATATTTATACAATGTAATATTTTTCCAAATATCATTGAATTATGAAGAATATAATAAATAGAATCCATCTGATTTTAAACTGCAAAATTATGAAATTGACTTTCAATAAATTTTCTTAAGAATTTTAGTAAAAAGGTGCAGTGGTGCACTGAACTTCATAAAATGATAACTTGCTTAGTTAAAATACCTTAAACTAGCAATAATATTAATATCAATTATTAATAATAATTAATTAATTATTGTTTATTTCTCTAAGTTATTGGGGCAAGTTGACTGAAGCTACAGACAAGTAGAAATTTCAGTCCAACTTGTCTGTGGGAGAGTGGAAACAATCCAGAATTCAACACACCTGCCTTGCAAAGACATACAAACAAGAGAACCAATATGGCCTAAGATATCTGAGTAAAACGTAATATATAGCACTTAGGAATAATAGCGATTTCAGAAAAAAAGCATTCGTAACATCTATTTACAACCCTTGTCTATTTATTGTAAGTAACAAGCCAAGGTGGGTTCAAAATACACATGACAGTATTTAGAGACTGTGAATCAAGTCTGAAGAAAAAAATACATACAAAAAAGAACAAAATATTATCATAATATACATTGTAAATGTATATACATAATGGTACAAAAATTGCATTTAAATAAACATGTACTACAAAGTACATGATGCCATTTAAAAAAAGTCATATCAATATATATAAGCAAGAGAGTCATGGAGACCAAAGCTCACCTGAGAGTCATGACAGTTGAATACGCTCACCTGAGTAATGTAAGACTGTTGCAACTAAAGTACCATGTTTAACCCAAGATAATAAAGTGCCAGGGCCACTTTGGCCCAATGGCAATATTTTTAACGGACTTGAGAGATCTAAAAGACAATATATTACTGGAAGAATGGACACAGGGCAGTCACAATAAACGGGCTGAGCGCCAAACAATCATAACTTACTTTTTTAAAATTGAGATACGACCATTTTACTCTAAGCCCGGGAAAAGCTTACCATAAGCAAAGCTATTTTCAGAGAAGAATATATATGCTAGGGCAACCAGTCTAATACAATAAAAATATAAATATTGATCAAATGGCACTTTTAGACAACCATTATAAATCTTGTACAATACTCAGAAGTTCAGAACATACAAGTTATTGTAAGTTAACTAAATACTCTACAGTACATGTACACAGAAAACATGACACATTATGTAATCTATCCCATCTACTCATGCATGATATCCTAAAACCAGTGGCAAGATTGCAAAGTATATCACTAGCTAGCACTTCCCTTCCTGGTACCTTGATTTGATATCACATACTTATTCCTTTTGTTGCAGATGGGTACAAATGGACAAAAGGCTAGGTAGTCATACGGTTAGGAAACTGGCTTCATAAACTTCACATTAAGTGATAAATGTGTAACAAAAAAATCATGGAGGGCAGTAACAAAGATTAAGTGTTTTTCACAAGTAAAATACTTACACAACCCATAACTTGCATGTTCTGAGAACTGGGGCCAGTTGTATAAGAAATCACTTCCCAATCCTAACACTTTATAAAATGCTTTTTAGGGGGGTGTCAAGTACCATGCAACAGTTTTGCATCAAAGTTGCATATAACTTGCACAAACAAGATTGCAACCTCCAGAAATGCAAAGCCACTTAAAACGTATCTGTATTAGAATGAATCTTGTAGCATAGGAAATTAGTATGTAGTGCTAGGTACTGACTTCCTTACGACTCAATCCCAATTAAGGTGGACATATGGGCATATTTTTTTTCCTTTTTTTCATGTCATCAAATATGAGTTTTAAATCAATTAAAGGCATTGTAGACATGTTCTGTACGCAGTATAAAAATATTTTCAGCTGGGCTTGTATACTTTTTTAGATATAGGCTGGTGAAAGGTCACACCTAGCATTTATAAATGTGCTTATGAAAATCGAACATGTGCTGTAAATTTCACTTGTTTAAAAGTAGTAATGGTCAAACTGTTGAAAAATTCACTACGGTTGCATTCTATAAGGTATAATGTTTCGGAATAATGATAAAGACTGAAGAGTAAGCCAGATACATTCAGAAAAACATAAATATTGAATACGCTATTTTCATTAGTTTTATTTGTTTTAAAATGTCATTCATATCAACTGTTCCAGAACGATACAAACAAGTTAAATATAGAATGAAACTGTTTAAAATAGTTAAATACCATTGTCTTAGTGTTATAACAAAACGTTGTGTGCATGTGAACCGCCACAAAGCAACCAATAAAAAATATAATTGTTGTCCCGTACGTTAGCAAAATTGGCTCGTACGTTATATACTTCAGTTTGGTCATCTAAGCTATTGATAACTAAGTTAAACTGCAAGAATACAACTTACATTGTTGTGTAATTTGTTTTACAATTCAATGTACTTGTGTTTTACATATAAAACTACAATAATATCTCTCAATTACAATAATTAGGCGAACCATTTTCATTTTTCTAAGAGAACAACATTCAACAATTTTGTGACAAGTTTAACAAAGAAACAGCAAACTAACGCATAAACTAATAAAAGCTATTTAGTAGTGGGGTAACATGTGATTTTCAACCATCAAATCATCCGGCAAATGCATGTTTAGACAATTCTACAGTGTCCCGTACGTTATTAAATAAGTAAGATAATGTATGAACCTGATCAAATTATTGCAGTGTGTGCTAAAATGATTCTAAAGTTATAATTTGATCAAACGAGGCATTGATTTAATTTATCATTTCAAAGCTAGATGATATTCAAATAAGAACAATGCTAACTATTCATCATTTATTGCAAATAAAAGGTACTATAACTTATTTTCCCGTCACTCTTGTTAGTTACTTTTGAACATCATTAATTTCATTATAATTGCCGTTCCCATAATATTTTCGTCTGTGAAGATTAAATGCATGTTAAGGAACCTTACAAAAGCAATTAATAATAAATATTCAGACGATTATCAATTATTGTGTCACATTTTGTCCCGTACGTTACGGACTCGTACGTTATTTTTCATTTTGTTTTTACTGTTTCTTTGTGTGTCACAAATATGCATTTTAAATGAATTATAAAAACACTTTATAAGCTTTTTATTTAATCATTGAAGATCAGTTCAATGAAGAATTTAAAAAGCTATTTGAAACAGTTTGTTAGATAATTTGATTTTACTAATTGTCCCGTTCGTTACGTGGTGAAAATTACGATTCATTTTTTAATAAATGAGCTCATAAATTACCGATACCAATAAAATGTCAGCTAAAATGAATGTCTTATCATTAGGATATAACTTTATGGACTTTACTTACACAAAAATAGTTTGTAAAGAGTGCAAAGCTGTGAGATTAATGAAGCCTTTAAATAAATGTCCCGTACGTTATCGGAGTTTGGAGACAACGTTTATTGTATGAGGTGTGGACAATTATTTTTGAATCTACGTTATAATATGTGTTTTTCTTGAGGATTTAGTAATAACTGACATATTAAAGATATATTATATTGGAAATCTGTCTGAATTTTTAACAATTTTAATCTAACTGTAAGAATTTGTCATTGGAGACATAGGGATTTTCTACCCCCTAGCTTAATTAAGAGACAATATTTTGAAAAATAGAAGTTTTCTTCACGAAATATGTCGTTTATACTTTTACTATAGCACTATCACTTGTAAATATGCATTTCATTTACATAAATTCTGTAAGTTAAATTCCTGGAAACATGATAAACGTTGGAGACATCAAATGTACATTCTACGTGGGAATGAGTCTTACACAGCTGGCTCCTGTAGTTCACAGATTGTCAAAGCAAATGAGACAGTTCCGACCAGGGCTCGAATTTAAGCTTGCATACCCGCAAAATGCGAGTGGATTTTGAAAATTGCGAGTAACATTTATTTTAACTCGCAAATATTCGAAAATTGAAATCACCGCAAAAATATTACTGTCTAGACTAGTGAGGCTCTAATCAGCATGTAAAAAAGATGTTTGATATTTTTTGCCAATTTTTAAATAAGTATAGACTATACTGTATAGTACTAAGTTGCTATTATATTGCACATACAAACAGTTACTATGTATGCTATTAAAATTAGGAGATAAAATGTGAGTGATTTTTTTTTATTTTGCAAGTTGAAATAAAATCAACAAAAATTTGCAAGTCCAAGTTTTTGTAAAATTCGAACCCTGGTTCCGACATATTAAACATCATTTGGAACTTCTCAGTGATTTTCCATGTAAATATACCTTGGACATCATAAGAATAGAAAGTAGTTCTAACATGGATTCCGTAGTAAATTTAAATTGCACTACATGTGGACTGAATATGTATGCGATATCAAATTAAGGGTACCAGGGCGCAAAGCGCTAGCTAGTGATATGCTTAGGAAACCCGCCCTATAACTTGTTGTATAACTACCACTTCTGATGTCCCAAGGCATATCAACATTGAATATCACCAAGGTGTTCCAAATGATTAACCATTTTTCCAAAAGAGAGCAAATACAACCCAGTAGACTTCATCAATAGTATAAGGAAGTTCTAAAGGTGGATCAAATTCATTGTCTTGTATTCTAAACTGTAATTCTAACAATAATTTCAAACACGCATTGTTATCAATCAATGGTTGTATTATATCTAGATCATTCACAGAATTCCCTTTAATTCCTTCTTTAATCTGAAATAAAGAAATACCAACATATTGTGAACACATCTTTGCAGTCTACAAAATTAGGATATAAACGTGATAGTCCAAACAGATCATTTAGCAGCATGCAGAATTTTGGTTGGCAAAAAGAAATTAAAAGTTGTTAGTTGCCCGAACTAAAAATGGCTGTCCCAGACAACTGGACACCCACAATTTTCGTAGACTGTCTATAAGTAGCAAATAAATAATGTTCTTCAGATTGCATGGACACAATAACTAGCATGAGGATTACATGGCCCAAAAAACATGCATCCAAGAAAGAGTTTTGAGTGTGTCAAGGCTGAGCTAAAAGCATACAACCTCAATGAAAACTGATCTTCTGAACAGGAATTCTCGGAGATCAAATGTTACAATGTTAGGCAATGTAACCACCTGCTGGCTATTGCCTCAGTCCAATAAATCATGGCTTCTTACGGACCCGTACGTGCAGACAGTCGTAGGCCGTGAGAAGCCTTGCGTATCAAGGTGACGGTACGCATATGGTACAAAACAACACAACCGTACGGAGCCATAGCTTGAAGATATGCATGTTTAATCCATACTCGGCCACTATTTTGTTCACAATTTGACTCTGAAACTGATATGTGTATTCTGGGCTCATCTCATGGACCCTGGTAAAAATGTAACAGTCCGTACGGGTACGCAAGAGTTCGTATTTGTCCCTCCGGAACTTGATCGCACAGCGCCTGTACGGTGCCCTCACGGCTATTTTTATGTTTATGGGACTGTAGCTTATCCCAGTATGGGGGATGCCTGCAGCAGGTAAAAATCTAATAGTATATTAAATCACAGTTTAAAGTTCTGCTCAAGTCCTTAAATGTTAACTAACTAAACTTTAAACTTTAATTTAATATTGGAGTTTATTTAGCCAGTTTATTTAATTCATATACAAGTCCATAATCTAAATTAAATTATGGATGGACCAAGAGACAAACAACATGGGCCTTACTATGATATTTCACAAGATAAACTTAAAGCATATAAAAAGTTATAAATACATTCTTTTATGAAGTTTAACAACACTATTTAGTTTATTAGTGCACCTAACCTAGCTTTCCTGAACCCTTGAATGAAAGAAAATAATTGACATTTATGATTTTTGTCACATCTTTATGGACAGGTATAACCTCCCTAGGTGAGATTCAAACATCCACCCCTTTGGTAAACTAAATTTGAAATCTAGGTGCACTACAAACTGCCCAACAGAGTTGGGTTAACAAATATATACCAAGACTCAAAGTTAATTTTGGACTTAAAAACTTATAAATACAAACCACTGTCAGAAAAGATTTAACATTTTCAGCAGGTATATCTCTTATAAGATCTAATATTTCATCATCCAACATTGTTGCAGCATCCAAGAACTCTCCTAGAGCATGAAATTTATCTTCAACACTAGATGGCGCCACTAGATGATCCTCCTACAATATAGAAATACAGCAGGTTAGATGTGATATCTGATAAAAGGGGGGTAACTCTAAAACTACAAAAATAGATTTACAGATCTAGGGCACAGGACTCTTACTTTATGTTGTAGGGTTTAATCCCTAAGCAACATATTGAATAGGTCATAATTATAATGGCAGCAAGTCAGCCTTTCAACAGTTCCTGGAATTAGCCAAATCTCTATTTAGCTGTAAACCAGTTGCTTGCAGTAAAAAGTTGCCTAAAACCAAATATTTGTCATCAGGGGCATTTTGTAAATCTTTGAAGTCAAACACTGTATGATATTTTGTCAAGTTAAGTATCATCTTAAAAAACCTTATACACTGTTATCCATCAATGGTTTGAAATAGAAAATTTGGTTTTATGATAAAAATCAATGTCCAAACCTGAATAGTAAAACCAATGAATTTTAAAACCTCCATCCAGTTTTCAGTAGTTGATAAAAATTTCTGTTTTATTTCAGAAACTTTGACTTGTACTTGTTTTCTTTTTTCAGCATCATCAATCTGTGAGAATAAAAAATGTAGGAATTTATAAAAAAGTTTTAAGTACAGAGGCACTTGACCAATCTGTGAACGACTGGTTTTTTTTTTTAATAACAATACATTTACCCAAAAAAATGTAACCATGTGTTCTTTTGTTAACAACTTGTGCGTGGAACAAAATGTAACTGTAAACCTTTGTTAAATATGTTTTTGGGTAAAGTCATGGAAAGGTCCATAGTTGGATCAAGTAAATACCAGAGTCTCAGGCAATTATTCATATTGTAGTATTGTGCAAAATTCTGTCTGGGGTATAAACACATAGGTTTTTTTAGATAGGTCCATAACAGGAGTGCATAGGTAAAAGTTTAATATACTGAGTGCAATAGAATTTATCAGAGTAAGTTTTTAAAAAATAAATTTAAAAGATATGCCTTGGATATCATTACAATAAAATTATTTTTAACAATGACATTATAGAAGTTCTCATTTCATGCAGACATGAAGCATTTCCTTCAAGAATTCACACTTTCCTAGTAATATTAAAATACTACAAAAAATGTAATGTGGAAACCACATTAAAGCCGGCTTAAAAACTTTAACACAAAAATTACAAAGGGAAATAACCCATAATAAAGGCAGGTAGAATTGTGGTTATTTTCTAATTCTGTTTATCTAATGGTATGTTATCATTGTATGAAGTTTCATAAAGATCTGACAATAAATGGCAGAAATATATGGAAAAGAAAAACTTTAACACAATTGTTAAAGACACCAGACACCCCATCCGTAATTCACCAAACTATTAGTCGAATTTTTTCGTTGAAAAATCCGGCTAAAATTAATCTGAAAGACATCAAAAAAGGCATCTACCAGGGAGATATGTAATAAACACAGTTTATCTTTATCAAACAAAGAACATGGCAACTTGCAATGTTATGAGCAAGATTTTATAATTTTTCAAAAGCAAACATTTTTTTATAATTACTTAATTGTTAAATTACAGAGACATATATTATAAACAGGAAGCAATATATTTATAGTTAATATAAAGTAGCATATAAATCAGATTTTGGCTCTAAAAGTATCCTGGGATGCCGTGGATGCAAAAAAACTTGCACACAACCCAAGTGATACAAATTTACAGCCAAAAAGCACAAACATAGCATAGGAAAAAGTAATACAAGTCAAGTGAAGCACTCAAATATATGCCAAGAGTTAAACAGTTGTTATCTATACTCTGGTAAAGCATTTAATATTTCGGCAGAAATTGCATATAGGCAAAATTCCATTAAATATTAAGCTAGTATTATTTTTATTGTTTGAAATTAAAATATGCACAAAATGATCAAGATATTTTAAAAACTGACCACTAAAATACTATGCATCTGAAAGAAAAAACGAATTTTAATTTTTAAAAAATTTGCAAATATTATCTGAGCAGTTCATCTTTGAATTTAAAAGAAACCCAAACACTATTGAGTTGAAATGGGGAAAATTGTCTTAATTAAGTAAAATCTAACAAGTAACATGCATACAAATCAGATTTCAACAATGTTTTATACTACTAATACAGTAAAACTCCACTATTAGTATTAAAACCATTAAATTGATAGTCCTCATAGCATAATGGCTTTAGAATAACCTTTTTCTTTCAAATTAGGAAGTCTACAAGCCAACTTGTGCATCTCAGGAATTTTGGTCATATGAACTTCCCACTGTATTCTTACAGTTGTAGTCTAAACCCGGCAGAAGGGAGATTACAAATGCTATCTGATTGAAATACACCATCAAATTAGCTTGCAAAACTAACTTGGGCAAAAAAAAATTACAAAATTTAATGCTTTTAATAATGTTTCATCTAGATGACAGCTATGCAACCTAAAGTTCATCTAAAGTTAACCACCTGTGCAATGTCAGGAGATCTTATTCTAGCAGTATATAGGATATTTGTCTATGAAGATTGTTACTAATGGTGCATCACTAATTATGACACTTTTAAAAAATTAGTCAAAAAACCTTATTTTACTGAATTCTAATACTACTATGTGATGTATTTAGTCATTCCTGTCTGCGATAAGTCTTATAGCCCTTTATTTATATATATATAAATTTTTAATGCCTTATGTTTGAGGGAGTAGACAATGTGAGCCTTGCTAGGACATGTATTCATTTATTTAAGGACCACAATGGAAACAAAGAAATTCACATTTCCTTTTTTTGTGATATCCTTAATAAATGAAAATATGTCCTAGCACAATAAATGTATTGCTATTACAGTATTTGTATTATATTTTATACTGTATTGTTATTTCATTTAAGTGCTATCGTGTAATATTTTCATTTATTAAATAAACTCTAAACTCTATTTAAAGCTAATCGAACTGTCTCTCCTACATGACTATGACCGTCAAAATGGAATGTAAAACAATTTGAATAGTACTAGTTCACAGATTTGGTTGATTTCTATAATTTCAAAATACCATTCAGTGTCTGTAATTGCGTCAAAAATTAATTCTTATCATTTTAAGACAAACTGACTTACATGTAGCAAGAAATATACAATCAAAGTCACAAAAATGCACTAAAATTGTCTATACTGTGACATATGGGGTAGATATTTACTACATGAAACACCATCATTTGCAGTTATTAGTCAATTTTCACTAAAATTGTCATTATCAGAACACTACTTTCCTTTTTTCCTGCTTCCAAAAATATCTTCATACAATTTTTATAATTTTAGAAAAAGTTGATAGTTAAATTGAAATCTGTGAATGAGTACCTTTAACAAACGAAGTGACAAACAAACATACCAGTTCAGAAAGTATATACATATCTCTAGGTACAGTTAGCAGATGAAATAACCATTCATTTAATTGACTTCTTGTTTCTATGGGTAGATCATACAATGGTTTAAATATATTTAATGGTTGATTCAAGTCCATCTCTGTAAAATTTAACATAAAAATACATGTAATGAATGTTTAATATGCACTGAATGAAATAATAAATCTGTGAGCTAATACTCACTAGTGATACCCCCGCCAAAATCTAAAAATATGCGACAAACAGGAAGTAGATGAGCAAGGAGCATGAAATCGCTTTACACCACCTGGGACTATGGGATGAAGCAATATGCAAAGTATTAGGCTGCTGCATGATGTAGTTGCCAAGAAAACTGCGACGGAAATTTTGTAACGGACGGACGCACGCACGGACAAGGGTAAAACAGTATACCCCCCTCTACTTCGAAGCGGGGGTATAATTACCATTTTACAAGGATTGGCTCTAACACTCTCCCAGAATTCCAAGAATCACAAAAACTTGGGGAATTCCGAGCGTTTCTGATCCTATCTAGAGATTCCTTCAAAATCCTTAAAAAATAGCCCTTATCTAAAGTAAATTTACGTTTCCATGAATTTTGACAGCAAAATCGTTATCTTTTATTCAATAGACCCAATCTGGAATTCAAATTTATGGGGTTTTCCGTTCATGCACAGGGGTACAAATTTAGTTAGTTACACATTATTGCTGAATAGCACAAACTATGGATAACATCCTGTTGTTCATTTTACATGTGTTTTCATTGTACCGGTGAAAGTTTGTTTGTACTGGAGGGGAAAACCCAAATTTTTGAATTCCGGATATAGTCTATTTCATGGTATGTCTAATGTTAAGGAGATGGACAAGATGACTAGATATTCTTTTGGGATTCCTGGTAAATAAGAATTTCTTGTCTAAGGTGAATTGTAAAGTTATACAGTGCAACCTCTCTTGAACAACACCCATTGGGAGGGACTAAAGCGCGTTGCTGTTCAGAGGCTGTTGCTCTGCAGAGGTTATACTGTGTACTCATGTCTATTTATTCATGACATAAATACTTAATTTACACAAGTTTTAAGTATGCATGATGTCAATATCTAATTGGAGAGGGCATTGCCAAGTGGTCAAAAAGTTGGACAGGTAATCATTGGATAGCCAGCTCCATGATGGTTAAAAATCACATCCAAAACCTACACTGGTTTTTTAAGCAAGAAATTTTATCATACCAGCTCAGTACTGGGGATCAGAAATTGGACTTTAAATTGATCAATCTAACTTGTTTCACAATCAAGCTAGAATAAATAAGTATGAAATAAACTAACCTAATTGTTTTCTTTGTTGATGACCAGCATCTTGCAATCCAGGACTAACACATGTAGCGTCCACTTCATCATAACCAATACTTTCTCTAAACCCTCCATGAGAACCTTTTACAATAAAAAGATGTTTAATACTTCATATTACAAGTGAGAGGTGCACTAGAAATGTACCAAAAAGACTGCTACAGACCCTAGTACTTGCCAGACTATGAAATTCTTACTTTTTACAAAAACATTTTCAACATCTCCTTTAAAGTTTGTTCGATATTGC
The DNA here is from genome assembly GCA_025267735.1 of Mactra quadrangularis. NCBI lineage: Eukaryota > Metazoa > Mollusca > Bivalvia > Venerida > Mactridae > Mactra > Mactra quadrangularis. The sequence goes on from CM046297.1 coordinate 3,305,869, forward strand.
TTTTTTAAAACAACAAGCATAGATAGTAAATATTTTTCAATGGAAGTGTCACTAAAAATGTCCAAGACATAATGGGACTGTAACTCTGATGTCCTTAGACAGATTGATAGATTTGTTGAACTTATAGTCTTAGACCATATCTCTGTATATTTGACTAGATGATATAACTATTTACAAAGGCCAGAGGACATTTAAGACGCCCGAATAAGAAACCACCCAGTAGTTAAACTGCCAATTCTAGGTGTTCAAATAATACAATCACTCTCAAACAATCTAAGTCAATTTTTTTCAGACTTTTTTAATTATAAACTTTTCATTTATAATACAATATCATTCACTGCTTTCATATACAGTTCTGTAATGTGTTACAAAAAGAATTCTATCAGATAATTGAAGTTAACTTTAACATGATTGATCTGTATCAGCCTATCAGGTAAATCAGGGGTGAGGAATTTTAAGTGTTTTCCTACACTGTCAGTGCTTACAGCCATATACCTTCCTCAGTCTGACCAACAAGTCAGTAAACTTGCATATTGCCATTAAGGCCATGTTTTATTTGTTAAATAATTGACAATGAAATAGTTCACAGTTGAACATGATTGAAGCATTGACACATCTACATTGAACAAGTATTGCCCTGCTAGTATATTTACAGCTAGAAAATGATACTAGTTCAAGTGTATGTGGAATAGAAATATTGACTTGTCTCCAGACATAAATGTATGAGTCAGACAAGTCGTGGATAGGAATTCCACACCTTTCTCAATTTTGTAGATCTATACGTACCTTTAGCTAGTATTTTGTAGAACTATACATACCTTTAGCTAGTACTAACTGCATGGCTCCAGTACGTTTATCAACATTTAATTCATGTATATTATAAGCTACAGGCGTACAAGGAGCCAGTCCAATGTCTCTTTCATTACTTCTTGATCCTTCAGTACTCACTGAACTACTTTTTACCAGCTGTAAAACAATATATAATGACAATTTAATATTATGATTATATTCAATATCGTCATTGTATCATAAATAATGAACATACTTGGGACATATTCATCTGTATTTTAAAATGGATACTTAGTAAAATTAAGAATATGGATCAAGTTTTGAAGCCAATGGAAATGAGGATTTGCTACACGGTCGGCTACTTAACAAAACAGAACTCTATGCAAAAATCAAATTTAACATAAATACATTCTATGTGAGAAGCATACATGTATAATAAAAAAAGACAATGTAATATTATAATTATATTCAATATGGTTATTGTATCATGAAAGTATGGACATACTTCGGACATATTTATCAATTCTAAAATGAACACTACATGTAAGTGAACTGAAGAACATACATCAAGTTTTATATGCGTTTGATATGTATGGAAAGGCTTGCAGACTACATTAGTTATGGAATTAATCATTCCTTCTATTGTGCATACTGTACCTAATGTAATCTACCGAGGGGGATTGGCATGAAGATTTGCTACAGTCCAATACTGAACATGCAGATACCCCTGTGTAAAAATCATTTCAACTCAATATTTGACACTAACCATTTTTACCAGGGATCCCAAGGGAATCCATAGTCAGTTACTCAGGGATTCCTTCTTAATATTAGGGATTCCTCCAATAAACAACAAAAAATTTAGATACAGATTTGCAGTCACCAACTGTAATAAGCAAAGCATGGCAATTTTCAGGTGTCCTGACAGAATCCCTAGCTGAGAATCTTCAGATTCCTCCCAAGTTTTTGGGTTCCTCGGAATCTGAGGACACTGTTGGTGTGGAACCCTACAACTTTATCAGGTAAATATAGTCTAATAAAATACATACATGTGCTGACAAAGTAGCTTTACCATCTATTTCTACATCTCTATGTATACTTCCTCCATCAGGTAACCTAGCAACACCAGTAATTAAACATAATACTTTACTTGAATCTTCCCGTATTTGTTGTATAAATGTATGTTCTAAATTGATTCTCCTATAAATATAAATATGAAATAAATGAATAATTATAATAATAATCACTTCATTTGGCAACTCAGTAAGGCAAGCCCAGTCATCCTAAGCGCCTCCACAGGCCACAGGGAAATACAAAATTAAAAGTTTACAGTCAAATACATTATTTTATATAATGATGTGTTGTCCAAATTTTGAAATAAATATAATCATACTATCTTTACATTTAGCAATCAAATTATTAGGGAGAATGAGGCCCAATTTCAGCCCCAAAATGACCTGGAAAAAGCACTGCTTCTAGTTCAAATTACAAAAAAAATATTACAACATAGCAAATGTAACAACAAAAATTCTAACCTATGAGAGAGTTCTTCAAGTAACTCAGGTTCTTTAACTTCAAGTTTTTCAACTTTACCAAATTTTATATTTATTGATATTGTATCTGAGGCTTCAAGTTCAGCATCTAAAATAATCAAATACATTCAATTTTTTATGACATTTTCCATAACATGTTCAGTCAATATAAAACATGATGAACCAACGAACAAATCATGTAATCAATTAGAAAGACTATCTAGACATGCAGCTTTACAGGACCAACTGTCTGGCAAAGAATTCCATCTCATTGAGTCATTCACACAGTTTTTAATTTATCATATTAATATTAATGTCTCTGGCTCTGTAAGACTTGGATTGGTCCTGTAAAATTTTAATCTATTAATAAATTGTTGAGTTTCATGGTGACTGCATGTTAATAAAGTGAAAAGACTATGGATAGTTTTAGAAAATGGTATAAATACTTGAAAAAAGTACCTCTAAAAATGGTGATTTTTCTCAAGTGGTTCATTTAAAGAATTATTTTTAAGCATGTTACAAAATTACAAGGAAACAGTAAACCAAATGTATTAGAATGTAATCAGCTCTCGCATTCTAAAAGGTGAATCAAATGGCTGCTATCAGCTATGTACCCTATCATTGCATTCTTCTGAAGGTGTCTTTGCAATGAATATCAAGAAAAATGATAATTCTGTTTACCTAAGATTTCTTTACTAATATCAGCACCAAATTTTCCTTTCAATGATATTTTAGAAATTCTATTATAATCTGACATGAGTTGTGTTGTAACAGGTAGAGATTTCAATGGTTCTGTATCCATCATTACATCTGTTAGCTAAATATATACAGTTATAATTATTATACTACATCAACATCATTTTTCTTCACACATTTTCTTAAATTATTGTTTAATTAGAAACTATTAAGAAATGTACAATAGATGTAAAATTAAATAGGTTTATAGTGAATAGCAAGTCTTATATAGTGTTTTCAGTGTGGTGGAATTTTCAAGTCTGACTGGTATGAGAGAGTAGAGAACTCTTTGAAAGACCCTGGATCTAGAGCTACAGTCTTGTAATTCCAGCCACTGCCTTAAATCAATTGGTTAAGAACCTAGCTGAAGTCTAAATTTGTCTAGATATTTTATTTTTCTTACAACTTATTGCTTATTTGATCAAAGCCACTATCATAAAACATACCAGAAATTCAGTAGGTCTGTAAATAGCTTTCTCAAAGAAAATAAATTTTCTTTTCTTAGATTTAATTACGAGTTGAAATGGTTTCACATTGTCTTTTTCATCAATAGAGGGCACAGCAAGTAGGGTGTTCTTCCCGACAGATTTAACAAACTGGTAACTAGCAGCAGCGAACATACTTTTAACATCAAGTTCTGGTTTCATGTGTTGAAAACCCTGACCACTGACTTTAACTTCAGGTTTTGACAAAACAATTCCTGGTTTCTGAAAAATACGGACAATTTTCTCCCAAACAACTCTCATCTGGATTTAAATAGATCTATCGACAAGATTAAAAAGTTTAAACAAAATCTTGACTGAAACCAAACTGAAGTAAAACAAAAGTATTACTAATAAGGAAGTTTTTTCAACTGATAAAGTTTTGTAAAGGAAATTAAAGATCAGCACAACAGCAACACAACACAATATTCAGCATAAAATTAAAGCATGCACTATAAATGAATAAAGTTTTTTCTTCCTCTTCAGTACTAAGCTGGTAACAGACTGACAACACAAGAAAATATTTCTTTGAATCGGCATTGAGGTCACTAAAAATAGTAAAAAGTAAAAATTGGAAATTGAAATTTGAAACGCACTGGACAACTCGCTTTCACTTTTTACAGCAGAAAGTCATAGATGTGAAACACGTATCACTGGTCTGTTGATGATGTTTTTTCATATATAAGCAATATATATTTGTCTATTCAACTGTCATATACAATTATAATCGTTTTAATTGGAAGAAAAAATTAACACAAATTGAAGAAATAACAAAAAAGCAACTTTCACGATAAAGCTTTTCTTCCGCACACGCGGTTAGTATGCGGTCAATTCTTTAATCTGCGTACCTTATTGTGAAGGGTTGGTCGAAAACGCAGACGCTATAAATGCAGAAAATAGGAATATATAGTAAAACGCTGACAATATAGATATATAGTGTTTTCACAAAATGCAGACAATATAGATTTAGAAAGCGTGAATTAGCCTTTTAACAGCTTGTCAGATTTTTACCTAATGATTATTTTTTCAGATCACCTATAAATAAAATAAGCGATTTATAGAAATAATTATTTGGTAATACATTTATTAGATTTTTTTATATTACTCAAGTAGAAATATTCATGTATTTTAGTAAGATAATATTAAAAAAAAAAATGATATTGGAAATAGTATTTGACATTCTATGAATTCTCTTACCCAGAGGCATGGACTTATATACATGTTCAATGAGACATAGATAAGGTCCTTGCCAGAGGTAATCAAGATTCTCGATCTAGAGAATGATTTTTGTAAATATTTTTACTTACATATACTTACAACAATTTACATGTATAATCCATAGGAAACATTTTCAGATTGAGGGGTCGGCAAATTCATTCAGATTCATTTTATGGGAAAGAAAACCGTATTCATCATAAAAGTCTAATTTTGTTATAATATGTAATAGTCGGTTGTAAAAGCTTAATTAAGCTTATGCTTATTGTTATATTAACTTGCCGACTTAAAATAAAATTATTCTTATCTTAATTTTGTCCTACAAAACCATCACATTTTTCTCAGGCTTGAGACTGAGACTTGCTCCATAAAAAGTGTGGGTAATGTTGATTTTGCTGAAAAAGCACAAATGTATATTGATCAATTTACGCTCCCCTCGCAGCTCAGTGAATATACTACATTCATACTCTGCCTTAATAAGTGTCTATCTATGATATTGAGCTTTACCAGAGACCCTGGCTTTACTATGAACTTTTGAATGACCAATAAATGAAAGTTTACCAAATTCCAATTTGATCGAAAGAATTTATAAGTATATAAAACAAGGCATTATATGGTATTATCATACTAGCGTCATACCGTCCAACATCTTAGCATATCAACATTTTGTAATTATAGGTGTGAGAATCTTTTGCATTCTAGTAGTCGATCTCATATCTATTTATAAAATCCATGTGACAGTCATGCTATTAAAACATGTTTGTGTCCCTATCTAAAAATAGAAATATCTGATTGCTCAGTCTTTCAGCAGAGTGAAGAAGTGAAACCTTTGAGGAATGCAAAGGAGAGTACAATCAATTGAGTGTGACAGATTAAATAAATAGCCTTAATCACCATTTTTCTGAATTTAATGACTATAACTGCTGAAAATATTAGAGGGGGGGCTGAACCCCTCCCCCTAGCCCCCCCCCCCCCCCCTGTTCCTAAGGGCATGTATCAGTAAAGTATTTCATATAAGTTAAATAACAATGTTCACTGTTAAATCTGTCATGAAATTTGGAAAGGCCTGTGAGTGTGGTCAATTTTGACTCAAGGGGGCATAAATATACATTCTCTAACCCAGAGTCTAGTAGGATTCTCAATACTATATATAGTATAGTATACATGTATATTGCATATTTTTATGGATTAGGGCAAAATAAGCCTGACTACATGTAAGTAAACTACATTGTAAGCTAGTTTTACACAAACCATTATGCTCAGTTTAGCTTAACAAGGAAAATTAAAAAAAACACAAGTGAATATTTTCTCCATTTTATTGAATACAAAGTCAGCAAAGATTATAAATGTTTGGTCCAAGTGTGATAAAACATGAATACAAAAATAATATTAGATTTACTTGGAATGTGTAATGTTGGCAGTTTTTAATGTTATTATAAAATTAGCATGGAAGACATAAACAATTAGTAATACTTTCAAACACAAATTTCGGATTTTTCTGTAACTCTATTTTTTCTAAGCCTATGATTTAACTCTGGATGAATTATCAAGCATGCCTATAATTCGCATTTAAACTGTATAAAACTTTAACTAAAATGCTGGAATTATTTTTGCTTTAATATTATTTCTTTAGTGATAAGGCCACAACAAATTGATGATATGTTCTATGGATTTTTCTGGAAAATAATGGGGCGAGCGAGCAAAAAAAAATCTTAATACAGTTGCTTTATATAGCGGTTTGAACAAATTTTTGTGAGCAAGCGCAGAAATAAAAATACTTTTTTGTAAAAACTGTCAAAATTAAGGTGCGAGCGAATCCATAGAACACATAATCAATTTGTTGTGGCCTAAATATCATACTATAAGAATAAAATAGATAACTGCACTCAACTTTTATACACTGATACAGTGCCATCCAAAATTACCTATACACTTAAAAAATCTTTCTTTTTACTTATAAAGTAAATTTTATATCAAATGTATTAATGCTTCTAAGGATAGTTAAAATAGATGGTAACATTTGAAAGGGAAATTGTGTTAATTTAATTTAATACATGTTTTATTGCATAAATTGGATTGGATAACAGGCATATAAATGCCTATACACATCCTCTCCAAGGTCAACATATTACAACATGGTTTTTAAATGTGAATAAATAAATAGATAGAAAAATACATACAGTTGTGATGCATGCACAAGTATACAAAATATGTTTAGAATTACCATGTATAGGTAAAAATTTAAAAACAAATTTTCACAAATATACTAAAGTGTAAAGGTAATTATAGATGGCACTGTTTAAGGAATGAATTCATAGAAACTGACTTTCATCGAAAAATAAATGTCATTTTGGTGATAGCTAATTTGCATAAAGGTCGAAGGCATGTGACAGCGCTAAAATAGATTTTTCATTCATGAAATTAGTACGGGCATGACGTAATTTAAAGTCATGAATATTAATGAATTGTTGTAGGCAACTGCGTTTATACAGAAATGAAAACACATTTTTTCAAGTCACATGTTCACTTTTGACCAATCAGATTGTGTTATTTCGTTAAGGTAGTAATTATAACACAATGAACACCTCCAAAGTAAGTATTCTTATAATATTTCTCTGACTATAATTAACTGTGTGCATTAAACTGCCTAGACAATTTTTAGCTATTTCCTTCTGCATAGAGACCACAAGGATGTGGGACCAATAAAGTTTTATACATTCTGAAATTTATTTTGTATAACGTTCAGTTACAGTTTTACACACTTAGGTGCAAATTTTATGAGAATAGAGTGATGTATACAACTACAGTGAATCTTGCATAAGCGACCACGTCTCCTAAACGACCATTTGCGCTAAGCGGCCACTCTGAGTTCCCACCAACTAATTTTACTACTTAAATCTTTGTCTTAAGCGACTTTTGTCTAACGCGACCAGCGACCGCTCATTTTGGTCGAAACTGACTGACTTATTTGTGTTAAACGACCGGGTCAAATAAATCTGATTTGTCAAAAATCGGTAATCAAAAATATATGTCGCCTCAATGTCTATCACCTAAACTCGTATGTCAGGCTCTAAAAATCAATAAATAACAGTCATAAATACTGTAAGATAAGGGGGTAGTGGGAACAATCAACAAAGTGACACAAATACTATCCAATTATAATGCAATTACATAATAATACACACCGAACAATTAGTCCCGTATCAGGGTCAATTAAAACATCCGTTCTGACCGTTCTATCACCGTAGAGAGTAATCATTTCCCAAAACATTTCTAGAGACTGCCAATTTGACTTTTTATACGTGCATAGAACGTGTAAAATGATATTTATTTAAAAATACGAACACAGAAATAATTTGTTCATTTAAACAAAGAAAGGTCAATATTGAGGACATTATAAACACGTTTTCCGAAAATAGCGTCACGTTCTACTTTCAATTTTAACAAGACCAACAATTTTACGCATGAATATTGCAGTGCTTGTTAGAACAAAGAAGTAGCTTATGTGTTGACGATTATCACTACTAATTATCATTAATTGTTTAAATTTCACTGTTTCAAATTTAACAGCCTTTACTCTGATGACCTAGATATATTGATTGTTATAATGGCGAAAATTCCGGAAAATGCCCGGATTTTAACATGTACGTAAACAAAAACGACTGTCTTGCAGATTTACTTAATTAAATATATAATTGCAATTTGAACCTGAATTTAGGATGTTAAGAAGAAAGAAAATCTATATTCCCATCATTTGTATATATTTGACGACATTTGAATGAAAATCCATCAGTCAAAATCACCCCGTTGACAGATTAATGTTCTACGAAAATGACGAATTTTAGAATGTCAGGACGGTTTCAACGTCGTAATCAACATTTGTCTTAAGAGACCATTGTCTTAAACGACCACTTTTTGTCTCTCCCTTTGATGGTCGCTTAACACAAGATCCACTGTATATTTCGGAATGTAAAATTCTTGAGACTTAAATTTTTTATTAAAAAAAACATCACAGGGACATAACAGATAATTTTTGATTCACAGTTTTGAAGTCAGTATAACTTGTGCAGATTGACCCGAGATAAGGGAGACAACTCACAAATAAATTACATCCATCGTCTTCATAACTATCTTTCATGAGCACTGGACATTTGGTTCAGCATAATGAAATATTTTACTTGATCGAATGAAAAAATGCTTAACCAAAATTGTTGTCATTGTTATGTAAAATATGCAGTCCATTTTAATGATTTAGCATAATATATCCTAAAACAAGAAATGTATTGTGGAAAACACTTTAAAGCCAGATTTAAAAACTTAAATGCAAAAATTACAAAGGGAAATAATCCATAATAAAGCAAGGTAGAGTTGTGGTTACTGTCTAATTATGTTCATCACATGGTATGTTATCATTGTATGAAGTTTCATAAAGATCTGACAATAAATGGCAGAGACATATGCTAAATTGAAAACTTAAACACAATTGTTAACAACACCGGATGCCTGCCTGCCCAACCGACCACCAACCCGCCTGTTGAAAAATCCGGTTAATTAAATAAACAATATGACAACAAATTGATCTCCCTTGAAAAATTGCCATACCTTAATGAGAATTTCAGATTCCATGAATTGTTTCAAATTTATGAACGTATACAAATTTTTGTCTTTTATTTGAAGAATCCTCAACATTAAAGTAAAATATTTAAACAAATGAATACAGATTCCTTTGGAATCCCTGGTAAAAACAGTAAGTGGTGAACATATATATTTTTTATAGCCCCCTGGCTAGCTAAGTTGGTAGCATGCAAGTCTAATGATTGAGGGGTCTTGGGTTTGATTCCTAGGCGGGGCATACTTTTGTGGAACTTGGTCATGAAATTATTCCTACGGCCATTCTCCTCCTAACAATGTTTTTTAATTATGTAGGGCAGTTGTCAGTCACTGTCAAAAGTATCTTAGTAGATGTTAAACAGCTAAATCCATAGATTTAGCCTTTCCAGGAGGAGTGAGTAGTTTGACTGACTGCCGTTACATGTCCTATACAATGTGTTGCTACGGCGTTAAACCCAACAAACAAACAAACGAACATATTTTTAGTCTCAGGTCAACCTGCACAAACTATATCAGTATACTATCCAAGAACATGATAAAATATACATGAGATTCAATCATTAAAATACACTAAACTATATATATATTCACATGTTTACCTAAGAAATCTGAAAACTTGAGACATCAAACAAAAAAGTTTAGATTTTACTAGTTTCCAAATTTCTCAGGTTATTTTCAAATTTAAAGAATAAAATTTTATGACAATTGTCAATAATCAATAATGTGGCAAGCATATTGTTTTAAAATATTCCACAACAAAAAAAGACAACAACAAAATAAAAAGAAACAAATTATTGTATATATTACAAATGATGAAAACAATTAATGTTTGAACACTAAAGGAAACTGAAAAAAAGTTTGACTCTTTAACAAATCACGAACTTATTGAAAACAGTCATAACTCGATTAAAATAAAGAGTGAGTTACAACCATTTTGGGCTAAGCCCACTAAATAGAGCTAACAACAAGAAATTTGTAATTGTATATCAATGGGCTAGTGCATACCTGGTCTATATCCTTCTATATATATACACTGCCCTCCAAAAGTTCTTTCACAGAACAATTAAAATTGAATTGCTACAATTTTCATGTCCAATTTTGAAGAATTATTTTATCATTGTTAATTTTGTTCATTTTAATATTCATGCAATGAAAACAGATCTGATGTTCTACTGGGTTATTTTTAATTTTTGGAGTTGCAGCAAAAGTTACTATTTATTTCCCCAAAAAGTCAATACATATATCTCAATGAACCAGTAGCAGCTTCGAGTTCCTTTTTAATTTCATACCCAAAAGCAAAATGTGCCAATTTCAAATGAAGCAAAATTAGATATCAATTAGGAAAAAACTCAATCTGATTAAAACCCGATCTTAAATTTTACCGCTCGCATACTCGCTAATCTAGATTTGGCCTTTTCCAAATGAAGGTCACGTTCAGGTGACTTTTTCTCATCACAATATTCATGACGAAATTGTTATGATACGTAACTTGTTTACATCGTCTACGTTACGCAATTTGAAATGAGACACCCAATCGCAGACTAAATAATACCGCTGTTAAATTTGCATGCAAACCTTGGTCTAAAAATAGAAATTACGAAATCAAAATGTGATTAATAGTGTTTTCAGCTAGAAGAAAGCTACGCATTGATTGGTCAACAGAAAGTTCATTTCGACGTGACCTTGCATTGACTAAGTAGAGATCCAGTACGACAACACGAGTAGAACAGGATCTCTGTTTATGAAGATTGGAAAAAACTACTTTTACAACATTTTGAAAATCTAATTGGTACAATGTAAATTGTAAATGTAGGGAGGAATTTTGGAGGGCACTGTATGTAATTAGACTACTTTGGCATTGACCCATCAATACAGAACTTACAGAGAAACAAAAACAAAAGATTTTATGCTCTTCAACAAAATTCACAAACAAAAACTATATACAATAAAAACAAGATTTCAGTTTGATTTTATGCCTCCACAACAGTTAAGTTTAGAAAATTATATGATGAACAGTTCACTATTGCTATTATTATACCCCTATCTTCAGAAAGTACCATCCTGCAACATTCTCACATAAAAAAACTATGATAAACAACAACATTTTTTCAGTGAGAGGCTGCAAGGTTTGAAGTATTCATAGTCGATATAGTTAACGTAACAATTTGACATCTAACTTGTAGGGCTGTCACGATATACCGGTATACCAGTATATTGCAATATGCAGCTGCGGCGATACATACCGCAGTATGATTTTAACGTACCGGTATTTGGTGATATTTTTTATTTCATTGGAAAATTTTTCCTTTTGCGAAATAAAAGTAGCAGAACGTCAGTTTTTTTCAATTGTTCATTCCAACAAACTTTAAGTTACAAGAATTTAATCGAAATAACCGTATATACATGTACTCAGAGGCTAGATTCTATCAGTAGCTGCATGTAAGATTTGCAATGTTTCCGTAAAATACAGCAGAGGCACAACAAATCTTAAAGCCAACAATATATCGTGGTACATATCACAATATGATGTCAGCGTATAGCAGTATATCGCGATACGCTTCTGGTGTATTATGATAGCTCGACTAACTTGGCAGTGAACTTAATCACAGCATCAAAGAGGCAGGTATACAATGTATATAGCAAGGCATAAAAGTAAAACTTTTACTAAAACAATCTTGCAGAATAAAAACAAAGCTATTTTCTCACAACCAATAAGTATTTACATATACAAAAATAAATTCAATCTTCAGTTTCAGTTACAATATATGTACATGTTTTGGTTATACTTGGAATGAAAAAGCAAAAATCAACCAAGTGAATGTCACATAATGTCATTAGATAGAAAATATTTAAAATATATAATAATGTAATGTTGCATTGGAAGACTTTGCGATGATTTAAGAAAATTGAGTTAACTCTAAACTTTACTTTCTATGCTGAGCATTATATATTGTCATACAACATTAACAGAAATACATATAAGATTCTACCATAAGATATTTTCCTCATAACAGAGTATAGACCCTTTCAATCATGAAGTTGGAACAGTAACCATCCTATTACAACAGGACAAAGTCTAATTCCTATTTTGCTAATTGTGGAGCTTTGAACATGTAAGGGTGCTATGCCTAGACATCGGACCCTAAGCTCAGGATTTGTGTCAAGTTTGCTTCTATGCAGTATGATGGAGACTTGACAAAATGAAAGGGTATCAAGTGTGAATTATTGTTGAATTTGGACAGAGAGACGGGCCTCAGTTGAAATCTAACCTGGAGCATGTAATAACAGTGAAATATACTTCCATAATAGAGGCTTGACAAATAGTTAAAGGTAAAAAACTGTAATATATTTAACTCAGGCAGTGAATAATTAAGTGATAAGAAGGTGAAACAATGTTTGATTTTAATATTATACATGTAGGTATAAATGTAATATGATTAATTTGAGATTCATGAACTGAGTAAATATTAGGGGTGCATGGGTTAACTGATATCCATTTAATATTGCAATCAAAATTCTGATGGTTTACAACCAGTTCAATTTTCCTTGAATTAGTTTTTGTAGTTATTTGCCATGCTGATTGCTTTTATCAGAATCTGAAATTTAAAGGTTTGATTAATTTATCTGTTGAAGTCCGTGTCAAACCAGGGCTCGACAAATCCACTTGTCCACTCATATTTGAGTAGAAATTCACCTATGTACATGTGTATGTGATGTTGATTGAATGAGGACATAAAATGAGCATTATTTCCTACTTCCAATATCTACGCAAAAAATGGTACATATCACAATACAGTTTTTACAGTGTTGTTACACCCATAATAAATATTTTATAAAAATATTTTACATACACCATCATTGAATGTAGAAGTTTAAATGTGATTATAGTTTGTATTTTTCTCAACTGTCAAAACATGGATAATTTCACAGAGACTTAGTGTTCCTTGTCTAACGCCCGTGATTGTTAGAATTCAATCATAGTGAAATAATTCAAACTTTGACAAATGGACTATAAGTATTATGTTTAGAGTAAAGTTAAAAAACAACTGATATTAAAAAGGCAATATATACATGTATAATAAAAGCAATAAAAAAAATAAAAATTCTAAAACGTAAGGCTATTACCACAGCTCTTCAATATACAATGTATATACAATCGGTACTAGTTCCCAAACTATCTATTAAATAGAGTATATATTTAATTAGCTATATATATTTTTTTATTCAGTGAACACGTGGGTTTCTGACCCTTAATTATCAACAAAATAGCTGAATAAACTCTTCCAACACAAAAAGGATGAATAATTTATGCTTCACTGAATAAAATGTATACATAACAAAAGATCACATTAAAACAAAGCTTAGTTGTATTTCCACTGGAAAAATATACATTTTTAATACATGTTGTAGTTCAGAATATGAACAATTGAAAGAAGTCAACAAAACATAAAAAAACCCAACATATAATCATCTGTTCAAAGTACAGTGGAACCTTTACTAACAACCATCTGACCAGAGCAACCACCGTGCTCAACTTAACCTAAAATTTGTAAAAATATTTATCTGTACTTATTTACAATCTTTAATGAATGTTACAATAACTTTGGTTATTATGAGGGGTCGTTTGTATGACCTGGGAACAATGATTACCTGTTTACATCAACCACTTTTCAAATTGCCCTTAAGTGGCCATTGTAGACAGGCTCAACTGTACAAACGTATTTTGATTTTCGTTGTATTTTTCTTTAACTAAAGTCTATCACTAGTCGGCATAATCAACTTTAAATCTACTTCTTTTCTCGGTACCACACAAAGAGTGAGTTCTGTCCCTTCCTACGTCACCATTTCCATCCATTCTATGTAAACCAGTCTCCGAGCCAGATTTCTTTAAAAGTGGAGGAGTCCAGGTACTGCGTGCTTTCTGTGCTTGTTTCCAACGATTTAATCTTGTAGGTACAGCAGACATGGAACTGGGCTGAATTACATAACTGTGAACAAACAAATAGATCAGTTCAATAAAATTTATTTTTTCTGTTGGGCTTTATGCCCTTGTAACACATTGTAATGGTCATATCACAGCGGTCTATGCTTTTGTCAATGACTGACATCAGTTACTGCCCTATATGATTTAGAATCAGTGGTAGGAGAGAAAATGGCTGTAAAAACCTTTCATGACCAAAAGCCATGAATGTATGTCCCACCAAGGAATCTATCCTAAGCCCCTTTAATTTGTAGACTTTAGGGCTATGGACTAGACTAGCCAGGGGCAATGTAATGCAAGTAAACAAGACTGTAGATTAATTTTCTGCTGATAATAATTTATAATTACAAAATATAGTGAAATGGTTAAACTGCAATTTAAAGCTATCAAGAGTTTGATAGATAAGAATAAATATGTCAGTATTTTGTCTAATTGTTACAGATACAAGCAAAGTTTTTTGAAGATTTAATAAAACTGTTAGACTTACAGAACAAACATCACATTCACCCATACCTAAAGCTGTCCAGTCAACTAGCCACTCACCATGGGTGGTCATTAATATGACATGCCCAGACTTTAATGGGAAGAAGTTGCTTAAAGAGTCAACAGCACATGCTTCCAGTTGTTCAACCAGACAACCACCAGTCCAGTCATAAGAGTTAACGGGTTACTGTACATTGATGGTTTACCAGACTTTGATGGGAATATAAAAGAAGTATTGTACTTACACTAAATCTCCTATTCTCAGTTTTCTTTTTGGTGAAGGATTTAATATCACATAGGATAAATCATCTTTCTTGTAGTCCATATCACCAGCTGTATCAGATAAAATAATGATATATAGTTAGGTATTGATAAAGCAAAATGTGTATACTTTTATTGCTTGAAATACTAGAATTTGAAGGCAAATCTTTCAGTGTGCATTTTGATGAGTTTGCATAAAACAAGTTAATCATCATGTAATTATAAAAGCCTTATAGAAAATCGACTAGTTTAGCCCAGACCAATTAAACGTTTCTTTGAGTGGAATGAACCTTTCCATGACCTTACCTATTAGCATATTTAACAAAAGTTTACAGTTATATTTTGTCCCACAAACAAGGTGTTATCAAAAGAGCACATGGTTACATTTGTGGGTTAATGTATTGTTATGCAAATAGAAAGATCGCACTCGGAATGGTCAATAGCCACATTATACTCCTATTAAATCATGTTTATATACATTATATAAGTAAAGGCATCATTGTAGTTATTATGATAAGAAGGAGCAATCTTGTCACAGGACTACTGCTCCTACAAATAGTACTGTGATTTCACGGCGTCTCAACGCCGTGATATTGTGGTGGGTAGATTTTGATAGCAATGGGCAAAAGTCACGTGATAAAAAATGATAAAATCCTTTCGATTTCCACTGCCGACAAATTTATTGTTTTTAATGCAGTCATAGTACAGCCCATTTCCGCTAAAAGTTAAATAGAAAAATCATTTTTGGGGGAATCCATATAAACAATTTTTCTTGCAACAATGCAACACACGAAAAATCAGCGTTTTATATCAACACATTTCCGCAAATCCTTTCGAATCACACGAAAAGACGTAGGTATAAATCGCGAACCAACCGGACCAGGAGACCAGTTTAGTATACGGATACAGTTTAACAAATATGCGTATCATAATGTGTGTATAGTACATATATTATTGATATTTGCCAATATTTTATTTGAAAAGATAAGACACCAATATCGAAATTATATTTTAAGAAATAACTTTGCAGACTTTAACTATTAAAAGAATCGTCGATTGCTTCATCACATATTGTTGTCAATATTATATATTTCAACTGCTAGAGCATTTATCATTTGAAAACTAATTTGATATGATTCATATATTTTAATAATATACCTTTTTTTCTTATTAGCTGACTGTATAAATAAAGAAGCGTAATCGTGTAACATTGACTCTTAATTCTTACTCTTACTGAGCTCTATTGGCGATCTTTCCTAACTATGATTAAGTGCAGCGGACCAGTTAATTATAAGAGCATAAGAGTTACGGACCAGGGTTGAGTTCAGTAACTGCGAACGTTATAGAACGTTCCGCAACGATACATTCGGAAGTCCTCGTCCATTTGCTGCGAATAATCTCGGACATATTTGGACGCTATTTTGAAATGTCCGGCGTTAAAGTAAACTAATGTATGACCGAGGAGTTCCGAATGCATCGTTATGTAACGTACTGTAGCGTTTTGTGTAATTGAACTTGCTTCTGGTTATAGATCGAGCAGATGTAAGATTATTTTTGCAGACTTTTTTTAATTATGAAAAGTTTGGTACTATATTGACGGACTATTGACCAGACGGACCAGGTAATTTTAAGAGAGTTAAAATGACGGACATTTACACCTAGGTGAAAAGCTCGCCAGTTTTTAATTTGTTCGAATGGAGTATGTTTTCTTGAGTCCGAGTGAATTCATTATTAAGAAAAATGATTTCTATTCGAAATAGCTTGCCTTTTGTATTTAAGTGCATCTTTTCGGAATTAAAATACATGTTAAATCCTTTGGTGTATCCGGCAACAAAATTCTTCCGTAACAAGTAAAGGTATGACTACTCTCTATTACACTGGTTTGAAAGATTCACTCGCTGACTCTCTACCTCTGCTTAAATACTATGCGCAAACTGATATTTCTATTTCAAGGCAAAGACACACACATTTAGATTGCATGACTGTCTCGTGATTAAAAAATAAATGCAATAAATGCAACAAATGTTCACGCCTGTAAAATCAAAATGTCGAAATTCAAAGATGCTGGACAGTTATGCATTAGTTAGATGATTGGTTACACGGATTGGTAAGAACAGATCCGCAATGTGAGGAGCACTTGACTAAACAGAAGCGATAAATCATGTAAATAGCTTCTGTTCTGAAGAACTATGTTTTCCCTTCTGCCGATCTTTTTAAGCGTCATGCAAATATGAATTACTGGAAATGAATCCAACTAAAACCAAACATCCTGTCGGCATAAAGATGGTGTCTAGATCCAGACCATTCGCGTACTCCAAATTTGTCAAGATTCTCAATCTATCTAGTATCGAGAATCTTACTAGGCTTTTGGAACGAGATTGTTACATTTGAACAGAAAAACGTTTTATGACAAGTTACCTTTTAATTACTGAAAAACCTTAACATGACAATTCAATATAATGCTCTTTTGAGTTACCTTTAGATTATACTTACTCATTCTTTTTTGTTTGCCGTGACAATCCCTTTGCTGCATTTAGCAGCAAGTTTTTACTTGTAAGATACATGCTTAGGGATCTAAAGGTCCCAGTTTCAAACCCCAGTAGGTGCACTGCTACTTTCCATGAGCAAGAAATTTAATAACACTTGTTTCACCCAGGTGTAAATGGGTTCTGAGAGGGGGCACCTGCATGAAGGTGATTTCAATGACCAGGGGTTATCAAACAATAAAAATCAATGTTACACAGTTATAAACAAATATCCTCTATTTCTTATACTTACAATAATCACTGACAGATAAATGTAAACTTTTCATTCTATTTTTTATCAAGTCTGATATGTCTTCTCTCTCAGGGTTTTGTGTGTTCCAATTTTTCTGGAAGTTCATTGTGCTGGGACATTTCTTGTTAAATTTTGAATTGGTTGCTTCTTCTTTGTTGTTATTTCTAGCCTAAAGAATGATACATCATAGCAATGATTATATTTCATTTTTTTACAAAATAGATACCAACTCATTATGATAATTAAACCACACCGTATGAAAACATGATAAACATTTTGCAACTAAAATGCTAGGATATAAGTTACAAAATAAAGTCTAAACTAATATAATATTGTTATTATAAATCAAAATTACATTTTATTAAAAGCAGTTTCAGGAATGGAACAGGTTGCCTCCTGTAGTACTTATGCCATATAGATTATGGCAGTGTATTATTTTTATGAAACCTGACCAGGATTCTAACCTCGGACCTCTCACTTACAAAGGCAGTGTTGCTTGACAAACTCTCTGGCCACTAATATCCTTCTCTCCATAAAGTGAACAGGCAAGATTCCTGTACACATACACTACGACCAAACAAAAGATTCTGATTTTAAGTAGTAAAACTCTATGTAAAAGACTACATAATGTTTTTCACATAGAAATGAACAAGTCCATCACATTTTAGGCATACTATATAACCCCAAATTATGGATTTCAATTAAAAGATGAATAAAATATAAATAAAAACTACATAGACTACATACTGCTTGTGATGTAGAATTGATAGATTTAGTAGAAGATTGGTTATCAGTTCTATATAAAGCTATAGGTATCTCTCCAGTTGTTGTACATAATGCTTGATATAGTTCACCATAAGTTTTGTATCTAGCTAATGTTGTACGCTTCATACGTATCTAAAATAAAAACATAAAATATTATATTTTGATGCATGATGGTTAATTTCATATAAATTATAAATTACCTGTCCTTAGAACAAGTAAACAAAACAGTGGCCTCTTATTGCATGAATTGTAAAAACTTAATTATTTTAAAAAAATAATGAGTAAACAAAATCACAGTCTAAGATATGTAACCACTCACAAATATGCAATAAATAAGGTTCTAAATAAGATGAGATAAGAAAATGAGATAATTTGAAGCCTTCTTTATATTGTAAGAACAATACTAGACCGAAATAAACTTAGTGATACACAAGTCAACAGTGCATCATTTGGAAGTTTTAAAAAATCTATAAACCTAAGAGACTAAATTTAAACTGCACACTCCCCTTCCCTTGTGATAAAACCAGAATTTGCCACTGCAAATATTAGTACATACAAAATAACTATGCAGATACAAATAAAGGTAAAATATAATACATACACTAGAAAGATGACCAGAATTCTCTTCAGCATCTATACCCAGTAATAAACGTACAAATGTGATCAAATATCCTTTAACAAATGTCTGAAATATACAGTATAATAATATCAAGTTTTTATAAATCTTGTACAAAGTTAAATATATCAAGTCTTTATCGACTCCAATCTGATAAAAACAATCCTATATAAAATTGTAAAGTGGCAAATTCACTGCATAATACTGCAAAACATGCTTAATAAAACTGAAATTCAGGGCCCAAATCTGTTATAGGGCCAAAAACAATAGTTACGATTATCGCAAAAAATGACAGACATTTTGTATTTGATGGGTTTTTAAACCCAATTTATAATCAATTCATCCCCAGAGACCAATAGTAGTCATATCTTTGACATAGTGGAGTCTCATACATAACTGTATGTTCCTGGCATGGGTCCTTTTTGGCCTGTCTTTTTCTTCACAACTTGTAGAAAAAAAGTGCAAATGCAGACAAACGTCAACCGGTAAACAAACTAAGAAGTTTTCGAAGATTCAGATTCAGTTCAATATCCGTAAGTCCTTTAGGAGTTTTTTAATGGCGGTATGCTTAGGAAACTGGCCATTGATTAAAATGAAACTAGTGATATATGAAATGTAAAACAGTACATACCTGATATAGTAATGTATCTAACATACTAGCACTAAATACATGACCTGCAGCAAATGGTAATCTAAATATATGACTTAGATTGGAGGTCATACTCGACTTCAACTTCTAAAATATAATGTTGAATTGTTTTCATTAGTTTATTTCATATAGTACATAATGACTTTTTACCTATTTACATGAGCATACAACATACAAAGTACAGGTGAAATAGGCATAACAAAATACCAGAACATAAAGTAATACATAATAACTGTTACAATTAATTTGATTCATAAGCCAATACAACATCTATAGTTTTGAATATGTAAGAAAGCAAGGTTTTGTTGACTAACAGACAACAGGAGTCAGATATCTAAAGATTGGTAAATTCATTTATTGGTAAATTCTTATGATAACCATATCGATAATTGGTTTATAATACCAATTTGAAATATATTATCCACCATGACTAAAGTTATCATGATAATTATTGTTATCATTATTGTTATAATTCTTATTATCATCACCATCATCATTATCACAATCATCATCATCATCATCATCATGGTCATCATCACCATTATCACCATCATAATAATCATTGTTATCATTACCATCATCATCATCATCATCATCATCATCATCATCATCATCATCATCATCATCATCATCATCATCATCATCATCATCATCATCATCATCATCATCATCATCATCATCATCATCATTATCATCATCATTTAAGTATTATTATTATCATCACTATGTGAAGAAAAAAGTCTAAAAATATCCCTCCAGTGTCTAAATAGATCTAATTTAAATATATTAATAAACTAATACATACTCTTTCTAATCCTGATATTTTCTGGGAATATTCATCGTGTGCTCGGAAATGCATAAATCTCATATTAGATGCTTGATTTAATTCTGTTATAATATTAGCATTAGGAAACAATCTGTAATACATAAATAGTAACATATTGATGAGGCAGAACAAAACTTGTCTTTTTCTTTTTAATTACTTGATTTAACGCCATGTCAACACAATGTTTGTCATTTTGCCGAGTCCAGCGCACCTAACCTAGCTTGCCTGGACCCTTGTCTATAACCAGTACTCACCTACCCTTTCACAAGGCTGGAAACTTCTCCATATTACCTTATCAATGGAGGAAAATTGACATTATAGTCAAATTTTTCATGGAAGGGTATAACCTCCCCGGTATGGGATTCCAACCCATACCCCCTTGGGACACGAGATTCCAAATTCTGGAGCACTACCAACTGCGCTATTGACCACAGTTCAAAACTTGTCTACATTCTCCTTCGAAACCCCCAAGGTCCTTGTTTCCATTATTTGTGTGCGGCGTCCTTTTTATAACAAAAGTATAAAAGTGTAAAAAATCTCCCCTTTTGCTTTTTACTGTGTGGAAGGTCAGAGTATTTTGACTGTTGTGGTTCCTGATATGTAATAATGTACAAATCTTGTTTGAAGTAAATATATAATCTTACACTTAATTAGATTTTATTGGTTATGAAACAAATTTCCTACCACTACTTCTAAATCATGTAGGACAGTTGTCAGTCACTGATGGAAGTATTGGCCTGTAGTAATATTTCCAAAAATGATGAGTAGGCGGACCTCTGTGATATGACCTGTACAATGAGTTGCTAAAGTGGTACCCCCCCCCCCCAGAAATTAAAAAAAAGCTACTCAAACTGTAAAATGTACAAATCTTGTTAAAATCAAATATATGTGTATACTGTATCTTAAGTTACACTTACTTAAATATTGTCTGTACAGCTACAATAGTTTCAGAATCAGCTAATGTATCTTCACAATTCTCATCAACTTGTTCTTTATTTACAACAACTAAATGTGAAGCTTTATTTATACCAGCTTTTAATAAGTCATCAACACTGAAAAATACATGATTATATTACAATCACATTGAAACATTGGATAGATGAAGTTGTCTGGTAAAGCTATCTTGCAATCTCATGGAAACCAAACGTCCATAATTTTTTAGACATTTGGGCGATTTTTGCCAGAAATTCTTAAGTTGAGACAACAAATCAAAAACTATTGATGAAAAAAGCATAAGATTAAATGGCAGAGTGATAGTCAAATGCACATGTACATGACACTGTAAACACTGCGTAAACCTGCCCTCTAAATATAAACTTTGTCTATGTTTATGAAGAGAAAGTTCTGGTTTCAAATTTTTCATGATATTAGAAGAATATCTGTACCATCTATGAGGTACATGTATGTTGTCCTAATGTGGTGGTTTGTGTTTTCAAGAATATATCTTTTCATCTTTCCATGAAAAAGTTTTCAAACTTCTATGACTTTTCTATGACAAAACCAGAACAATGGAAATTGTGTAATTTCCAATGGTTTTTTTTCACATCTGAGCAATTTATACCACTGAACAATCATTATTATTTTCATTACCAATAAGGTAGAGAAGTTATGCTGAGCATTTTTATATAACTACAATGTACATACCTTGTGATTTTTCCTTTCATCCAATAAACCAATGGAAAAAATGACATTGTCTCTAAAAACATGGGATCTGGTCTGTAAATAAAAAAAAACATTATTATAAAACATGATTTGTTTTTGAAACAGATAATGACATGTAAATTTTACAATGTATTAGCATGTCTTGCAAAAAAGGAAACATGAGTTACCTCTTAGCTGGTTCAACTGATAAAAGTGACGAGAGCAGACAGTTGCGGGTAACAGATGAAAAAGACAATGAGTCAGATAACTGACAAAGTAACCCAGCTGGCTAGCTGTCTGTAGAACACTAGTCTATTGATCAAGGAGTAGTAGGTTCTTCGGTGGAGTTTGGTCATGAAATAAACTTTACTATCATTTTTTCTTGACTACTGATTCTAAATCATGTAGGGGTAGTTGTCAGTCACTGACAGACTTCAGTCTTAACACACCTAGAACTTGCTTAATAGCTAAATCTAGAAAATCAACCTGCCTAGAAACAGCGAGTAGGTCGACTGACAGCTGTGATAAGATATATACAATGGGTTGCTATGGGGATAAACCCAAACAAAAAACAAACAAAAAAGTACATAAATAAAAGTATAACTTACTGTTCTTCCAGCAGTAAAATGATGGGACATAGTGATTTCATACCAATAAACTGTGATCTTAATGGTACAATAAAGTTATATATACCATTACAAGCATGTTCGGAAGCTAATATAATCAACTGATGGGTCCATCTTTCATCATTCGTATTCTTGTATTTACAATGACTACAATCCTGGAAATAAAATACATTGTATGTTATCAAAACTCTCACTTGCCCAAGCTTATAGGTTTTAGCATATTTATCTAAAATACTAATTTGACTCTGGTTAATTTTTGGTCCAAAGTCTTATACAGTCAGATCTCAATACAACAACATCGTTCGTTTCCAGGAAAAGTGTCGTTATAGCGCATATGTCAGTGTAATGAATTCTTCCGACCATGTACATGTTGGTATCGGTTCCCATAAAATATGTCAGTATAACGAGAATGTTGTTGTATCGGATGTTGTTGCATCAATATCTGACTGTAACTGAACATTGTCTCTCCAAAATTATATGTGGCTCTTGAAAAATCAGTTTGACTTATAACAGTTTTCAAATACGTGTGAGCAATTCAACTTCCATAAACTTTATTGTAGATATACCTTTGTTGTCAAACCCTTTGACAACCTAAGTGACAAACATTACGTCCAAGTTTAGTGAAAATGAGTAAAATAGAATAAATATCACTGTACTGTCTCCATCCCAACTTGTAAGTCTCACAGCCATTGACTTTGGATGTCTTTAAAGTTCATTCATATTAAGTTAAATTTAGCATCAAAAGCAATGAGAAAGTAATATGTCCATCATCATATAATCACTTGGCTATGCCCTCTCATTGAATAACATAATTTAACAGGGGCGGATCCAGGATTTTTTTCTAGGGGGGGGGGGGGTCGGAACTTTTTCTAGGGGGGGGGTCCAAACTTTCAAACCACAACCACATTATACACATAATAAAAACTACATAACCATTAAATCTATGTTAAACACCGAGAAAAATTGCTTCATGCCACTTAAAAATGACTTACAGTAAAGAAAAATACTAATGGACAGGTACATTTTGGAAATTCAGGGGGGGTCCGGATCCCCCTGAACCCCCCCCAATGGATCCGCCTATGTTTAAAATAACATGGTTATACTTACAACTCCCCATTCCAGACAGCATATTGGACGTCTCTCTTTCATCAAATGACAGATAGCCCTTTTTGATCCCACATAAAGTGTCACAGGTGGAGGCCCCTTTATAAATCTGTAATAATCATAACAAATCATTAGGTCTTAAAACTCAAAATGTTTGAACATTAAAACATAAGATACCCAATTACTTGAAGAAAACTAAGTCTCAGCTACAAGCACATGTACATGGTTTACACATGGACACTCACATATGCAAGGTTATAAAAAACCTCTAGTATTAATTCGTATATTACATTCAAAATATGAACAAATATCTGAAAAGAGAAACTAATATACAATAAAGTTCCACAGTTATAACTATCAAAGTTAATGGTCTAAATAGCAGAACAGTCTCAGGCCTCCTAGCAGGCCAAAAAAATAAAGGTTTTTATAAAGGCTTCAATGTATGAAAATAAAGGCCTTTTAGTGTAAAATATGAAAAAATAAAGAGTAAATAAAGGCTATTTTTGTCGAAGTTCTCATTTCTTTATTAAACCCACAGTCATACCAAAGTCATTTTTTGATGTTATATACTGTTTGAATTATGCAATATAATTAATACCTTATTTAATGTGTATACCTATTTTCTCTGCATATTTATATCACACATAGCTCCTGTTTTACAGAGTAGGGAAAATGCAGAACAAAATCCACTTCTTGCTTTAAGCTAGCACGGCAACCAGTCAGAGCAAATATAAAGGTTTTTAGTGAGAATTACAGGCTATTTTGGCGTTTTAAAGGTTTTCTGGGGAAATGTAAAGGTTTTAAAGGTTTGCTCTGAAATTAAAGGTTTTTAAACGTTTCACTAGGAGGCCTGCAGTCTTAATATAGGGAAATTTTCTTCTCAAATTAAGCATTGGGTCTTAAAAATCTTCAAAAAGGCACAATTTTGCAATAACCAATAACCAAGATAGTCTTACAAAGTTACAGGGACACTTTTCTGTACTTGAAAATAATCAGATGTTATTCTAAATAGCAGGTTTAAAGTCATGACAGAAGTTTCAAGTGAATCTACACAAAAACCTTTACCAAGAGTTCTGAAAGTATGAAAAGGGAGGGGGGCATAATTTAGTCTATTTGTTATACAATAGTTAAGGAACTTTGTATTTCTCCACTAACTGTAAATACATAGGCAAATATTAAATGTAATAATAGTCTCTTTACTGGCTCTAATGCAGAACTAAAATAAAACATGAACAACTTTAACAATAGTTAAATAAACCTAAAGAGGCACAACTCAAAATTCATGCAAGAGCAATGAAAGTTGGCTATTGACAAAATTATAACAGACAAAATAGTGAGTAATTAAACAAGAGCTCCGCTGGGCGGGGCATTATACGCCCGTGTGCAGTCCATGCTGTGTTCTTAATCTCATATGAAGTCCCTGTGACCTTGACCAATGATCCCGGAATAGGTCCTTAACTGGAGGGCTATCCAAAGCAAAGATTTTGAGAACCTAGGTACAGCCATGGTTGAGTAATCACCGGCACAAAGTTTTCCCATATAAACTTCCAGTGACCAATTAAGTCCCAGTGACTTTGACTTTTGACCCTGGGGTCTCCAAATCAAAAAAGGAACATCCTCTACAAAAGAGCTATCAGCACATTACTCCTTGACAAATGGGCTGATCCACATAAAATTTGTTAACCTAGGTACAATCATTGTTAAGTTATTGTCCGGACAAGGTTTTTCCATATGATGGCCCCTGTGACCTTCACCTTTGACCCAGGGGCCTCAACACCAATAGGGAACATCCTTGACACATGGGCTACCTTCAAATAAAATTTGGTGAACTAATTTCATGTTACTCATCAAATATAGCATTATTTCCATTGTTTGCCATTTTGACTTTATTAACATATTGATTGAACATTTGAAGTCACTGCTTGGTAATTTGATACCTTCTGGTTGAAGGTTAAAACTTGACCTAGGGGCCCCTAAACCAATAGAGAACATCCTTGACACATGGGCTACTCTCACATGAAATTTGGTGAACTTAGGTACAGTCCTTGTTAAGTTATTGTCCGGACAAGGTTTTTCAATATGATGCCCCTGTGACCTTGACCTTTGACCCAGGAGCATATCCTTGACACATGGGGTACTCTCACATAAAATTTGGTGAACCTAGGTACATTGGTGGTTCAGTTATTGTCTGAACAAAGTTTTTCCATATGATGCCTCTGTGACCTTGACCTTTGAACCTGGGGCCCCAAAACCTATAGGGCGCATCCTTGACACATGGGCTACCTTCACATAAAATTTTGTGAACCTAGGTGCAGTTGTTGTTGAGTTATTGTCCGGACAAGGTTTTTCAATATGATGCCCCTGTGACCTTGACCTTTGACCCAGGAGCCCCAAAACCTATAGGGCATATCCTTGACACAAGGGCTACTCTCACATAAAATTTGGTGAATCTAGGTACATTGGTGGTTCAGTTATTGTCCGGACAAGTTTTTTATTGCTTGCCATTTTGACTTTATTAACATATTCATTGAACATTTGAAGTCACTGCTTGGTAATTTGATATCTTCTGGTTGAAGGTCTAAACTTAACCCTGTTTCCCCAAAACTAATAAGGCACATCCTTGACACATGGGCTACTCTCACATGAAATTTGGTGAACCTAGGTGCAGTCATTGTTGAGTTAATACCCGGACAATGTTTTTCGATATGATGCCCCTGTGACCTTGACCTTTGACCCAGGGGCCTCAAAACTTATAGAGCATATCCTTGACACATGGGCTACTCTCACATAAAATTTGGTGAACCTAGGTACATTGGTGGTTCAGTTATTGTCTGGACAAAGTTTTTTCATATGATGCATCTGTGACCTTGACCTTTGAACCTGGGGCCCCATAAACCTATAGGGCAAATCCTTGACATGTGGGCTACCTTCACATAAAATTTTGTGAACCTAGGTACAGTGGTTGTAGAGTTATTGTCCGGACAAGGTTTTTCAATATGATGCCCTTGTGACCTTGACCTTTGACCCAGGGGCCCCAAAACCAATAGGAAACATCCTTGACACAAGGGCTACTCTCACCTAAAATTGGGTGAATCTAGGTAGATTGGTTGTTCAGTTATTGTCAGGACAAGTTTTTTCCCATGTGAGGCCCGTGTGACCTTGACCTTTAACCCAGGGGCCCCAAAACCAATAGGGAACATCTTTGACACATGAGCTACTCTTACATAAAATTTTGTGAACCTAGGTACAGTTGTTGTTGAGTTATTGCCCGGACAAGTTTTACCTATTTTAAGTCCCAGTGACCTTGACCTTTGACCCTGGGGTCTCAAAATCAATAGGGAACCTCCTCCACCCAAGGGCTATCCACACATAAAATAGGTACATCCTTTCTTGAGTTATCATCCGGACAAGCAATTGTCCACGGACAGACGGACAGACTGACAGACGGACAGACGGACAACATCATAACATAATACGTCCGTTTTTTCAAAACGGGCGTATAAAAACATTATTGACTGAAACAGACATCAACATTAGTATAGTGATAAAAACACAAGCAAACTTATCTATAGAAGATGAACACGTTATTATCATCAATTATTAAAACTTAAGAAATATCAAAACCTTCAATAATCATAAACTGCATTAAAAATATCAAGCAAAGCAAATACAAGAATGCAATTAAGAATTTATAAAGAATATTTTTAAATATGTACAAAAGCAAGTTAACATTTAATAGAATACACAAAACAAATGCAGTAAAGTTTCACTATTAGAATTAGAACTGTCACGGTATACCGGTATAGTGCAATACGCATCTGCGACAATACGTACCGCGGTACAATTTCAACGTACTGGTTTTAACGATATTTTTTCTTTCATTGGAAAATCCTTACCTTTGCAAAATGGAAGTATTGAAAAGTCAAGCAGTAGACTCTTGGCTCATTTCAGCTTGAAATTAGTTTTCAAACGTTGTCAACGGAATAACTGTATGTAAGATTTGCAATGTTTCTGTTAAATACAGCAGAGGTACAAAGAACCTAAAATTTTACCTTCAGTCATCAAGTAGGACTATTGTGAAATCCAAAGCTGATGTTATTGAAACTAATCATGAGCAGCATGTTAAAAAGCAAAAGACTGCTACAGGCACTTTCCCTACAATAATCCTATACTATACTAAAATAATGAGCAGTTGAATAAGTTGTTAAAGACAGAAGGATTATGCAGCCGTGTCTTTGGTTTGCAAAGCAATATATTGTGGTACCAATCGCGATACAGTGCTAGCATATCGCAATATATCCTGATATGTTTCTGGCTTATCGTGACAGCCCTAATTAGAATTATCAAAATTCAGTCTTCATAATAAAATGACCTATTCTTCTAAATTAAAGCATTTGGGACTTAATTGCATATTTTGCAATTAGGGACTTTAGTCAGTTATCTTTCCCTGATAAAATCTGAAGCAATCCAATTGGTAAGTAGGTCCTTACAGTTGGAATCCTCAGATTTTATCATTGAATTCCTATGTAAGGGTAGCAAAATATTTCATCTTATATCTTTCTTGTTAATGAAGATATCAACAGAAATGATGGAATTTAGATAGTTCTTTAACTTAAAAAAATTAGCTTGAATTTCAAACAAATTAAATGATAAACAAAAAAGTTATTTAAGATTAAATTTGGCAAATTTACATTGAAAAGTAAACATTGAAGAGTAAAATCTGAGTAATCCAACTAATTAGACCTACCTATTTTGAAGAGCATACAAGGGGAAATAACTGACTAAAGTCCCTTATTAGAAAGGTGGTCTTTATAGGGGAATTTTACTGTGCACAAATAAATTATATATTACATATAAAAAAGTAAAATAATATTTTATAAAAAGGATAGGACAGTACACATTTTAATGGTGAATTAAAGTTCATAAATAAATGAGAAATCTAAAAAAATCACAAAATGTTTCAAACAAACCCATCACACTATAACTGTATTGTCCCTAAAAAAATATAACCTCTTCTATTACCCAGATACCATATCCCTGCTAAATAATAAATTAATAATTTAACCTAAGAGGTAATTTTCATCTATTTCTATAGTTTCTTGAAAATCCTTACATTACAGGACTCAACAAATGTTTTTGAAGCAACTAGTCCTGCAGGACGAGCAACATGTACTTGTCCTGTACTTAACTAAAGCAAAACCCAAGTACAATGTAATTGTTAACTTGCATGAAGCAGTGAACAAACATATTATTTGTCGTATAGAAAGTCAGTATTTAAAGTTCTTGTGATAACATGACACAGTGGCAGGTAACTGTTTAATTTAGCATAGCATAGTAGCATAATAAGTGCAATTTAATGTAATGGTCACAATAAGATGTGGATTTTTACAAGATATGAAATATGCTTAATTTGTTGTGTTTTTAAAAAATAAGAAAAGGATATGTATTTAAAACTTGAAATTCGATTATTTTTGGCTAGAAATTTTGAGTGCTGCCACAAGATCAACTTGTCCTGAGTCAATTGCTACTCGTAATTTCAAGTGATTGAGTGGATTTGTCAAGCCCTGCATTACTATATCACATGCTATCAGCATAAAGGTGTCCCCCAAAATTTTTCATAACACTTTTACACATAAACATATATGTGTATATAATTAAATAATTCAGTGAGAGGGAAGGATCTTTTTATAACAGCAACCTGTGTACTATAATTTATTATTGTAAGACTTTTTGGAAATAATAATGGCCTCCTGATTATTATCAACAGTCTCTTTGATCTGTGTCTTTTTCAAGCATGCTATGAAGTTTGGCTACAATGATAAATGATGATAATGTTGTTGTTTTTTATTTTTCACAAATTTTTCGTAGTCCCTTAGACTTTGCCTCCATGTTAACAGTATGCGGTACTCTCCGATTCATCACTCAAAATTTTCACTCCCTCACTTTCTACACTCTGCTATTGTACGATTATATTGAACTGTCCGATTGTATAAATTAAAACGTCACATAACACGGAATATTTAATGCTCGGATTAACTCCGACAGTTCACGTGGAATGTATTGTTAGAACATAACACTTATGTATTATATCTTATATGCATTGTGTATTAAAGTTTGGGTGGCCTAGTGGTAAGACGGTCGATCTGTCAATCTTTTAGTCGTGGGTTCGAATCCCAATAGATACTTATTTTTATCTTTTTTTTATTATTTAAATCGTGGACGGATTTTGTAAAACACAATGCCTTTGTGCATCATGAAAATCATAATTGTCTTTGTTAGTTTTTACCACCAAAAATAGACACTGTAAAAGAGAACGCCCAGTAGCCCAAACGACACTGCCAGTGAAACTAAATACTATATGACATTGTTTGGTTTGTAGTGCTTTTTGTATTGTTACTGAATAAAATTGAACAAAATATTCAGAAGATTGAAATGCTAACAATAAAAAGAATAAAATCAAAAAGGCATCTGTAGATTCAAACTCGCGTCCATTCCAAAAATAGATAACCTGAAGCGTTTCACTTTAACCGCATGACTATTGAGTCGGACGGGATATCGACACTAAATTAACCTACAAATTGTATTTTCTATTGCAAAATTCTATAAATAGAACACGGAAAATAATATATACAGTATGCGATAACCGTGTAATTATGCAAGCGGACAGTTTAATATAATCGTACAATATTATAAAAGACTATGGGCAAACCTATATTTTTATTTTTAGACAGAGACACAAACAAGTGTTAATTGCATGACTTTAAAAGATAGATAAGTGATCAACAACTATAATGCAAAAAAATCTCATGCCCATAATTCAAATTGTCAATATGCAAAGATGTTGGATGGTTTTTTAATTAGTAAAATAATGGAAAATTAATGAAAATGAAAGTAAACATTGATCTTTTTGCATGTGTATCTTTGATATTTTAACTGTAAACATAGAGCATATGTTACTTAAATATAAAGAAAAGCCACACTATATATGACATCATCAACACTCAATATGACAGCATGTGAATGTAGTATATTTACTTAGCTGCAAGGGGAGTGTAAGAAACCAAAAGCTAATGGAATCATTCTTAATACGATTTTAGACTCTAGGTTTAAAGTTACTGTCAGCATAAAACAATCTATATTATATAAGTTCATTTTGTGAAAATATAAAGTATACAAGTGAAAAACTATCCTAAATATCTAGCTAAGTTGATGATGGTTGATGAGTGTTCAAAATGTAAGTAATTCAAAAAATCTACAGTTGATGAAGATATAGAAAATGACACACTATGATACATGTTAACATGGGTAAGATGAGATAAAAACAACCAGCAGTGAAACTTTCACTTCAAACCACACTTTTCTATCATACAGGATACCATAATTAATGTACAAAATAAACATAGAGAATCTTACACACCTTAGGATTACATGCAACCTGCATTTGGCTGGAGAAACCTAAATTGACTATAACCAGAATTCAAATATCTTAGTTTTTCCTGTGGTACAAACTTTCACTATGACATTGACAACATGTGCACAAAGAACAAAAGGATTTAATGCCTGTTGTGTGCTTTCCCGCAATTATGTGAAAAAGTCTTTGTTTGTACCGCCTGTGCATGGTTGGAAAAACCCATTAATTGGATATCTAAACTAGGTCTTTTGCATGAGTACTAAATAACACAAGAGCAAATACTAACAAACACACTAAGAATGGCTTTAAGTCCAGGTTTCGGTCCAGATTGTAAATATCCGAGTACTCTAGCCGCAGCCCTACATTAGAGTAAGCATTAACAACAACCTGTGTCACAAAGTTCTTGCATGAGTGGGACTCAGATGTGAAATAAAAACTTAGCAATGAAATAACACTGTGATTTCAAAAATATCATTTGAAGCAGCAAAAGACATTGATCTGTTACCAACCATTGTAATACTGTAAAAAAAGACCAGTCAAAATCTCTGCAAAGGTCAAATTTTAACTTAAAATGGAAATTTCAAACAAGAATGTCAAAATTCAGTTAACCGAATAAACAACAAACACATGGTTTTCCTGTATGATAGAAATAGAAAAAGAATATATTAGCCAGTATCCTGATAGTAGTAGGATAGTTATTAGCTTTGTTATATATCTTGTGTATATATTTTTATAAACTCACTCAAATGGGGAACAATCATTATTAGGTAATACATTGCCAATACGTTCTCTTTTAAATGGATCCTCAGTCTCATATATCATACTGTCTGATGATGGATTACTCTCCCTTTGAAATATACAGGTTATCTCCCTTGATTAAAATATTTAATTTCCTTTATTATACACTGTTAGGGTAATTTGTACTAATAAGTTTTCTTTTTTTCTTACGAATATTTATTTCCCTTTGCAAAAACATTCATCATCCATGTAAAAAAATATTTCCCAATGTAATAAATTTTTATTTCCTATTAAAATAATAAGTTATCTCCCTTATTTAAATATCATCACCCTTGGTAATACATGTTTATCTCATATTGAAATACATTATTATTTTCCTACATAATGATAATTTGATAAAAAAATATCCCTCTTAATTAGTTAAAAACGCATGTAATAATCTTCTTTTTGAAAAAAAAAAAATCCTGAAATTGTAATAATTATCTCCCTTTGCAATAAGTCATAATTAATCTTTATCACTGAAGATTATTTCCCTTTGTAATAATTAGTTATAATAATAATCACATGTTAAAATTTACAGTTATCTTCCATTATAATAATTATTATCCACCTATAAACAAATAGGTATACTAGAAGAGATTTATACAAGTACACTACCCACCAAAAGTTTGGTGACAAAAGAAATTTACTATAATTCTTGTATTTTGATGATTATCTTTGTAGAATCATCATTTTTAATATATTTAAGTATTTTTTTGGAAAATGAAAACAAATTGCCTGAATGCAACACATTTTATAAGATTCAGCATCTGTATCGTAAAGCCTGCAAAACTATGTTTATTGTAATTGTTTTCCATAACAATGCTTTTATGCTATTTTTGAAGTCTAAGTTATAATTATAATGATAACCAAAAAAAAGCAATACTTAAAAGCATTTCATAATAAACAGTTATCATATTCTTTTGTTCAGTTGGCCTACGAAGCGAAAATGTCTCCAAACTTTTGGTGGGTACTGTAAATATTTCTACAAGTAATTACAAATTTCAAGCACAAAATCAAGCAAGATACTTAAAGGGATATACAGGCAAAAGTTCAACATCATATTTCCTGATTTTGACATTTTTTATAACAGTAAATGCAACAGACACACTGTTATATTACTTGGCAAAATATTTCTATATTTTCTTGTAATATCTGGGGGTTTTCCTAACTAGACCCATGTGGGTCATGTTAGCTAAAAATAGATTAGTGTAAAAATATGTATTTACTGATGAGAAGATACTAGAGCTTGTTATTGTGCAACAATAGTATAATTCTATTAAAATGATATCCTAACTGCCTGAGAATGTTAAAAAGACAAGAAGCGACCAATGAAAATGTTTAATTTCAGCAAGTACGACTTATAACAAATCTATAAATGGCTTGGTGATTCCCTCAGTATCCTACTTTCGTTTTCAACGATGTGTATGCCACATGTTTAATTCATTCAGTTGAAGGTTGTAAGTGACACATGTTATAATAAGTGATTTCTTAAGTATTTAATACTGTTTTAAAGACTAAAATTTGGTTCTATATTTTCGGCACAGTCATTTGCCTGTATATCCCTTTAATATCTAGTATAACAAGACCAATATAAGAGAAGATCATCTGGGATAAACAATAAACAAGTATCAAAATAGAACAATATCAATATACATATCAATATGCTTTGTTAAATTTTATTCATCTGTCAGTGGCGCATATAGCAATCTGATTAAAACCCGATTTTAATTTTCCGCTCGCATACTCGCTAATTTAGATCTGGTCTTTTTCAAACGAAGGTCACGTTCAGGCGACCTTTTCACATCATAATATTCATGACGAAATTGTTATGATACGTAACTTGTTTACATCGTCTACATCACGCAATTTGAAATGAGCCGCCCAATCGCAGACTGTGAATAATACCGTTGTTAAATTAGCATGCAAAACTTGGTCTAAAAATAGAAATTACGAAATCAAAATGTGATTATAGTGTTTTTGTCTAGATTAAAGCTACGCATTGATTGGTCGAAACAAAGTTCATCTCGACATGACCTTCCACTGAGAAAATAGAGATCCTGTGCGACAACACTCTACAGGATATCTGTTTACGGAGATTGCGCATATAGCAACCCCCCTTATTTAAATACTCAATATTCCTTAAACAATTACAGTCTTGTACATTGATAATTACTTTTATCAATAGTGACTGTGGGTACAAATGTACTGTAGTCAGTATTTAAATAAGATAGATAATTTTGTTAGCGTATACAAATGTGTACATAGCTGTTTACAACATGAAATATATTATACAATATATGAAAATTTAAAGCCAGGTTTATGTTTTCCCGACTGACAGATGAATGAAATAAAACAATAATTTATAAAGAAAACAACAAACTAAAGTGATAAAGTAATTATGCAAACAAGGTGATGACAAGATTTACATGAAAAAGTTTTTAAGTTCATCAAAAATCTTTTCAGCTTTGTAAATAAGGTATTTGATATCAAGGTGATGTTATGAAACAATGTTCTTAAGCAACACCACTCTTACAAACATCATAATTATCATCACTAGACACAAAGCCTCTGACTAGTGTAAAAGTTATGCGGGCTAGTAAGAATGAATAAGGCCATGCCATATTGGAATTTTGTTAAGTGTCCCCATGTGCGTATGTTCTAGAGTCCTCAATCAAAATAAAAAACAAAATTGTAAGTATAATTTTCTTGAATAATTCTGATGTTCTGGGATTCAACACGACAATTTAATTCTGGAAAAATTGTGTTTGGTGACGACGTTATTCATCATAAGCAATTTATCATAACCGCGCAATAAATACAAAATTTATTTTACGTAAAAAGAAAACACTAGTAATTTTATTTTAAATTCAGACCATTTTTTTCAAATTATGAGGTTATTCCATTGAAAAAAAAATATATAATGCATTGTTTTTTGTAGCAAACAAGTAAATCTGTGAGCTAATACTCACTAGTAATACCCCCGCAAAAATCTAAAAATATGCGACAAACACTAGTTTGTCTAACACTAGTGATTATGTGATAATGTATCCAATCACCTTGAAATTATTCAAGCCTTGACAGTTGAGAAAAAATAGACTATACTTGAAAATTTCAAGGCAAAGCCTATTGACTTTTACAATAGAACATTATACATTCAAACTAGTGCTTGACAAATTTAGGCTAAAAAGCTCTTCTTGTATTGTGCGTAAAGTTTGACACCGACCTGACCTTTATGCAAGAATATTCATTACATTGAATACAAATGTTGTATTAATGCTCAATTACACTGTGGCCGTGAAGATTATGTGTTGAAATTTAACACATAAGCATACTTCTATAATTTTAAAATCGATGCCGAAGTGTAGAATAGGTGTGGTACTGATTTTCGCCAGGATATGTGTAGATAATAGTTAGATGCAAATGTGAAAGGTCAGTTCGGGGTCAAACTTTACGCACAATATAGTATAACAAATCAAATCAGATTTCAGAGCTTGATAAATGTTTAGGTGAATATAGATAATTATAAAATGAACTTACTCATCTTGATCCATGTCTTGATATTTCTCTAAAACTTGTCCATGAAACGGTGGGTCTGTACCATCTATATGGTCAAAATGATCATTTGTCTCATGACTGGTACCAGTATGTTCATGTTGGGAACCAGACTGTCCATGATTAATAAGAAATATATTCTTTAGTGAATCTTGACCTGACTCTTCTGAATCTTTAGTACTGGCTGAATTATTAG
This sequence comes from Mactra quadrangularis, assembly GCA_025267735.1. NCBI lineage: Eukaryota > Metazoa > Mollusca > Bivalvia > Venerida > Mactridae > Mactra > Mactra quadrangularis. The sequence goes on from CM046297.1 coordinate 3,341,899, forward strand.
TACTGAAATAGATAAATATTGAGCAATTAGTACTGATAATAGATAAATATTGAGCAATTAGTACTGAAAATAGATAAATATTGAGCAATTAGTACTGAAATGAATTATTATTGAGCAATTAGTACTGAAATGAATAAGTATTGAACAATTAGTACTGAAATAGATATGATAAACATATTAATGATAAGTACTAAAATAACCCACCACAAGTCTACTGATCAAGAGATCGTAAGTTAATTCCAAGACAGGGAAGACTTTTGTGGTTTATATTTGTGAAACAATTTCTACAGTCATTCTCTCTTGTACCACTGAGTCTTAATAATTTAGGAGTGTTGTCAGTCATTGACAGAAGTATGCCACTAGTAACTGGTGAGCTCCTATGATTTAGCCGTTTTTCTAGGAACAGTGAGTAGGTTGACTTACTGCTGTTATATTACCTATGCATTGTGCTACTTCAGGGTTTAACACAACCCAAAACTTTTGTTTATGAAACATACCCTAGGACAATGATGTATGGTAAAACTAAAGTACTAACTTGTTATATGTAGGATTATTATGGTAAAACTAAAGTACTAACTTGTTATATGTAGGATTATTATGGTAAAACTAAAGTACTAACTTGTTATATGTAGGATTATTATGGTAAAACTAAAGTACTAACTTGTTATATGTAGGATTATTATGGTAATATTAAAGTACTAACTTGTTATATGTAGGATTATTATGTTGTTGTATATTATTAAATACAGCTCTATGATGTATATCTTGTGATGTACTATTACTAGGTTCACCAGATGTATACGTAGCACGTCTTACTCTGTTAGCTAATTCATAACTGAAAGTATAAAATTATTATCACAATTACTTATTATATTACACATATAATTTCTTACTAATCATAACAATTTCGTCATGAATAAAATGATTAGAAAATGTCACCTGAACGTGACCCTCGTTTGAAAACGGCCAGATCAAAATTAGCGAGTAGGCAAGCGGAAAATTTTGAGATCGGGTTTTAATCAGATTATTAGCAAAAATACATTGTTTTTCAATGAAAGTCTGTTACTATGATTACAATACAAACATATCTTAGTGGAATTTGTCGCCTGACTAATAAAAAACTGTGTAAGCCTTAAGAACTAGTTTTTTTATGAAGAGTGGAATAGTGAAATAAGTGGAATAATTTCAAAGAATCGCATACCCTTGTTGTATAGTTATAGTATTAAATACACTTTCTTCTTCACCATAATCTTCCTCTTCATCTTCAGATTCTAACATTCTTTGTAATTCTGCTGCCATACGTTCTTTAACAACAATAATATTGTCAATTAATAACAAATAGTCCAAGAATTAAAGCTCTAATTTGATACAAATTCTTGTGGTATATTAAGTGAACCAGAGTCCCTACAGATATTTTTCTCAGTTTCTAAATCTTTGAATGGTGGTAATTAAGAATCTGATCTATGACACCTTGTCATCCTTGAGCAACTTGTATTTTTTATGCAAATTAAGCCCGACATTACCCAAATTCTATTTAAAACTAATAACACTATAAATCACTTATTTCAGTGTCTATAGTCATGTGATCTACAACAACATCCAATAAGGTTAACAAGCACCTGTTTTTCACCTTTTTCCTTATAGACAATTAATTAAATGACATAATATAGCTTAAAAAATAAACATGTCAATCAATGAATTTACTATCCTGAGTTTAACATAAAGCTGTCCCAAATCCTGGGTTAAACAATGTCAGATCAAAACCAAAACATGTCTTCCTTACAATATTCATACAAGAAATGTAATGTAGAAATCACATTAAAGCCGGATTTACAAATTTTAACGCAAAAATTACAAAGGAAAATAATCCATAATAAGGCAGGTAGAGTTGTGGTTTCTGTCTAATTCTGTTCATCACATGGTATGTTATCATTGTATGAATTTTGATAAAGATCTGACAATAAATAAAAGAAATAAAAGGAAAAGAAAAACTTTAAACGCAATTGTTAACAACACCAGACGCCCGCTCGATCGCCCATGTTTTGCCAAACTATTAGTCAAATTTTTTCGTTGAAAAATCCGGCTAATAACTTACCCATATTTTTAGCTCTATTAGATTTACTATCATCTTGTTTTAAAGCATCAGGTTGTATCTTAGCATATTCTTCCTTAGTTACACTCATATAGAAACAGAAATCAGTAGGTTTAAGTATATATGTTGGTCCAGGGTTGAGTTGTAGATGAGGTTCTTCTACTGTTGTATCTAGTACTGCTACCAGTGATATTCCAAATCTGTAATATATATATGAATATAAACATTTCTGTTACCATAGCAACCACTCACTTAAAGTAATATCAAAACCATTAGGTTTATGTGTTTCTGTTACCATAGCATCTAGAAATTCCAACAAATATCAACAAAATTCTGAATCCATAATATTTATGAATAAACATTTTTGTTGCCATAGCAACCATTAACTTCAAGAAATATTAACAAAATGCTAAATACATAATGTTTATGTATAAACATTTCTGTCACCATAGCAACCAGAAACTACAACAAATATCAACAAAATCTTTTAATCCATATTACATGTATAGATATGATTAATTTAGTTACCATATCAAACATTTACAAAAACAAAATGCATATACCAACAAAGTTTGGTCATTTCTGCTACCAAAGCAGCCATAAATGTCAACAATTACTTTCTAATCTTTTTGAGCAACCACCTTCATAAAGCAACATTTCTTTTAAGCAAACTCTTTGAAACCCTCAATAGCTACTCTATATCGACATTCCATTAAGTGACTTTTCTCTGACACAACCAGCAACCACTATTTTTCAGTCCCAAATGGCTTAACTAATTTTAATCAAGCACACAAAACCTGGAACACATTGGCCATCATAGAAGAAACTTCATTATCCATGATGGTGTTTATACAATAGACTTTATCCGGAATTTAAATATTTGGATTTTCCCCCTCCGGTACAAACAAACTTTCACTGTTACAATGAAAACACTTGTACAAAGAACAATAGGATTGAATCCATAGTTCATGCTATTTAGCAATAATGTGTAGAAAACTTTGTTTGTACTGACTGTGCACGGACTGAAAAACCCATAAATTTGACTTCCAGATTAGGTCTATTAACAAGTAGACTAGACTTACCTTTGATGTGCATCAGCTGAAGCCTCAGTGAACTTTTTCCCTTCATAACAACTAAAGAAAGCACTACGACCAAGTTGTATATGATATATCTCATTACCAGAATGTCGACCATATGTTTGTTGCCATAAATCTGTAGCTAGTTCTCCTTCACTGGAAATTATACAAAATATAATATACATTACCATTCTACACAATATATAGTAAAGTGCAAAATTATCACCTAGCCCAACTGTATTAAATAATTAACTTTCACACGTCAAGGGGTTTGTGCTAGTGGGTTACAGAAACTACTTGGCCTTCTTAATCTTATTCTACACCAGACCCATATTACTTACTAAGATTATAATACTAGAATATACATGCTCTTTCCCATATCAAGATAAATAGATTTTTTAATGATGTATCAAAATTAATATAATCTTCATGCAAAATATATACAAAAATTATGCTTCATTTAGAAATTTAAAATTGGGCCCCATATTCAGAACAAAAGTGCTCGGTGTCACCTAAAGGGCATGCATTGTTGAACACACCTCAGATGTTCAGGGAGGATAGTGCTTATTAGGTAGCTATACACAGATAGTAGTTTATTCAAATGTCTATAATACTGAAAAGACTCGACTAACTAAAATCAATACTGTAAAAGAATGATAAATTTCGTTTTGCCCTTATAAATTGCAGGCTTAGTGCATTATGGTCATAGCTCAAGTTAAAAAGAATGAATTAGGATTTTGTGCTAAGCCCTCGAAATAGTATCGCATACCAAGCAAGATATATCGCAACACACGAACCAAGACAAGTAGAACCTTCCCAGAACTATTATACATTGAATACAAAATTTAACACAATACGTAATATGTATAAATCCTACCTATGTTTTACTAAATCCAAGTTAGCAACAAAAATACAAAGAAAAATGTTATAATATCTTATAATAGAAATCTGTTTAGGTACATGAGTAAAATAATAAAATACAACAAAATTTTAATGTAAAACATGTTTAGAACTCAATTGTACATATTGTCCATGTGCAAAATATGCTACACATCATGTAGTAAATGAAAAATCTAAAGTTTAAAGCTTGACAAGGTAATGTTCAATCAAAATTTTAACATAAGCTCATGCAATTTTTTGTTCAACATTATAGTGATGCCATCATATTTCAATATTGACGCACACAAATGTGATAATTTACCCCCTCGTTTATGAAATTTAATGTATTTGTTCTAGTTTTCTATGTTTAACACTTTTTGCTTGTGAAACATTGTCATTATAAATATACAAGGACACTGTAGCGTGTTCAGTTACCGCGAATGTTACAGAACGTTACATAATGATACATTCGGAACTCCTGGCCATTAGCTGCACATAATCTCGGAATATTTAGACGCTATTTTGAAACTACTGGTGTTGAAGTAAACAAATATATGATCGTGCAGGCATTGAGTGATGTTTTGTTTTTAGTCCGTAAATTTTGAAACATCACTCATTGCCTTAACAATCGCATATTTGTGTATATGATTAGATTATTCGCAGCGAATTGCCGAGGAGTTTCGAATGTATCGTTATGTAACGTTCTGTAACGTTCGCGGTAACTGAACACGCTACTGGTTTCTTGGATTTTTTACAATAGCTCCTTAAGAGACCCTTATGATATTGAGCCTTTTTCTAAACAGTCAAAACATGAACAATTTCGCAGTGACTTTGAATGTTAGAATTTACCATTGCCTTTTATTCCTGACATTCCAAAAGCATGTTTTGTCAGTGTTGTGTAATTTTTCAACTCCCCCTAAGAAAGATGAAAACATAAGCAATATTGTGCCAACTTTCTAATTAAATCATTTTAGTTGAAAAAGTATGACAAGTACACAATTTCTACTTAATTCATTCAGCCACTGAGAAATTATTCAAACTTTGACAGCTGAGAGACAAAACAGACTAAATCAACATAAGTCTGTTTAAAATATAACAATAATTTTAGTCTTCTCAATTATTGTCCATTTTTTCTCAACTGTCAAAGCTTGAATAATTTCATGGTGACTGAATGCATTGTTTTTGTACTGGTGGCCTAATTTATATTAAAAATATCTTGACTAAAACTTATCATATGGCATAAGAAGCTTTACTCAATTATAATACACACTTTCGGAAACTCATGGGTGTAGTACGGCGATAATTTTAACAAACGCAGTCACCGTGAAATTATTCATGTTTTGACAGTTGAGAAAAAAACGAACAATATTATTATGTTATCTGTTTATATACTCTAACTTCCTGTTGTTACTACAATACAATATACAATTCTTTCATTTATAAATATTCACTGACTATATGAACAGGAATAACTCACTTTATTCCATCCAATCAGAAATGGTTTTACATCCTCAGAGCTGATAAAGATAAATAACTTAAAGAAAAAAGAAGTTAGTGTGAAAACAGAGCAGTTAGAATGAATTCTCCGATTATATATTCAAACACTGGCATCAGGCCCTAAAATAGGTGTAACAACTCTAAATTGGAACAGACAATAAAACAATGTTTTCGCACCCGGGGAGGTTATACCCTTCCATGAAAATTTGACAATAATGTCGATTTTCCTCCATTGGTTAGATAATATGGAGAAGTTTCCGGCCTTGTGGAAGGGTAGGTGAGTACTGGTTATAGACAATGGTCCAGGAAAGCTAGGTTAGGTGCGCTGGACGCCGTGAAATGACCTAAATTGTGTTGATACGGCGTTAACTCCAATAAATAAATAAAATAAATACAATGTTTTTGCAGTGTTGAAATCTGTCCAATAGACCTAATCCGGAATTCAAATTTATGGGTTTTTCTGTCCGTGCACAGGCGGTACAAACAAAGTTTTCTACACATTATTGTAAAACAGCAAGAACTATGGATTAAATCCTATTGTTCTTTTTACACGTGTTTTCATTGTAACGGTGAAAGTTTGTTTGTACCGGAGGGGAAAACCCAAATATTTGAATTCCGGATATAGTCTATTAAGAGTCTGTAACCAGTTTATTTACAAATTGCTTAATACATAATTGTACAAAATTTTATCTACAAGCATTTCAAATTGAGGGCTGAAAGAAACACTATTGTCACTCCATTTGAAAATAAAGGGAGTTAATTATTATTAGTGTTTTGTTCAGCCCTTGAAATAATTTACATAAATATTTTGTATACACCATATTATCTTAGTTTTAAGCTTGATTTCAAACACATAATATAATTACAACATAACTAACTACATACAATTACAATATATAAAGTATTACATGATCTTAATTTGGTATTAGTTTTGGTAAAATACATGTATACAATAGCAATGGTCTACTTCTGTCAATGAACTGAGTATCATTAATAGATAAAAAAATAATTGCATACATGAAAATAAAGGCAAGTTTCACTTTACCAGACAACACCATGTTTCAAGACAGTAAGGCTTGTTTCCTTGGCGTTACCCCTTTTTTTAGAGGTCTTGGTTTTTGTATGGTTAAAGGAAGGTACATGCAACTCTAAATCATACCATATTTGATAAAATACACTTGGAAAAAAAGGTTGGTTGGCTGTCATGGGAAGAAGCAGAACAACATGCTCCGAAAAAAAGTTTGTTAGGGGTTCAATATTTCTACAAATGCTTAAATTCTTGGCAAAAGTAAGTTAGCTGCAGACAAGTGGTTTGTTACATAGTACATATACATATACCTTATCAAGAGAGTATTGCAAAGAAATGACCCTTCCAGCCCCATGTCAAGATTAGGCTAGAAGTGACAGACAAGCATACACTGTAGTAAAAATACAATGCTAAACCTTATGTAACATGAAACTGAAATAAATTATTTTTCCTTACAGCCTATTGTATCTGACATAGGCAGCCAGCACAATTCCAGATCAAAAACGTTGTATAAATAAATAGAGTTTTCCATCCAGAAGCATTCCAGCCACCTATGATATAGGGTATGACTTTGTACAAGTTTATTAGGAGATCTGTGAATTTAAATATTTTACATAGTGTTCTGATTATGGCTTTTTCTATAAGTTTATTCTAAGTTTGGCGTTTCAAGCAGAATGTTTAGTTAAATGTATGAGGCAGAATAATACATGCAAGATATTGTATCAAGCTTTAGTATGAGATTATATAAAATGTATCAAGACAAAGCCTTAAATAATATATTGTATTGATCCAAATACACCACCCTACCTTGACAGTCTGTTAAAACCAGTATGTTTTTCATAGTAAACATTGTGGAGGCTCTTAGGGATAACTTGGGGCAAGCTGAGTTGCCACATTAAATAAAGTTATTATTATTATCACCTAAAACACAACAACATAAATAGAACTCATTTCCAAGTTAGAGAGAATAAACAACCCACCTAACCTAATCTATCTCATTTCTAATTAAGAACCCTGTCCAATCTCAACTCACCCCCCTCCACATTAATAAAACCCTATTCACACCAAACCTCTCCCTTTTTATTAAAACACCCCATCTAACATAGAACATCTCTATTTAATAAACACCCCATCCAAATTAGAGCATTCCAAATTATAAAAAAAACAAAGATCAAATCCCATTGTGAAAAAACACCCTTATCCAGCATAAAACACCTCCCATTGAAGCAAAAAATCATTCTACCTAATCTAGAATACCTCTATACTAATAAACATCCTATGCAATAGACAAAATCCCTCTAACATAGATGACTAAATTTTAACTTTCACAAGTTGAAAGTTAAAACAAGATTTTAGATGTCTACTTCTAGAACCACTATTCAGTCGACTCTTGACATTAACTTCCCAATCATCTAGTCACACACGAACTGTTAACATATGGTACAGATTGCAGCCACAGCATACAGTGCATGACCCTAACAGGTACCCATTTACACCTGGGCGGATGGAAGCAAACATGGGTTAAGTTATCTGATCAGAAAAATTCTAATGCCAGCATGATTCGAACTCAAGACCTTTTGATCACAAGTCCATGGCATAGAGCACCCAATTCCAAAAGAACTCCCCATTCTAATAAATACTAAAACCAGTTAATGACCCCCCACCCTGATGTGTTTATAAAACACCCCATTTAGAAAACAGAGAAGCATTTGAAACTTCTTATATATCTGGATCAGTACAATATACATTATATAAGTTGACACTGATTGTATGATTGTTTTATTAGAATATATAACACACACACCTTGGTTTCATTTTCCTTAATATATCACTAAAACATTGAACATAACAATGATTACAATAAAACCCTTGCCATATGACCATACATACATATATAATCTAATAAAGATAATATACCAAACCATTTTTAAAAAAAAACAAAGTTTATAAAGTGAAATTAAATCATAAGATTCAGATGTAATATTTTAGAACGACTACTGAGTTTGTTTTTAATATCAACAAATATTTCCTTACAATATCAGATAATCAAGTAAATTTATTCAAAATGTTAGTGATTTAACTACATCATTCTATGGTTAAGTTGAAACAAATGAACTAATTTCTATGTGGCAAAAACATAAACTGGAAGATATGAGTAACAATAGAAAAAGCATCAATTTTATTATCAGAGAAGTACATCCAGCATTGCCAATGGTTCTCATATACCTAAATCTTGATGCTGATTGAAACAAAACAATATCTGTGATGCATTCAAAAGAGACATTTTGATATACACAAATTATCAGAAAGTAACAAAATATATACAACAGTCAAAAGAGAGCTATATGGTAAAGGTTATTGGGACTGTAAACACAATATAACCATAAACTACATGGGGAATTCTATAACAAGCAAGGGAGGTGCAACAGTCACCACAAACACATGTAAACATAGCACAGTTTACTAAAGTTTACTAAAATCAACATTAACATGTACAAACTGACTAGCTCAATTAGACATAACCAATTAGCAACTAAACATGTAAAAATTGAACAGTTGCAGCATGTAATTCTATGCTGTTCAATTAGACATAACACATACTGTTCATTTAGACATAAATATTTGACTGTTCAATTAGACATAAACATTGATGGTCCAATTTGACATAAACATTCAACGGTTCAATTAGACATTAACATTTGACTGTTCAATTAGACATTAACATTTGACTGTTCAATTAGACATAAATATTTGACTGTTCAATTAGACATTAACATTTGACTGTTCAATTAGACATTAACATTTGACTGTTCAATTAGACATAAATATTTGACTGTTCAATTAGACATTAACATTTGACTGTTCAATTAGACATAAATATTTGACTGTTCAATTAGACATTAACATTTGACTGTTCAATTAGACATTAACATTTGACTGTTCAATTGGACAAAAACATTTGACTGCTCAATTAGACATTAACATTTGACTGTTCAATTAGACATTTATAAACATTTGACTGTTCAATTAGACACAAACATTAAGCGATACAACATGAAACAAGACAAGACATAAACATTTAATGGTTCAATTAGACATAAACATAGACACAGCTTCCATACATAAATATTGTTCTGCTTAATTAGACATAAATCATTACCTTCTTATTGTTCCTTCAATTGACCCTTTACCATATCTAATTGTAAAAAAAGTTAGATCATTGATGAACAGGTTAGTATGAGATTAGAATGAAATAAAAAGTTTCCTGTAACTAGATCAACAATATACATGCCACCCATCTACCTTCTTTTACATTAATGATCTATATTTCATCCACAAAACTTTATTGGCATTACACATTTTTAGCAATAACCTAATAGTATTACCATCCAAAACTTATTTAAACCCTTTACTAGACAATCCTGTGTTTCTATGTTTCTACTCCTTTCAAAATGGCTGCCACAGCTAGGAGCAATAAGTGTTGTATTTTTGCCACATTAGCTCAGTCCCACCATTACCATGGTAAATGGGATCAGGTTTCAAATTTGTATAAGAAATGATTTTTATCATTTAATTAGGTTTGGTAAGAAAATTGCAATCATTTAAATTTGAATAAAAACCCCAAAGATATATGACCATATATTCTGTATATTTAGTTTAACTGGTGTGTAACATTTGTATAACCATATACCATGGACCTCAAGCTACATACATGTAGGTGCGTACCCTGACCTTAGTGTTGAATTTGAGTTGTCAAGAATGTTACAGGAATCCTTATAAGTTATATAAAATGTAAAGAACTAGATTCTATCATGCTAAGGATATCATTTGGAATCAATCTGTTTTGTTCCCACTTTATCTAGTCAGCTAGAGTAACAACACAGAGAATTTCCAAATGATTTATTCTAATGGAGAAAATACATTATACTTTTACTAATTTTTGAATATATAATAAAATTATAATAAGGAAAATTGTATATACGTAGGTTGAAATGTACTAAAGATCTAGATTAGGTAATACACTGAACCAAAAACATTAGTACAAAATTTTAAAACTTTGGATGATAAGTATATTCCTTTGACAGGTTATTTATGTGAAAAAATGATGTATCATCAGAAATGCATACAGAAATAAAGGGGGCATGAAATTAGAATTACATAGAGGGGACAAAAACAGACATTATAAAAGTCAAGTACAGAAGACTAAAAAAGATATTATGAGAATCAAATGCAGGTGACAAAAAAGGGGCATTTTCATAATCAAATACAAAAGGGACCATTATTAGTTAGAGTTCACTAAAATTTTTACAATATACTTAAATTTAGATTCACAATGAATATTAATGGAAATGTAAAGAGACTGTAAAACAGCCCTCAAATTTTACTTTTTTTTTGTTCAGTGTACTACCATTCATATTTGATAACTGAGAAACTGTAAAAGACTACAAACTGTTGCTCTATATAATGCTATATATTGTAAATAGTAATGGTGATTTGAACTATGATGACAATGATGGTTGTGATAGTGATGTTAATGATGATGATGATGATGATGATGATGATGATGATGATGATGATGATGATGATGATGATGATGATGTTAATTATGGTGATACTGATACCCAGTCATGATAATGATGATAATACTAATGTTGTTCATCCATAAGAAGCAAGACTACGATGTGCATACCAGTGATTTTAAAGTAGTTTGAGCCAAAAAACCATATGAATAGCAACAGATTGAAATTTCATTTGGAATTTTTTAATGTAATCATAAAATTGATTTAATTATGATTTCGTGTAATAAAAAAGGCCTCAATTACTGAAAACGGTTAATTACTTGAAAATATGATTTCATGCCATTTAATAAAAAAATACCATATTCTATAAAAACTATAGTGTTTGTTGAATTCATTATAAAACTATGAAAATTTCTTGTTGAGAAAGCTAGTCATAAATGGTTTGTATATAATTGAGAATGATTACGTTGACACCATCCCTGTAACAAAGCTTAGTTTTATGTACATCAACACCTTCACTGCATGCATCACACCTTACACCACAAAACACACAATATCACTTTAAAATGTAAATGAATGTGCTAAAGCCCAATTCCCAGAATATAACAAGGCTTGACATCAAAGACCATCTGGTTGTCCCTGACAACCTATATTTGGGTTTAGGCAATTTGTTATTGTTAGTAAACATTTGTTTCAGACAAGTAAAATATATAGCTTGTTGTCCAACCTACTTTAAAGGCTAATGTCAACCCCTATATAAAATCCCATTGTAAAGTAAAGTGGGTGGGGCAACAACGAAAGGTTATACTTACAATCCACCAGATGTATGTACAAGTAGAGATACCAATGTAGATAAACCAGGGTATAAACAATTGTTGGCTAGTAAAGCATATTTAAACTCATCTTCACATACAACATGTTCTAGAAAATAATAATATAAATAAAATAATTACTATTTAAATTATTATCGCCATGGAAACTGAAATTCTATTAGATTCAATAAAGAATACACTTTGTTCATGGTAGCATGGTACAACAATAAAGTGGTAATACTTTTGTATAGCTTAGTCATGAATTACTTTCTACAGCCATTCTCCCTGCTTCTACAGATCCTTAATCATGTAGGGCAGTTGTCAGTTACTGACTGTATCTATTTATTTAATTTATTTATTGGAGTGAACGCTGTGTCAACAAAATTTAGGTCATTTTACAGCATCCAGCGCACCTAACCTAGCTTTCCTGTACCATTGTCAATAACCAGTACTCACCTACCCTTCCACACGGCCGGAAACTTCTCCATATTATCTAATCAATGGAGGAAACTCCACATTATTGTCAAATTTTCATGGAAGGGTATAACCTCCCCGGGTGGGATTCAAACCCGCACCCCCTCGAGCACGAGATTCCAAATCCCGGCCCGCTACCAACTGCGCTATCGACCCGGGTTCAGTTACTGACGGAAGTATGTACCTAGTAACTGGTTAAAGGCTAAATTCAGAGATTTATCCTGTCTAGGAACAGTTAGTAGGTTAACAAACTATAGATATATAACCTATACAATGTGTTGCTACAGCTTTTAACCCAACCAAAACAACAACAGAGAAGCCTCCTCCAATAACCAAGTTCAGCAACCTTTCAATGTCAGCCATATCAAAGTTTTCCATGTCATGTCTTGGTCAGTGAAACTTATTCTTTTTACAAGCCAATTTAAAAAAATGGCCATCTTTTAAAATCAGCCATATCAAATTAACCAATGTTATGTTTTAGCCTATGTCAAAGCAATCAAATTTATGTTCTTTGACATCTTTGCTTCTAAGAACTAAATGTTTTAATCAAAAAATTTTTGGGCATGACATTAGTAATGGCAAGCTAATTTTCTACATACCCATAGAGGCCATTTCAAAGATTTGCCCATGGCCAAATACAAAACTATTAAAGGCACACACAGGAAGTCAGTGAACCAATGTGATTTTCATACATAAAAAAGTTTAAGCTATGATTCAACCACTATAAATACACTGTAATCACTTACCAGCAAATTTAACATGTATTTTATTCTCTGGTTTAAACAATTGTATATATTGTTTACATTTTGGTGCAAAATCTTTGACAGCCCATGATCTTAAAATGGAATGTTGATCCTGGAAATATAATACATGTATATAGATTTTATTATAAGAAAGTTTGATATACTATTTATCTGTTACCGTAGCAATCAAAATATTCTGAATATAATTTTTAACAACAAGCATGATAATGGGTCAGGTTTAAATATTTCATTTAAAATAGACATGGTTCCTCAATCTTGAGGGAACCTGAATAAAGTTATAAAGTCTTGCTCATCTCTCCTGCCCTTGAACAGATTTATCATTACTAACTTTTATAGACGTGTAAATAAATCATAATGTACGTTTTAATAGTTTGTCTTTGATATTCAAACAGAGGTAAAGCATTGGTACAGTACCCACCAAAAGTTTGGAGACATTTTCACTCTATCAGCCTAGATTTTTAGTTTTGCTTATATTTTTGGTTGACGCTATATTTGTAGTTCCGATTACCAAAGTAGCTTAAAATCTATGTTATAGAAAAGAATAATGCTGACTTTTGGTTTTGGAGGCTTTGGCATATCAGTTGCTGAATTTTGTAGATGTGAGGCTTTCCAGAAATTTGTCTTCATTAAATCATCAACCATATTAAATATATTGAAAGTAATGGTTCTACCAAAACAATCAATGAAATTTATTTTTTTTATCAATTTTCCTTTGTCTCCAAACTTTTGGTGGGTACTGTATATCTTATACAGTAAAGTTCTGCTATAAGGATAATCAGAATTGATGGTCATAATAGAGAGATAATCTAAAAATGGAGAATTTTTTGCTGCTAGGAATTAAAATATTGCATGATTTTGCAATAACCAAATTGGTCTTCATACGGGAACTTAATTACAGTATAGATCAGGGTTTGACATTATCTTTTAAAGTAGGTTATCCCAGTTGGACAACCAGCTATATATTTCACTTGCCTGAACTAAACATTTAATAGCAGTAACAACTTGCTTGTAACAAGTTGCCTGAACCCAAATATAGGTAGTCAGAGGCAATTGGATGACCTTTAATGTTTAGCCCTGTACAAGTTGTTTTCTAGGCTATGCTAAAATGTTTACCATTTACAACAATTTACCATTAAATTAACTTTATCAATACTCACAGCTTTGGCCCTATCTTTGATATATCTAGGTGCTAGGATAAAACAAGCTTCAGCTTCAGTGATACGACATCGTTTTAAATCTGTATCTTTTAATGCTGAACCTCTCATGTATACAACACGTTGTGACCATTTGGGATCTTTTAATATAACTTGCATGTTGATATCCATCTCATCAGCAGCCATCAATACAACAATATGTTCCTGATATAGACCAAAACAATATTTAAACAGTATTTAACAGTATTTCAATATAATATAGGTAAAGCCGTTAAGCAAGCTTCAAGAAGTTTTATTTATGTGTGTATCACATACAACGATACATATTGGTGTTGGTCTCTATTACAATTTTTGGGGGAACACAAGTAAATCGTCAGTACTGATGGTCTTTTCAACAAAGGGTAGTTAGCAAAATAAACAAAGAAACCTTAGACTGCACGACACAAAACAGCATAAATCATTATATTTGTTAACATTAGGGTGTGATATGTTTTGAATTTTGACAGTTTTAATTAATTACAAATTTACCAATGATAGATACTTGTAATCATATTAACAAAGAACTACATAGTATAACAGTAATTGATGCAGCTGGGTCTTAAACAATGTATCATAAACAACTCTATCTCAATGACAGGTTACAGAAATTTGAAATCAGTGTCTTTACCAACACCATAATAAGTAAGGATGAGACGATATGGTCATCAAACTATACGATACATATCGATACGAAAGAAGACGACATGATTATTTACGGTATGATAGAGGTAGTTATTGTAAAACTAAAAACATTCACATTATTTATTTATGATCAAGAATTGTCCAAGGGTTGAGTTGTCTCTACCTGAAGGTTGAGTTGTCAAAACACCAGATTAAGACCTTCACGGATTGAGTTGCCACAGATTTAGTTGCACCAGACCCCTTTTACAAGAGCCACAGATATTATACTTCTTAAACCAATACAGCAAACCTGTCCAATGTTAAGAATACAGCGACTTCATGGATTATGAATGTCAGGGTCATATTGCGATATATATCGTGCTGGGCCACAATATGAATCTTGACCCAATGTATCGATATCTCACCATATCCTCTCATCCCTAATTATAAGATGGGTCTAAAACAATATATTATTTACCTCTAGTTTAGGATGAGCGTAGAATTCTAGAAGGAAATCCATGACAGTATCAGTTTGTAGAGTTCTAGATACAACAACAACATGTTTATTACCACGTGATTTTCTCTCTGTATATTCACTACCAAACTTCATCCTTTCTAACATTGTAGATGCTATTGTCTGAATCTATAATTATGTCAAATATACAAGAAAGTAATTGTATTTTACAGTCTAGGTTTTATGATAATGCTCGTTCACTGACCTTGCAGCTATTACCCTTAAGAAGTCATTGAGTTGCTGGTATCTATCTATATTGAATGTAAAAACTACCAACACATAGCTAATATGTTTCTTATTGTTTATTAACTGTTTTCCAAAGTTTCGCCATTCAAGGCTTCTTCATGTATAAACAACAGAGGGGAAAAACTTTTGTATCTATCTATCAATCTTATTGAGGTGGATTTTACTCTGCTCAGCACACCCTACATTTTGGCAAAATAAAATCATACCTCCCTTGCAGGTACCCATTTATACATGAGTGGAGTAAAGCAATCTCAGGTAAGTGTTTTGCCTAAATCTAAAATTGTATACATAAATGTATATATTATATATTTTTTTATGGAAGTATGCACCTACTAACAGATTGACAGCTAAATCAAGAGATTTAGCCTTGCCAGGAATGGCCAGTTGGATAACTAACAGCTTTAACCTATACAATGTGCTGCTAGGACTTAAAACGCTGCTAGGACTTATAACCCAATAAAACAAGTAAATCTGTGAGCTAATGCTCACTAGTGATACCCCCGCTGTGAGAAATATGACTATCATAATGTAACTTTCATTTAACAAAATCTAAAAATATGCAACAAACAGGAAGTAGATGAGCAAGGAGCATGAAATTGCTTTACACCACATGGGACTATAGGATGAAGCAATATGCAAAGTATTAGGCTGCTGCATGTTATAGTTGCTGAGAAAACTGCGACGGAAATTTTGTAACGGGTGGACGCACGCACGGACAAGGGTAAAACAGTATACTCCCCTCTTCTTCGAAGCGGGGGTATAAAAAGAAAATGTCAGAAACTGGCAATTGGTTTCATTGATATATTGTGAAATTAGATCACAACCATTTAATGATATTTGAATAAACTTAAGAGTATTGTCAAATGGTTCTTGGACTCAGTCAATATTTTTATAAACTGAATACTGTTATATTGAGTTAAGAGACTTTCAATAATTTAATTCAGTGCTTTCAGCGCTTTGATTTTAAACAGTAAGTATACATTACCTGTAGAGGTATACAAGCGAAGGCTATACATATCATCAGTAACATGAATACTCTACTAGGCCAGATATCAGGTGATATATCACCATAACCAACAGTTGAGAATGTTACAATAACAAAATATATAGATTCAAATAAATTGAGTTTTAATTCTCCACTTGCTCGTTGTATATGCTGCACTCCACAAATACTGAAATAATACATTTATACAAAATATATTATACGTCTTCAAACAGATCTATAAGTAAATTTATCATTTTGTTATCAAGGACAAGACCAAAAAGGATAAAATCAATTTCATTATATTTTTACCATGCTTTTAGTTTATACATGAGATAAAACTAAATGAATAAGATAATATTTAACAACTCCTCTATTTAGGCCACTCTTTTTATATTTTTAGTCTTACGAGAATTTTCTTGAAAAAATGAGTATGGTAGGTTGAAATAAAAATTTTAAAAAAAAGACAAAAGATATTTAAAAAAGATGTCCATAACAATTGACTTTCAAACCTATTTTGTACATGTTCTGAGTGAAATTGATATTAATCTTAGAAATTCACCGACATTTTCTCAAACTGTGTGATAATTGACATGTTGAGCTTATTTATATTGGGATGGGTTTGGTTTTTTTTGTTATTAGGTGCAAAAATAAGTATGGTGGGTACATTGTAATTAAAAAATCAATAATCAAGATTTTTTTTTTCAATTTCTGAAAAATTAGGGTCGGGATTTTTGTAAGACAAAAACTATTAAAGATCTGGCCTCACTTCATAATATTGTATTATAATCATTGTATCACAAGATTTAGATTTTATTTATACAGTGCTATCAATAATTACTATTTCATGAGTAAATAAACTGGTTTTTCATTAATACAATAAGATTTTATACCAGATATATTTACAATTTACCCATTTGGTTAGTTGTAATAGATTGAAACATTTTGAAAGGGAAGTGATGATACTTTATAAAATTCAAGGGTTGCCCGCAAGATTGTAGTAAGTTCATTGATAAAAGAGCATAGTTACTGCAGTCTTTAAGATAACTTTTGAATTGTAATCGGCATGCATGAAATATAACATCGTAGTATTCGTTTCATGTACAGTATACTTAACGAATCTTCTATGTACCCCGATTTCAGTATTGTAGGAAATTCTTATTTTTCAACATAAATGTCGGATCGATGATAGAGATGTGTTTTGGACCAAACTGATTTTTGCTTTCATGGTTTTCATGCTACATTATCGATGCAAAACCATGTTTGTTGTGCATGCGTTGATATGGGAAGATTTTTTAATTGATTTGATTGAACAGAAAATTAGCAATTAGATGTGTTATTCTGCTTTAAAGCACATGCACGACAAAACCAATTTTGCATCAATTAAGAAGCTTGAAAACCATGCAAGCAGACGACATTATAGTCTTATACACATTTCCATTTTCAATCACACATAAATATTGAAAAATAAAAATTTCCCACAACATTGAATTGGGGTACTAAGAAGTTTCGTTAAGTACAGTTTGCAGTTATATGTATGCAAAGTATGTACTTCACATATGTATGCAAGGGCCCTCTTACACCATAAATTTTATATACTCTGAAAACTCAGGTTTTTATTAACATAAATTTGGCAATATTATTTCAAAACTGAAGTACAAAGACAAACAAGAGCAGTCCAAGGACAGCGCGCTCGACTTTTCGGGTGTTTTGTTCATGGCAAGGCTTATCTTTAAACAAAAGTAATTTCAAGACAGGACATAATTTTTGAAAGTGTATAATTCAGTCAAACAATAATTACCAATTCATATTTGTAAAATATAAAAGGGGCATTACTCCTAGAAAATTCATCCATAGTAACGCCCCTTCAGAGTAAAGTAGACATAGTATCAACGAATAAGCACACCTACTTTCATATAAATATCTATATGAAGAACTATAAATACATAGTATTTCAATTTGAACAAAATTCAAAATTAAAGTAAGGGGCATAACTTCAAAAAATAACATCATGAGTTATGTCCCTTTGTAGTCGCGTAGATGTAGTACTGATGAATAGGCATACTAATTGTCATTTAAATATCTTCTTAAGTATTGAAAATATTTCACCTCATAATACTTTCTCCCGAATTAAAAAGTTGAAAAGGGTCACAACTCCAACAATAATTCATCAATTATTACGTCCCATTGTATTCAACTAGATGTAGTACTGATGAAAAAGTATACTAACTTTCTATCAAACAAAATATATTAAATTTGAGCAAACATAACCCTTAAATATCAAAGTATAAAGAGGAATAACTCTGAAGTAATTCATCTAGAGTTATGTCCCTTTATAGTCCGATAGATGAAGAACTGACGAATAAGCATTCCAACTTTCATTCAAATATGTTTATAAGTTCTAAATATATCCCATGAGAACAAATTTTAATCTTAAATGTTTAAGTATAAAGGGGCATAACTCCAACAATAATTCATCCAAAGTAACGTCCCTTTATTGTTGTGTAGATATAGTACCCATAACTAAGTATACAAACTTAAAGTCAAATATCTTGATTAGTATTAAAGATATTACATATAGAAATGATTTTAACATTATATTTTGCATTTTTTTTTAAGTATAAAAGGGCAATTACTCCAAAAATAATTCATCCACAGTTACATCCCTTCATAGTCGGGTAGATATAGTACCAACAAATAAGTATACAAACTTTAAGTCAAATACCTTGATCAGTATTGAATATATTCTACATAGGAAAAACTTTAACCTCATATTTTACAATTTCTTAAGTATAAAAGGGCAATTACTCTAAAAATAATTCATCCACAGTTACGTGCCTTCACAGTCGTGTAGATATTGTACTGACAAATAAGTCTACAAACTTTAAGACAAATGAATTGATCAGTATTGAAGATATTCTACATAGGAAAAACTTTAACCTCATATTTTGCAATTATTTAATTATAAAAGGGCAATAACTCATAAAATAATTCACCAAGAGTTATCCCCTTTCACAGAATGGTTAATATAGTCCCACTTAATAAGTATACCAACTTTCAATAAAATAACTTGGATAGTGTTGAAGTTATAAGTGTTTCAAAAAACTTTAACCTGAAAACCAACGCCAACGCCAACGCAAACGCCAACGCCAACGCCAACGCCAACGCCGACGCCGACGCCGACGCCAAAGTGATAGCAATAGCTCTCATTTTCTTCGAAAAGTCGAGCTAAAAAATGATTATGAAATATGGTACACAAAATAATGATTATTAAGACATTATTTATAGAGGCAACACAGTAAGGGACAGCCAAATCTTCCTTGTGAGCCTCTTAAAATTACAAGTAAATCGAGGGTTGCCAGCAAGACATTAGTATGTGCATTGCGTAAAAGAGCAAGTTACTACAGTCTTGTGGGCAACCCTCGAAATGTAAGTAGGCACTGTAGTCCAAAGGTATAGTACAAGTGGCCTTGAATTCAGTTATCTAGTTCCAATTTCTAGGCATGGCAGGTCATGCCTTTCAATAGAAAATAATGAATATTCATTAATTAAGAGCAACAAAAAAAGCAAATTAACAAGGGAGCCTTGATGCACTGGTCCACAAAAATAACAAAAAGATCATTGTTAATTGCTATTATTGTTATTATGTATGTACACTGTAAATGTCTGTGTGGACCATATTGAAAATTGGTTTACTCCAATATGTTATCCACTATAAATAAAGTCGTTATTATTATTATTATTATTATTGAAAAAAGTTGTTAAGATCCAAAGGAACAAAAAGATGTCAAATATAAAGCTATACATACGTAGTGAATACCAGACAAAACAATGTAGCTGTGAGTACAAGACATTGTTGTGATAATGTTACTGATATAGTCTGAAATCTTTGTCTTGTTCTATGTAAATCATTCTGTAAAAATAAAACAAAAAAAATAACTCCTGGTATATAGTGTAATAGATTCTCTAATTTAAATACACATATTCTATCACAGTCATAACAAAAGATATGTAAAAGAAAAAAGCAATGATATCCATAGGAAAAGTAATGTCTCTAAGTAAGACAAAGGGTATATAAATCAACAAACAATTTTAGATAGATATGAACTACATGTTAGATACGTTAGATGAGCACCTTTATTTGTGGTATTCCGAGTAAAGAAGATAACTTCAATTATATGACAAAAGCAATGATATTAGACTAATGTTACATGATATAGGTCAGCTTTATAAAGATTTGATACAATTACCTATTAAGCATTGAAATTCTCTACATTTAGTTCAAACTAATTTATTTTAGTTTCATTTTGAAACAAGTCCTTACAATTTAGAATAATCACTCTTGAGTCCACTTCTGTGTTTCTATGTACTGAGCTTAGTAGATAAAGTATCGTTCTCAAGGAAACAATGAGGTGTGTTTTATATGTGAGTTATACCAATGCAAAGCTTGATATTCAATGATTACCGGTCCGATGTCAAAACCACAAACCAAGCTGGCTCTAACATAGGTTATCTTTAAAGGCTAGCCCGTCCCAATCTGTACATGTTGGAATGTTTTACAATAGTTCAATTGTACAAAACAGTCAAATATTCTTAAACTGTTTAAATTATAAGATTGTACAGTATAAATATCAGTGATGGGACACCAGCTGGACATTGCAATCGTTCAACAGAATCGGTTTCTGCTGTCAATATGATTCTTCCAATTAAAATTGCCTCCTGTGAATTCTTATAAAATCCATGCATTGTTATATAGGAAATAAAAAGTTTCTTTTGTAGACAACTGCCTTTTAAATATATTTTATTGTCCTTTTCCATCTAGCCCATTCACAGCATCCATATTTCTAATGTGTTATTTATCAGGGGCCCCATATGTAACTAGATAAAGTTCATAATCTGAACTTGGATTAATGGTATCACCTTGTAAGTCATAACAGACACATGGCCATAAAAGCTAGCTAAAGAGCAAGGAAGTACAAGTGCCATTTTTTCGATACACTTATATTGTTCAAATAATGAAAACAAAACAACTTACCAGTAATCTATCTAATGCTTTCTTAGCATGCCAACAACCTAGGAATGATGGTACAAATATATCTCTTAACAATGGTGGATAACATAACTGTAATAGAAAAGTTACATTTGAATATCAATATTGTAATATACAGTAAAGTTCTACTATAAAAAATACCATGTTACCGCAAAATTATGTGATTTTTTGATGATTTTAAGCCTCAAATGCTAATTTTGAGAAAAAAGACTCCCTATATAAAGATCAAATGTCACAAAATATGTCTGTCATACATTTCAAGGGTCATAGCTTTTAAATTCATGTCCTCAGGTAAGGGCTTTTTTCTGTATGTAGGGAAGGGGCTTGAAGCCTTACTTTGTATAGAACAATGAGGGGAATTTTAACGCAATTTCATTGATAGGGGAATGAAAAATCAAGGGTAAACTCCAACTTCAGGGGGAAAAACTGCAAGATTTCAAAGAAATTTCAGAAGGGGAAGGCGTCTTATTATGGTCCCGGTTTTATAAGGAAAAATGCCCTGCAGGTAGATAAGTATTGACAACAAAATGCTTCAAGCTACCTAGTCATCCATCAATCTGACTGAGTTTGTTGATAATTGGATGCAGTCATTTCTTTGAGCACTAGTCTGATTTATTATGTTTTATTATTACAGGCAAAATAATCAATTACCCTGAATATATAAACTATTCACTATCCCTTGGCTTGGGCTAGAGAGTTAAGGCAATGTCTGATCAGATGTAAATTTGAGAGTAGACAAATAAAACGACTGTCAACCAGACATTCAGTCACCTGCTAATTGTATGTCATATTCAACACATATTTAGGTCATATATACGATGGCCAGCTCTTCCTACTATAGGTTTCCTGGACAATTTTCTACCACCAGTACTTACTTACCCTACCATGAGGCAGACAAGTCATGTATACCGCAACCGGGCTTGAATCCGCGATCTCCAGATTTGAAGTCCAACATGCTAACCACTACGCCACGGCTGCTGCTAAATTGTATTTTCAAAATACATTGAGTTTTAGATGAGTTTATAATAATATGATAATATACATACTGTAACAATGAATGGTACTGAACTAAATACTTCTAATATAAAATGTCCTTGTATGAGTAAATCAGCACGGTTACCCTGCAAGTAAACCAAACAATATTATCATACATGTATCAAAGTACAATTCAGCTATAACCACCAAAATGGTTATTGTAAAACCAAGTGATTTTTGATGATTTTTAAGTCCCATATGCTTATTTTGTCACCATATTAAGACTTTTCTGAATTAAGACTTGATTTTGACTGTCCTACAAGTACAACTTTGCTGTATGTATAAAACATACTAAGTCTATGTCTGAACAAGGCTTTATCATTAAACACTAATGTCATCAGTGCTAATATTAAGAAAAGGGAAACAGTTTAAAACACTATTCCTCACACCGAGGGACAACAGTTTGACTGTTCCCAAATCACATATAAAATAACTGTTTTATTACCTGATCAATTACAATTTTAACAGTACTTGACATGTTTACGTCTGTTAAAACAAGATCGATGGACGCTTGATGCATTCGAAAGCGTCTGGTAAAGCCTTAAATCCCGTAGCAGTTACTTTCTCTGATATCAGTACAGTAACAGTTCGAATAACATTGCGTGACATCAGAGCATGCGTGGGAAACAGTAAAAACTATTCCCCAGTCAACAGTTCATCCAGAAAACAGTTAAAAATATCGAATTACACTTATATAAGCAATCAGGTAATAATTCCAACTGAGGTGTCAACAGTCCCTTCTCTCCATTAGTTTGTATGCCTCCCTTCAACAGCCAGAGTCACAGATGTTGAACAGTTGTTAGAAAGCACAACTATGAGACTCTTACACTTCCATTAACAATTGTTAATGATTACAATCACTCAAAGAGCAATAACCCTCAACATGGCAAGCAACAAAGGAAGAGGTTACAGTAATATGAAGTCAGTTCAAAAACTATTCAAACCAAAGATGCTGTTAACTTTTTTCAAGGGTACATTACTTAAAAAATGAGTTCCAAAAGGGTAATTATAATAATGATATTTATTTGGCATAGTGTACACATAGTAAAATTACAAAGGGTACCCCAATGCAAATAATTTTATGATTTAATAAAGTAATTCAGACTAGTTCAGAAATTAAAACAATCAACATTAGATCTTACCTTAGCTACATAGACTTTAAGTAAAGCTTTAGTAAATGTTATAATAGCTAACACAACTTGTACAATCCATAAAGGTAAAGGTCTTTGTACCCATAACAATACATACCTACAATTATACATAATATAGTTAGTACATACATATACATCTTTATTTGGTAAAAAACAGCATTGACATATGCCTTTGGCCATTAACAATACTCATGGCAAAGACCTCACATTCATGACAAATATACATAACAAATACAAAATTCAATATTATAAAATAGTTAAATCAATATTGTAATACCACCATACATAGTATATGAAAACAGTTATCAAAATGTTTAGACAACACTTCCTGGTAGATATGTAAAGTAAGCATACAATAATACTCCAGTAAATTGATTGTAAAGTTACAATATAAAGCCTATTATTGTTATCGCCAAGTTATGCAATTTTTACTATTTTTTAGTCCTTAATGATTACTTTGAGAGAGAAGTAAAAGGTTCCTATATTAGGATTAATCTCCGTAAACAGATATCCTGTAGAGCATTGTCCTACAGGATCTCTACTATCTCAATGTAGGGTCACGCTGAGATGACCTTTATGTCGACTAATCAATGCATAGCTTTCATCTAGACGAAACACTATCAATAACATTTTGATTTCGTAATTTCTATTTTTAGACCAAGGTTTGCAAGCTAATTTAACAGCCATATTATTCCCAGTCTGTGATTGGACGGCTCATTTCAAATTGCATGAAGTAGATGATATAAACAAGTTACATATCATAACAATTTCGTCATTAATATTATGATGAGAAAAGGTCACCTAAACGTGACAGTTCCACTCTTTACAAAAGGGCCTTAAAGACCAATAAAGGTAACCAATAATAAGACCAAGATTTTTCAAATATTGTGGCTAGTGAGTGTGCAAACCCTAAAAAACTGTAAAATCTTCATATAAAATTACAAAATAGAATACAAACCAGTTAACTTCTTCTTGTTGTTCAAGTGCTGTACCATTTATACCAACACATGGTTTACCTGAACTGTAATGATAATATATAATAAAATTATTGCATATGTTACCATAAATAGTAGGGCTGCAGTGAATATTCGAGTACTCGGATAAATAGCGATTTCGATAAACAAAAATGTTACCACTGAAAATGCCAATAAAACGTCTAGGAATAGACATGTTTGAAGAACCTGATTTTCAATACTGTGAAGCTTCTGTAATTCTTCACGGTTTTATATAACATGAATTCTTTACGCGTCTCAATTAACAAGTGATTCATGGTTCAATTCGTGAATCGTTACACATGAATCGTGGTTCGGATCGGATTGCCACTTACTCAACAATCCACAGCCCTAATAAATAGTAACAAATTGGTAGGAAAGTGTGCCAATATAGCCTCAATGTTGGTATTTTATTCCAGTAATGAGCAAGTGTGCCAAAATATGATATCAGTACACTTCCAGGAGGTGTGCCTAAAAATCCATATTGTAACAACTTCCAGTCATTTTCATCAGCAGTCCAGCAATGGCAGACTTTCTGCACATGAAATTTGTTTCCTAACAAGCAAATTCGTTGAATTAATATCCCCGCCGAGTACTTGTTTTTACTAACACAACAACTGGAGACATAAGGCTTTATTAATAAATATAAAAATCCATAAAACCATAATAGGGAACATACATAACTCCATGTTAATAAAAATTATCAGGACATGCCAATGAGATGCAAATTTCTTTTCTGTATTGATGGTTTCCATAAAATCTTGTTGAAATCAATCCAGCTGTTGCAAAGAAATAGCAATATTTCTCTATATGAACACTGCACAATTAATCAAGGGCAATAACTCTGAGCTGAAAGGTCTGACCAGAACAAGGCGACGATATGCGCGTCTCCTCTAGATATTGATGATTCCCATAAAGTTTCGTTGAATTCCAGCCATTAGTTACAGAGAAATAGCGCAGAAATTTTTTTTCCTCTATTATGCATACTGCATAACTAATAAAGGGCCATAACTCTGAGTTAAAGGGTCTGACCCGAACAAGCTGATGATATGCGCATCTCCTCTTGGTATTTAAGGTTCCCATAAAGTTTCGTTGAATTCCAGCCAGTAGTTGCAGAGAAGTAGTGCGGAAACAACTTTTACTCTAAATGCATACTACATAACTAATTAAGGGCCATAACTCTGAGTTAAAGGGTCTGACCGGAACAAGCTGACAATATGCCCATCTCCTCTTGGTATTGAAAATTCCCATAAAGTTTCGTTGAATTCCAGCCATTAGTTGCAGAGAAATAGAGCGGAAACGACTTTTACTCTATATGCATACTACATAACTAATCAAGGGCCATAACTTTGAGTTAAAGGGTCTGACCCGAAAAAAGCTGACGATATGCGCTACTCCTCTTGATATTGATGATTCCCATAAAGTTTCGTTGAATTCCAGCCATTAGTTGCAGAGAAGTAGAGCGGAAACAACTTTTACTCTATATGCATTCTACATAACTAATCAAGGGCCATAACTCTGAGTTAAAGGGTCTGATCCAAAAAAAGCTGACCACATGCGCATCTCCTCTTGATATTGATGATTCCCATAAAGTTTCGTTGAATTCCAGCCAATAATTGCAGAGAACTACTCCGGAAACGACTTTTACTCTATATGCATACTACATAACTAATCAAGGGCCATAACTCTAAGTTAAAGGGTCTGATCCGAAAAAAGCTGACCACATGCGCATCTCCTCTTGATATTGATGATTCCCATAAAGTTTCGTTGAATTCCAGCCAGTAGTTGCAGAGAAGTAGAGCGGAAACAACTTTTACTCTATATGCATACTACATAACTTATCAAGGGCCATAACTCTGAGTTAAAGGGTCTGATCCGAAAAAAGCTGACCACATGCGCATCTCCTCTTGATATTGATGATTCCCATAAAGTTTCGTTGAATTCCAGCCAGTAGTTGCAGAGAACTACTCCGGAAACGACTTTTACTCTATATGCATACTACATAACTAATCAAGGGCCATAACTCTGAGTTAAAGGGTCTGATCCAAAAAAAGCTGACCACATGCGCATCTCCTCTTGATATTGATGATTCCCATAAAGTTTCGTTGAATTCCAGCCAGTAGTTGCAGAGAACTACTCCGGAAACGAAATTCGGACGGACGGATGGACGGACGTACCAACAAATAGGTACTTTGGGGGCTACACACAATGTGGCTTAAAAACTTACGGTTGCTTTAGTTTTACGTGTCTAAAAAATGTTTCTTACAAATAGGCATTTATGTGTCTCATTGTCCATAAACATTGCGTGTTTTTCTTATGAATAATGGTAAACCAACTGGTGTCTCTTGAATTTCTCATTGAATTAAATTAGCATTTTCAATTTTACTGTACATGTTTTTAAAACAAAATGTCATCAAGATTTTTCAAAATGCCATCAAGTTTTTTAGTCATGTAAAATACTCTAGTGCAAGGTGGTTTTATTCAAATATCACCACTGTTTCTGCAATACCATTACTTTTGAAACAATATACACTTATTTTATTATATAGAGTACCTTATAAATCACAATTCCTTTACAATCTAAATTGTAAATTAAACAGCTGTCAAGTTTTTTTTCTTTTGGTTGTCATAGCCACCAGTTCTGCATGGAATGAAACGAAACATCTCTATGTCAGGCCATCCATAAAAACACTTGTTTGCAATTGTTGACAGCCTGCCAAAATTGCAAAATTTGTTTGGCCACTTTGGTCTTTTTAGCCATTTAGCTGTTTTTTGGTTGTTATGTGCGAGTTTGGTATGGTTGCCTTGATTTACATGTAAAATATAAATTCAACCGTTCTTCGAAGATACACATAATTTATATATATGGCAAGTTAAATAAAGCTGCCCTACGGACTCACTTTGTTCAACCCTGGGTCATCAAAAACAAACAGGTTTATTTTTTATAGGTGGCCCCAGGTATATGTCCCTTCCAAGGTTAATAAACATTGTCTCTGCGGATTTAGAGATACAGAGAACTGTTGTCTGACTATGACAGACAATGATCGGTCACAATAGCTCTTTGTGCACAGATGAGCTAAAACCCATCCTGGATTAATGTTATTATAATCGATCTTTGACAAGGTTGCTGCTGAACTAATGCGTAATAGGATTTTAGCCTTATTTTCACAGCCAATCAACATTTCATGGCAATACCCAACACAAGTTGCAGTTGTTTTTTGTAAATAAAAACACTAATACGATGCAAAGTTTATTGCTCTTTTAATTAACAACAAATTAAAAATGTTTAACAAGTGAATCACCAACACGATTCGAACACTAAACTGAGTCATATTTATGAATAATAATCATAAAAGTAACAAAAGTAATTAACGTAGACAACTTTTGGTAAAATAAAGAAAACTAAACAGAAAGTTTCATATTAACCGAGGTACGAATAGTAGTAATATTATCATTTTACAGGTTTTCCACCTGTTATGAAATACTATAAACTGTTTTGACAAAAACTGGGGAAAAACAAGAGACTTCTAACTCCATAGCTTGCACTAACAGATGAATAATTGATTGTTTGATAAACTATTTTATAACATAAAGCAAACACTTAAAGAGACTGAACTCCACTCGACTGAAATGCAAATTTAAAAGAAAATTGTTAAATACCCCCACCCCAAAAAAATTTGGTAAATTCGAGTAAATGAAGTTAAAATTAGATGGTTGCTCACAAAAAAACATTCAATAAATGCAATAAATCTATAGTTATGAGTGTTTTTCTACCGTAAATTTTACTGGGGTACGTCTACCTAGTAGCGATGTATGTATATGATCATTATATAATGTCACTTGATTGTCTAAGCGTCCGTGGCTCAGTGGTTACGACGCCTGGCTTTGGTTTTGGGGGACCCGGGTTTGATTCCTGGTTCCACCACATTTTTTTTTTTTGCTTTTGAATTTTTTGTGACACATAAGATACACTTTAAAATGTCTAAAATGGTATCTAAATTCAAAATAACACGATTGCCAATAAAGTAAAAAATGTCATAAAAGTGGAGTTCAGTCTCTTTAATGAAAATAATGTTGCTTTTCTAGCAAACATGCAACAAGAAATGTCTCAGTAATACACAAAAGTAATCAAATATGCTGGAAAGGCTGCAATCTAAATCACTACATACATGTATTTGTAAATCATTATTGAAACAGTCAAAAGTGAAATTTTAACATAAAAAATACCAAGACCCATGCCTATAACATATTGTTAAGTATGACTCCAAAAAAGAAAATATAGAAAATGCAGAGTTAAGTTACATACAATATCTTTAAAAAAAATTATTCCTCAAATTGAACTGGAAACTGCAACAATAACAACTAGAATTGTCACTGAAGGTGACTGATTACCCCCCCCCCCGCCCATGTACTGCTTGACTTAGGGCCATAACTAATGTCAGAAATTAATGCAAAGGACAATGACTCTAACAAATGCACATATCCAAAAACCCATAATATATGTGGTAGAGTATAAAAAGACAAACAATGTCAAAATTTGGTGAAAATAACGACAAAAAATAAAGAAGTAATGGCCCTTACAAGGAAAAATACTAAAAGGGGCATAACTCTTTCAAACATTAGTGCTTTGTGGCCAAAATTGAACTTGACCTGTGTTTTATGGTAATACACCAATGTATTAAATATCCTTCATATACTTGAAGTCCTTCTAAAGTTATTATCCGGAAACAAAAAAGGCCAATCACTAGCCATTGGAGAAATATGGAAAAATTTTAAACAAAATTTTATGCAAAGGACAAAAACTCTAACAATGTTCATATCCAAAAACCTGTAATATATGTGGTAGAGTATAGAATGACGTTAACCATGTCAAAATTTGTGAAAATAACTTAAACAAGAGAGCCCAAAGGGCCCTAGGTCACTCACCTGAGGAAAAGGTCAAGGGTCAAGGTGAAGCCATTCACAGAGGACCACTAATTTTGTCCACCAAATATTGGTGAAGGACTTCTAGATGATGCTATTATATACCAAATATGAAAGCTCTGGGCCTTGTAGTTTCAGACAAGAAGATTTTTGAAAGTTGCATTTTAAAAACCTATTTTTTGACCCTGCGACCTACATATGCGACCAATCAAAACCATTTGAACAATTTTGGTAGGGGACCACCCAGGGACCATTCCTGTTGAGTTTAGTCAAATTACCATTAGCGGTTCAAGAAGATGTCATTTGAACTTTTACTTATATAATTCAATGTAAAATTGTGACCACCGGGACGAGGTAAATTTTGACCCCAGGGGCATAATTTGAACAACTTTGGTAGAGGACCTCTAGATGATGCTATATACCAAATATGAAAGCTCTGGGCCTTGTAGTTTCAGACAAGAAGATTTTTGAAAATTGCATTTTGAAAACCTACTTTTTGACCCCGTGACCTACTTATGCAACCTATCAGAACCATTTGAACAACTTTGGTAGAGGACCACCCAGGGATCATTCCTGTGAAGTTTGGTCAAATTCCAAAGAGTGGTTTCAGAGGAGAAGATGCTTAAGTAAAAAAGTTTACGGACGACGCACGACCGACGACGGACAAAGGCCGGTCACAATAGCTCACCCTGAGCACTTTGTGCTCAGGTGAGCTAATAAAGGAGTAATGGTCCTTACAAGAAAAAAATAGTAAAAGGGGCATAACTCTTTCAAAAATTAGTGCTTTGTAACTAAAGAGAACTTGACCTTTGCTTTATAGTAATACACCAATGTACCAAATATTTTTTCATTTATCTTAAGTCCTTCTAAAGTTATTGTCCGGAAACGAAACAGGTCAATCGACCGACCAACAAGCTTACTCCTATATACCCCAAAAAACTTTGTTTATGGGGGTATAATTCAGTTGTGACTTAAATGAGTCATTTGAATACTGGCAATTTCTGACCATATTGCTAAAATTTGAGTACAAACAAGATTTTTATACTACTATAACACATGGGCATTACCTGATAAAGGTTGTTCAAACAATTAGCCTAGCCTAGCTGTTGTATCAAGGTCATATGAAAAACAGTTTAAATTACATGTAATGAAGTGACATAAACCAATGCTAACGAAGACATTGAAGGATTTTGTCATTTACAAGTTACAACTATATAACATAAGACTTGCTCTTCAACAAAATACACAACTTCCTTTATGATAAAACAAACAAAACAAGTGTCAAAACTCTAAAACATACATAGGTATAGAAAAATGTGTCAGAACCCCTGTGACATTTTAGATATAACCAAATCTTAATACCTTTACACAGAAGCTGCACCTTATAATAAGAGAAATGCTCCAATATATCTTTTGTTTAAATCTTGGAATTTGGTTTTACAATTGCAATTGTTCACCACTTCAGCAATGCTATAAAATGTTGGTTCAAATCTTGCACTATCATGTCATAATGTGAGACTTGGTGTGTATGTTGTTTTTATAAACATACTTTTCAAACCAATACGTCATCATGAAAACCATTTAATACATCACTGTATACCTTCCTGAGCATCCAATTATTCATCATCACCATTAAAATCAATAACTGCTTGTAGAAAGCAACACATGTTGATAAACATACAACCTGCTATCAGTACTCATATTTCACATGGATAAAGGCATCAACTGGTTCCAAGACAAATAAAATTGTTGAAATTCCATTACTTTTTATGGTTCATTGCACTTATCTTCTTTATGATTTTATCATTTGATCTCATCCAGATCTTGCCATTTTCGTCTTTGCTTTTTTCTTTCGCCCTCTCCACTGCTTTATACCTGGGGGTGATTTTTGACTCAAAATATTGGTTGAAATACTTAAACAACTCCTTTTCTTCTTCTTTATCCCACCTTTTCCTTGTGCTTTTTGTGGCTCTTTTCTTTTTTCTTTCAGGTTCTTTGGGGGCCCAATCTTCTTCTTCATCATCATCATCTTCATCTTCAGGGACCGCCACACTGATGGCATCCAAGTCTGCTGGTTCATCGCTCCTTATAAGAATGAAAAAAAAACAACCAAACTATTTTATGCAGATTAAGTTTTGAATTAATCAAATAAAAACCACACTGGTTAATGTGTTTTATATCATTAATTATTGTTTATGTTTAATTTGTCAATGTATTATTTGTAAAATAGCCAATTAATTCTGTGGATTGAACGTTTTGTTATGTGACAATTTTCATGTGAAATCATCGATCCACTTTAACATTAAACAGTCAGATAAAGGTAATCATGGTACAAAACAATTAGGTATGAATAGTCAGAGAGTAAGTGGCATATTCAGGCATTGAGCAAAAGCTTAATGACTAAATCTCAGAATGCTGTTACTAGCCGTATCATGTATAGTTTTATTCCAACTTCAATAACATTCAACTGTCAAAAGAAGAATTGCTGCAGTAAACCACTGGTAGTCTTTAGAAAGTTAATAATTTGAGCAGTTGTTAAAATACATTTAATGTTTTGAATTACCTCTCTGTTTGTGGAAGCCCACCAACAACAGCGTCAGTGAATGGAGCATCCTCGCCGATTCCATCTTCCATCTGGTTTGGGAATACAATATCTTGAAATAGAATTAAATCAGTGCCAGTGAAAATATTATGTAAGTTATGTAACTTTTAACTAATCAAGGGGAATCATATAAAAAAAATGTTAATACCGGTTAGTTTCAAGTCATTTCAATTTAATACTGTGAAAGTTATTCTTTGAAAAACAACTGAACAATATCAGTCAACATTTTGTGATCATATGTCCAATCTTTTAACGGGTGAATCACATAAATTAATGTCAATTTACATACCATGAATGTCTATCTCCGCTAATTTCTGTCCTTTAAATTTCTGTGTCAAATTCATATCCTGAAGCATAAGTAGTTTGGCAACCTGTATCCTTTCGATTGCCCCCGACATCTGTCTGTAGTGTGTCTTGTGGACCTCAGTGGTGTGGCCCAAATGTCGACAAACCCATTCCAGTTGGTTGTTGTCAAGATTAAACATCTGAAACATACAAGAAGTTCCAGCTTCAATTTAATAACAAATAGATGCGATTTACCTTGATATGTCCATTTTATGTGGTTAATTATAGGCTGCAAATGTAGTTAATGCTTTGATATTAGTTGAAAAGCCTTTTAATTTTCAGTTGGGGTTCGTCCTTGATCAGCGTGAGAGTTTGTAGAACCAAAATTACTCAATAATGTAAATTTCCATTTCTATAAATGTTATTGACTGATTTGTAGTTGATTATGTTATCCTTGTGCAACTGTTATATGTCTTTATAATTGTGGGAAACTTAGCCTATGGTTATGTGATTTTGCAATATTTTTCTGCATATAATTACCAAATGTACTTTATTTTACCAAAGCTTTCAATTATTGTTTTTATTTAGCACAACATGATAAAAGTAACTAACCAGCCTAACCAATAGAAATTGTACAAAATATTAAATAAACAATTCTAATGACTCTTGATGTTTAAATGGGTTGTTTAAACATTTATTCTCATTTAAAATCATGTGATCTTACCTGGGTAAGTGTTGCCGTATATTTCCGCATGGACACACTTGTGATTCTTGCTGGAGTCTTCAGTGAACACTGTTCGCTGACTTTCTTTAACGACTCATAGGATCGTGCATGCTTCATTTCTGGAAAAATACATATTTTTTGCAAATATTTTCAACTGATGAATGTGAACAAATTTAAACTTAAAAAGTTTCCGACTCGTCTTGATCAAAAGACTGAAGCAAGTGAAAATCAGTTCAATGCTCTGTTGGCAGGGATTCAACCTGCTAAAAGATGCTTATCTCATTTAATAAGTTTTCTTTGAAAACCTTGTTTTAACGAGATGACTGTAAATGTTTTACATTACTGTTTTGCAAAACCGAATAAGCATAAGACAGAAAAGTTTGAACTTTAAGCCAAGATTTCAATAAACCACAATTAAAATGAATGAATACAAACTTGACTGTGGTACCTGTATTAGGAAAAAGATATCCATTTCCAGTCTTCACACCTGCCTCAAGCCGCACATTCTGGTTGGCAATGAAATGCAATGGTTTCTTTGCATCTTCCGGGATCAGGACTGGTACTGGACGATGACCCTGGATTAATATATGAAAACAAAGGTTATAGAAAGTTGAAAAAAAAGCTTTTACGTGTTTACAAGTTGGTGAAAAATGGCCAGGGGACACATTATTTCTTAAAATTCTTTCTAGAAGATAAAAAATCTTTTTTTTACTAAAAAACACACTTTATTATGCAAAGTAACAAAATTAAGATACAGTCAAGACCCGTTATCTCGAAATCCTCGGGACCTTCAAAAATACAGGCCTTCAACTGGTTTCAGTCAAAAAAGTAGGAATAAAATAGGAGCTTTTCTGACAAAAAAGTAGGAAAAGCAAGGAGGGTTTTTATTTAAAAAATAGGAATAATAGGATTTATATTTTTAAATTAATCCATGTTTTGTGCGCAAAAATCAATTCCTACCTTGTTTAAATCCATGTTTTCACCTCACAAATGGCTAATGTGCTTTATTTTTGCTATTATATTGCGTAAAAATATCATTTTTGAAAGGCGCAGCAATCAACTCAAAGTCTAGAGGGGTGCTTAAGGTATTGAGACACCTTTACTCAAGGACAAATTGCCAGTTATACAGCTTTTTATTAAGGAAAAAGTTAATTTACAAGAAATTTCATATTTTCTCAACAAATAGTATGAATAGTTGGAGGTTTTGGTGGAAAAATAGAAAAAAGTAGGAACGGTTGAAGGCTTGAAAATATGTTGAGATAACTGTATGTTCACATATCCGTACTAGTCATTTTCAATGGTTGAACATTGCCAACAGATCTTGTATCCTTTCTACATTAACGCATTTTGGTATGTTTTAATACGTGTTTGTAAATATAGAGCTTTTGCAATTAAAAAAAGACGGTTCCTTGGTGTTTGACAGTTGTTCTGCGAGTATGTTGACATTAACATGCCCCCTTAAGCTTGTATGCCTCCCCGGTGCTATAAAACAAGCTGGGTACGAGATATATTTTTCGTCAAACAACAATCGTACATGCTATAGAAATTATCCAAACTTATTTATAATGTGCACCTCAATATTTTTTATTGACACGCTTTACTTACAGTGGCATTGTCACCCAATCAACCAGCAAAATACGAACAAAAAGATGCGAAAATAAGGCAGCTCTATTGCACAAAACGTCAATTAGCGACCTGTGTCAGTGTCAAGATAAAAAATCAATTTTCAGCATGATTGAACAGTTTGGGCCAGGAAAAGTGTGTTGAGATAGGAAAAAGTCAACATATAGTATGTCGACATAAACGATAATTTTACAATAAGTTATTTAGGAAAAAAACAGTGCTTTGAAAAAAATGTCGAGATAACGGGTGTTGACTGTAATTTACCTTTTTGATGTCTGCATTAAATGGAAGAAAAACAGTATATATGCATTTAAGCGAGCCAGGCTTGAAAAAGAAAATCAACAAAAAACCTTACTTTTCCCCGGACTTTGATCAACTCTTGGCTTTTCATCAGGTATTGTTCTACTTCAGTCAGCTCCCCGCATAACGAAGCATCTACTTCATCCACATCTGTGGTTCTTCTGGCATAATCATCAAGGCTGAAAAAAAGATGTTTAAGATTAACTGCTGGTACTGACATTTTGGGGCTAGTGTTGCTTCTAGTGTTAATGTACTTAAGGTTGAAAACAAACCACAGACTTAATCACAATATCCTACACTTCATGGTTTCAGGAGCTTTAAACCTATATAAAATTACTTTCTGTAACAAGCATGATAAATAAGACTTAGTTCTATAAATCTGGTTTTAACATTTTTTAAAAGTGATAAATCAGCTTCAGGATTTATAATTTACCTTATCGCATCTATTTCGCCACTTCTTCTTTTGTTATACATCAACAGCCTAGCTTGGCACAAACCCACTACACAGAAGTAGTTGTCAGGCGACAGTTTGATGGCCTTCATCTTTGATGAAAGGTACTTGGTAAGTGTTTCCACATCCTCTGGGTCAGGCAACTCTTTTTTTACCACAAACTGCCGGCGAACCAACACAGCACGTGCTAACCTTGTGATTCTTTCATCCCACTGCACATTGATGAGTTCAATGAAAGTCTTCACTTCCTGTGCAGCAGAAGAGTGGGGATTTTCTTTTACTAACAAGGCCCAATGGGCAGTAAGCATTCTGCGCAGGTCATACTTCAACTTAATGCCGTTACTTGGTGCTTGCAGTTCGTCCACATCATCCATGTATGGAATGCAGCATTCCAGGGCGCCAGCCACAACCTTGTCAAAGTGGACTGGATGAAGGTAGTCTGCAAATGGTTTTTGGCCAGAATTCTCATCACCATCAAGCTTACGGACTTCCACCAACAACCTAGCCATTAGTCGCATATGCTGACTTGTGTAATACCTTCGCTTTTCTTTGTTGTCTACCGTTCTCCGCAACCAACTCTCCCCCAGATTAACAATGGTTTGGTCACCTTGAGCAATAACACCAACATCGTCTAGAATCATACTTGGGAATACTTCTGTCAACATCCACTTTGATGGCTTTGAGCCCAATACACCAGCCTCGACCTGGGATTGTATTATAATCTGTCCTTTTGTCATTTTTGCAGCTTCTTTGTTACATGTTTGAAGATGACGCTTCATGTTTTTCAACAGCACCCATTGATGGCAAGAAATACAAGGACCATATTTGTCTACATCTAGCTCTGTGGTAGGTCTTCTGGATAATATTAGCTCACCAACTCCTTCTTTTAGTACCTTTTTGTTGTTTCTATGGTCACCCTTTAGGCGTATATTGGTGGTGTCAGGTTTGTCATTCTTGAAGATTTCTTTTACTTCTGGAATGTTCATATGCGTTTTCAAATGAACATCTATATGTTGTCTTAGGGTTCCGCAGTAGTAACAACTGTGATAATTATTGTACACTCTTTCATTTCCTTCTTTTTTCTTTCTTCTCTGAGCTTTTGAGGATTTTTTGCTTTTCATGACTTTACGAACATAAATACCTGGACGGTTAATGTCTCTCAAAATTTCAGCTTCGGATATAACCCTTCTTGATTCTGTGCCCATGGGAATTACTGATGAACTTTCCTCTTCTGAATCTGACTCCATGACGAAATCAGACTCACTGTCATTATCTGTTTCATTGGCCTCTTCACATTCAAAATCTTCAGAATTGTCCCTTCCTGGGCTATTGTAAAGAACCAATGTACCTTCCTCTTCTGTACTTGACTCAATGACATCAGACTCGGCATCACTATCTGTTGTGGCTGAAAGGGCTACATTTGTTGTGGCTGTCAGGGCTGGCACAGTGAAATCTGCTGTGGCTGGCAGGGCGACATCTGTTGTGGCTGGCAGAGAGAAATCTGCTGTGGCCATCAGGGCGACATCTGTTGAAGCTTTTAGAGCGACATCTGCTGTGGCCGTCATAATGACACCTGCTGGGGCCATCAGAGTGACACCTGTCACGGTTGGGGTGACATCTGTCATGGCTGTCGAGATGACATCAGTTGTGGCAAGCATAGTGACATCTGTTGTGGCTGTCAAGGAGATATCTGTTGTGGCCTGCATAGTGACACCAACTGATACAGTCTGAGTGACATCTGTTGTGACAGTCTTAGTGACATCTGTTGTGGCTGGCACAGTGACATCTGTGTACGCTGGCATAGTGACATCTGTTGAGACTGGCATGGCGAAATCTGTTGGTACTGTCAGGACGCCATCAGCTGTCGCAGTCCGGATGACATCTGTTGTGGCAGTAGGTGTGCCATCTGTTGTGGCAGTCAGATTGACATCTGTTGTGGCAGTCGGGGTGACATCTGTTGTGGCCATCAGAGTGACATCTGTTAAGGCTGTCAGGGCGACATCAGCTGTTGCAGTCATGGTGACATCTGTTGTGGCTGTCAGGTTGGCATCTGTTGTGGCAGTCAGGTTGGCATCTGTTGTGGCAGTCGGGGTGACATCTGTTGTGGCCATCAGAGTGACATCTGTTAAGGCTGTCAGGGCGACATCAGCTGTTGCATTCATGGTGACATCTGTTGTGGCAGACCGGGTGACATCTGTTGTGGCCGTCAGGTTGGCATCTGTTGTGGCAGTCGGGGTGACATCTGTTGTGGCCATAAGAGTGACATCTGTTAAGGCTGTCAGGGCGACATCAGCTGTTGCAGTCATGGTGACATCTGTTGTGGCAGACCGGGTGACATTTGTTGTGGCTGTCAGGTTGGCATCTGTTGTGGCAGTCGGAGTGACATCTGTTGTGGTCATCAGAGTGACATCTGTTGAGGCTGTCAGGGCGACATCTGTGGTGGCTTTCAGGTTGGCACCTGTTGTAACAGTGCATAAAGACATAAATACATCTGAGAAAGCAAAAAAATAACAGGAATGGAGTATTTTTTCCTTGGAAAGAATTGCATTTACAGGCTGTTGTATCAATATTTATGATTTTTTCACTATTAATATAATTATTCTCTACAAGGCTTATTATTGAATTTTCCCTTCTAAAAAAAAGAACATTTCTAGGTAAATGGTATAATAGATATTATTATAGGAAGCCCTAGTCCCAAGACACTGTGCATGAATATGAAATTTAATTCATCAAGGGGATGAGTCATGCCTATTTTTGCATGCTGCACCATGATCTTAATTGCTTTATTTTCTTTGAAAACAGAAAGCTACAAATAAGTCTTATCTCTGTGTTATTTTAAGGTAATGCGGGCAACCTCAGTAAACAATTCAGTGTTTAATTTCTGTCATTTTAACTTATTTTTGACTTGTGAAAATTTCGCTTTCAATAATAATTACCGCGAGTATCTGAGGAGTCAGCCTGGGTAGTATCTGCATTTTCCAACGTGAACTTGTCCATGGCCCACTCCACATCTGACAGGAAGGCTTTTAAAGTGGCTGTCATGTTCCTCATCTTTAATGTTGCTGTAAGCATAAAAAGATATGAATTATACTGACAATTCACACTGTAAATTCTATTTAAACACCATGAGGCAAAATAAAGACATGATCTAAATACAGTAAATGGTCTTTCATTTTTGGTACAACATCTTATAACCATGCTGCTTGTATAATGGAAAAATACTGCCAAGAAAGTATGCACCATTTAAGTACACATTATATTGAGAACGGGATTAATGATTTTAAACAGACTATATTTTATATAAGACAGAAGTAAATTTTATCAGCATGTGCCAATAACTAAGATGATCTTGTATGACCCCTAAAAATTTTAAATATGTATTTAAATCATTCACATAAATCAAAAAGGATTTTGCTGATAATTAAATGAAGCATCTAAAATTATCAACAACTTTAATTTCACAAAATATGCCCCAAGGTTGGTTTTTGCGTGACCCAGCTCATTTTTTGTTTTCAAATATCATTACATAAACAAACTTCAAATACATTGAACTATGGACATTAATAATATAAAGATAAGCCACAGAAATTTGGACTAACTGTCCAATATATGGTGTCATACAATCTTCAATTCCACGTGACTTCGAAGACACTAATCTACTGACATTCATAAAAGCAAATATTTTTTGTAAATTATCATTTGAAGATAAGCCACAGAGATTTGAACTAAAAACTGTCCAACATAAGGTGTCATAGAATGTCCATATACATGTGACTCCAAAGACACTAATCTTTGGACATAAACGTCCATATCTATGTGACTTGGAAGACCCTAATCTATGGACATTTAATATAAGCAAACATTTTTGTAAATTATAATTTGAAGATAAGCCACATAAGTTTGGACTAAAAACTGTCCAACATAAGGTGTCAAAGAATGTCCATATCAATGTGACTTGGAAGACCCTAATACATGGACATTTATAAAAGCAAATATTTTTTGTAAATTATCATTTGAAGATAAGCAACATAAGTTTGGACTAAAAACTGTCCAACATAAGGTGTCATAGAATGTCCATATACATGTGACTCCAAAGACACTAATCTTTGGACATAAACGTCCATATCTATGTGACTTGGAAGACCCTAATCTATGGACATTTAATATAAGCAAACATTTTTGCAAATTGTCATTTGTAGATAAGCCACATAAGTTTGGATTAAAAACTGTCCAACATAAGGTGTCATAGAATGTCCATATACATGTGACTCCAAAGACACTAATCTTTGGACATAAACGTCCATATCTATGTGACTTGGAAGACCCTAATCTATGGACATTTAATATAAGCAAACATTTTTGCAAATTGTCATTTGTAGATAAGCCACATAAGTTTGGACTTAAAACTGTCCAACATAAGGTGTCATAGAATGTCCATATACATGTGACTCCAAAGACACTAATCTTTGGACATTAACGTCCATATCTATGTGACTTGGAAGACCCTAATATATGAACATTTAATATAAGCAAACATTTTTGTAAATTATAATTTGAAGATAAGCCACATAAGTTTGGACTTAAAACTGTCCAACATAAGGTGTCATAGAATGTCCATATCAATGTGACTTGGAAGACACTAATCTATGGACATTTATAAAAGCAAATATTTTTTGTAAATTATAATTTGAAGATAAGCAACATAAGTTTGGACTAAAAACTGTCCAACATAAGGTGTCATAGAATGTCCATATCAATGTGACTTCGAAGATCCTAATATATGGACATTTAATATAAGCAAACATTTTTGCAAATTGTCATTTGTAGATAAGCCACATAAGTTTGGATTAAAAACTGTCCAACATAAGGTGTCATAGAATGTCCATATACATGTGACTCCAAAGACACTAATCTTTGGACATAAACGTCCATATCTATGTGACTTGGAAGACCCTAATCTATGGACATTTAATATAAGCAAACATTTTTGCAAATTGTCATTTGTAGATAAGCCACATAAGTTTGGACTAAAAACCGTCCAACATAAGGTGTCATAGAATGTCCATATCAATGTGACTTTGAAGACCCTAATATATGGACATTTAATATAAGCTAACATTTTTGCAAATTGTCATTTGTAGATAAGCCACATAAGTTTGGACTAAAAACTGTCCAACATAAGGTGTCATAGAATGTCCATATCAATGTGACTTCGAAGACCCTAATCTATGGACATTTAATATAAGCAAACATTTTTGCAAATTGTCATTTGTAGATAAGCCACATAAGTTTGGATTAAAAACTGTCCAACATAAGGTGTCATAGAAACATAACAGAAACAACATTTAGAACATAATGAAGCATATTAAGAGGCTTACATCTGTGGTGTACTGGTTGAAAAAAAAGACGATGTGTGGCACTGTCTGTGTCACATATCAGGCCACCATATAAAATATATGTTTGCTGCTTTTGCAGACCCAGGGTTGAATGAGGTGGGCGGGTAGTTTGGCATTTGTTTTTTTTTTCTTTTTCATTACCCACATGTTTCACTAAAAAATCAGTAGATTGCTCTGACAAAAAAAGATTATTTAGGCATTTAAGGTGAGTTGGTCGACAATGGCAAACATATTTTTTAATGAGTAGCCTTGACTTTTTTTCAACCACATACACCATGCTCTTATAATAAACTCAACTCAAACAGTTTAAACAAAAACTACCAAAGTTTAATACCTAAACCTGCATTTTTTAATGCAGTAAAATCTCCTGGAAATCGAGTCACAGATGATGATGC
The DNA here is from genome assembly GCA_025267735.1 of Mactra quadrangularis. Classification (NCBI taxonomy): domain Eukaryota; kingdom Metazoa; phylum Mollusca; class Bivalvia; order Venerida; family Mactridae; genus Mactra; species Mactra quadrangularis. Next base: position 3,383,523 of record CM046297.1, read on the forward strand.
AACTTTCAGACTACAAAGAATTCCAAACAGACAAACAATTCCTTTGAGTACCAAACTATTATTTCAGTAAAAAAACTTAATCAATGGCTCAATTATAATACTTAAATTATTAACAAACCTGATATATACTTTTGCCTGTTCAATTAAACACTTCTTGAAAGAGGAAAGTTTGAAGAGACAGAAGAGCCATCCAACGCCAATCACAAAAAATAAAAAAACCCAACTTTTCTTGTATTTGTAACACTTGCTTTAAAACATTCAAACTGTTTTAGAAATTATACTCTAGTGTCAAATGAAAAGTAAAATGTAAAAAAAAAAAAAAGCCAAGAACACAATTCGGATAGCTTAAATCACAAGGCCATTTGCTATGTTTATTCAACATCTTGTAAATATAGATATATGTACTTATTCTGCAATATTAGTGGTTGTCTGGAACAGCTAAATTTATATTGATGTTAAAGAAAGCTATTATTTGAAGAGATGAGAGATGGCAACTTACATCGCATTGTCAGCCTTGACGAACACTGTAACCTGAGATGCAGTCTCGGTTTGAATTTCCACAGGCCAGTACACTTTAGAAATTCTGGCCCAGGCAAGTCTGAAAAAAATCATACATAATTATAAGGGTGATGTTAAACGGTTCTGGGACGTTTCGCCCCGTTCAGCACAGACTATAAGCACAGTTTACGAAGTAGAGTTCGATTCTATGTAGTTTTTGCTATAGACATATAATTATAATATAATTCGATACGGAATAAATGTATTAAGTAATATCCTTACATCAAAATATTGCATAGAATTGTCTGAAATTTTATTTTGAAATCGGGACGAAACGTCCGAAACGTCCCAGTACGAAAGGTCTTTCGGGGCGAAACGTCCCGCTACCATGTTAACCCTAAATCCAAAAGATGATAACCTCCACATTAATGCTTTCCCTCATACAGCAGTGGCTAGATAAACTGCCTTATCTTCATAGGCCTATCTGGGTATACTGGAAACTGGATATATGTATCCTCTTTAATCCTTTATAAGGGTACTATGTTACATATTTACAGGTAAAGTGAAAATGTAAAGTTTGCAGAGCAGAAAAAGAACTTTCTAATGATATCTATAGTGTGTCAAAGTACACAGTACTTTTTAAATTATCTTTTATAAAAGTATATATAAAAAAAAAATGTTTAATGCAAGTTTTCTTCGTTTTGATTTTAGTATATATTTTTTATTTTTATAGTGTATCTGACCAACTATTCAATTTCAAACTTCCAACATAAGTTTTATCATATTTTACACCCAGTTGTTTTTAATAGAAGCTCATTAGGAATATACTCAAAAGCAATTCCCCATAACCAGTTTGATCTGGTCAGCTGTGTATATCCCTTGGTTCATTTCACAAGTGTCATAAATTGAAAGCAGCAAAGATTTCCCTAGGTATTTGTGTGCAAAACTGTCTCATTTGCAATTATTTTATGAGTACTTAGCACATTTATGTTCTTACACATTGTTGTGTATAGCTGTTTTTAGATCATACCCACACTAACTTTTTGAGTAAATCATGTTATCTAAAGTTCATCCAGGGTCATCATGTTTGCAGAGCATGCAGATGACCTAGTTTCTTGCAGCATTTAGCTGGTGGAATTTTCCATTTCCAAAAATGTTATAGCTGATCGATAAATGAGTTAAAATGCAAATGTATGAGGGAAAGGGTATAAACAAAATGTGGTACTTCATGACCTTATGTCAAAATTGTAAGCAATAATGTTCTTGTAATGTTAGATGTAAATTGATTATACAGTCAAATTAAAAGTAGCATATGACATCTTACCTAGGACATCGTTTTCGCTCTTTTGGTTCTACTTTAACATCACGTCTCTCAACACTGAAACAGAAATAGTGTGATCTTTTTCAACCTAGAATGGCCAGAGCTTTTTCCACCTTGCTCACTAATACCAGGCTTTTTTGATCAAGAGCTTTTCAGCCTTCATTCATCTGGGCTTTTTCAGACCCAGATTTAATACGTAGAAATAATAATACCATAATGAAAAACCCAAAGCCACATATAACCTATTCATAAACCTATAAATACAAAGAAAGTTGATTACATGTATCGTAGGAGGTCCTAATTTCGTCACTGACCTAATTTCGTCACCCCACCTTTAATACTTAAAGCATTGAGCAATACTAAAATTTAAGTAATCTTTTTATAAACTCACTTAGCTTAGATTACCGTTTTTAGCTCGAAATCTTAACGTAGGGCAAATTCAACATTGCATTCATTCATTTCCTTAAGGTGACGAAATATGGCCACCCAGGATACTTTTTATAGCAATGAAATGAAAATAAAGAATATCTCTATCCAAAATACACAAGATTCGAGAAACCAGCTTCCTAACTCTTACCAAGATTTCCAATTTATTGTTTGATAAAAAGTCTTGGAATCATCCAGTATCAATTTAGCAATAACAAAGTCACAGTAATTGTCAAAACAGCAAAGCCATCCATTGTCAAATCGAAAAATACTACTCAGTTTCACACAAGAAAAACCATCCAACTGCTTTAAAGAGTCTCTGTGCACAACAAATAAAGACATTTTTCATGCAGGAAATTGCGAAATTCGTTCTTCTTTATTTTTCTAGTTCCAGTCAAGTTCTTCACATTTGAGTGATTTGTTCAACGAGTAATCCAAAATGGCGGCGATGACTTTTTCTGCAAACAACCGCATATTCAGTCAGCAAGGTGCGTGCAAACACAAACGCTGTCAAACTGGTTTACACAAAATGTCTCTAATTAACACAGAAGTACTTAGATATAAATGCAAACTTATTATCCACCATGATTAGGATCATCACAATTCACAAGCCGCATCGTGTCACATATGTACACGTTTACAGTCATTTGCCAAAACCAGCTTAAATTTAAGCACACTATGGGTTTAGACACGACATAAATGAAACTTGTTTTATAAAGACACCGAAAAAAGGACATATTAATGATACAGACACGGAATAATTGTCAAAAATGTTCAATTTCTTACCGTTTTCTTTTCCTAGCCGCCATCATGGAAGATAGTGCGATATTGCGCATGCGCAGCCTCGTTCCGATTTGGCGGGAGATTTAGACGGAAAAGATCGTATGTTTCGGCTATTTTCGGAGCTAGTCGGAGACAGACGAGTAGTAACGATTACGATTTGCGTCTTTGTTATACAAGGGAGACAATTCAAATATTATTTATGGACAGTTGTATGGACTTCCAACACGATGGAAGAAAACTATCCATGTACAAAGGGGCTTTTTTCATAGGAGACTTCTTAAAGCCCCAGAAAGTCGAATTTTAATGTCTATACATTGCTCTTAGGTGGCTAGCCACAGAAGAGATTGTAGCCACTCTAATACACTAATGACAAACTCAAAGTCACACAAGTACCTATTCGTAAACCCGGACGGAAGGACGGACGGATGGACGGACGGACGGAAGGACGGACGGACGGACGGACAACGCCAAAACTATATCCCCCTCCCGATTTCATCGGCGGGGGATAATTAGCATCAAAAAGAATGTACATCATTACAAAGTATTTTTTCTTCCATGAAATAAACAAAACAACACAAATGATGTAACGTTAATGTGCAAAACAGCATATCACGTTGTGATAATGTTTTGGTGGTTTTTGCCCTCAGGCCAATAACTAAAGCATGTGTGCCAATATCTTCCTGAAGGCACACTTGCCTAGTTATATAACCTCTAAATATCATTGTATTTATAATTTTAGACTATAAATAAGAGAGAAATTTCATCACATTTGAAGTAAGATTACAATTACTTTTATTCATTGTTTTAAATTTCACACAGTCAGTGCAAATGACACATTTACAAGGGTGGAATAGCCACAAGGAATAGCCTCAAGAGAAACAGGTATCTTCTGGATTTATCCTTTTTCAAAATTGTCAAATATCCTATTTCATGTATATACTTCTTTTGTATTTTTGTTCCTTATATCTTATATATAGATATGACATGACATCATTTCTTATCTTAAATGATGTCAATTCTCCTTTACAATGATTCCTTTAGAGTTCATCGTCTTACAGTCAAGTTTAGATGTAAATCATTCTATTCTGTATTGTTATATTTTCATATGAATTTTGATAATATACAACCCAGACGCTTGAACATGACACATTGTGTTGTTTTTTAAAGCACATTCCTGTCTAGTTATTTCAAAATCCATCAATATTATAACATAGAGAAAACAAGAAATGTGGAAAGCCGGGTTTAAAAGCTTTAACACAAAAGTTACAAAGGGAAAGAATTTATAATAAAGCCCGATAGAGTTGTGGATACTTTCTAATTCTGTTCATCACATGGTATGTTATCATTGTATAAAGTTTCATTAAGATCGGACAATAAATGGCAGAAATATATACTAAATTGAAAACTTTAACACAATTGTTAACGACACTGGACGTCTGCCCGCCCAACCGCCGTGTTTCGCCGAACTATTAGCCCAATTTTTTCATTAAAAAAATCCGATTAATAATTGTAATTTCAAAACAAATATACTTGATTAATTACAACCATGGTTCTTTGTCTGTTAACATCATTCCATAAATTATTAAGTTATAACAGACAACAGGGGGAATGAACAGACAGTACAACTGATGTATACAATCTATCAAACCATATTTTTGGGTCAGGACATAACAAGTCTACTTCTTTATTTACCTTTTGTTAGACTAGTTTTGCCTGAACCTTCATTACTTTTGTATAGTTCGTTTTTTTCAACTGTCAAAACATGAATAATTTCACAGTGAATGCATTTGTTAAACTTATCGTCGTGATACATTCCGAAAGTATGTATTATGATTGAGTAAAGCTGCTTATGTTGTATGATATGTTTTAGTCACGATATATATTTAATAACAATTAGACCGCCAGTACAAAAACAATGCAATCAGTCACTGTGAAATTATTCAAGCTTTGACAGTTGAGAAAAAACAGACTATACTGTATTATTTTCAATATAATACTGCAGGTTTTAGGGGAGGATGATTTGTTACGGTATACCTCCCTTGTTTTACAAATGACAGCTTTTTTAAAAAACAACATGTTAATGGTATGCATATGGCATTTATACTGTCACTGTAACAATTGTATGGAATGTTAGGCTTACCTTTTAAGGGTTTTATTCATCTAAAATATAAGCAACCTTTATGGCATTCAAGTGTCTTTTTTTTCCATATTAAGATCCCAAACATAAAAAAGAAATATTGTACTAGGTACACTTCTGACACCATGTTATATTTTAGTCCCTGTTATCATGATAAATAAGCACATGACAAGTTATGTTGACTTTCTTTATTCTATTACCTAAGCGTGCACTCTGCATAGCTGTGTTTTGCAGGCTGGGCTTATAATAACTTATTACGTATGATGTGTGAGGAGTGATGGTTTAATCAGGCATGCATTAACTTATTATATGAGGATTGTTCATTTAATTCCCGGACAAAGACTATAAATTCTGTCTCAACTGCCCGAGTGCAATGAAATTTGGTGTAAACCATTAAATACCACCATTGGATAAACAGTGGTTCCATAACTTATTTCTTTTGTGGGTATGTGTGGCAGATGAATGTCGATATTTTGAGATGGAGCAACATTATAGTTTGTTATTGACATTTAATGTGTGACATTGACGTGGGCTGCATATTGTTTGATGTATGTTTTAAGTTATTGTTCATTTCTGAACCAATGACTGTATCATGTTGAAATTTACAGCTTCAATACAAAAGTGTTTCAGGCACATGTCTGTGTTTTTAAAACTTTATACACCAATTACTTTACAAGTTATGACGGTTGTCCGGGAATTAAATGAACAGCCTTCGTATATTATCATTATCATATTTTACAGCAATATTGATCATAAAATAAATAATAAAACAAAGTTGTAGACTTACCATTGATACAAGGAGACATCATCCAGTAATATTCTAACCATATATAATAAACATACTAAACTTTTAGTGACAAGATCAAATATTGTCAATGCCAGGCCTGTAAATGTATAATATCTAACCATATACAATAAACATACTAAACTTTTAGTGACAAGATCAAATATTGTCAATGCCAAACCTGTAAATATATATACAACCATATACAATAAACATTACTAAACTTTTAGTGACAAGATCAAATATTGTCAATGCCAGGCCTGTAAATATATATACAACCATATTTAGTAAACATACTAAACTTTTAGTGACAAGATCAAATATTGTCAATGCCAGGCCTGTAAATATATATACAACCATATACAATAAACATACTAAACTTTTAGTGACAAGATCAAATATTGTCAATGCCAGACCTGTAAATATATATACAACCATATACAATAAACATACTAAACTTTTAGTGACAAGATCAAATATTGTCAATGCCAGACCTGTAAATATATATAAAACCATATACAATAAACATACTAAACTTTTAGTGACAAGATCAAATATTGTCAATGCCAGGCCTGTAAATATATATAAAACCATATATAATAAACATACTAAACTTTTAGTGACAAGATCAAATACTGTCAATGCCAGACCTGTAAATATATGTAACATTTAAATAGTAAACTATGAAATAAACCTACCATTTTTTCAAGGATGTCCTTAACATAATGTTAAACATGGGATTTTGTTTCCCATACATGTAGTTGTAATGTTTGGCATCCATAAAATTTAACATTTTCCCCACATGTATGTCATTTATATGACATTGAAATGCCTTGTTCTCTTAACAATTTTAAAACTATCAAAATGATGTTCAGTTTTTATCACAAGAATTTTATGTTCAATTAGTAAATGAAATAACACTGTATAACTAGTTAAGGATAATTTGAGACAAATCTAAATAATATTCTATATAAACAATGTTTTATGTTATTCTTAACAGCTGTAATTGTAAGCATATTTATCAAGTTCAAACTCATAATGTAGCAGAGGTATAATACGGAACTTGCCACTCCCTTGCCAAAATGCCTTCAAGCTAGCTTTTATGGCGATGTGGTACAGTGTCTGCTTAAGACTCGAAAGGTTGTGGGTTCGAATCTTAGTTCGGACCATGGATTTTTATCGGGTTACATGGATACAAAGGATTGGTCTTAGCTTTAAAACATAAACAGTGATAGTAATTAAAATCTTCAAACCGAAGAAAAATTTAAGAAGACTTAAAATCAGTGGTAGGAGAGAGAATGGCGGTAGAAATTATTTCATGACCATGCTCCACGAAGCATGCCCAACCCAGGAATCGAACCCATGATCCCTCAATCAGTAGATTTGTGCACTATGGACTGAGCTTGCCAAGCAGGCTTTGTACTATGACATAAAGGTATATATCAAGGGCTGCCCAGCAAGACTGTAGTAAGTGCACTGCGTTAAAGAGTAAGTTACGACAGACTTAATGGCAACCCTCGATATGTAAAACAATTTAGTAAGTATACATACGAGCAGATGAATTCCTTATCAATATTCTTCTTAGCTTTCCTCTCACTGTATTATGTTCTAAATACTTGACTGGAGCAGAACTGAAAATATATAGAGTATCATATAGCATCAGATTTATGATAACAGTGACAACTTTATATCAAGAGGCTACCCACTGTAATGGTCAGTTCTAAGAATATTTCACCCACTTGAATAAATTCAACCTCCCAATCAGGTCTGTGAGATTCAACTTCAGAAACCCACAGTGCTCAAACATTAGCTGACAACTGTGTATTGCAATATACCGGTATACTGGTATATCGTGACAGCCTTTAGATATGTTGTCCTTTTAGATGTATATATGCCAACCACAGTAGCTTCTTTCATTATTAGTCACTTGTGAGGGTTATGTTTGTTTATACTAAGGCTCTGCCAGTGTGTAGGACAAATGACCGCAGCATTATGACTGAAATATGTTAAAATGTGGCATAAAACATTAGATAACTATGATACTCAGGTTTCAATGTACAAATTGCAGAATTTAGAAGGGAAGACACGATAGTAAGAGAAAAACAGGTGACCACAGCACCCAGCTATTTACTACAGAACATTTGCTTAAACACATAATATATAGTTCAATTTTATTCAACTCTCAGTCACACACATACATTAACCCCACTGATTTAAATACAGTACTTACTTCTGTACTCAAGTTCACTATAAAACAAAGGAGCAAATCAGATTTCCCACCCCTGTCATTTTGATATGGGATCAGTTGATCACCTTGGCAAAACTAGATGGGATCTGTCCACCCCAGTCAAAAATGGCAGTGGATCAGTTGTCCAAGGGATCAGTAATTGTTCAGCTTCCTTTATAGATGCCTTGATTTTCATAGATTTATGTGTTTAATCATGTATTTTGTTTAACAAGAAATTTCAATCATTCAGGTCAACTTGAAAATTGTCAACACTTGAAAATATTAACCCATGTCAACAAGAAGTTATTAAGTTTTAATCATAAGTAGATGCACCAATAAATTATCTTATGTAGCTAATTTAGGATACCTTGAGGAAATTTAAACAATATCCAATGTAAACATTGTCTAATGTTATCCTAAATGAGCAATAAGTCGGCTCTGACTGAGTGGTAAACGTTTCTTGTTTGTATGAACATTATCGAATAAATTATTGAAAAATTCCCTTGTCTGTACTAACGCCTTCAGACCAAATGGGCAATACAGACAATTAATTTGGCCAGCCCTAAATGAACTGCTATTTAAGTTGCTCATGACCTATAAAATGAACTGTACAGTTGCTCATGACCTATGAAATGAACTGTGCAGTTACTCATGTAACTTCATGACCTACAAAAATGAACTGTACAGTTGCTCATGACCTACAAAAATGAACTGTACAGTTACTCATGAGGCATGACCTACAAAAATGATCTGTACAGTTGCTCAAAGGTTAATATCAATAAGTGGACAAAGATAAAGTAAGTGGTCTTTAATATTTAACATGTATATAATATTTACTTACATTTTATCATGTATGATAACATTAAATTGATTTACTATGACATGAAATAACCTTCATTATACAAAGGTTGTCCCCTTCATAAAACAAAGGTCATAACTCAAATCGCAGGTTTAGCGCAAAACAGATGTAACTCTCTTTTTTCTTATATTGAGTTACAACTCTTTTGCGCTAAATCCGCAAAATATCAAAATATACTTTGATACTTAAAGCAGTAATATCTGGGATTATTCCTCCCTAATACCCGGTAAGTATCAAATATATTTCATTAGACAATTGGCTAAGAACCTGGCCCCCTAAAAACATGAACTAAATAAATGTTATAAGTTTTTACATTAAAATTCTGAAAATTTTAATCCAAGGATGGAAAAGTTGAAATAAGATTGTGTGCAAAATCTAAGCAAAATCGCTGATGTTGTTTTATAGATATTTAAAAAAAATACAGTTTATAGGGATCCAGCATCAGTACAAAGTGCCTATACTATATGCAGAGAAATGCAAGGTTACAAAAATTTGTTAATTTTACACTGCAGTATAATTACTAAAATTATGTCATATCATATCATGTTTGCACACACTATAATGTGTAGCAGTAATTGATGCATAAAAAACATGAAAGACACAGAATTTGCATCAAATTTGGTACAAAAATCTAATATCATAACTGGAAACAGCAACTGTAAAAAACACTGAGCTTCCACACAGCCAAAAAGCAAAGAGTGAAAATTTATATCAAACCATGGGTCAACAAAATGACTTATCAGTTAAAGCTATTACACTAAAAGTAACAAAAAAATCTTAAAATTGTGATAAATCAAACCATTCAGAACTCTTCCACCATTTGCTATGAATATCCTTGGACATATTTTGTGGGTTTAGTGCAAAATGGTCGTAACTTGCTCTTTTCTTATATTGAGTCACGACCGTTTTGCACTAAACCGACGATTTATATGCCAAAATGTTGATACAAAGTCTTGTGCAGTTACAACAAGAACTATTTTGCATAACCTTTACAAAAAAAATGCTTCTTGCATATATACATGTATAGCAAAACCCCAAATTTTCGATGGACAAAACCTTCCAAGATAATTCATTCAATAAATGGTCAAAGTGTTCCGAATGATATGCAACCTACCAATTACCATCATCATCAATAGACAGATTACTGTCGCTAAAATCATCATCATCATCATGTGTCATTTTGACCTAATTAGTTGATTAAAGCCTTTAATAATTAGTAGACCAAACAATACACTGTCACTTAAATCACTTTATTTCCTGTAAACAATGTAATCCTCTTATACAAGTTTATATCCTCTGTATATATTTTAACCTAATTGAAAATTTACCACAGATTTTATATAAAGTAATTAAAAGTTTAATAAACTATTTTTTATAAAACAAAATATTTATGTAAAAAACACACAGTAGCTAAAACACTAAACAGTGCAGCAAATGAGAGAGCGAGTATGTGAGGTTTTTGTCCTCCTTACAGTGGTTTTGATGACAGTTCAAACAATTTTATACATTTAACACTTAAGCTTATCTAAGCCGTTTCTCTTATCATTTTAACATTTCACGTAAAACATGTCCTTCAAAATCTCAGTCGATAAACTCACATCTGATAATAAAACCTAAACATTTTGTAATATCACTTTTTAAAAATCCTTGATGCAACAACTGAAGTTTGTTTCGAAAAACAATAAAATGTTGAAAATTCATTCAGCAACACTTGACCAATGTAAAATATAATCTCCAGACGCAATTTCATAACAAAAAAATCTCCATGAATAAATTATACAATTCAAGTTGCAAAGTAGTCAGTCAGTTATTCAGTCAGTCATATATTAAGTTACAAGCTGACAGTACAGTAATACTATAAATATATACTGCAATCCAACAAACGACTTGGGATGATGTCATACATGTACTAATATATCAAGTCCTTCTCTTTCCTTCTTCAGTGTACATGTATTAATCGAGGGTTGCCTGCAAAACTGATGTAACTTGCTCTTTAACACAATGCACTTACTACAGTCTTGCAGACAACCCTCGATTTATTTATATATAGTAGGACAGTTTGACTTACACCGAAAACAAAAAACTAAATACAGTCACCCCTGTGATCAGCAGCCATGTTGGGGATGCACATAAAATTGCTATTAAAATGACTTAAGAAAAGTGGATGGTTTAAGACAGATTTTGATGAATACTTAAATCAAGTTTTAAAATTGGTTGTTCTTGGCTGGTGAATTCAGGATGTTGTTTTAATTTAAGCGACCACTGAGCCAAGTTTAACTGTATTTTATTTAAAACTCATATGTCATAATAATAAAATCAAACATCACTTGTACATAGGTATAGCCTGTATAATTTATTATGATTTATACAATAAAACATTAGTAAAAACTTCCTGAAGGCAACAACCTGTCAACAATGATGATGGATACGACAATAAATAAATAAATAAAAAGGGGGAATTCCTTAAAAAAATTTTTCAGGCCATATACATGTATAACCTTAATAAAAGCATTTCCCCCTTTTTAATGTAAACTTTAATTATTTGTGCTTAGAGCAAGTTTATGTTTAGTCATAACCTTGAAGTCTGAAGATGAAAATGATGTAATTTTTTTCTTCATTTTATGATAAAATGATAAAGAGGTCAAGGTTTTATATAGGGTATTATGATGTGTGCAGGTCTCCTTGAGAAACTTTAAAAATATTTACATTAGCAAACATCATTATTTTACATTTATGTTAAAATATGGTCATCCATGTTTTGACTGTGTTCATATATATTGGACTGTCGCCTATTCTGAATTACCCTGAACGTTCCGTAACGTTAGGATCGGAAAAAATCAACCCAAAGACAACTCAACCCGAGACAACTCAATCCCCTACTATCAGATTGAGTTGTCCCAACTTTGGATTGAGTTATCTTCGGGTTGAGTTGTCCCGTACCCTTCGCTAACAGTCATTACTAAACACGCTATTGGTTCACATTAACCAATGAGACAGAAGAAACAAGGAGTCATCTGAGAAAATGCCAAAATCAACGTTAATAACCATACTATTGCAGGTATAATACACACTAGTGTATAACAGGCATTACCAAATTTGATCAAAATCTGAAGAAGAAAATCTCAGCCATTTTTTTTCAGCAAAATTGATAACAAAAAAATTTTGACCAAATTTTTGGAGTTTTTATCATTAACATGTATACTGAATGTAAAACACTACCAACACATAACTAATATGATTCTTATTGTTTATTAAATTTTTTCCTACGTTTCGCCATTCAAGGCTTCTTTAGGTATGTCAAGAAATAAATAAAATGGAGGATTTTTTTCTCTTGCTTTTTTATCATTAACCCGTACACAGTGCTGGTTTTACAGAATTACCTCCCTTTTTAAAAAATACACTATTAGCAAATACTGTTTCCTTGAACAAAACACACAAAAGAAATAAAGTCAGATTTGTAGGTGAAAAGTGCTTTTTATAACTGTAACATAATGGTAGTAAATCAACTTTCCATCTGCATGATCAAGTTTTTTTTCAAAATTTATTTCTCCAAAGAAATTTTGGAAGCCACTGTATCTTTATCATTTTAAATATCTAATAAACAAAATACATCATATTTTATTCAAAGATAATATTATAAGAACCCTATCCATGGAATAAACCAGTTCTTAACATCAAAAAAACTTAAAAGACAAAATAAATTTTACAACAGAATCAACTTGACCTATTTGTGATTGTTAAAACTATTGATGTTTAGACTTCTATCATATGTTTTAAAGTGCTGTTGTCTGTTACAAAATCATCAAAAGTAATCTTAAAATATATAGCGATATAATCAACTTTAATTTAAAACTTTAAAAGGACGTTGACCCTTAACTTATCATCATATCTGTGGCACAGTGGTTTAGTTTCCACAAATCTATTTAACTGGATTGTGAAACAAGTTCTTACAACTTAGTTAAATCATTTTTGCATCTCGTGGGTTTAGTGCAAAATGGTCGTAACATAATAAAGAGTAAGTTACGACCATTTTGCGCTGAACCCGGGATCTGCTTCCTTGTCCCCCAGTACTGAGATAGTAGAATAAGTTTCTTGCTCAAGAAAACAACAGGGTAGGTTTTAGATGGGATTCGAACCAATGCTGAGCTGACTATCCAATGATTACCAGTCCAACTTAGTAGTGCTTAGGTCGTGCCTGCCCCTGGCACAGTGGTAGAGAGAATTCAGAATTGAGACGTCTTGAAGACTGTCTTCATTTTTGTACTGAGCTCCTGAAGTGACTATAGTTTATAATGCAACTTGAATTTAAGCTGTTTTCAAATGAACATGGTTTCATACGGTACTTTTTTTCAAATATTAATATTTCACAAAGTTAAAAAATTAACACTTAATAATTATTATATTGAAAGAATATTTCTTAAATTTAAAACAGCATTTCATATCTTGTAAAAAACTAAATGATACAAAAAAGTAATGTCATTTTAGGGATTGCATAATGTTAGAATTAATTAAGATTTTTTTGATACTATAAAAAACATTCATTCATTGTTTGATTTCAAATACACAAAACTAAACAATAAAACAAACAAAATGATCAAAGAGATAAAGATAACACCACAGGTCAACAAGATAGCCACTATAAAATATTTTGACTTTATTATCAGTGCAGGAAATAAACATTAACTTTGTAACAATATAGTTTTAAAACATTTGAACATGATTTCACATGTAGTCCTGAATGAAAGTCAGCTGATAATAAAAAAACATTCGGAACATCCTCGGCCATTGGCTACGAATAACCTTGGACATATTTAGACGCCATTTTGGAAAAACCGGTGTTGAAGTAAACAAATACACGATCGTTAAGGCGATGACTGAAGTTTCGTTTTAAGTCCGTAAATTTGAAATTACACATTTCAATGATACCGATGTACAATATTTGGTTCAATTTAAAACAAATAAATATGTTTAGACAAAGATCTGTGTGTATACTACAAGAACTGTTTAGTGTAACCCTTACGTGCTTCGCCTCGCATAGGTAGTAAAATCACCAAAATCCAGTGAAGACCCCCGCGAAACCTTCCAAGATTATTCATTCATGAAAGGTCAAGGGTTTCCTAATGAATAAAAAAACAGAATGAAATGGAGCTGGCATGGTCGAGCGGTTACAACATTGGACTGGTAATCATTGGATAGCCAGCTCAACGTTGGTTGAAATCCCATCTAAAATGTACACCCTAATTTTCCTTGAGCAAGACACTTTATCCTATTTATCCCCTAGTACTAGCTCAGTACTAGGGGGCCAGGAAGCAAACTCAAAATTGATTAATCTAAGTTGTAATAACTTGTTTCAAGCCGCGGCCGTGGGGTAGTGGTTAGCATGTCTGACTTTGAATCCGGAGATAGCAGGTTCGAGCCTGGTCGCGGTAGGTCATACCCTAAACATGAGTAGTTGTTAGTACTGGTGATAGAAAAATGTCCAGGAAACCTATAGAAGGAAGAGCTGGCCGTCATATATATAACCTAAATATGTGTTGAATACAATCCATAAAATCAATTTAAAAAAAAGAACTTGTTTCACACTGGAGCTAAAATAAATTAGTATAAACAGGATAAAAATAGCAATGATCTAATCATAGTGTAAATAAAGTTTTATAAAGAAGTCCCCAAGTTAAACTTCTAAGTAACAGCTACATTTCAATTTCAGCGTTTCATACTGAAATCTCCCTCTCTTTAGATCTTTTTTAGAATAAAAAAGAAGTCAATTTTCTACTCCGAAAAAGTATTTTCATGTAAAGCCTTCAATGTATAAATTCATTGAATTATTAATTTCTGAAAACAAGTGTATTCTTTTTTAATTATCTAAATATATTGTAAAGGAGGCACTTGTAATTAGATCCTCACATGTTAGCATTCAAATGTTTTACTGAGTATAAATAACTTAAATACATATATATATACATACAAAAAGAGTGCTAAAATACATATATATATCATTAAATATTGACGTACAAAAAGAGTGCTAAAATTAATATATATATATATATATATGTATTTTAGCACTCTTTTTGTACGTCAATATTTAATAATATGTTTCCATGTCGTATGCAATTGTATATGTATGTATAATTATAGTATTTGTTGTAAAGTTGGATTTAGGCTAGGCAATATTACATAATGGAAGTCATAAATTAAGAAATAATAATTAAAATATTGTATAATTAAGGGCACAAGTTAACTTTAAAGGTAGATCTATTTTTATCAATTAGACAGAATTACTTCCCTTTGTAAATATCTAAGGTTTCCATAGCAAATCTTCTATGTGAGCTATTAAAGGCCCATTTCATATACTTGTAGTTTAAAACATACTGTATTATGTTGTATTTGTATTTATAATAGTAATTTAGAGTTTTGAATACTTTAACTTGCCTTCTTGAGTCATACAGACTCAAATAAGCTACTATTTACATCTTACTTAACCTTGTTGTTTAGTTGTCAGAGTTTTAGACCTAACCCTTTATTTTGGGGTATTCTGTTGTTTAAAGTCACTGTAACTGTTATAAAACACTTCATAATTGTTTTATTGACTTATTAACTTCATATCTATGTCAGAATATTCATATTTTAGGTTAATATTTATATTATAACTTGTATTTTGTATCATTGTTCATTTAATATGGGTTAGAAATATCATTATTCCCATTGATGGAACAGCCACTTGTAATTAGGGTATTTTGTTAGAGTTATCTCCCTTTTATATAGAACAAAGAAGACTTTCTTTGTTTAGGGGTTTATTGCAGAGTTAATTCCCTTGAATAATTGATCATAGGGGTCAGCACTGTCTTGAGGCTATAAATATGAGTGCAGAGCAGAAAATCTTCAGCCTGAGATTAGCACTTGAATTGGAAGGAACTAAAAACCTCTCACTAGCATTAATTAGTAATTAATTAATTATTTTTGATATTTATACTTAAGTATTTTTGGAGCATTTTTGTACTTTAAGCAATTGTTTAAGTAAGTTAAAGGTATAGTTTAATTTTATTTAGATTATTGTTTTAACTAGGTTTAATTGATTTAATTAAGAACTTTTGATCATTTCTTGTTAATTGGCAGCCATCTTGAATTCTATTTTTAGATCTATTGTTTACATTTGGCTGTTATATTTTCTAAGATCTCTCAGACTCATTTGATATTTAATATTTAGTTTAAGAACTATGTAGCTTTAATTAAATATTGAGTACCATCTTATTTTGTATATATTTAGTATTTTAGTGTTATTTTGTTAGTTTTAGCTCATTTTTGTCATATCATGTATTTAGACTTAGTTTAAGTTATTTTGCCTCACATTTAGCTTTATTGTCATTAAGATCATTTTATTTAGGCTTTATTTGATGATATTATTTGGTATTATTTTGCTATTATTCGATAACCTTGGAAACTTGTTTATTATTTTAAATACTTAAACTTTGTCACATCTTTTAGTTACATATTAAACTTGAGTCTTAGTTTTACTAGATCTTTGTTCTGAGTATTTTTATTATATTCTTTTACTTATTTCATAAGTTCATAGTTCTGTATAACTTAAATACAGTGGTGTCATCCTGACGAACGCATCATAAGAGAGATGCAGTGATTTTGATCACTTAATACAACTACTAGATTTCTTCTTAAGCAGACTATCCCAGGATTCGAACTTATACGTCACATAGATTTGATTTGTCTTAGTTTTATAAGTCACTAGTTCTTACGTAACAGAGCTTTAGTTTCATTCATCCACGTTTTCACTTCAATGGTGTCAGAAGTGGGATAGTCATTGAAAATTGTTCATTTTCTTAACTTAGGAAGAGGCAAATAACTATTTTTTTTATTGAAATTTAAGTGTTTGAGACAATATCTTAAATTTTTGCTGAATTTTTCAATTTTATCTATTTTGAGAGTACATAAAATATTCTTAACTGTCAATTGCCACAAGTATTTCTTGACTTTCTGTTCTTATTTCTGTTTCTTATAAACTGTGCATTCATTTAATACCCTGGGGTATTGCTTGAATTCATCGTTTAATTTCCACACTGCTATTAACTGATTCAAACTGCGCGGGGGCCCCAACTCTGTTATACAGTTATTGGCAACAGACGTTGTACTACTGCAGATTGTTTGATGAGAGTTAATTAAAAGTGACGAAAGGGAACCTTCCTAGCTATACAGTAAGTGGCAGTTAGGCGCAATAGCGTTGGTCTCTATCGTTGCTGGTCTGGGGGTTACTTTCTCTTTAACTTTACTATCCTCCGGCCTGGCCTTTTTCTCTTATAAGTACATACTGTACACTATAAGGGCCTCCTAGTCAATCAGTCTTGTCCACATAGGCAAACTTACACAGTTAAGAATATCCAAAAAGAAAATTCACTGAGATCTGCAAACAGACCCCAGTTTCAGATTTATGAAGTGCAGTAATCAATACCTGTGCCACATTTAGTCTATTCTTGGCCAATCTTTCTCTTATTTCTGTTTCTTACAAACTGTGAATTCGGGAGCTATTTTCTTGAACTCATTGTTTGAACTCCACATTGTTATTAACTGATTCAAACTGCGCGGGGGCCCCAACTCTGTTATACAGTTATTGGCAACAGACGTTGTACTACTGCAGATTGTTTGACGATAGTTAATTGAAAGTGACGAGAGGGAACCTTCCTAGCTATACAGTAATTGGCAGTTAGGCGCAATAGCGTTGTTCTCTATCGTTGCTGGTCTGAAAGTTACTTTCTCTTAATCTTTACTATCCTCCAGCCCGGCCTTTTTCTCTTTTAAGTACATACTGTACATTATGAGGGCCACTTTTCATTAATTCTACTGTCCATTGGCACATAAACTATTGCAACCGAGTCTTAAAATTTTCTTAAGCACCCTAGTCTAAAATTGCAAAAGCAACCAAGTCTTAAAGGCCCACCTAGCAGTCCGACTAGAAACGTCCGAAAGTACCAAAACCCACCTGTCCGACATTAAGATAATGCCTAATTCTGAGTAAAAGTGTCCGATAAGTCCGCAACAATTAACTGGTACTATATTTGCATCCCGATAACTGACCGTATTAAAGGCACCACCCTTATATGAAGAATCTCTTAAATGTCAAACTAGCGTACCTTTTGGTTCGCAACTAGAGAATAAATCTCACGATTTGTCAAACAACGTCAAGGTCTGCAAGTTTCGTCAAGAACTTCAAAATCTACAAGTTACAACAACAACAACGTCAGAGCTAACAAGTCACGTCATTAACGTCAAAATCTACAAGATACGTCATCAACATCGCAGACTACAACTTACATCAACTAGGCTTGAAGACAGAAAACCAGCGTAGCAATGGCAGAAGAAGATGTCTACTATCCAAACCAACACTCAATTTCGACTGAAGAAGACATGCCTCAATTTGATTCAAGAACAATTGAAGTACAAACTAATCCGTCAAAACCATCACGGCCTGTAACGTTTTTATATGGGCCTACTACATCACAAGGGTCCCCTGGTGACTCACTGTCAACTGACTACAATATAGAACAACAAACAACTGATGTTCATGAAGAAGGTCAACAACTTAATGGAAGCATTCAAATACTCCTGGACAGAATTCAAGAACTTCTGAAACATATGGAAGCTACCGACCTACAACACAAAATACCGTATTTCCATGGTCAAACAGATGAATGGGAAACTTTTTGGTTAAAGTTTCAAATCCTGTCAAAGAAATTCAACTGGAGTGAAGAAAATCAGAGAGAAAACTTGTTGTTATGTATGAAAGATAGTGCAGCAAGCTATGTTACTGACTTAAATTCAAGAGTAAGAGACAACACAGCTAATCTTGTTATGTCGCTGAAAGAAAGATTTGGTAATAAAACTCCAGCTATAACATACAGAGAAAAATTAGAGAATGTCAAGAAGAAAAAAGATGAATCCATTCAAGAATATGCTTCAAGAATCCAGTCATTAATGTCTAAAGCTTACAATGACATTGAAGACACATTCACATTCTCGGACATGACTATACAATACCTGCTACAAGGTCTACCAGATCAAGAAATGGCTTACTTAGTAGCTGTCAAGAATCCAACTACTGTACCGGAAACTGTGGATAAACTGATCCTACATGAAGCGTATAAGTCTAGCTCATCCAGAAGACAAAAAGAAATTAGAAATGTGGTAACAGATTATAAAGAACTGAAGAAACCTGCGAATGTTAAACTTGACCAACCTAAGAGAACCAGTCCATCGTCTGGTACAACATGTCTATCAAGTTATACCAATAAAGATATAGAGAACCTTCAAAGAAAAGATCCAGACCTGACTCATTTACATAAGTGGCTAGATCAAGGCACCAAACCATCTAGTGAAGAAATAACCAGAATGAATTTAGCCGTAAGAACTTATTTGTTAAATTCAGAGAACATTGTGAAGAAACAGGGTGTTCTGTTTCAAAAAACTGTGGACCAAGAAACATAAAGGACGATACACACTACAACTGTTAGTGCCTGAAGTACTGAGATCACATATAGTTAGAGAGTATTATAACCCCTCCGCAGATGTACATCTTAGTATCAACTATACATGGAGAAGAATTAGAGTTAAATTTCACTGGTATCTGATGAAAGAAGATATAAGAAGACATATTCATAATTGTCATAAATGCCGTACCGCGTAACGCGTATCAAGTTAGTTTGAAAAGTTCATCACCTTGTTCTGAGCTTCATCACTAAAATATCTACGTTTTGGCATATTAATTTTTTAAACAACTTAAGTAAAGTTACACTGTCACACTAAACCTTTTTTATTATTTTTATTTGATAACCAAATTATTTGTTTTGCAACGTTTCATGTTGTGTATTTTTAAGGTAGTTATGGCATGTTAAAACTGTATATTTTTCTTAAGTTTTGTATTTGTATGTATGCTGATTTTTGCCGAGCAATTATTTGGGTTAAGCATTTTAGAAATGATGATCTTTTACATTTTTGTATGAGCTATAATTTTTAATGTTACTGAGTAATTTAACTGTAAGACAATGTTAGAAGCATTAACAGTAAGATTTTTTATTGAACATTTATTTTTGTAAAATCTAAGTCCTAATACTCAATTCAATAATTTTTGTTTTATAGTATGCTATGTATAGATTTCTTACCTGTACTCGTTTAATTTTTTCGATGATAGATTTCTTATCTATCATTCGGTATAGATTTCTTATCTATACTGTTAACCTTTCGTAGATAGATTGCTTATCTATCGTACTGGGTAGATTTCTTATCTACCTGGGTTTCATAGATTACATGTCTATGGTTGGCTATATAGATTACATGTCTATATGCTTTATTGTTATTTTCATAGATTACATGTCTATGGTTGGCTATATAGATTACATGTCTATATGCTTTATTGTTATTTTCATAGATTACATGTCTATGGTTGGCTATATAGATTACATGTCTATATGCTTTATTGTTATTTTCATAGATTACATGTCTATGGTTGGCTATATAGATTACATGTCTATATGCTTTATTGTTATTTTCATAGATTACATGTCTATGGTTGGTGTATAGATTACATGTCTATATGCTTTGTTGTTATTTTCATAGATTACATGTCTATGGTTGGTATATAGATTACATGTCTATATGCTTTGTTGTTATTTTCATAGATTACATGTCTATGGTTGGTGTATAGATTACATGTCTATATGCTTTATTGTTATTTTCATAGATTACATGTCTATGTAAATTTTGTTTATATGAAGTCTATAAGTTTAAGATTTATAGCATTGGTGTTTATATGAAGTCTATAAGTTTAAGATTTATAGCATGGGTGTTTTATGAAGTCTATAAGTTTAAGATTTATAGCACGGGTGTTTTTATGAAGTCTATAAGTTTAAGATTTATAGCATGGTGTTTTTATGAAGTCTATAAGTTTAAGATTTATAGCATTGGTGTTTTATGAAGTCTATAAGTTTAAGATTTATAGCACAGGTGTTTTTATGAAGTCTATAAGTTTAAGATTTATAGCATTGGTGTTTTTATGAAGTCTATAAGTTTAAGATTTATAGCATTGGTGTTATATGAAGTCTATAAGTTTAAGATTTATAGCATGGGTGTTTTTATGAAGTCTATAAGTTTAAGATTTATAGCATGGGTGTTTTTATGAAGTCTATAAGTTTAAGATTTATAGCATGGGTGTTTTAATGAAGTCTATAAGTTTAAGATTTATAGCATGGGTGTTTTTATGAAGTCTATAAGTTTAAGATTTATAGCATGGGTGTTTTATGAAGTCTATAAGTTTAAGATTTATAGCATGGGTGTTTTTATGAAGCCTATAAGTTTAAGATTTATAGCATTAAGTGTTTTGAATTCTATAGAATCTAATTTCTATTATATGTTTGCATTGACAGACATCTATTTTTTTTACTCAAACTGCAAATTCAAAAGATTCATGTTTTATTGCTGTTCTTTTAATTTTACTTTTATGTAAAAGTGTTAGATTTGATGCCACAATATATATTTTCATAGTAGTTAAGTTTCCTATAAATGTAATGTGACTTATGTATTTTGCTAGATTTAAATATGTTTGCATACTGATATGATTTTTGAGTTAATTATCTGTTTACATGTTAAGGTAACCTTTACGTGAGTTCCATATCTATGGATGTTGAGATTTACTAAGTTATGTATAACCTGATGTATTTTTATTGTATTGTATTTGTACTTTAAAGTGACAGTCTAACTAAATAGTTGTTATTTCAAATTTTATTTGATAAACTTTAATTCTTAAAATTGAAGATCATAAATACAAGGTGATGTAATTTTCAATTACCGCGATATAACATTTCAATAACTGATGTTATTTTCAACAACTGAAAGATATCAAAAGTGAGTTTTATATAGTGAAAAGTCAAGATAGTGCTTAAACGCGATATCGTGAAAACAATGTAAAAGTGTTATAACGTGAAAGAATATACAAGTGAAACAAACGTGAAGAAATACTTATTTGTAAGATCGCGCAACATACTGAGTAATATATGTTTACAGTTTTAGGCTGAAACATTATTTCCGCGCACATGAAACATAGACGCTCTGCTGTTAAAAACTATGTTTGAACTATATAAACTTTTCAATTCCATATGATGACACAGACCAAGAAGAAGACAAAATATTGTACACTTTTGTAATTTTTGTTTTTTAGATCTTTTATCTTGCAAGGTCATACATTTTTGCGAATTTTTGCAAACTTTATTGTTTAAGTTAATTATAACAAAAACTATTATGAACTATTTTTGTTACTATTCAATTGTTGTCTTAATTAAGTCATTTGTAAGACTAATTTTTTACAAAGTTTTAACTAAGAAATTTTTGAGACTATTTTTCAACACAGTTTTAACTTAGTAATTTTAGAGATTATTTTTCAATATACATATAATTTTAAGTTTTAGAATTATCTAAATCAATGGTTTAACTTTTCAAGCATTTGTCTTGAAAAAATTAAATGTTTTTTAAACATTTAATTTTTTCATCTTTTAAAGCCAGTGTGTTGTTGTAAAGTTGGATTTAGGCTAGGCAATATTACATAATGGAAGTCATAAATTAAGAAATAATAATTAAAATATTGTATAATTAAGGGCACAAGTTAACTTTAAAGGTAGATCTATTTTTATCAATTAGACAGAATTACTTCCCTTTGTAAATATCTAAGGTTTCCATAGCAAATCTTCTATGTGAGCTATTAAAGGCCCATTTCATATACTTGTAGTTTAAAACATACTGTATTATGTTGTATTTGTATTTATAATAGTAATTTAGAGTTTTGAATACTTTAACTTGCCTTCTTGAGTCATACAGACTCAAATAAGCTACTATTTACATCTTACTTAACCTTGTTGTTTAGTTGTCAGAGTTTTAGACCTAACCCTTTATTTTGGGGTATTCTGTTGTTTAAAGTCACTGTAACTGTTATAAAACACTTCATAATTGTTTTATTGACTTATTAACTTCATATCTATGTCAGAATATTCATATTTTAGGTTAATATTTATATTATAACTTGTATTTTGTATCATTGTTCATTTAATATGGGTTAGAAATATCATTATTCCCATTGATGGAACAGCCACTTGTAATTAGGGTATTTTGTTAGAGTTATCTCCCTTTTATATAGAACAAAGAAGACTTTCTTTGTTTAGGGGTTTATTGCAGAGTTAATTCCCTTGAATAATTGATCATAGGGGTCAGCACTGTCTTGAGGCTATAAATATGAGTGCAGAGCAGAAAATCTTCAGTCTGAGATTAGCACTTGAATTGGAAGGAACTAAAAACCTCTCACTAGCATTAATTAGTAATTAATTAATTATTTTTGATATTTATACTTAAGTATTTTTGGAGCATTTTTGTACTTTAAGCAATTGTTTAAGTAAGTTAAAGGTATAGTTTAATTTTATTTAGATTATTGTTTTAACTAGGTTTAATTGATTTAATTAAGAACTTTTGATCATTTCTTGTTAATTGGCAGCCATCTTGAATTCTATTTTTAGATCTATTGTTTACATTTGGCTGTTATATTTTCTAAGATCTCTCAGACTCATTTGATATTTAATATTTAGTTTAAGAACTATGTAGCTTTAATTAAATATTGAGTACCATCTTATTTTGTATATATTTAGTATTTTAGTGTTATTTTGTTAGTTTTAGCTCATTTTTGTCATATCATGTATTTAGACTTAGTTTAAGTTATTTTGCCTCACATTTAGCTTTATTGTCATTAAGATCATTTTATTTAGGCTTTATTTGATGATATTATTTGGTATTATTTTGCTATTATTCGATAACCTTGGAAACTTGTTTATTATTTTAAATACTTAAACTTTGTCACATCTTTTAGTTACATATTAAACTTGAGTCTTAGTTTTACTAGATCTTTGTTCTGAGTATTTTTATTATATTCTTTTACTTATTTCATAAGTTCATAGTTCTGTATAACTTAAATACAGTGGTGTCATCCTGACGAACGCATCATAAGAGAGATGCAGTGATTTTGATCACTTAATACAACTACTAGATTTCTTCTTAAGCAGACTATCCCAGGATTCGAACTTATACGTCACATAGATTTGATTTGTCTTAGTTTTATAAGTCACTAGTTCTTACGTAACAGAGCTTTAGTTTCATTCATCCACGTTTTCACTTCATATTTATTTAGGTGATGAGTATAGCTCAAGCCGTGTAATAAAGTATCTGTTCTGTTCTGTTCTATTTCAACCAACCCAAAGTTAGTTCTGCAACTGGCTGATACAGAAAGGTTTCACTGTATTTATTTATATAAGATCATCACAGACAATACATTATAACAACAATACAGTATTTATGTTACATCCTACATACACAATAGGAAATTTAAACCTTGCCTAAGGGAGGTAATTATGACAGTATTAGTGTAATAACAAAGGGAGACAATCTTACAACAATTTTGACACTAACAAGGCAATTATTACAATGGAAAGTGTTATATCCAAGGGAGATAGGTCTTCAATTATATATAAGATTATACAATCATACAGGGAAGTGTTTTATAATGGTTATAAAATTACCAACACAATAAAAAATGTTACTTCTTTCAATTATATACAACATACATATACATTGACCAGCACTCCCTGACCAAAAAAAATTATTTAGGCTGTAGAAAATGAACAACTTGATTCTGGACTGCACTCACATTCTCATAGCTGATGTCATCAAGCTTATTTCTGATTTGATGAAGAATACTCTCATCTAAATCATAGGGACTTCTTTCATTTTTCCAGTTCAGACTGAAAATTACCAAGATATTAGACCCCATCTGTAGCGGATTTGGTAGCACCCTGGAATTGTAAATCTAGTGTCCTAAAGGGTGTAAGGGTTTGAACCCCACCCAGTGAGGGGATCAGGTAAGGGGGAGGGGGGGTAATCATTTCAACAATATTTCACAATAATGTCAATTTTCCTTCATAGATAAGGTATATGGAGAAGTTGTCAGCCTAGTGGAAAGATAGGCTTCTACTTGTTATAGACACGGTAGGTTAGGTGCACTGGTTGTCATAAATTAAAATAAATTGTGTAGAACAAGTTAAACACAGTATAAAAGAAGGCCATGATACCAGTATATGTTGTTTGAAAAGAAGGCCATGATACCAGTATATGTTGTTTGAAAAGAATGCCTTGATACTAGTATATGTTGTTTGAAAAGAAGGCCATGATACTAGTATATGTTGTTTGAAAAGAATGCCATGATACTAGTATATGTTGTTTGAAAAGAAGGTCATGATATCAGTATATGTTTTTGAAAAGAAGGTCATGATATCAGTATATGATGATTGAAAAGAAGGTCATTATTCCAGTATATGTTGTTTGAAAAGAAGGCCATGATACCAGTATATGTTGTTTGAAAAGAAGGCAATGATATCAGAATATATGTTGTTTAAAAAGAAGGCCATGATACCAGTATATGTTGTTTGAAAAGGCCATGATACTAGTATATGTTGTTTGAAAAGAAGGCCATGATACCAGTATATGTTGTTTAAAAAGGCCATGATACTAGTATATGTTGTTTGAAAAGAAGGCCATGATACCAGTATATGTTGTTTGAAAAGGCCATGATACTAGTTTATGTTGTTTGAAAAGAAGGCCATGATACTAGTATATGTTGTTTGAAAAGAAGACCATGATATCAGTATATGTTGTTTGAAAAGAAGACCATAATACTAGTATATGTTGTTTGAAAAAAAGGCCATAATACCAGTATATGATGTTTGAAATCAAGGCCCATGATATCAGTATATAATGTTGTTTGAAAAGAAGGTCATGATATCAGTACATGTTGTTTGAAAAGAAGACCATAATACTAGTATATGTTGTTTGAAAAAAGGCCATAATACCAGTATATGATGTTTGAAAAGAAGGCCCATGATATCAGTATATAATGTTGTTTGAAAAGAAGGTCATGATATCAGTATATGTTGTTTGAAAAGAAGGTCATGATACCTGTATATGTTGTTTGAAAAGAAGGCCATGATACCAGTATATAATGTTGTTTGAAAAGGTCATGATATCAGTATATGTTGTTTGAAAAGAAGACCATAATACTAGTATATGTTGTTTGAAAAAAAGGCCATAATACCAGTATATGATGTTTGAAAAGAAGGTCATGATATCATTATATAATGTTGTTTGAAAAGAAGGTCATGATATCAGTATATGTTGTTTGAAAAGAAGGACATGATACCTGTATATGTTGTTTGAAAAGAAGGCCATGATACCAGTATATAATGTTGTTTGAAAAGAAGGTCATGATATCAGTATATGTTGTTTGAAAAGAAGGCCATGATACCAGTATATGTTGTTTGAAAAGAAGGCCATGATACCAGTATATGTTGTTTGAAAAAAAGGCCATGATACCAGTATATAATGTTGTTTGAAAAGAAGGTCATGATATCAGTATATGTTGTTTGAAAAGAAGGTCATGATACCTGTATATGTTGTTTGAAAAGAAGGCCATGATACTAGTATATGTTGTTTGAAAAGAAGGCAATGATACCAGTATATGTTATTTGAAAAGAAGGCCATGGTACCAGTATATGTTGTTTGAAAAGAAGGCCATGATACCAGTATATGTTGTTTGAAAAGAAGGTCATGATATCAGTATATGTTGTTTGAAAAGAAGGTCATGATACCTGTATATGTTGTTTGAAAAGAAGGCCATGATACCAGTATATGTTGTTTAAAAAGATGGCCATGATACCAGTATATGTTGTTTGAAAAGAAGGCCATAATACCAGTATATGTTGTTTGATTAGCAATTACAAAGTACAATAATGGAACATTATATAAATTAAAAGCAATATTGATGTATATTGTTATGTTTTACTGAGCCCTTTATTATATTTAGGGACAAATAGGCAAAGAAGTAACATTCTCCTATTCCAAATAAATTGTTTACATAACTGTTTCACATAGTATTGTTTGACCATAGTCGAAGCTTATTAATAAACTGTATGCAACAGACCAACAAACGTGTTTTGTCTTACTCAACATTTGATAAGAAATTATTGAATTTTAATTAGCATTAGTTGAAATGTATTTCCGTATAAAAAAACTTTGAGGCAAAGCAATGTTTGTCTGGCAGGTGGAGATAGGAACCTGGTAATTAATAATAAGCTATTGCCTTAGCAGTAGAGATTTAAAATCAACACAATAAATGAACAGGATATGCATGTCATAATCTTACAAGATGATTGATTGATTGTCATGATTAAAGCCATGTTTTTATTGACAGGAAATGATCGATGTTAAACAAAATTAAATAAATTCAAAGGTGAACTACATTACATAAGACAAGAATCACATTGTCATGAGGTTAAAGCATGTTTTTTGGTGCAGCTGTCAAAGCCAACTTTTGATCTATATTTTTATCCAATACAATTAGCTCTACCATTCCTGTTTGTCCAATGGAATTATCTTACAGTCTATAAAAAATGATAAAAGATATGGTACCATTGGTTATTTGTGATATACAGGGGTGTCACACAGACAGTAGTTGCTGACTATTTACTCTGTGTATTACTGGTGACTCACTATGCTACATGATTATACATTCGTCAAGGTACGCTCTTGGCAGTATGACTAAACAGCGAGTGTAACTATTTATACTTCAAACAAAACTAACCCTGCATAGAGACAAATATCTTTTAAAAGATAAGTTAGTGTGTAAATACCCCGTAATAAAATTATCAGCAATAGCCTAGATTGTGAACTATTTAAAACCAATGCATACATTTGTCATGAGAAAATTATCAAAAAAGTTCTTAAAGTTCAATTCAGTATATTTTGCACAGCTAGATATTTTCAATTTTAAAATAGATAAGCATCAAACACATATCATATGGTTTAATAAAACAACAACACCTTTTTATAGTATAAAAAATATCTAAAACGCAATGCATATTCAGAAATGTATATAGATAGGTCAAAATTTAAAACTTAAACAAAGCTCCCTTAGTTAATTGTGTACTTGTTTGAAGCCAATACCTTGGGCATGTCAGGTATTAAACGAAAATTAAAATTACTTTTTACTGTGTACTTTGGCCAATGGTTTGTAGTACTTGCTGAAACATTTGAATGAAACATTTTCATTGGCTGAGTAACAAATTTGCATCAGAGGAGCCAATAAAATTTCAGATTACATCCAAGAATTTTCAAAAATAAAACCTCACTATCATCATATCGATAAAAGAATCATTTAAAAAGTTCAAAATTAATCACACTATTCTATGAGAAGCATCATGTCCTTGACCTCATGCATATTCAAATTAAACAATTTTGGACAATCCAAATTCTTACAGTCTAAGTAGTGAAACAGATGGAATATCCATGGTTGCCATCGGTGACAAAAACTAAGCTCACATTGATTATCATGTGCTAATGTACAAATGATTCCTCATAAATACTGATAACAAATCTAACTTTAAATATATACTTACACAAGATGTTCCCAATTCCGATCCCGATGATGATGGTGATGATGAAACAAATGTAAATGTTTAAAATGTAGATGATGATGATGATGGTGACTAGGCCGCCGTTCATCATCATTTTCAATTATGGTTATCGTCATAATTAATATAATTACAACGACACAAATTTATAATAAATCCACAGTAACTTGTATTTCACTGTTTACAGTGTGACACACGCTACATAGAAGTATTGATAGATAAGACAAAAATCAGAGTAACACAAAAATGTCAACATTTAACAAGGTGAAGGTCAAATATTGAACAAATTTAAAGATTTCTAAAATCATTAATCAGACAAAGTTTGACACTCGAAGCAGTAAGTACACAGAGTGCACACAAGTCATATAACTGGGACAGAGCTAGAAACTTTTTAAAAGGGGCCAGGTCCCATTTTCACAAACAAACCTTAAGTATGAAATCAATAACAGACTCAAGTGTTCTCTGTTTCTAAATAGAATATAAATGCAATTGAAACTAGAGCCTGGGAACTTGAGACCAAAAATAATATACAATTAAGGTTCAAAATTAAGACTACATTTGTACCTTGGTTTTGGCAAATTCATGTGACTTTACAAAGATTTTCAAGTCACAAATATGTAATTTGATAAGAAAGAAAAATCCAGATAATGTATTAAGATCATTCCCCTGTCATGAGTGACCATGGCCAAAAAACTTCTTCCATAAAGACAGAGCAAGTATAAGAAACTATTAATACCATACAATTTCAATTAAACACACTCCCACCGAATTACCCCCTCCCCCCAGTTACATAAAAAAATAGCCACTTATCTAAATGATTTAAATTTTAATATAGATCTCAAAAAATAAGCAACACAAGTATTACCAGTAAAGATAAATTTACACTACCATATTTAATGTAATAAATTCACCACTTTTTGTATCTTATATATCACCCTTATGAAAAATGAAATGCCCCAGGGGCTTTAAATTGAGAGAGTATGGTATTTGTTTTGGGTTAAAGCCAAGACTAAGCCGTGGTATGGGGTTTCCTCCAGGAAACGTATAAGGATTAGTGATTGTGACTTCTCACTGCCCAGAACACTACTTTCCAAGCAGTTTATGAATACTGTAAACTGACTGCAAGAATTGTAACAAAAATAAACCAGACATCTAGGCAGCATTACTAGTAGAGAGGGAAGGATGACTATGTTATACATCATGCACTCTGACGAGATATAAATGTATACCATATACTATAAACATGATTACAGAAGACAATCTGAAATGAGCCATTTGGATGGCTTACACCCCTCCCCTCTCTCATCCTAAGTTTTTTTAACTACTTTAAACAAGGTGGTAAAAGGATACTAGTATATTTGGCTCACAAAAGAATGGGAATTTCTGCACATCCCAGAAAACATCTACTTATGAAAGAAAAAATATATATATATAGTTTGAAACAAAGAATAATTCAGTTCAAAAACAATGAAATTGCGGGCATATGACTGAAAACTTGCACCCATGAAAGATATAAAAACAATATATAATTACCTATAGACTTCGTCCTCATCGTCAGTAGCATCATTAACAGTTATAAATTGTTCTAAATCCATACCATCACACATACTAGGTGACTGAGACTTATGTAACATAGTTGATGGCGTAGTTAATGCTGTTAATTCATCTATAGTGTCATTATTAAAATATACAACTTTTTCATCACTATTGTGACGACGTAATGCACCATTCATTGTGTTAACCATTTCACCAAAACACACTGGCAAATCTCAAAAATATCGCAAACGCACTAACTTGTAAATCAACTATTTCAGTATTTGTTAATTCTTCAGCGACTGTAACAGCATTGACTGTTTCTGGATAAAACACTATTCATCCAAGTACAATAGTTCCCAGTTCAAGTTTCCCAAATCACAAAAATTTTGCCATCTTACTAATCTTTTACATCAACTTTAAATTGTCAATTTTTCATTATTTCTTTTGTAATCAAATATTCTTTATACAAAACATTGATTCCCTTTAAACAATAGTTCCACATTCAAACTTAGATTCAAGTTTGCCGAATTCACTTGCAAATATCAAATTCTAGCAAACTTAGTAATCTTTGTAAATTAACATTTTTGTCATTTGTTCACAATTAATTTTCTTCACAACAATTTTTGTAACTAACAAGTTTATACAGAACCTTTATAAAAAAATAAATATGTTTGCAAAATCTGAAATCTAGCAAACTTATTTTTTTAGTTATACAATTTTTCAAAATAGTTTCTCAAGTATTACTTTATAATTTTATACTCTAAAAAACAATCCCAAGAATGCTTTCAAATGTACAAATCTTGCAAACTTTTTTTTTATGTTTCAATTAAAGTTATTTTTTGTCACTAAATCAAATTGTTCTCTTAACTTCATTAAGTACAAAGATCAAAGTTTAACATTATACTATTAATATAATATATTCATTCCAAACACTTAATGCTGTCATTTCAATTTATAAAATATGACACAAATATGCAGCAAATGTGCATATATAGCAAATTTTATTAATTTAAAATATTCAAAATATTCATTCTATATTCTTATTTAGTACTCTAAATTTCCACAAAAAAGCATCGCCTTTCTAAGATTTTACTGTTTAAAATAAACATTTAACATTTTACAATTACATCTCTTATTAACATTAAAATTTCAAAAAACAACATTAATCTTGTGAAATCCAGAAATTTTGCAATATTTTTATAAAAAACGATGAAGTCTATTTTTAAATTTTTATAAAAATTAAAAATTGTCAAACGATATTATACATCAGAAATCTCGCATTTTTTAAACAAAAATAGCTAAAGTCCTTTTTCAAAGTTTCAATTAATAAAGGATATTTTTACATGTTAAAGCCATCAAATAAAATCTTATTCTGATGTCAAAACTAGTAAATTAAAGTTAATTGGTAAATTTACTTTAAAAGGTTAATAAACATTAATTGTCATCAATTTATCAATCTGTAAGTTTAAAGATTTATGATTGGTCGCCTGAGGTAGGAGGATGAATATGCACTTTAAGGCAACTCGCTCCAAAATTATTTACTGTTATTAATAAGCTTGCTCAAGTAGAACTTTTATGTCACTAAAAAACAAGAAACTGGCTAATCTAGTTATAAGCAGATTTTACCAAGTTGTTATAGAGATGATTGTACCATGTTGTATTACATAAAAACAGTAATCAAAGTTATAATGATTTCAATAAAAACTTTAGGGCAAAACATTTATTAGTCAATTTAGATCTTTAGATTTAAAAAAAAATGAAAACAACTTAGTATTGTTGCTATTATCTTTATACAAATGTATGGTCTATTTAACAATGAAAGATGAAGTAAAATCAAAATAACATTATTTTTTTGGTTATCTTAAACTTGGAGTAAACAAGTTTAAGTGCAAACGTACTGTCACAATTATTACTATATTGCAGGCTAAGCACAAAAAGGTTGTAACTCAATATAAACAAGATAGAGTTTTATTGTTTTGCGCTGAGCCCACAATATTTGTTTGTTTGTTGGGTTTAATATAGGTTATATCACCGCGGTCAGTCAACTTACTCACTCCTCCTGGAAAGGCTAAATCTCTTGATTTAGCTGTTAACCGACTACTAGGCCACAACATATTGATAATATGTTCTATGGATTCGCTTGCACCTTAATTTTGACGGTTTTTACAAAAAAAAATATTTTTATTTCCTCACTCGCCCATAGAAATTTGGTCAAACCACAATATAAAGCAAGTGAATAAAGACTTTTTTAAAAATTTTCTTCGCTCGCTCGCCCCATTTTTTTTCCCAGAAAAATCCGTAGAACATATGATCAACTTGTGGTGGCCCTAGTTGCAAAAAAATTACTTTCGTCAGTGACTGACTACTGTCCTACATGATTTAGAATCAGTCGTAGGAGGGAGAATGGCCGTAGAAAAATTTTCATGACCATAAGCTCCACAAAAGTATGCCCTGCCCGGGCATCCAACCTACGACCTCTCGATCAGTAGACTTGTGCGCTACTGACTGAGCTAGTTTCTGACTAAGTTAAAGTTTCTCTATAAAAAACATCATGGTTGTTGCAAAATTGCGTGTTTTGACCATTTGAAGTCCCAAATACTTAATTTAGAAAGAAAAAGATTCCTATAATAAGACCATTTCCCTATAAAGACCATTAATTCTGATGGTCATTAAAGTTAACTTGACTGTATGTAACAATGTAGAAGGAAATGAAGAAATATTTAAGAATAAATAATTGAGTTAATTAGTTTAATTATAGCACTGATTACTGTAAAGTGAATTAATTATGTTGGTAACAAGTTTATGATATTATATACAACATTTTGTTTAATTCCATCATACTCTATTATATAAGTATATAAGGCTGGTCACACTGATCTGAGACTAGGGGCATGTTGCCTAACGATTTCGCTACATATGGCTATGAAAAAGCACTTTCTTGTAGCTCTTCTTCTTGGGAAACGGCTTGCTATTTACGTCACAAACCAAGATGGCGGCCTGTGCCAAGTAACACTTTGCGCTTATTGCAATTGCATGTTTCGGGGCGATTTCCAACTAAATAAGTCTTTAAAAAGTATAAAATCATTGCAAAAACATATGCTTAACCAAATTGTCGGCAAACAAGAAGTCGAATTACTGCAGAGGCAACCATTTTGATTTGTTAAAGGGCTCCAGGGCACCAATATTTTTTTCGCTAGCTTTCACTTCGTAGCGAAATGAAGCGATATCTTGTAGCAAGTCATTTCCTAAGATTTTACGAAGCGACACTTAGCGAAATGCTTAGGCAACGCGCTCATGGAATACCATTCCAATATCGGTGATAGCTTGTTCACATTGAACAGAGACAAATAATACCATTTTACTATCATATCACTGTCAATAATCAAATATGACTTCATAAGGCTAACAAATTCAGATGTGCAATCAGGGCCCAAATTATGTTCATGATGAGTATGACTTTAATAAATTTTCATATTTCTAACTTAATATTGTAGCTATTTCTTATGATACAAAATGAGAAATCTCAAAATTCAGAGGCAGATCCGGGATTTTTTTCTAGGAGGGGGGGTCCAAACATTTTCTAGGGAGAGGGGGTCCAAACTTTCAAACCAAAATCACATTATACATTGTTTGCAGAAAAACGCAACATATTAATAATAAAAGATAAATAACCATTTAAACACAAAGGCGAACAGAAAATTGCTTCTAGCAACTTAAAAACGGCTTACACTTAAAAAAATACACTCATGGGGATGTACATTTTAGGAAAGTTTAGGGGGGTCCGGACTCCTCTTCCCCCCCCCCCCCCGCTTGATCGGCCTATAAAATTAAAAGTTAAAATATCAACATTGTGAAGTTTTGATTTGTCACCAATAAATTCATAGTCCATAATAACAGAGACTGAACAATAAAATACTTCACTGATTCAAACCATGTTGACAATGAATCTGACATGACAACACTTAGACATTATACACATGATAATTATAAATAGATACATTATATGACATGCATGTCACACTGACATTAAAATATAAATGTCCAACATAAAATACACCACATTCATTATAATTAACACCACAAAAAACAACAGTGAACTCAAAATTGTCATCAATTACATCAATTAACCCATTGTTTGAATGTTTTAAATAGTCAAGAATATTGACTGTACATTATACAAGCAATTTTTTGTCCATTAATTAATCCATAACTAAGTCAATTCAATAATCAACCAAATTATATACTAACTATTTAGATTCAAAGTTCATTTTCCAAAACATATAAAATGCACAAGGATTTTATATGATATGTATAAATGCACATAAAATAATCCACAAGTATTCCATAAACCAGTAAACTATAAATGAACTCAATAACTACAAAGTATATCAACATGTGAACACAACTCAGGAGTATATTCTGAGTACAAGTTTAAAGGACTTTTATAAAGGAATCATATTACAAATGTATGTATACAACATGATACATGTACAACAGTCAATGTAAAGAGTCCTCACATCACTTCAGAATCCTCATTATAACTAACACATGTCTACGAAACAAGGGTTGCCTGCAAGACTGTAGTAACTTGCTCTTTTATGCACTGCACTTACTACAGTCTTGAGGGTAACACTTGAAAATATCATACTACAGTCTTAGACTTATAGGCCCCTGATAATATTGTGTGGTCCCAATTGATAATAGTGTGTGGTCCAAGAAATTATTCTATGGGGTTTTTTTTCATTTTTTTGAAACAAAAGATCGCGATCTGACGATTTCAGAAGTGCCGAATATTCGTACTCGGTTTTCTAGTCGGGATCGCGAATATCCGAGTACTCGGATACTCGCAGCAGCCCTAGCTACAACCCTTTTTTGACAAGCGTATAAAATGAGGATGCAACAAAGAATGCCTTTTATAATTTGCTTAAAGATTTCTCTGAGAATGTTTGGAGGCAAAATCAGATTCAGAAACACAAAAAAAATAAGTTTCCTTAGCAACCAGACAAGTTGCTCACTTGGCTAGTTGATGACAGCTTATCCCAAACCTATGAGGCGATGTTAAACTTATTGTAAACTTAGCTTGGCCTAACTAGAAAATGAACTGTAACCTGCATGCTACACTAAAAGTGGGTCACTAAGGGTCACAGAGAGAGAAATTTTCACAGAGAGATGTAGGAAAGAGTAAACTGAATTCATAGCAATAAGAACTTGGGAACAGAAGTTAAAATATACACCACCCCACTATTAATTTTGTTTTTTTCCAGTTCTGCAGTTCTTTTATGTAAAATATGTGTTGATATACATTGACAGTTCCATTGAAAATAAAACATTATTAAAATTTCATTCAACTGTCCGTGGTGTATTCATTAACTCTGTTGATTTAAATACTCTAAATTTTTGTTTGAAAATTATAGTGAATACATTGTATTTAAATAAGTGGGGTTAATGTATGTGCAACCATTGACAGTTGAATAAAGTAAAACAGTAGTTGGGGGGGGGAGAGAAACATTTCAACAATTTTACTTTAGTTTGTTTACATATATTTTGTTGACAACTATCAAAATACCAGTATACAATATACAATGTATGTAAGCACTATTTATAATGAATGCTGAATGTCAAATCCTAAAGAGAACTGAATCATTAAAATGATACAGATGCATCACCATGTTTATATATTTGATGGGCAAATCCATTATTTAAAGTACATCA
Organism: Mactra quadrangularis; assembly: GCA_025267735.1. Taxonomy (NCBI): domain Eukaryota; kingdom Metazoa; phylum Mollusca; class Bivalvia; order Venerida; family Mactridae; genus Mactra; species Mactra quadrangularis. The sequence goes on from CM046297.1 coordinate 3,419,356, forward strand.
ATATGTATGACCCCATGTACAACCTGTAGTCACATACATAACATCAAAACCAGTCTTAGCTGGTCCCAAACCTCTTCAAGCAAGTGAGTTTTTTTGTGAATCAGCAGGATATATTGTACTGTTTATAAACATGTAAATATCAAAGATGTTGCGGGCATGGCCTAGTGGTTACAATGTTTGACTGCATGGTGATTATTGGATACCCAGCTCTGTACATGCTGATATGAACCCCATCCAAAGCGTTAGTGACACTGTTGTTTTCTTGAGCAAGAAAATTTATCCTACATTAGCTCAGTACTGGGGGAACAGGAAGTGGATTCGAAAGTGATAAATCTTAGTTGTAAGAACTTGCCTCATAATCAAGCTAAAATAAATTAGTCTAAACTAAACAATTGTAACTATGTATCCCCTTATAGACCTATAGTAAGTGGGAAAGTTCATTTTCAAATGACATAAGTACGCACAACCTAATATATGATCTGTAAGACTGTAACCATAAATTAGTTGATTATATGTTACATCACAATAAATAAAACTTATCTTGATCTTTAAAAGAAATTTGATTCTGAATTTGAACTTTGTAAGGAAAATAAGAGTAGTATAACTTATTTATTACTGTAATGGTTACCTCGGAGATTGGTATAATTTTGTTGCGACTAAGGGCAAGATAATCCTAAGCAAATACCTAGCTTAGCCTAGCACTTGCCCACAGGTTCTCTAAATCTGATATCACATGCATATTCCTTTTGTGTAAGAAGGGTACCAAGGCACTATGATTTATTTAGTGATATGTATACGAAAACTCGCCCTTAGTGTCAGCTGCTTATAATAGAGTAAAAGACTACCCAAGGATATTGATCCATAAATACGAGTAGCCCAATGACCAGTAGCGTGTTCAGTTACCGCAAACGTTACAGAACGTTACATAATGATACATTCGGAACTCCTGGGTCATTCGCTGCGAATAATCTTGGACATATTTAGACGTTATTTTGAAACTACCGGTGTTGAAGTAAACAAATATATGATCGTGTAGGCATTGAGTGATGTTTCATTTTTAGTCCGTAAATTTTGAAACATCACTCATTGCCTTAACGATCGCATATTTGTGTATTAGATTAGATAATTCGCAGCGAATGGCCGAGGAGTTCCGAATGTATCGTTATGTAACGTTCTGTAATGTTCGCGGTAACTGAACACGCTACTGATGTAATAACTGTAAAGTCAGTGACCAATGAATGTGCTTCAGCATGAAACTAATAAACAACAAGTAAATCTGTGAGCTAATGCTCACTAGTGATACCCCCGCCAAAATCTAAAAATATGCGACAAACAGGAAGTAGATGAGCAAGGAGCATGAAATCACTTTACACCACATGGGACTATGGGATGAAGCAATATGCAAAGTATTAGGCTACTGCATGTTATAGTTACTGAGAAAACTGCAACGGAAATTTTGTAACGGACGGATGGACGCACGCACGCACAGACAATGGTAAAACAGTATACCCCCCTCTTCTTCGAAGCGGGGGTATAATAAAATGCAAAAACTTTTCACTTTCTTAAATATAAGTTATTTCTTAAACAAAGACTCCCCAGGAAGATTGATAAATTTATAGATACCAGAAGCTCAATGACCGGCAAGGAGGGGGTGTATAATTACTGCAGCAAAGTTGGTCAGAATGTAATGACCTGAAAACCAAGACTATAATGTATGAAATGTTATGAATTTCCCTCATCTTCATAAATACAGCAAACCCTCTATATAACAGAAAGTAACATGACTTGAATAATTTGAATGCTATAATGTAGACCAAACTTTCTTTGTAATCAGGGTCATTCAATAGAAAAACCTTGTTGTGAAGTGGATGTCATTACAAAGCATTACTATATACCATAGTTAAAATATGAGCTAGCAAATTGGTCTGCACAGAGGCACTTAAATGATATAACAAACAAATTGACTGTGACTGCTGTTAAGAAGTAAGTGTTGTTGAGAACCGATTTCACATGTTAAGAGGTGACTATTGTCGAGAGGTGGCTGTTGTTGAGAAGTGTCTGTTATTGAGAGGTGACTGTTGTTGAGAGGTGGCTGTTGTTGAGAGAGTGGCTGTTGTTAAGGGGTGACTGTTGTTAAGAGGTGACTGTTGTTGAGAGGTGACTATTGTTGAGAGGTGACTGTTGTTGAGAGGTGACTGTTGTTGAGAGGTGACTGTTGTTAAGAGGTGGTTGTTGTTGAGAGGTGACTGTTGTTAAGAGGTGACTGTTGTTGAGAGGTGACTATTGTTGAGAGGTGACTGTTGTTAAGAGGTGACTGTTGTTAAGGGGTGACTATTGTTGAGAGGTGACTGTTGTTGAGAGGTGACTGTTGTTGAGAGGTGGCTGTTGTTAAGAGGTGACTGTTGTTAAGAGGTGACTGTTGTTGAGAGGTGACTATTGTTGAGAGGTGACTGTTGTTGAGAGGTGACTGTTGTTGAGAGGTGACTGTTGTTAAGAGGTGGTTGTTGTTGAGAGGTGACTGTTGTTAAGAGGTGACTGTTGTTGAGAGGTGACTATTGTTGAGAGGTGGTTGTTGTTAAGAGGTGACTGTTGTTGAGAGGTGACTGTTGTTAAGAGGTGACTATTGTTGAGAGGTGACTGTTGTTGAGAGGTGACTGTTGTTGAGAGGTGGCTGTTGTTAAGAGGTGACTGTTGTTAAGAGGTGGTTGTTGTTGAGAGGTGACTGTTGTTGAGAGGTGACTGTTGTTAAGAGGTGACTGTTGTTAAGAGGTGACTATTGTTGAGAGGTGACTGTTGTTGAGAGGTGACTGTTGTTGAGAGGTGACTGTTGTTAAGAGGTGACTGTTGTTAAGAGGTGACTGTTGTTAAGAGGTGGTTGTTGTTGAGAGGTGACTGTTGTTGAGAGGTGACTGTTGTTAAGAGGTGACTGTTGTTAAGAGGTGACTATTGTTGAGAGGTGACTGTTGTTAAGAGGTGACTGTTGTTAAGAGGTGGTTGTTGTTGAGAGGTGACTGTTGTTGAGAGGTGACTGTTGTTAAGAGGTGACTGTTGTTAAGAGGTGACTATTGTTGAGAGGTGACTGTTGTTGAGAGGTGGTTGTTGTTGAGAGGTGGCTGTTGTTTAAAGTTGACAATTGCTGAGAGGTGACTGTTGTTGAGAACTGGTCTCATGTGTGCAAGGGATGTGACTGTTGTTGAGAGATGATTGTTTTGTGAAGTGACCATTGTCATAATAGTTACGTTTTTACCAGAGTCCATGAGATGAGCCCAGGATACAGGTATCAGTTTCAGAGTCAAATCGTGAACAAAATAGGGGCCGAGTATGCATTAAACATGCATAATTATTATTATCTTTCACCTACGGCTCTGTACGTGTGTGTTGTTTTGTGCCATGTGCGTACCGTAACCTTGAAACGCAAGGCTTCCTACGGCTACGACTGTCTGCACGTACGGGTCCGTAACAAGCAACGATTTTATGGGACTGAGGCATAACTCCTCAGTTGGTTGGGGTCAAGAGTTGACTGCTGTTGAAAGATTACAATGTATTTCTATAAACAATGCAGTAAATAGGTAGAATTTTACCACATAAGGTTTTACAGTTACTGTATTAAAGATATAATATAAATTTTCCATATAAGGTTTTACAGTATTAAAGTTATATATAAAAACCTGCACTAACATGACAGTATAAATGACTATATTATATCATAGAGACAATTAACAAGTATACAGGAAACATTATAATACAATTAACAACTTTGTTTCTGCCCTCTAGCATTTTTTATGTGCACATTTTAACAACAACACCAATCTTTGTAATCTTTGTATCTCAGTGTATGTATGGTGACTTATTGTATGTATGGTGTCATTGATAGAAATGTCAATATACAACAATACATTAACTATGTAACAATATACAAGATCTATTGTTTGTTTGTTTATTTTTTGTATTGTTTCTTTGTGCTTCAAAATTCAACCATCTAAGTCACATGAGGCAGGCATATCCCCTGATTGTTCTGAGGATGTGTTCGTACAAGACGCTCATCCTCTGACATAAATATACAGACTATCAGATACAGAAATCAAATATTTGGGGTTTTTCCCTCTAGTACAAACAAACTTTCATTAATACAACAAAGAACAAAGAACAATAGGATTCAATCTATGTCTCATGCTTTTCAGCAATAATATGTAGGTACTGCCTGTGCAGGGATAGAAAAAACATAAATTGGAGTTCCAAGTTAAAATCTATTCAGAGATTACTATAAAGTTAAGATTTAAAAAGTGGTTTCAAGTCTGCTTCCATATACATGTTCAGCTGACTTTACATTCTTGTACAATAATCTCCGATTATTGAAATCACCTTCAGGCAGGTTATCCCTCACAGTACCAATTTTCACTTGGGTGGAATGGAACATCTGTAGGTAAATTTCAATTTAGCAGTGTCCCTTGGGGTTTGAACATAGGACCTCTTGATCTCTTAAAGTGCTTATAATCCCACTTACAATTCAATAGAGTTAATTCAGTGTATATTTTCAAATTAAGGGGAAATGTGATGTGGCCCATTTTAAGGGAAAAGAAACAACATAAACTTTTCCTGAAAATGCAAATAGTGCATTCAACACAATATTTTATACAAGAATTTTGCTACAGAAAAGTGGAAAATATTATACTAAGAGGGTAATGTTGGCCTCAAAATGACCTGAAGAAACAATGGCAATAGTAGGTAATTAAATTGGGAACCTATGTCCCTTTATCAGTGAAAGTACAAGAACCAGTGACCTTATCCATTTAACCCCAGATATTGGTAGATTATCATATGCTTTGAAGTCTGAGCTGTTTTAAATCCGAGCAATGGATTTTGATTTGGAACCAATTAAGTTGATGGCATTTTACAGCAGCAAAAACTTTGTTTGTACCAGATGTACTTGTGTGATACAAAGTTTCAGCAATAATATGTTAAACAAGTAAATCTGTGAGCTAATGCTCACTAGTGATACCCCCGCAAAAATCTAAAAATATGCGACAAACAGGAAGTAGATGAGCAAGGAGCATGAAATCGCTTTACACCACATGGGACTATGGGATGAAGCAATATGCAAAGTATTAGGCTGCTGCATGTTATAGTTGCTGAGAAAACTGCGAAAGAAATTTTGTAACGGACGGACGGACGCACGCACAGACAAGGGTAAAACAGTATACCCCCCTCTTCTTCGAAGCGGGGGTATAATAACTTCATTCTGCATGGCTGTGGCTGCATCCCATACAAACTAGCCTTATTCAACTGGAAAAAAACATAAATTATTGTTCCGAAAATGAACTGTTTGTAGTCAGTGACCTTATCCACTTAATTCTAGACATCAGTTGATCATTAAAAAAGTAATTTGAAGGAGTCAGCTGTTTTTAATCCCTGGAGTGTTTTGTATCCATTCAACCTGAGAGAAGGGTTGATTATTTTAACTTATTTCAAGTAAGATCACTCATGTATTCAATATATACATTTGTACATGTTTATATAAGCAATAAAACAATGTCATACATGTTGATATACTATGTAATTATATTTAAATTTATGTTAATTAAACTTGCACAGTCAGTTCTAATTAATTAGATTATTCTGCACTCCATGTATATTGTAACAAATTTTATAATCAGTAAAATAGTGTCTTTTGTAATGGTAACACTTTTACCGTAAAATAATTACTTTTTGTAATGGTAACACTTTTACCGTAAAATAGTAACTTTTGTAATGGTAACAAAAATTTACCGTAAATTAGTGACTTTTGTAATGGTAACAAAAATTTACCATAAATTAGTGACTTTTGTTATGGTAACACAAATTTACTGTAAAATAGTGACTTTTGTAATGGTAACACAAATTTACCATAAAAAAGTGACTTTAGTAATGGTAACATAGTGACTTTTGTAATGGTAACACAAATTTACTGTAAAATAGTGACTTTTGTAATGGTAACACTTTAACCGTAAAATAGTGACTTTTGTAATGGTAACACAAATTTACTGTAAAATAGTGGCTTTTGTAATGGTAAAACTTTTACCATAAAATAGTGACCTTTTGTAATGGTAACACTTTAACCATAAAATAGTGACTTTTTGTTCTGGTAACGCTTTAACCGTAAAATAGTGATATTTTGTAATGTAACACTTTTACTATAAAATAGTGACTTTTTGTTATGGTTACACTTTTACCATAAAATAGTGACTTTTTGTAATGTAACACTTTTACCGTAAAATAGTGACTTTTTATGATCAGTGGTAACACTATTACCGTAAATTAGTGACTTTTTGTAATCAGTGTAAACACTTTTACCGTAAATTAGTGACTTTTTATTATCAGTGGAAACACCTTTACCGTAAATTAGTGACTTTTTGTAATGGTAACACTTTAACCATAAAATAGTGACTTTTTGTAATGGTAACACTTTTACCGTAAAATAGTGACTTTTTGTAATCAGTGTAAACACTTTACCGTAAAATAGTGACTTTTTGTAATCAGTGTAAACACTTTACCGTAAAATAGTGACTTTTTGTAATGGTAACACTTTAACCGTAAAATAGTAACTTTTTGTAATGGTAACACTTTTACCGTAAATTAGTGACTTTTTGTAATCAGTGGAAACACTTTAACCGTAAAATAGTAACTTTTTGTAATGGTAACACTTTTACCGTAAAATAGTGACTTTTTGTAATCAGTGTAAACACTCTTACTGTAAAATAGTGACTATTTGTAATCTGTGTAAACACTTTTACCGTAAAATAGTCTCTGTTGTTATCAGTGGAAACACTTTTACCGTAAATTAGTGACTTATTGTAATCAGGGTAAACACTTTTACCGTAAAATAGTGACTTTTTGTAATGTAACACTTTTACCGTAAAATGGTGACTTTTTGTAATGTAACACTTTTACCGTAAAATGGTGACTTTTTGTAATGTAACACTTTTACCATAAAATAGTGACTTTATGTAATGGTAACAATTAAACTGTTAAAATAGTGTTGTTGTTTACTGACAATTAGGATAAATAAAACAATTTAATATTCCAATTTATTCACTGGCAAAAATTAACAATGCACTCAATAGTGCACATAAAATATATCTTTAGATCAACAGGAAAACATACATAATAAGCACCAATAAAAACAAAATAACATAATAATGAAATAACTTGAAACTAGACAAAAAACTACATGGGCTGACAATATGAACATTCACAACTCTCTAAAATACTAAGCTTAGTCTCCTACAGTGATTATGGACAGTCATTGCCAGAATTTTTTGCCATGGAAAAAAATGTTAAGTGAATTTCAGATTTCTCATACTTTATCATATGTATTATAAATGGATTTCAATTTTTGTTCAGTCAATTAAATCTTGATATTGTATAATTTAATATAAATTGAAACTGTAACTGTTTTGTTGATTCAGTAAACAGTTTAAGATTTCAGATTTATTTGTTTGGATTTTATAATTTTGTGAATAAAATTTAAATTTCCAGTAAATATTGTGTATCAAATTCTGTGAATGAATAAATATATAATTTAACAATATCATATTACCACTAAACCTGGTTGGTATCTTGGCATTTGAATGTTAATATCACAGTGAAAGCTATGAATACCGCAGCAGCAGAGGTCTGTTCAACAAAGCGAGCGCTCGAGCGAGCACCTGCTTCGCGAATTGTTAGGCTATTGAACGACTGCAAGCACTCGCTGTAAAATCCAAGATGGCGTCAACAATATTGAAAATAGTTGGTGGGGGACAATTATTTCTGCTGATACATGAGATCTTTCACATTTTTTATCATATATGAATCATTATGATACAATTTGTAGTACTAAATAAATTATATTATATGCATTGCGTGGATATGTTATGTGGAACAAGTAACACACAAGTTTGCTTCCCACTTTTCAGAGATAATTCTTTGAGATAAAAAGTTAACTTTTCCAGACGCCATCTTTGATATCTAGGAGAAACAAGCAAACAATGCTTCAGGAAATAACACATAGAAAAATTTGAAACATTTTTTGCAAAATAAATACCCAAAATGACTTTCTTCAGAATTTCCAAATTATATTTTTTGAAAATGGGCAAAATCCCCCAGGAGGGTTCAAGTATCGACAAATAAAAAAATACTCGCCTAATCAAACTGTTAAAGATTTATACCCTTTAAGACTGGGGATAATATTCATTATACAATGCACCCCATGCTTCTATTCAGCATAATTAGCAAATAAATAACTAGAAAATCTCTTCCAACTTTGGGTGAACAATGAAGCAGGTGGTTGGACTTTGAAGTTTTATTTTTTAAGCTCAGTCAGAAAAAGGCCAATATGACAGAATATGTTGCTTAATATGCAATAACCATGTACAAAGTTATATGTAGGGCTGTCATTAACAAAAAATATTACATCGATTTATCGAAAGGAAAGTATCGGTGATACATCGATATATCGAGTCAGACAAGGAGTGTAATAGAAGCCACTAGAACTCCAGGATATATATATTCTATATAATGCACTCATGATGTTATGCATGATGTTAAAAGTTGTTTCAGACATCAAAACCAACTAAAACAAACTGTATTTTCTTGTTTTTGATACTTTAAACTGGAAACATGAAAACTCAGAAATATGTAAAAGTCCTATAGTTATAGCTTGAAATACAAGATTGCATTGATATTCCAAATTGTGAATCGATATCGAATCGCCTGTCAAAAATCGGTGATACATCAATATCGCGATTTTTGATGACAGCCCTATATAGTTATATGTATGTAAAATTAAATATAATAAATATTATACTTTTTCAGCGCTGTGTTTTTTAGTATGAAGCTTTTCCACACTGTGATCTTTTCATATGAGCCACTCATAAAAAATAAAAATATGTTTTTAGATTTTTTTTAAAATAAGAAGCATCCTACAGAACCAATTTTAGCCGGACAATCATGGATGATAATCTGGAAAATAATTTGCTACAGCCTTATATAATTCCATGAAATAATTTGCTATTGCCTAAAAATACTATTGTCATTATTAGTGAATATACCTTTTGTGAAGTATTTTTACAAGATTTTTTAATTCTTTGCATGCTGGGTAATTTCAGCCTGCTCAAAACATTTTTTACTAAAACTTCAAATTTGGTCCAATTATCTTAAATTAAATAGAAATACTGTCTCAATGACAAGTAGACTGCTCAGATTCGCTTAGTGTCTTGTCTCGTTCCAAGTTGTTTTCAAGTGCTATTATTATGATGACATCCCAGCAGGCTAAGAATTAAATGAACTTCATGAAGAGCCATAAAATCCACAGCTAAAACTTTTTTTATTCTAAATGCACTGTCACAAATTTTGCTGACAATAAATGCATTGTTATAAAAGTTTGCACAATATATTATGAACAGCGCAAAATTTTAGCCCAATATTTATAAAAGAACTGCTATAATTTTTTTCCCAAATAAATGAAACTAAATGTTTTATATTTTTATCATAGAATAATAGTCACAACAATAACACGTAAAAAACATATCATATTCATTTATCCAACGTTTCGGCTGATGGATACCTTTTTCAAGGTAAATAATATTTTTTTTTATATTTGTATTAAAATAGATATTCTATTTAGTGAACTGAAAGAACTGCTATATTTTTTTCTCCTATATAAATGTACTTATGTGGGTTTTTTTTATTTGTATTGAAATAGATATTTTATTTAGTAAACACAAGAAATACAGTGTTATATTTCATCTTTTATAATCATATCATTGCGTCCTTCATTTAAATTCAGTTGTTATCATTCATTCATTTTAGAAGCACTATTAAGTTACTACACAAAAGAATATCCCCAAATTTTGTTTTTGTTAGGTTCATCACAAGTTTAAGGTTTACAGTCCTTAATACCACTCACATTTATAAAAATAAATTTTTATAAAGTATGATAAATTTAAAAGCTTACAAAACAGATTTTTCATTCATTACAATATACATGTATTAATCGTTTTGCGGATTAGATTTATATACATATCTTGCAATTTAAAAAATATTCGACAAAAACTTTCAACAGGATTTAGTTATTACCTCCCTTACATATAAAAATTAAATAATTTTAAATGTGTTAATAAAAAGTCTATGTTGATAAAATTTAAATATCTACCATGGTTAAACTTTTTTAAGTAAAATATAAAAATAACTGTTTTTAGAATAATTCAGCTGCTTTTAAAAAACATAGCTTCTACATAGGGATTTTATACCTTAATATTGTCAGTCACTGATGGAAGTATGCGCCTAGTAGTTGGTTTACAGCTAAATCCAGAGGTTTAGCCTTTCCAGGAGGAGTGAGTAGGTGGACTGACTGCAGCGACATTATCTATACAATGTGTTGATACGGCTTAAACCCAACAAACATACCTTAATATTACTCTTTCTAAATATTTTAAACATTTAAATTTTGACAATTTTACGGTAGTTTACAGCATATTTAAATTTTAAGTGAATAAACATTCTCAGATGGATAACAAACAATTTATAGTAAATATAGCCACAAACTTGTAGCTTGTTCAATTACCCTAAACGTTCCAAAACGTTCTGTAACGTTACATTTGGAACTCCTCGGCCATTCGCTGGGAATAATCTCGGACCTATTTAGACGCTTTTTGAAACTACCGGTGTTAAAGTAAACAAATATACGATCGTTTAGGCAATGAGTGATGTTTCATTTTTAGTCCATAAATTTTGAAACATCACTCATTGCCTTAACGATTGTATATTTGTTTATTAGATTAGATTATTCACAGCGAATGGCTGAGGAGTTCCAAATGTAGCGATATGGAACGTTTTGGAATGTTAAGGGTAATTGAACAGGCTACTGTGCTAGATTTAGTATGGACCATTTTATAGCTAAAACATGTATACTCTTATAAAAATCTCTTATTATTTTGATCATTTTAAGCATAAATTAGAATATTTAGTCCTTTCACATTACTATGATGCTTAAAATAAATTGCACAAAATAATTATGTCAATGCATGTTTTTAGCTAAAAGCATGCAAAAAAAACTGTAATAATTTGGGTATTTAAAAAATAAGTTCGGATAATTTTAGTCCAATAACATTTAAAGATGCTTAAAATATATTGCACAAAAATTTCTTCATTTCAAATTGTACAAAACAAAAACCATTAAACAAGCTTACTTATTTGTACATCTAAAGGCACACAAAAATAGTTTGCTTTAAAGTAAATTATCCTATCTATTGCACTTGTATATTTATTTTAACCCTTTAAGCCGGAAACTTCTACAATAATACAACAAGCAAATACCCAGGGTCACACAAAAGATTTTCAAACACAAAACATTTATAGTGAATTGCCCCCCAAAAAAGATCAACTTTGATAAAATTAAAAAATCGATAAACTCCAGAAACAATATTACATTTAAACAACAAAGTTATCCAACGCCACTTTCAGCACCACTATACCTTTAATCACAACATCTGCTAATTTGTCTCTTATATAAACACAACACAAATAAATTTCCAAATTATGTCTGAAAACCACACAAATTATTTATTTTCTAAAAACCACACTTAAAAGTATTTGTGATCCTTATGTGCCGTGAACCTTATGTGCCGCAGTATAAATCTTAAAACTAAAATGGTTTCCTATTACAAAACAATCAGTGACAAGTCACGCTTCATACACTTCTGAAAAAAATGTTTAAAACGGATAACCTTGGTAACACTATTAAGCTGAATACATCACTCTTGAAGTTTTAAATCAGTACTTTTGACTAGCTTGGGTCATTTGAATATTGAGATCTGAACATAATAATTTAATGTAAAACCATGACATTAATGTTTTATAACAAGAACATAAACTGTAGTATGGCTATGTATATAAATAGTATAAATTGCTGCTTTAATGAGCATCAAACTTGTGTGTGCACGAATTTTAATTTTCTAGCTTTGATCTTCAGGTCAGATAATTATGCAAACTACTGTCTTCCTAGAGTTGAACATTTCCATTTATAAAAATTACTTATACATATGAGTAAAATTTTTCAATGTGGGTTCTCAGTTTAACAGGCTCTTATTTAGGACTCCCCCAATCTCCGTAAACAGAGATCCTGTAGAGCGTTGTCGTACTGGATCTCTACTTAGTCAATGCAAGGTCACGTCGAGATGAACTTTGTGTTGACCAATCAATGTGTAGCTTTCATCTAGACGAAAACACTATAATCACATTTTGATTTTCGTAATTTCTATTTTTAGACCTATGTTTGCATGCTAATTTAACAGCGGTATTATTCACAGTCTGCGATTGGGCGGCTCATTTCAAATTTCATGACGTAGACGATGTAAACAAGTCACGCATCATAACAATTTCATCATGAATATTATGATGAGAAAAGGTCACCTGAATGTGACCTTCGTTTGGAAAAGGCCAGATCTACATAAGTGAGTATGCGAGCAGTAAAATTGTCGATCGGGTTTTAATCAGATTGGGACTCCCCTTTCTTTCAAGGTATCAAAATGTCACATTACACACCAGCAACAGTCATCTCCTTAACCCACTAGCCCTATGTCCATGACCAGTAAACTGATTTGAGCTAGTGAAATGTTAATTTGATAGTCTGGCTAGTCGATGGTTTTTGCCCTTCACAATGTAACATAAAAAGCTCAAGAAAATTTCAGGAAATGACAATTATTGTCACTTGATACAAGGGTCATAACTTAGGAGTTCTTTAACTTACAAAAGCTGACCTTTAATCATAAATCATTCTGACCAGCTTTCAAGAGGATCAGATAAAAACTACTAAGACTATGTATATTAAAGATTTGCAATCAAGTCATGTGCTAACACTCATCATAGGTGTTCAACAGACACGGCATTGTCTTCAATCAACATGTAAAAATGTTTGATTCAGTCAATCAACAATAGGTTTTATCTAAACATAGATTCTGGATTTCCTTATCTTCTAAAGGAAATAAAAACATTAATCATTCAATAATGAATCATAATTAATATATGAGTTGAATTAAATTAACATTTATAATTATATACATGATGTGTGGAGACTGATGAAGCTTGTATGTTGGTATACAACATAGGCGGATCCAGGGGGGGGGGTATTGGGGGTCCAGACCCACCCCCTAGAATATCCTTAATGTTCCTGTCCATTAGTGTATTTCTTGACTGTTAAGTCATTTTTAAGTAGCGTGAAGCAGTTTTTCTCGGTGCTTAACATAGATTTTATGGTTATGTAGTTAGTATAATTATAAATTTGTTGCATTATTCTGGTTGTGGTGTGAAAGTTGGGACCCCCCTTGAAAATAATCGTGGATCCGCCGCTGTACAAGAATTGAACATGTGACTTTATTTATCAAAGAACAGATGATACATACTTTATTATGACATGATGAATCTATTTCCTTCTGACAACAGGAATTTGAAAACAAAGAACAAAATTGTTACAAAAATCCCACACACATGCTAACTTATATATCTTTTCAAACATTTAGGTTGGATCCTTAAACCTTCATAGGTTTCATAGTTACATATCTGTCAAAGTCTTAATTTTTTCTCACATACTAGTCAATTTGTTATGTTGTCGCCTTCACACAAAAGCCCATGCCCATGGACTTGTTTATATTGGTTCAGGCCAGGAAAAGTAACTTTTTTTATTTGGTCAGGCTAGTTGATAATTTTGCCCTTTTCTATAAAAAATATCAGAAATTGGACTAGTGCTCAAGAATATTTAAGATCCTCTGTTCGCACATCCCTTATTTATCACATAGCCTACAATGATCATAGGTTAGGCTTGAACCTTTGACCCTACATTAGTGAATGGTTATAGTGATTTACAGTAAGGTTGGACCTCAACCATCAATGCAGAAGCTTGTTTTCTGATGAAATAAAAGACTATAATATTTTTTATAAATCATTATACATAGAAGGACAAATGCAAACACTATTGTATCTCTTCTTGAAACCACTTCTGTGGTCAAATGGTTTATATCCCGGATTTCAACCCACTGTAATGTTATGGCAAGCTTGATTGGTTGAATATTTGTATACTAATGGGTTATAACGCAGACAAGTATTCATTCTTCTTTATTTACGTATAGTTAGACTGGTTTTGCGCTGATTTATTAATGCATCATGTATACATAGATTTTTATTGTTAATAAAATATGAGTAAACTTGTATTCAAGTATCATAAAAATATTATATATAGATTTTTTTTTTTTTATTTTAGACTTGTAGGAGAGTGAAGTACATTGTCTTATTACATATCCCATAAAAAGTGAACCAGTTTGAATCATAAAAGGTTGGATCAACAACAATCAATGCAACTTTACATACAATACCTTATATGGTAATATATGCATAATATGTGGTAATAAATTTCACTGCATTCATTAATATTCATAGAAATAAATTCATTAATATTCAAAAAATAAAGAATCGGCAATAAATTTCTATTCCTACACTTACTTTACACTCCAATATTTCCTATTCATTTTAAGTAGATAAGAACACAGCCTTAGAGTATGGGCTAATGGAAAATACTTTTATGTGCAAGTTTGCTTATAAATATATAGTTAAACAGTACATTATAAGGTATAGACTGTATTCATGTCTGTGGGCCAAAGGATGTGGGACACCGATTTTTATGATTTTCTCATTTTAATGTATGTTTGTTTCGATTTATGATCACATATTCACAATTTATGTACAAAAACATGTCCATAATTTTTTATTATCATTATGCATTGCAAAAAGTGCCAAAAAGACATACAGAACACACGATCATAAATTGTATAGTCAAATTGCTGAAGCACTGAACTTCATTAATCAAGGGAAATAACTGCTTCATATATATCATGAATTACAATTTGAATACAAAGAGTTGTCTCCCTTGATAAAAATAAACAATACAACATGTAGTTTACTACAAAATGCGAACCTTTGTTTAATTATTCTTTTAAAAGTTTTACCATGAAAGGTCCTCAATTTATATAAGATGTGATTTGCTGATTGTGTGAATATCATTAGAAGTTTTATGATAAGAAAGTTTATACACTGAAAAATTAACAAGCAGTTTGTAGAATGAACATTAAATTGAGCATAAATCATAATAGAGAAAAGCTGTGTATGCAATTATATGATCATGTGAAAATGCATAAGAAAGGTAAACATAATGAGACTCTCATTGAAAAGTGACTGAGGACTTGCTACATGTTCACAAAACTACTTTAAGAATGAGTTATCATGCTAATTGAGTATCCACTCATTTTATACAAAATGCATTTTTACATGTGGTAAGACTATATATATATTACATATATTTAAATTATTCATGAGCTATATTCATCAGCCAAGCAGGAGGTTGATGGTTTAACAGGGCACTTGTTTGGTGTATTTTTGTGCCAAATATGGGCCCCATTCCCCTCTCAAAATCATATGTTTTTCCCCTTTATCAGATAAAAATTCTCTCAAAATTTAAGAAAAAAATGAAATGACTCTCAAACTATGTTTTCATTGATATTTCTTCTGTTGCAATCTAATTCCCCTTTCTGAGGGTATGGGAAGCTGTCCCCAAAAGTTGTCTAGTGTCCTGGTTTAAGCCCCTGCCATGTATATTACTTTTCCTCCCCCTTTTACATGTACAGACAAATATATTGACTATAAAGTCATATTTTTGAACACCAGGGCCAGATAAAGTAGGCTATCATTAAAGGTGGTCCTATTGTTCCTGAGAACCAAAATTTGTGTTTGGGAAACTTGTTACTGCTAGTTAACATTTGGTTCCAGGAAGTAAAATATATAGATGAATGTCCAAACAGGCAACCTACTTTAAAAAATTAATGTCCAGCCTTGTACTGGCATCTCCATACCTTGAAAGAAGACCAAACTCACAATTGATACAATACCTTGAAAGAAGACCAAACTCACAATTGGTACAATACCTTGAAAGAAGACCAAACTAACAATTGGTACAAACTCCTACAGTCCCTTCTTATTTGTCCATGGACTATAAACCAGGCCTTTTTTTCTTTATGTAACAGGGGCTGTTTACAGGTGCCTTCCCCTCCTGAAATTTCTTTAAAAGCATGCAGTTTTCCCCAAATTTGGAGTTTACCTTGGATTTTTAGTTCCCCTATCATTGAAATAGCGATACAATTTCTCCAAATTTCTATATAAAGAAAGGCCCTAGGCCCCTTCTCCAAATCATGAAAAAAGCTCTGCTATAAACTGTCATGATAATCATAAATAATAGAAACAAAACTTATATAAACTTACCCATGTGCGGCCTCAGCAAAACTTTCACAACTTGATACTTTAATTAATTCATGAGTTTTTGTATGAGATATCAACTCCCTGAAATTATAATAATTGTAATTAAATGATTTACTGTTTAATAATGGTCTGTGTCACACGGTAAGAAAAAAGGGCAGCCTGACCAGGACTCAAACCCAGGACCCTACGCTTACAGTCAGAGTGCTCTCCTAACTGAGCTACCCCGCCACTTAAACAGCCTTCTCCCCATAATGTGAACATCGGTATCCTCCATAAAGATACAAAGATGTGAAAACTGATTTTTCAGACCTTGTATACAATAAGGATGCAACAAGAAGTATCATCGACATATGACCAAGTCAGGGGAACAACAAAATTTGAAGAAGCCAATACCAGGTTCAATATTTTCATATCACTCAATACATTATTTGAAGTTCAACTGATTAATTCAACATTAATCAATCTTGACTAAATCTCAATGTTTTAGACTTTATTTGGATACCTAAGATAAATGATTGGTGACGAAACATTATACTTAATAACACATGTAACAGTGTGATACAAGACAAATACAATGTTCAAGTCTATAAATCAAAATAACAACATCCAACTTTTAATAGATGTTAAATATCTCCAGTAGATTAAGCTTTTTTCAACTGAGAGGATGATTTATTACAAGGGTTGGGTTCAATATTGATAATTGGGTTTTGTATATTATTAGTAGGTTCAAAGCATTTTCTTATTGGTGGCATTAATTTTTTTACAGATTTTCCCTATTTAATAATTTTTTCTAATTGAATTTGGTCTAAATCTCATTATTTCCCCATTTCTATATGGCCTGAAAGGAGTTGGTCATATTGACAACTTTTCTATGCCCTTTAGTTCACCACTTTATCTGGCATATGATTCCAAAGGATGGTAGACCCCCACCCTTTACGAAGTGTCTACCAGTTTAGTAGTGGATCAAGTCCTATAGAATATGTCCAAATCTGAAACAAGTTACAACGGCTCTTATATATAAACTTGGGTGGATCCAGAACATTTTTCCAGGGGCTGTCCAAACTTTCGAACCACAACCACAGTATATACTGTTAGCAGAATAACACAACATATTGATAATAAAAATTACATAATCATTGGATCTATGTTAAACAAAAAAGCAAGCGAAGTAAGCACAAGAAAAACTTCTTCACTTACTACTTAAAAATGGTTTAATGTTAAAAAAAACACTAATGCCAGTAATGGACGGACCATATTTTTATTTGGAAATTTCACTTTTCAGGGTGATGGTCTGGACTCCCCCTGCTAGATCTGCCTATGCAGGTCTGGTTAATTAAACAGTTGATAAACCAAACAAATAAACATGACCACTGATCTAACTCAGACTCAGTACCTGTTATGATTTAAATCAAACAAATTCATGTATGCTTGTTGATACTCTGCTAATTTTTCAGGCGTCATTCCAACACTGGTGGCATCACTTCTAAATGATTCTTCGTTGGATTGTGAAAAAGAATCGTCCATCGTCTCCTGATTATAGTCAGCGTAAAACTTACAGCAATGATTTTAAAAGTAAGAAAATAAGTTTGTTTTGACATCCAGAGCTTCCAAGCGTCTAGTGATTATGACTGCTATAATGACCCAAAGACAAAAAAATCGACCCAATGGAGCAGAAAGAACAGTAAGTTGAAATGGAACGTAACTTCGGCTATCAAACGGTGATATTGTATGAATTTATCTCAATACTTAAATAAAAATTTGAATATTAAAACCCATTGGTTAATATTGGGATAGATTAGATAATTTATCTAAGTTTGAAACTCGGCTTTTATGACAGTTGCTAAGCACGCCACATGCTCACTGCTAATTGATTGGGTGATATTGTTTCGTGGAAATGACGCAGACTCTCCTATAACTCGCAAGTACAAAAGCGGGAAAATTCGAACCAAGAATAAAAGAGATAACGAAAATATATGCATAAACTTATAACAAAGCTAGGCTCTCTATTGATGAAATTATATAACCAGCTGTCATACTTTAATAAGTGATTCAAATAAATTTGAAATAATTTATGTAGATCTATTTCATTATTCATTTCTGTTTTTTGAGCAATGAAGATTTGATTAGATTGCGTGTAGAGACAGACTAAGATTTGTGTCTCTGGTGCAGATCTTTAAAATTATTTTATAGATTTTTTATTTTTTTTTTAGATCTAGAGAATTGTGAAACTAAACATGTCAAAGAAAATCACAAATTTTCTTTATACTCACAATAACCAGACATCGTACCCAAGATCTCAATATGCAAATGTTTTATATGGTCCTATATATACAATATAAAAATATATAAATACATTTGTAATTCGATGCGTTATTGAAAACGTTTTTAAATTATTCAAATTTGGCATTATAGAGCTATAAATGCTTCTAAACAGTCTTTTAAGATATTGTCCATTAAAGACACGTCATAGATTTTACTTATAATAAATACAGAAGTCTTTTCTCATGGAAAATGCTAAATTATCGCTGATTTAATTTTAATGGCAGCAATTTATTTAACAAGAATATATTTTGTAAAATGATTAACATTTAGAAATAAAAACACAACAGGAAGTGTGACATTTCAACGTTCGAGCAAGAAACGATCTAAAATGAGTTTCTCATGATCTAGAATTATCATGAGCCACCATTCTGTACATAGACAATGTGAGCAAAATGTCGAGCTAGCGTTTGTGAATGCAATTTATGAATATTTTTTGTGAGGTTAAAAATCAAAGTTTAGGCCAATAATTAAGCACAAGCTTCCTGTTGAATATAACTATTACTATTCCACGGGGCATTTTTAGACAAAGCAGATGTATTTCGTCGTTCAAATATCGCAAAATATGAAATATGACAGGAGTTCATATTTTTCATAGTATAAAAGTATTAGGCTTCGTATGTTTTTAGTTCTTGGTCATCTACTCAAAGTACAAACAATTCAAAATATTCCACGATTGATTAAATATTGGCGTTGTTTGAAAATATACAAGTACTTGCATAATGTTTTGTAAGAAAATTTATTTTTAGTGTTGTAATGAACTGTTTGTACTTAGAGAAGATGACCAACGGGTCCCTTTAAAGATGATGTTTCGACACCTTTGGGGATGTATTAAGGGCCCTTTAAAGGTGATGTTTCGACCCCTTTAGGGTAATTTCTGGTTAACAGTGGCGTTATGTTACACTGTTCAGGACAAGTCCGGTTAACAGTAGCATCATGTAATACTGTTCAGGACACCAACTTTCAATATCAAATAAATAAAAACAAATGTAAAATTAAGTCTAATCATGAAATGTGAATGATAAACTTAAAATATAAAAACTCAATGAAAAACAATACAAAAAAAACCCCACAAAATACACAAACACACTATATAACAGCATGAGTGATAAATTTTATTTTTGTTTTCTGTAATTGTATATACATTATGCATTTATGGGGGAGGGTTTTTACTTATGTATTATTGTTACTATTTATCTTTTTGTACAACGTCATTGAATATGTAATATAGAAATAGGCGTTTAATCAAATGAAGAAGTTTGAAGTTTGTAATATCCCGAGTATGTTATACATATATATGATTTTTAAATCATTGTTTTATCAAATATACATTTTTTGTAATAACACCATGTATTTATATGACAGTTGCAATTGTTCGTGGGCTATAGCGCCCAAGTATAGTAAATAAACTATACCAGGGGCGGATCCGGGATTTTTTTCTAGGGGGGTCCGAACTTTTTCTAGGGGGGGTCCAAACTTTCGAACAACAATCACATTATACACTACAGAATAACGCAACATATTAATAATAAAAAATAAATAACCATTAAATCCATTTTGGAAATTCCACGGGGGGGATCCGGACCCCCCCCCCCCCTGACCCCCATTCGCCTATGTATACATCTATTGACGAATTAAGGTATATATACTAATCGTGCATAAAAGATAAGAATTATTAAGATAAAAAATAAGATAAAAATCACGACTGTCTGATTTTATCAAGTACAATTAGGCAGCGCTCTAATTACATGTACCACGTGATATGTGAGTGCACGCACACTCAGTTGTGCATTTAAAAATAGAAACACAATCATTATTTAGTTGGTGTTCTAATTAATTATTTAGTAGTACATGCATGCATTGTATGTAATAATTCATCAAAATTTTAGCATTAATAATTTTGATGCTGATATGACGTAATATTAGGGCGATGTATCAACGACGTACCAAAACTTCACTAAACAGGAAAACTCCAGACAATTGGCAAGGCACCATATTATATAGACAGAGCTTAAAACACGTTATATACGTTGGAACAAACTCCTCACAGCGGTTACCCTGTTAAGTAACCAATACAATGAACCAATCCACGACAGGGGATGCTCAGGATGACAATGAAATATACATGTATAACTTTAATATGTTTTATAAATGTCTTGTTCGAGTAGAGGTTATGCGTTCTACCATCACAAGCATGATTTACCGAGGAGTGGTGGTTTATCCGCCACACTTATTTTGTTAAAATGACCAATACAACTTTTATTTTCAATACTGCCCTACCTCTAGAATGAATTGACTTATTTTTATGTTTACACAAACACTTCATGTTATTTTGTTCGAACCATAAGTTAGCATAGTCGTTCTAGTGTCTGTTATAGGGAGGTTTCACTGTATATTTATGACTGGTTCATTTAATTATACTCATTTGTAGATATTATATATTATGGGTTTTTTTCATACATTCATATATTTATTTGTACATGAATTTAGTTTATACTAATTTATTTCAGCTCGATTGCGAAACAAGTTCTTACAACTTACATTAACTTGACCACTTTCGAGTCCGTTTCATGGTCCCATAGTACTTAGCTAGTAGGATTACGTTTTTGCTCAATGAAACACAGGGTAAGTTTTGGATGGGATTTGAACCAACGCGGAGCTTGCAGTTCAGTGATTACCAGTCCAACGTCGTAACCGCTCGGCCACGCCCGCTCCCCATACCTACATATATTCATAAAGCACATTTAATAGGTCGTGCATGTGTATGTACTTTAGAAATTGATTGAATTGAGCTATCATGAGGTGTATCTACAAATATGCGTAGCAGGGGTATTATATGGTACTTAAACTCCCTTCTTTTCAAGCTAGATTTGAAGGCGTGGCGATAGAGTGCCCGCTTACAACTAGAAAGGTCGTTGATTCAATCCCACAGTTCAAAACATGAATTTTACCGTGTCACATATACTTAACTACATGTCCCCCAAAATATCGATGTTATGGAGCAGACTTCCATTTTGTAAACAAATTATTTACTAAATTTATCATGACGGGAGAATAATTTTTATTATGAAACCTTTTGTTAACAATTTTATGTTGCCAGTATCTCTTCATGCATCGTTTATCAGCAATAATAATTTCTATTTTTTTTTGCATTTCGGTGATGGTTTTCTATGCAATATTATAGACGAGTCGATGTGAAACTAATCTATGTCCTTCTTTATTTACACGTAGATAGACTAGTTTACGTTGACTCATCGAATTTTCCTATAATTGTGATATATTATAAGACATGATATAAGTATATTTATGCATGTAATACTAAGTCTTGTAAAATGCGTATCATAGATAGTTTTAATTATTTCCATAACATTTACAAATGTAGGAGGAAAATAATGCATGATAGTAGAAACCACGACCCCGAGTATTTACCTATTTTGGGTTACTCGAGTATTTACCTATTTTGGGTTACTCGATATTTACCTATTTTGGGTTACTCGAGTTTTTACCTATTTTGGGTTACTCGAATATTTACCTATTTTGGGTTACTCGAGTATTTACCTATTTTGGGTTACTCGAGTATTTACCTACTTTGGGTTACTGGAGTATTTACCTACTTTGGGTTACTCGAGTATTTACCTACTTTGGGTTACTCGAGTATTTACCTACTTTGGGTTACTTAGAATCGTGACTTCACCATCTTTAATATACATGTATAATATAATACATATTTCTGAGCACACGAAATGAAAATTAAAATAAAACCGTTTTTCAATTATATTGTTAAATTTTAAGCCTGCTGATTTGAATATTCACTACTATATTTCTGTTCTTACGATCGATGGCATTAGATTTAAATCAACAGGGTTAATGTATACGCCACTGACGGTTGCTGTGGTGGACACAACTAGATCATGTATGATGTTACTCAATTTTATAATCATGTTCACTTATCGAATAACATCACATTTTTACCACAATTCCTGAGAAAACCGCTGGAAGATACAGTGAGCAGATATTTAAATATATACTTAAATCTGTATTACTTAATTATTATGTAACAGTTTTAGACGACTGATTCCAAAAACAATTAATTAATTAATAAATAAATCAAATTATAAATAAATCATTAATTAAAAAAAGCAATAATATTTTTTATATGAAATAACGAAGCTGTGTTACCGCAAAGTACGAAAAATTCAAAACAGAATATGGAAAGGAATAGATTTAAAATTTTCTAACAAAGCAATACAAGTAATAATGATTAAAATGAAATCAAGTACTGAGCAATATTTTTATCTAAAGACGGATTCTCCTAATTTCCAGGTAATCTGTTAAATAACTAGTAATTACAATATAGGCCCAGGCTGCCTAGCACATAAATGAGAACAGTGTAAACCAATTATAACAGCAATAATTCTGAAATCATGAAACATTAGAAGAAATTACGAAGCTGCAATTTAAGCTTTTAATTTATAACTATTATAATAATGTATTACATTGTAGTGTGCAAAGAGTCTACTTCCCTATGATCAATGATGTTTCATTATATATAATACGTAAAAAATCAGATCATAGCCAATAAACAATTATAGTAAATTATAATGAAATTGATAATAAAAATTATGATAAAAATAATAAAATATTCCTACCCAGAGTAAGCAATAGACATCTTCTTATGATCGGCTCCATGAGCGATATATCTATGTGATAATTTTTTACTCCGAACTTTCCTAGCCGACATTGTTGTTTGTTCACACAAACATATCTCTTCATCACCAACGATAATAATAAATGTACAACGTACAGTGTTATGGTATGGTACAGCGATATTTCGTTGTTTGACAGAAACTTAACACCAACGTTTTACAAGAGAACGGATTAAGGCTATATATAGAACAGTTTACTAAGTAAAGTAATGATGGAATACTGTAATTACGTAGTTTTCTCTGAACCCTTTTTATGCATTTTATTATTACCAATTCTTGTACATTATATCAAAGCATAGGCGGATCTAGCGGGGGTCAGGGGAGTCCGGACCCCCCTAGAATTTCCATAATGTACCTGTCCATAAAGGTATTTTTTACTGTAAGTCAATTTTAAGCAGCATGAAGCAATTACTTAATGGATAGATGCATAGGTTTAATGGTTATGTAGTTTTTATAATTAATATGTTGCATTATTCTGCAAAATGTGTGTAATGCAGTTGTGGTTCGAAAGTTTGGACCCCCCTAGAAAAAATTCTGACCCCCCCCCCCTAGAAAAAATCCTAGATCCGCCCCTGTAAAGCATGCGCACAGCTGAGTTGAAGTTACTGCATTTTAATGCACGTTGTAATGAGTACAATTAATTGTTTTATACTTTTGATGTGATTAAGCGTATTGTTTTATGTATTTAATTAATTGGTCGCTTTAATAAGCAGTTCGGTAATTTTAAGTTTCGATAATGGTAAAAAGCAATTCGCGTTCTACACTGATTTTAAATAACAAGTTTTATTGTTAAATGTCTGAGACTTGTTACTTCTTGCGCGAACCTTTCACAGAACGATCATTCCGGCATTTTCAACCTTGATGGCGTAAATATTTTAACAAAACATGCTATTCTTTTATTCTATTTTAATTTAATATTTTGATTACTAAAACTTCAATGCCGCAGACTAAGCACAGAAAAAGGATTTCTCGAAGTCCTCAGTAGAGAGAGAGGAGTTGTCAGCTTCATGCAGTAGGATAAGTTAGTACCGATAAAGAAGTGTGTTCACGAGAATTGGTCATTCGAAAACCCTCGACCTTTCATGAATGAATAATTAGTAGCGAATGGCCGAGGAGTTCCGAATGGAGAATTGGTTAGGTGAGTCAATCTCAATATATTCAAAAGCTTATGAAAGCCGTCAGTAAAAATCTAATTTTAAGAAAATGACAAATACATGTAGACGGGTTTAATAGCGAAATGTCCAAATACGGGAAAACTTTCTTCTTATTATTTATGACTTAAAAATTGTAACAAATCACATAATTTTGCAATAATCTAGTGGTCTGTTGGGGGGATTATAACTTATCAGCATTGGGAATGCTTTTAACGTTGTTCCAACAATTAACAAAAGTGGTAATTACATACTAGTGGTATTTTACATACAATGTATGTTTAATACACAATTAGCTTAATACATAAAAAAATTATGTTTAACCACCATAAGTTTACTGTTATTAGAAATGCTAGTATGATAAATGTTAGTTAAAGGTCGTAAATTTTAGCCTAGAAATGCTGTTTCTCGTATGGTGCTACAAAATGCTTTTGAAATATTGTCTAATTGTTTAAGACTTGAAATGAAGACATCTGCCCTGCGTTCAGTTACCGCGAACGTTGCAAAACGTTCCGTAACCATACATTCGGAACTCCTCGGCCATTCGCTGCGAATAATCTCGGACATATTTAGACGCACTTTTGAAACTACCGGTGTTAAAGTAAACTAATATATGATCGTTTAGGCATTGAGTGATGTTTCGTTTTTAGTCCGTAAATTTTGAAACATCACTCATTGCCTTAACGATTTCAAATGGCCGAGGAGTTCCGAATGTATCGCTATGTAACGTTCTGTAACGTTCGCGGAAACTGAACACGCTACAGGTGTTGATGATGTTATAGTAGATTCACAGGACATTGACATTCTGTGCTATACTTTGAAAAAAAATCCTTTCTTCTCATAATAAAAGTGAGGGATATGTTTTTCAAAGTACGATACAGAATGTCAAGCTAAGCGTCTGTGGTAGATTGTTATATACATGTATATTATAATACAGCAATAAAACCTATATATAAGTTTTAATGTAGGAATATGCCTGTAACATTATTTCTAAATAACTGATACATATAATAGTGTAAAGAACTATCTAAATTTCATCACTTCTGTTAATATTTTTATTAACAAGAAAAATATTAGATGAAATAATTCGTTATCCTTGCATAGGAATTCAATGATAAAATTCGAGGATTTCAACTGTAAGGACCAACTTACTATTTGGATTGCTTCAGATTTTATTAGGGAAAGATAACTGACTAAAGTCCCTAATTAATGTGTATGACAATGACCCATGGAGAGGATGTATATAGGCATTATATGCCTGTAACTTGATCCAATGTTTGCAATAAAATATGTAATAAGTTAAATTAAATCACATTCATTATGATAAATAATGCATAGATCTATGTCATAGACATAGATAACTCTAATTCCCTGATCTATGTACATTGTATATCATGACTTATCAATAAAGTTTGGATTAACTGAAAAAAAAGACATTAATCCAGTAAAAAAGACTTTCTGAAATCATTAAACGTATTACTTAATCAATATAATCAGAGACAAGAGGTAAGATCTCTGACACACGAAATTGTCAAACATTAAATTAACAATCTCGAGTGTCAAAGTCATTTTTGTTTGGCATTGAAGTCGAATTGAGTCTAACACGCAACATTTATTTACTCGATTTAACTCTAGAGTTTATATGAGCAGTTAATACCAATCTCCGTTTGAGACGTTTTGTGCAAACAAACGCACTTGCTCAAGATAATCAACTTGATATCTACGACTAATTTGTCATTTTTAGACCAAATAAATACATATTACAAAGCAAGTTATCAAGAGAACATGCACAAAAGTTTGATAAGCAAATTTAAGTAATCTTTTTTCCACTGAATAACATTGTCTTTCTACTTACCTGAGGCAGGGATTCTATATATAACAGGGATTTGTAAGGAAGTGCTTTTTGATTTTTCATTGTATTCACTGTCTATACAGTGACTGAAACAGTTTGTACAAACTATCCCAGAGTTTAAAAACTTGATTTATGTTTTTGTACTTGTCTTCCACGCAACTTGTGAATGTTTTTGAATCTTTTGACAAAATTTTGACGCAATTATGACCGAAAATATGACTTTAGATGGTGTAAAATAGGGCTAAAAATGGCAGATCGTCGGGAAAATTCATTATTTTGTGAAACAGACTGTGAGCGTAATTTACCTCAAAATCATATATAAACACATTTGCCCTAACCTTTATGTTAATTGGAATAGTACTGGTTCAAAATTTCATGTGAATATCTTTATTTAAACTTGTAATATGTATTATCCATATGGGCCGAAATAATAGCGAAGACAGTGAAATTTGATGAAAATCTATGTCGTTACAAACCCCCGTTATTTAAAATCCCTACCAGAGGATTCAAGAATGAACATTATTCGGATCCCACGACCATTCACTACGAGTAACTAGTTAACTACGAATAATCATTTAAATAAATGGTCGAGGTGTTCCGAATGGATTTAATATCTACAGCAAACTGATATAATTGTCCAAAACTTGTAAAGGTTGACCAGGTCATGGATAAATATTGTTGAAATGTATAAAAGACTTCTATTCACTTTTCTATAAACGACTTTTTATAATAAATTTAAACTATACCCGCAAAATTATTGTATCTGTGAATTAAACCACGAATGACGATTACCTTGTTTTGATTGACAAAATTTAATGTAATATATACATTGTATACAGAAAAGTTCCGCTATACATGCATAATGTCACCAGGGTAATTGAAATATCATGCGGTTTTTTTATAAATTTTTCAGTCCCATAATTTGAGAAGCAAAAAATGTCCCTATACTAGGAACAGAACAGAAAGAGACCACGTCACTATCAGGATTATTGGTTTTTACTGTCCTTTTAGTGGAAATCTAATGTACCATGATTAAAACTTAGTAAAATGTTAAGTGGAACAAAACAGAGCGCAGCTTGGTAAGACAGAACAGAACACTGCACAGTATTATCGGACAGGGCAATGCTGAACAAAACAACACAAAATCGGATAAAATTGAATGAACAGAAAAGAGTAAAATAAAATGACTTGTATTTCCACTATAGATATTACATTACAAGCTGGTACAATATACATATGTATAACATTGCTCTAGTTTCAAGTCCATGTTATACAAACACGTTTAAAGTGTGGGAAGGGTGAGTGGATATTTTATGATACAAAGTCATATATGAGGTTAACCATAAATTACAATATTTCTATTATACTGACATAGATTAGTTATTTATTACTATGTAAGAAAATAAAATCTTATTTTACAGACGAATAGACAGTTGATAAAACAAATCTGGGGTATAAAAATGATAATGCTTAACGTCAGTTTGAAAGGTACAGTGCAATATGCTGACCAACATAGCTGACTTTATTTATAATTTATTACCATCGTTTGTTAGTGTTCATACGTTTTGTGTACATACTATATGTATATAAAAGGTTGTGTGTCTAACTGGGAGGTTTAGGCTGTACATATTGACCTGAGACAACTAAATATATTATACGCTTCAAACTGTGCACATTTGTACATGCTTTATTTACTAATAGAAAATGAATCTCTTTAGGAGGTTTATGCTGTACAGGTTGACCTGAGACAGCTAAATACATTTTAAGCTTCGGTAAATACTTTTTTTGAATTATACTGGGTTTAATAAAGCCGCGTCAACACAATTTTTAAGGTTATTACACGGCGTCCATCGCCCCGTACATAGCTTTTCTGGTCCCTTGTCTATAACCAGTACTCACCTACACTTCCACAAGGTCGGACACTTCTCCATATACCTTATTAATGGAGGAAATTGACATTATTGTCAAATTTTCATTGAAAGGTTTAACCTCCCTTGAATGGGATTCGAATCTTCCCTTCTTCAGGACACTAGATTCGAAATCCAGGCGCGTTACCAGCTGCGTTTCTGACCCGGGTTTCGGCATGTTCGGTATACACACTATTTGTTACTGATATAAGGTATGAAAATGACATTTAAATTTCATTATTTCTCTTAGGTCGAAGTGAACAAGTTATATTATTATGATATTCTATGGTAGGAATATTTGTCTCATTATATTGTTATTTGAACTGCTCAATGAAGCCCACTTTATTGCATTTACAGTTGACAAATTGTATTCACCATCTTGGCTGTTTTTGTAGTTTCTTCGAATTATGTTTTGTGCATTTTACGAAAAAACACGAAAATACCCGAAGTTTTAAGATCGTGTTATTGATATCACTGATGAGAATGCAAAGATGTGTTTATTACGTTTTAAAATAGAATGCATTGACACATGGGTGATTGCATCTGGAGTTGACGAGAATATCTCAAGCGAGAAAGGCAAGTCATGGTTACATTTACAAAATTATAAACTTTGTTATGAAACACCAGTTGTGTAAGGATGTTGTCATCTAGCGCTACCTAGTGATGTCTCGTGAATAAGTTTGCTAATGTAGCGCTTAGGGGCATTTTTTGCTAGATGAATATATTCGAAACACTCTGACATTTTCGAAAGACGCAATCTTGGTTTTGTTACTTCAAAGCAAAACATTGGCAAACAATTGAATACAAAAATCGCTGTTTGAAAGCAACAGACAGAGAATGTCTTTACGAATTACGCAGCAATTTACAAGCTCAAATTTTGAAAATGCCTGGTACATGTAAACTTACCAAATATTAGTTTACCGTGGATTGTCAAAATTGAACTAATGTCTCGTATAGTCATAACGTCATACATAGAAGTACAAGTACTTATCGTATAAGTACTTGTACTTAGATGGGTAACTAGTACGTGCACTTACAATAATGATATTATTTTTTGTATACATGTACTCGTATATATAATATATTCAACCGGCTTAAACTTTAGAAGTTAATAACATGAATATATATACTACATGTATGATTACCAAAAAGACAATCAATATATGGTAAAAGACCAAGCGTGGTATATTTTCACATCTGAATGAGTACAGTCCATATATAACATGTATGTATAATGTTTATCTGAATATACTCATTAAACTATACAAAAAACCAGCTAAGTCTAGAATTATCAACAATGAATGAACACTATACATTTCTTAATATACATGTTCATATATAAACAAAATACAAACACAAAATACAATTAAGCGATAAATGATTATACTTAAGAAATCTAAATCTAATTTACTTACATTTTTGAAACACAGTACTATTTATAATCCACAAAAGATTGACTTTTTTCGATGATAAATTTCTATATATAGTTTATTGAGAAATTATTTATAATTCTTTGTTAATTTAACACTTTAACAAGTTGATCTTTTTATACTATACATGATATAGGATATCGTATACATAAATAGCATGTTTACGTATATGTGCTTGAATGATTTATATTTAAGTACAAAGGGGGTTAACTCTATATGTATTAAATGAATGATTAATTTTTAAAAGGTGGTTGAACTCTGCGGCGAGTTGCCTTAAGCATAACGCTACGTATAGATTTGTGCCCTGGTACCCTTTTTAAAACTAAAGTAAAATGTGTGTGATATCTTATTAAAGCAACAAAGCGTAGCGATATACTTAGGCAACTCGTCCTTGTATCGAAGCAAAGGGGAATAACTTATTACAGTTTATTATTAAACTGTTTATTACAGTTTATTATTAAACTGTAATCAATTCAAACGAGGAGTTAATTCCTGAACTATTAAACCGAAGTTAAGGTATAAAGACATGTAGTTATCTCTACAAAGGTTAAACTATTAATCTATTACTGAATTATGAGTCAAATAACACTATATGAATTAAATTTATAAAACCATAATAAAAATTTAAGGGGAGTTAACTCTAAATGTCACTCTAAGGAACAATATTACGTTTAAATTCCAGGTCTGTTTTTGGAAGGATTTATTTTTCGACAAAAATACATTCTTTAGGATCGGTCAGACAAATTTGGAAGGAACGAACAACGTCTAATTGGATACAGTTCAACTCAATAGAAAACAAGTAGTTATTGCGACCAAGAAAATAGTGCAACATAAAAAATATGAACACTATCAAACATCGATAATTGTAAAAAAATCGAATTTAAAGAAATACTTTAAACTATGATATTCAATGTTAGTTTACATCATTCAAACACAATTTTGACTGGGTACGGAGAGAAGCTATCAAATATTAATGCGCATTCTTGTCTGACACACGATTTACTACAAAATAGCACACTACCCCCACAGTACTTTGTTTTACCAAGGACGCTTTATACACAAAGGATCCTTGGTTTAACATAGAATCGTGTTTATTCTGATTGTTAACGTGTTTAAAAAACTTTCAATAATATATATAACTTTTAATAAGCAGAATTAATATAAAAGAAATACACAAAACAAATGATATTCAACTTGAAATTGCACCTTAGAAATCATTGATCATGTTTTGTTTCGAAATTTCATTTGTCCTCCTTTAGCAGCTCGTTGTATATGTATACATTGGAATTTCTTAGTTTAAAAATTCCTACCAGCAGTACTTCCAGTACTATGATTACTGTTGCAGTTCCTGATGTATTGTAGTAGTATAGAAAGTACAGTAAGGGTTTAATTACATATTGTCCTGATTTATTTTTACTTTTTTTATTATTAAATTATACTCAACATTCAGATGTCCATTATTTAACACACTATTTCATTTTTTCAAGGTAAATGAAGTGCACACTCTAACCATACAATTGTCTATGAGATGTGCTTATAATTGATCCCGAAGACTTCTGTTCTTATAAAGAACCATGATCAAAATCTGGGCTTAATAAGCAAGTGATTGTGAGTGTTTAAGTATAATATATGTCTGTATTGATTTGTCTCTTTAATACTTGGTTTTTCATTTATATATACCAGGTTTTAACGCCATGTGAACACATTTTAGGTTTATTTACAGCATCCAGTGCACCTACATGTAACCTAGCTTTCCTAGACCTTCGTCTATAACCAGTACTCACCTACCCTTCCATAAGGCCAGAAACTTCTCCATATACCTTATTAATGGAGGAACATTGACATAATTGTCAATTTTTCATGGAAGAGTATAACCTCTGTGGTTGGGATTCGAACCCTTACCTCTTTTGTGACACTAGATTGTATATCTAGGTGTGCTACCAACTGTTCTAACAACTTGGGTTAAAGAGATGTGAGTAGTATGAACAGTTCACTTCACCATTCATTCATAGGCGGATCCAGTGAGGGGGTCAGGACCCCCCAAAGAATTTGGAAAATGTACCTGTCCATTCGTGTATTTCTTGCCTGTAAGTCATTTTTAAGTAGCATGAAATAATTTTTCTCCGTGCTTAACATAGACTTAATGGTAATGTAGTTTTTATTATCAATAAGTTGCATTTTTTCTGCAAAATGTGTACACTCTGGTCGTGATTCGGACCCCCCTAGAAATGTTCGGACCCCCCCTAGAAAAGTTTGGACACCCCCTAGAAAAAAATCCTGGATCCGCCCCTGTCATTGTTCTACTGATGTTCAAGTATTAGACTTCCATTGTTCATAAAAACCTGCATACATGTATTTTCTTCACAAAAGCCAATGTCAGCAGTGGCTACTACTACCACTAGTGCAGCTTGAACCCTCAATCAGTCAGAGATTACTGTTATATGTAGCCTGCCCAGCTAGCTTAGTCAGAGGCAAACAAGTCAACTGATCGAAAGGTCATGGGTTCAATACCCTGGTGGGGCTACTTTTATGGAGTTTGGTCATGAAGTAATTTCTACGATCATTCTCCTTCCTACCACTGATTCTAAATCATGTAGGGCAGTCATCAGTCACTGACAGAAGTATGTGCCTAGTTACAGGTTAACAGCTAAATCGTAAAGTAGCTTTTTCAAGAACAGTGAGTATGTTGACTGACCACACTTATGAAACCTATACAATATGTTGCTAAGGTGTTAACTCCTGAAAAACCAGCAACCTCATGCACCAGGGCAGCATATTATCAAAAATCTTACACATGGCAAAATGTTATAAAACAAAGACAAATGTTATAAATAATTTAATTTAATAACTCAGCATTTCATCATAAAGCATGAAAGAATATATGTTATTATATATCAATAATTACAAAAACTTCATGTCTATCTCCTTCATCATATATTTGCATATTAGAATATGTTATAGCTTTGACTTCTGTTCCTTGAGGATGTTTGGATATATCAAATTCTTCACCATATCTGTAATATATTATGCTAATATTAAAGTGATTTCATACAGTCAAGACTGTCGATCATAATGTGATCTGTTGATAAATTTTCAAAACAAGGTAAAAAGAAATAGCTTTTTATAGTCTAAGCAAATAAAGATAAAAAAAGAAATAGCTTTTTATAGTCTAAGTTTCATTCTTATGTACATTCAATGTTGTTATTACTTGTGGAGTAAGAATGTTGATGGCATTATGTCCAAACATGGATCAAGAGCATTGAATAAAAAAAGGAAAAAAACCCACAAAAATATTCAAATATTCTGGTACAGTTTCGGTAAATATAATACATGTAAAAGTTGTTGTTCTTTGACAGTCAAATGTTTAACTTTCTTATCGCCCCCCCTCTCTCTCTTTCTCCCTCTGAAAGTGTTAATATTTTATATATATATATACATGTAATTTTTCTTTTCTTATATTTCTATTTATTAACTGTACATATGATAATCGATAATACTCATGATTTGAGGAATAAAGATTCGTTCTATTCTGTATAAAATTATATTTGGCTTGTATTCTAATGTCAACAAAGAAATAAATATACACATAGATCATCATGGCATAAAATAAAAAACAAATCAACAGACACATCACAATAAATAAAAATTATATAAATAAAATATCCTTCACTTTCAAATGTTTTTGATCATCCCACAGTACCCACACATGGACCCTATATATTTATATACTTTATAAGGGTCCTTGATAAACATAATAGTTATCAATAAATGAAAATGATTTGGTCATTTGTAACCGATGATGGTGTTTGTGTAGTAAATGAAGTTTCTTAACACAATTACTCACATAGACAGGTAATTTTAATATGTCAAAATTTACGAAAATCTGGGAACAAGTTGATTCAATCAGTGAGTGATTATAATGATTTAAAATTGTTACATTTAACAACAGAGATGGGTCACATGACCTAAACTACAAGACTTGACTAGATATTTATACTCATTCATACATACCCGATAGATTTTATTTTAAAATTTTCTCTATCAAATTCTGTGATAACAACTTTCTGTAAAAATACATGAATACATTTACAAATAAACTTTTAACTTCAATGAAAATATGAGTAGATACTTAATATCTTTTTTTATCAGATACATGTTTTTTAACTTATCTCCACTATAAAACATGCTTGCAGTAATTAGCACTTCACAATTAATTCACATGATCCTTACAACTCTTCAATGCTTTATGATAATATAGGGTATCACTGAAAGATACTAGTAATTTACAATGATAAAACAAACTATTGAAGCATGTACATGTATATATATGATGTACAACATAATAATATGAATCAGAGCTACATTAGACTGTTCATAAAATAATCAGAAAATTTGTAAATTTTGAAAAAAAATATTTTCTTCTGATGTTAAACATGTCTTTGAGTTAGCCTTGTAAATGCAATATTGTGGCCAAATATTTGATTATAAAGCAACTGGGAAGCAATTGGACATTTGTATTGTTTAGGCAGGTTACTGCTAATGTGGGTAAGACTGTAGTGTTTTGTACAGGTGAAGGAAGTCATTTAAGATGTTGTTTCATATACATAAAGATTTCAATATGCAACATTAGATATTGATTCATATCAGGATATTTAACCAATCACCAATGTAATCCTGATTTTTCATCTGCAGTGGGCAACCCAGGAACTGGGATCAGTGTGCAAGCTGTTGTATGCTTTAAGATCAGCATTTACACACTCAAACCACGTATAGTCCAACAGAATTAACCTGAGCTTGACCTTTATGCAAGAATATATTAAACTCAGTAATTACAGTCTATTTTTGTCTTCGTTTGTAAATCGCGCTTTATCAGAAGCTTTCGGCAAAATACACATACTGAACAATTAATGTTGTTTTCATAGGAATAAATACTCTGAAACTGTGCCACAATATTGCTGACATACTTGTTTCCCCAAAAACTAATGTGTCCAAAATTAAAAATACAATAACAGGCTACTTTTAATAAATTGATTTATAGTCACATCAGTTGTTATTAACACGTGTATAACCGTATACACACATACGGAAACTCACGATTTAATGTAAGTGAAGTGTGTAATTATCATAATTAGGTAGTTCAATCTCAGGTTAATTCTGTAGGACTATATTTATAGGAAACCCTTATATTCAGAAGCATGAGATCCTTATGCTGAATCCCATGTTTAAGTGTGGCATCACTGCCTGCAAATGAAAGTTCAACTAAACCTTAACCCTAAAATGTTAGAAGAAATACATTGGTGGCTGTAGTAGTCTGATTTAAATAAGGTTGAAGGTTATGTTACCTTGGCAATAAAGAAAGGTTCAGCCGAGAATATAAATAACCATTCATCCATAAAATGAAATAATAAAGATTCTAAGTCATCACCTGAAACAAACAAAAAATAATTTATACATGAATAAAACAAGTTTTTTTTACAATCTGCTTTGTAAGATTTTATGTAACTGTCAGTGGCACATACATTAACCCCTCTGATTAAAATGCTCACTACAGTACTTCTGTTATCACAATCAATGAAAATAGATATCAGTATTATTTTTGTGTAGGGAGTTATCGACCAAATATTGAGTATTTAAATCAGTGGGTTAGTGCATGTGCCACTGCCAGTTGAATAAGATTTAACAAAAAACAATGATTATTTAAAAGTTTTTTCTTTTTTTTTCATTTATACAATCAACCATTTTCATAAATAAATAATAAGCAAGCAAGTCAATATAATTGATGGAGTAGTAAATTACATTAGAGAAAGTATTGTTACTTCAAAAAAAACGTATATCAAGTCCCAAAATTCAGGATCAGTCCTGAAAGTTTACGTCTATTAATACATGCAACAATGGTTGATTATTTCTAAAGTCATCAATGTATAAAAATAGAAAGTATAAAAAACAGTTACTGCCATGAGGCTTTTATTTACAACAATAAGCATGAACCATTTTCTTAACTTTGACTTGAAACATAATGTGATCCATTCTGTCAATAATATGAAGCTATTATCTCCCTTTCATATAAACATAATGTAATTGAATTTATTCTGTCCACAGAATGAAGGTATTATCTCCCTTTCATATGAAGCATATACTATACATTTGTAAGCCTAATTGTAAAAATTGTTGATGGGATAACTAGCTAAAGTTTAAAAAATGTATTTTTCATTTCTCAAGTCCATGTCTTTTAAGCAGTTTACCCCAATAGCAAAGTACTAGCAGAAACACATTCATGTCTCTGACCCTGTCACAGGCAGGTAAAGACATTGAATGGTTGCAATTACATTTAGACTTTTTTGGCTCAAAATAGTGGGCTACTTATTGTGAAATTTTGTCTTGTTTTTAAGATTTTTTGTCATCATTTTTCATAGAACAAAAGGTATAATTTTGGCCTCATTATGAGGCAAAATCCATTGTTTTTCCTCCAAAATTTGTAGGGACACTGTAAATTCTGTAATTAGGGACTTAAGTCAGTTATCTTTCCCTGATAAAATCTAAAGCAATCCAATTGGTAAGTAGGTCCTTACAGTTGGTATCCTCGGATTTTATCATTGAATTCATATTATAATATCTTTCTTGTTAATGAAGATATTAACAGGAGTGATAAAATTTAGATAGTTTTTTACCTTAAAAATACTTAGCTTGAATTTCAAACAAATTAAATGATTTACAAAAAAATTATTTAAGATTAATTTTGGTAAATTGACGTTGAAAAGTAAGGGTAAAATCGGAGTAATCCAACTAATTGACTTTCTTATTTGAAGAGTATACAAGGGGAAATAACTGACTAAAGTTCCTTATTATATACAATGTAATATCAAACCTTCAGCTTCAATAGTTTGTTCTTCTAACATTTCTACTGTAGAAAAATCTGTCGTCATATAATTAAACATTGCTACCACTGCCTGAAATAGTAGAGTATATATTTTAGAATAAGTGGTAGGAGGAAGAATGGCTGTAAAACGATTTCATGACCAAACTCAAGCTACAACAGCCTGAAGTATTACATATACAGTGCCATCCATAAATACCTTTACACTTTTGTAAATGTATGATTTATGTTTAAATTTTTACCAACACTTGATAGATTAAAAACATGTATTCAGATACATGTACATGTATAACAATTACAGTTGTATAAAGTATCATTACTGTTCTTTCAAATGTTACAATATATTATAACTTTACCAAGGCATAAATATATCTAAAATAAGATTTAATTGTGTTAATGAAAAACCAGCTTTTTTAAGTGTAAAGGTAATTTTGGATGGCACTGTATACACAAAATTTAGTACATGTACATTGTAAATAAACGTTAATAGGTTGAGAGTATAACAAGTTTCATGTGAACTACTCAGTAACCACAGTAGAAACAGTGATCCAGGGATAGGACAAGACCTTAAGGATTGAAACCCACTAGAGGTACTGCAAATTCCCTGACTCAGGTGTAACTGGATACTGTGAAGAAACCTGCCTAAAGGTGATTTCAATTATCAGGGATTATTGTACAAAGGTCACCTGAACATCCATCAAACTCTCATTTTAAAAGTTCATCCTCCAGTCCTGTATACCGGTACAATAATACCAGAAATCAATGATACATATTATTTCTAGAAGACAATAACTAAGGTCACAAGTTGAACTGTATGTTAAATTCTTCAGTGACAGGGGGTGTATTT
The DNA here is from genome assembly GCA_025267735.1 of Mactra quadrangularis. NCBI lineage: Eukaryota > Metazoa > Mollusca > Bivalvia > Venerida > Mactridae > Mactra > Mactra quadrangularis. The sequence goes on from CM046297.1 coordinate 3,456,759, forward strand.
TCTTTAATTTCAGGAATCCACTTCCGTATTATCTAACATAGTATATGTAGCTACTTTAAATCAAAATAGAAAAATTGAATTTCAAAACAAACATACCTGCTCAAAAGCTTCTTTTAGATCCTCTCCCCCTAAGTTTATGTTAAAGATAATAATAACAATGAGTTCAATTTTACAAAATTGTCAAATGGTTTCTATTACATCATGTACAACACAATTTAACAAAGACATTGCCCAATACAAGGAACATTACTCCAGTCCTCCCAAGAATATTCGGCTTGGTGTTGAATTCAATCAAGCTACCATGATTACATTCATTGCAACCATGTTTTAAAAGGAGAAAGTCCTATGATAACTATCTGACTATTAGAGCTGTTATATGACATGCCTCCCATGTCTAGTGAACCAGCCATCCTGTCACCTCACATCAGGGTTTGACGCAAACAGTGTCCCCAGATTGTGAGGATTCCAGAAATCTCAGTTATGCTTAGACCAGGATTCAATCAGGATCTCTATAAATTGCCCTGTTGTTACATCAATTTGAGAGCTCAAGAACTGTTTATCACAATCTGTGACTGTAAATCTGAACCTTAATATTTTGTCTTACATTAAGGAGAAATGTCTGAATTACTGACTAGGTTAAAAGTTAAAAGCTTAAAGCAAGGTTTTTGAAGTCTACTTTTAATATAACTATTCAGTCGATTCTTGAAATTAACTTCCCTGATCATAGAGTCACACACCAACTGTTAACATATGACGCAGATTGCAGCCACAACATACAGTGCAGGACTCTAACAGTACTCATTTACACCTAGGTGGAGTGAAGCAATCACAGGTTAATTTATTGCTCAAGGAAATTAGCAGTGCCCCCAGCGGGATTCAAACCCAGGACCTCTCGATCCCTAAGCATGTGCCCTACCACTGGACCACTGCTCCTAGGTTCCCTCACATATCCATGGAAAAAACAGTAAGTGTCAAACTCTGGTATAACAACTGTCTTTGATTGTCACATAAAAAGCATAAAGATCATATTTCTCAACAGCCTATGAATTGACTGATAACTGTCAATGATAAGGATACATGAGTGTAACCTGAAATTAAGAAAATACTAGTGTATTAAAGTTCATGAGAAAACATAATTATGTATTCTTTTTTAATGATGTAAGGCTTGAAAATTATCAATATAGGTATACAAACAACATACTATATAAAATATTCCATACATTAAAATACTGGAAGTCATTTATTATTGCAACATTGTTCTCGCAAAGAAAAATCGGGAAAGTTAAGAATGTGTAACCACATAAAAATCCATGGTCCAAACTGAGATTCTAACCCAAAACCTCTCCAGTTGTTAGCGGACACTACCATGCTTTAAGGCAAGGGTGTACCAGTGTAGTAGTAAACATCTGCGACAGATGTTATGTGATGGAATGATCTTCATAATACTGACTGATTATTATTTGTCTACAAGGATATAATTACAGTCATTTTTAACCAGTACTCAATCCCCCCACCCATGCAATGCCTGGGGTATCAGGGGAACAACAGAAAGTTTTAACCTTCTAAGAAGATGGGAGCATATGTTATAAATGGCCGGGGCATTAATAGGGAACTAAATAGTCCTGTCATAGATGTATTCATTCTTGAAAACTCAATTTAATTGACCATTCCAAGAGCGACCTTTTTATTTGAATAACAATACATTTACATAAAATACAACCATGGGTTAGCTCTTTTGTTAACACCTTGTTTGTGGGATAATTTATAGGTAAACAATTGTTAAGTATGTTAATGGCAAGTCCATTCAATTCTATATGTAACAATGAAATCAAACGTTTTTTTTTTTGTATCAAAAATATACTTACTGTACATCAGCTGTGTGATCTAAATCTGCAATACACAAAGTCATTAAGTTTAAAACTCATTGATAGGAGGGAGAATGACGATAGAAATAAATTCAGGACCTAGCTCCAAAAAAGTATGCCCTGTCCAGGAATCCAACCCATGATCCCTCGATCAGTAATCTTGCATGCTACCATCTGAGCTAGCTGGGCAGCTTGAACTTTTTTGAGTTATTAACAAAGTAACTTATAATAGTAAGGTTTTTAAATTTCAAAATGATAGTAAATAATTCTTTAGAATAATAATGAATGTTATTGTTTTTAATGTTTAAAAGTTGCAAAATTATCCATACCATAAAACACCCGTAACTTAAGCCTCACCTCTTAGAGTTGTTTAGAGTTTCCGGGCTCCAATAACTATAGACTCCAAGGCTATAGTTGTTAACGATACTCTAGCCACTACCTAGTAGGTAGCTTTATAGTAATTTCCAACAG